>OZ012708.1:11759436-12359436 GCA_963942595.1 Cylloceria caligata
ACCTTGTCTTCTACAGCATTCTTGTAGAAAGTTTTAGCTCGTTAGCTCAGAATTTACGGAAGTTGGAGAGATCAAATCGTCTGGCTGCTTACGGATTACATACAGGAACGAGAGATAAAATGCTTGAACGTAGTTTACACTTTATGTACATTTATTTTCTGCAATCGACTTTCTGACCATATTGAAATGTTCGGAGAACCTCAAAGAACCGACGTCCAGTCTAGTTTGACATATGTGAATTGTAGAACGGTTTATATTCTACAAAACACATGCTGTTGACATTTCGAGCAGGCATATTCATTTTCTAAAGGGTCAGTTGTATACGATTTTTTCCATTTTTCGACCGGATACCGAAGCGTTAATGTTCACATTACAGTGCAGTACAATTTATGATACAGGGTGGCCGATTTATCTGAAGACATTGAAATATTTCGAAAACTACGCATCGGATCAAAAAAAGTTCTCAATAAAATTTGTTCGCCTGGAAGAGAGTCATCCAATGATACCAAAGTCGACCCCTCACCGCCACTCCCTGGGGTGGGGGCAACTTTGAAATCGTAAATGGGAACTCCGATTTTTTATTGCAGATTCGGATTCCCCATAAAAAATAAGTAACTCTTATCTGAAACATTTTTTTTTCGATTCGTGATAGATGGCACTGTAATCGCAAGAAACCTGATTTTTGCGAATATCTCGAGAAATTACACATCGGATCGAAAAAAGAAAAAACACATATTTAATTTTTTTTAAAAAGCTATTCAGCAATACAAAACTCGATCCGCCCTCCCCCCATCTCTACCCCATTGTGGTGAAAATGGAAGTTGCATCAAAATCGTGATTGGATAACCCTATTTTTTTCATGTTTCTCTATGAGAAAATCCATTGATTTGACTTTATTGTTGATACTAAATTTTCTCACACATGGCGCTGCAATCGAAAGCATGTATTCGTTTATCAATAAGTTAACAACTACTTTTAGCGTTACCCAGGAACAACGACGTGGACGTAGTAGTTTTTTGTTCCCATCGGGGTGCTTGTTTAAACATGTTTTTTCTTTTTTCGATCCGATGTGTAATTTCTCGAGATATTCGCAAAAATCAGGTTTCCTGCGATTACAGCGCCATCTATCACGAATCGAAAAAAAATGTTTCACATAAGAGTTACTTATTTTTTATGGGGAATCCGAATCTGCAATAAAAAATGGAAATTTCCATTTACGATTTCAAAGTTGCCCCCACCCCCATTCCAGGGGGTGGCGGTGAGGGGTCGACTTTGGTATCATTGGATCGCCCTCTTCCAGGCGAACAAATTTTATTCAGAACTTTTTTTGATCCGATGCGTAGTTTTCGAAATATTTCAATGTCTTCAGATAAATCGGCCACCCTGTATATCCGCAGCATATCAACGACGCACAGTATAGACCACAAATTACCCTATATTTACTCACCAGTCAGTCAAAAAATTTACTCCAACATCCCCTTAATGGGTTAAACATTTTATGATCTCTAAAAGTAGCGTAACCGACAACATCTTCTACACCGAGCCAACACTTATTTATTGGCACCTTTTGTCATAAAGCAAGGTGACATGTGACGCGAAAACATTGTCTGAAAGTAGGCAGCTTTTTAAAACTAACCAAGAAATTATGAAAAATAAAAGTATAGTTTCCAATGAGTTTAAGATACCACAGTTACTGTATTTTTGTTGTTAAAGTTTTGCAATGTACTACTTTGTAATGGTGATGCGATAATACCATGCAAATACTAGGTTTTGTCGATTTTAAATTAAACAGATCAATTCTAAAAAAATGGTTTCGTAATGAATTAATTTACCGCGTATTTAGTCTTAGATTAGTCTTAGATTTTTATTTCCATAAACGTCATTATGATTGAAAACTTTTTACTTAACGTAGTAGTAACTACGAAACGAAAAATGTGGAAGGTACGTCCCCGTGGACGTTTCTCGTGGAAACAAGAAACAATATTCTTTTTCATATTCAAATTCATAAGCATGGTGCGATATACAATATTTGTTATTTTATCTGGAGCGACGTTTTCGCCGCGTAACCTATAGTCGTAGTATTTAATAACATTTCTCGCGTGTTATGTGGAGTGAGTACAAGTGTCCGGTTTTGTGTTTGTGTACGAGAATTATTCGTTGAAGCATTCTTTATTTTTCCATTTAACACATTGTTTTCCTTAGGAGTTTTTTTGTGTTCCGACTTGACTCTATCCTCGTCGTGCATAAAAATCCTGTTAGCTATCTCTTCACATTTAACAAAAGATTACATGTTTTTTAGAGGAAGCAATGCAAGAGGTCAAGCGGGCAGCAGTAGCGGAGGTTCAACGAGCCGTAGCAGTAGCGGTCGCTGAATCCAGAGCGAATGAAAGATTACGAGTCCACCGTCTCCTCGATCTACCATTACCTCATAGAAGTCAAGGTGGGCTAAGACATAGCTCGTTCGTACGTGTTGCCGCTCATATTAATTCTACTAACCCTGAAGCTGCGGCAAGAACGGCGGGCAGCACTCTCACGACTACGTCTTTATCGGCGTCAGCGGGAACTGGCGAAGACGAGAAGGATATCGCACATATGTCGAACGTCCTCGGATCGGTTAGTTTTAACTCAACTTATTATTATGTTGACTTCGATTGAACCCTGTCTGTCTGTCATTTTGTATATAATTTCATTATTATTTCTATTTCATCTAATCCTTGAAAGACCTATAACCACCTCACTTCCGCCAAATGACATTGTTCAATTTTATCGATACTATTTTTAAAAAATGTTTAATTCCCAACTGCACAACACTTTAATAAAAGGAGTTTGATTTTAAAAAACGTTTTATTTATGAAAATACGTTTGAAATGGATTGACTAATCTTGGATATCATTTTCGTTAACTTATTATTATAATTACAATCATTCATTCACTGCCCTTACTATAGTCGGGAGACATCTTCATCCGCGTAAAGAAACGTCCATAGTCCCATAATTTTTCCATTCAACTAGTGCTCTTAATTTGTAAAATACAATTACAAGCTTAGGAGACATCTCCCGACTCTAATAACGACAGTGAATTTATTATTATTATTTTTCGCACAAGTAGTTAACTGTAACGATATCGGATATAATTTCATTATTTCCCGATGTATCTTCATAATAAAAAGAAAACTTTTTGAAATCAAAGTTATTCATATTATACATTCCTGTAGTTGTGAATATTTAACCGTTGTGTGCTAGGCCTTTCTTCATAATATGTACTAAAATTGCGTGTTAAAAAACAGGGGAAAAAAATGAAAAATTGGGATGCTAAATAAAAAATCATAACTTGGTCAAATATTGAGATATTTTATGAATTCTTTTTTTTATTTGTTTAGGAAACTTAGCATTATGATATAAAAATATACATAAGCACAAAATAAAAACAAGACCAGGAAAAAAATACAATCAAATGTTGAAAAAATAAAATTACTGCTGTCCACAAATATGTTTGTCGAAGCAAACCCCGTGCAAACCCTTCTTGCAACCTGAACAAATCAAAGAAGAACGCTTTAGTCCGTTGCCGCCTTTATTGCTGCACACGACGCAGCAGCGCAATTTAGTTCCCGGAAGTTTTTCAAGACCAAAAATTTTTGTTGAAATGGATGGTGTATCTGAACATTTTTTTTTCGCCATCCACTCTTCTTCGAGTTCTTCTATTATGGCTGAGGTAAACTGCAACCTGGTCATTTTTTGTTGCTATTTATTGAATGCAAAATATATGCACTCAATATCATTCTCCCGAAGATATTGAACACAACTTTTTTCCAATAGTTCAACGTTCTCCTCTCATCCAGGTAGACGTAAAGCATCTTGTCTGATTCGTCCACCTCACCCATGTTCTTATTGTAATTATGGATTATATATGGTTTTGTCTTTGTAGATTCATAATTGTCTCTTTTTTTCTTGATCACCACAGACGTAGCGTTGCTTCTTGTGGAGAGCAAGATAACTGGTTTAGTTTTATTTTTTTTTTCCCTGCTGGAGCAAATCAATGTTGCCTTGTTATGAAAGTATTTTACTTCCCCTACATTTGCTCTCTTTGCCTCATCTGGTATATCTTTTCTGTTGCTTCGAACAGTACCAGTTATGTATGTGGAGTTTTCTAATAGCCAGTTGGCAAGATGCACATGCGCACTAAAGAAGCGAAAAGCAACACACTGCGGACGCAGCGCATCATCCGAATACCAGAGATATACTGCGCGTCATATCGTCGATATATCGATGACACGCAATTTATGATAGATTTTCGTTCGTCGAAATATCGACGATTAGCATTCAAACGGTTAAAATCATTTTGCCTTCTCGTAAAAGTTGTTTTCGATGGTTTGTAACGGTAATTTTTATCGTTTACAATTATTTTTATTTTTCGTGGGAAATTCGGGCTCAGACACAGTACTAATTAATATGAGACTTCAAGGTGTGTGAGAGTAGGGTTTATTAACAACATGAATAATTTCATAACATGTCATTTTACGGTTTCCGGCCACTAATACCTAGAATGGTGCATTGAAATTCGGGAATTCCGGCGATTATTTTTACATTATTTCGTCTCATGCGTGCACAAATTCTCAGTATTCTCGGGCTCGAGTCTCTGTTACGTGTCAATGCGTTAGTATTGACCCAGTAACTTCAAACACGCACACACACAGCCACTCGCATCAAACTCACACCTTGACAGAATGTATGAACTCCGTTTACAATGCTTTCTCTGTTACTCTTGTTCCACCTTCTCTCTTTCTCTCTTCCACTCACACAATCGGGCAATTTCTGTTTATACTGCCGGTTTAGAATCCACACTATTTAATTTTATTTCCTTACACACTACTCGCTTAATTCCTATGCACTTAATTTCCTATGCCTGAATTTATCCCCTTAATCCTATTCTCTTAAAACTTACTCGCTTAATCGTATTACTTAATCCTATGCACCTACTCTGTTCACCTTATAAACTAGCTTAATTTTGATTATATGACAATTTTCCTACTATACAACTGGTTATTGTTAATTATATAGTTATTTCTCGCCTGTCTTTTCCTTTCTCGCGGGCCTCTGGGTGTCACTCACTTGTTTTACTTTCTGGAGTGAACACAGACTCTACAATATGTAATTTTTTAAATGACTCCTGAATTTCCACTTTTTAATTAGAATTTTTCGTTATCGATTTGCTGTCCTCCAATGTTTAAGCTTTCACGCTAAGAGAGCTCCTGTCTCCCCGGACAGACCTTTTATAGGCTTCCCCTCGTCTCAGTCCCCTCTGCCTATTTTTCCTTCGTAGTTTTAAAATTTAACGCATTTCCTGATTCCGTCGCTAACCGTCGCCCCGCTCACCGCCTTCCCCTCGCCGGCCAGCAAGGCCAGCTGGTTGCTGACCTGCTGTTTATATCAGCGAGAGAATTCCGGAGGTGTGACGTAGCTACTTTTTCATACTCGGGTGCGATGGCCTAGTACCCGCAAACCTCGGTACACTTGTACCGAGTCTGTCGCTCAGGTGTCCCGGTACTTCCGAAATAATATTCTGGCTCTTATAGCCGTTCGGAATAATAACAGATGCCCGAGAGTGTAACTCTGTTACATTATCGATTGTCTTGCGTTAATCTCTAAGCTAATGGGTGTAACTATGTTACAGGTTATGAAGGCATTATAGGATTGTTGGTAACGTCGCGTCTATCTAACCTATTCTGCTCTGTTTTGATCAGAAAATGACCCTTAACAGTGCCGTGGTTATCGCGCGGGTATGATACTCTATGATCTAGGGAGTGATACGATAAATATAGAGTACTGTAAGGGTATTCTTGGGCTGCATTGACTCGGGTAGCCAATTAGAGAAAAACACTAACAAAAAGGCACCCTTTTTATGCCACAAGTAATGCAAAGCGCCAGTCCTTTCAATTATAATCTGAAAAAGTCAAGAGGAGTAATGGCCGACGTTAGTGATCTCACGTCGCTAGCTCAACGATAGGACAGGAGGGGGGAGGGGGGGAAGCGAGTCGTTGAAACAATTGTTGAAATACCTGACAAGAAATATGGGTAACAGCGATACAGTATTTTAATATTAAATCCGGCAGAGATACAGTTCAAGTGAAAATATTGTATATCCGCGATAGTATGATATTATAATTATCTGAGTCCCTGAGAGGAACTCGGTACTCGCTGGCACAAGTTCTGCAAGATAATAAAAATGAAAAAATGCAAAAACGACCAAATTGAATAACACAAAATAATCTGGCAAAGCATTCATTAGAGAAATGATTATTGGAGATAATTCGCCACAAAAAAAATACTTGACGTGGATATCAAACGTCTCACGCGACTCTCGACTACACGATAGATAACGGGACGACCTCGATGCCTCGAATTTTCCAATTAATTTTATTTTTACCGCGCGACGGTAACCTAGTCGAACCGATCGAACTCCCCAAACATGTACTACGCGAGAAGTACTTCTTCTCGCCTCGTGGCTGGCAGAAAGCCCTAGACAGAATAGAACCACGAATTTAAAAAATTAATTCACCCGAATTATACTACTCACGGCACCTTTACGGAAAAGAGCCGTAATTAACCTGCCGTAACCTGCTGTGTTATCGCGTCGCGTATCTTTTGAATAATAATTTCGTTAATTCGAATATTATGTGCAGCGGAGATTTATCTTCTCAGGTGACATGAAGAGGGATTGCGAGAATGTATTGACTACCCCTGCGATGTAGACGTTGGTCCTTCGCTTTCTGGCAACGTAGTTCTGTTGCCGGTTTGCGTGATACGGGGGAAAGGGAATTTCCCCACATTACGATTCGCATATTTTCGTAACCCGAGGTGTTAATAGCGATAAGGGAGTTCAGACAAGTTCAGAAAAATCTTATAAACAATAACCAAATGTTTTACCGCTACCGTAAGATGGAAAATAATGAATAAATTTGTAAATATTACTGTAATGCACTTTTTACTTAAAAATGAACTTCTTATAACAAGGGTAAAAAATATACTTAGATAAATATAGGGAAGTGAATATATTATATCTAATAATTATATAAAATTAGTCGAGTTGCGTATGTACGCTACGCGCCCTCACAATCTACCATTAAACTTCCCACGTCTCTATCATTTACCCTCTTACCCTTATTAGACCGTACTCTCGCCTAACACTGATATAGGCTCACATCAGTGGTCTGCGCGCCTCATACGTCACCCCCTAGGACTACACATTATAAAAATAATATGTGAAAATAAAGATTTCCAAACTATTGTCAAAATGACAAAAATGGGATGAGGGAATTGTCTGATATTGAGATGTTTATTCGGTTTAAGCAACGGATAAAAAATTACAATAAAGGAAAACGAGATTGGAATTTGAATGATTTCGATTTTTCAAATTACGACGAAATGTTGTCTCGTTAGCTCTCCCATTCAGACCTCTTGTTATTTATTTTCTTTCTTGTTGCCTAGTCGGTCTGGCTTACGAGCGAACTCTCAAACCTTCGCTGTTTTTTCAATAATAGATTCGGTGTAAGTTTTACCGACCCTACATTATCTCGAAGGTGCATTCTGATAAGGCGTTGTCTGTTTGGCTGAGACTCGTCTGTCTTACGAAATACAATCAATGGCAATTCACATTTTGGCAAAACAATATAAATGCTTAACCATTGATGATGAAGATTCATAACCATTCGTCAACATTCCATTAGTAATGGATCATCTTCTTAAGCATCTGGAGGGCTTCCAAGGGGGATTTAGAATAATCTGGGCCTGATGGGACCTCTCCTATCTATTATTGACTCCCTATTCCTATCGTCGAATCACCCTGCCTCTATCGTTGACACATATCTTTATCGTTGACCTCTCGTGTCATTTTAAATAAAAATTCACGAGTCGGGATACTGAAAATCCTAATTAAAAAATATTTCCACTATCGAAAAGCGACATGGTTCGTGTATTTGACCAGAAAATAATTGTTTTGTTTTATTGGGAGCCGTCCTCAGACATTATTCTGCTGGATATTTGAAAAAATATTAATTCCTTTCTATCTTCGAGTGAGAATAATTATTCATCAGCAGGCAAGAAAAAGGTGGTGTAAGGGTTAGTCAAAACATTTTCCAGTTGGTAGTTAGGTAAGCTGATCTGGTTCAAGAAGGGAGAACTAACAATCGAGGCAATATCAAGAGTTAGCCTAGTCTTAGCTTTGGGGATAGTGTGTCTGGCGGACATGATGTAGCGGGCCATACCAGATAAGTGTGGATAGGAAAGGCATATGAGTGAGATTTGATGGGTTAGACAACTCACTACCTCTGATGGTTGAGGCGTTGGACTGCAAGAAGTGAGAGAACATGAAAATCCGGATTCGTGACGGGATTTCATGAAAATACACGAATTTCAAGTAATTTCGTCAGTGCATAAGTAGACGGGATGACTGAAGTTGCAGTATATGAATATAAAAATTCGTAAACATATTTTTTCAATGTGAATCGTCATAAATCTTTGCAATAATAAATTTTCCTGTAATTAATTTATCTTTATTACAGGGCTGTTGGAATTGCGGAAGGACAGCGTTGGAGACATGCGGTGGTTGCGGTGTAGCCCGTTATTGTGGTTCTTTCTGCCAGCATCGTGATTGGGAAGCCGGAGGACATCACGCCACCTGCAATAGTAGTTCTTCTCGAGATCATCCGCGGCGATCTTCCTCACGCAGCCCTCCTAGGAGTGGTACTGCTGTGGGAAATTCAAAGGACAATGATAGCAACGGTGCATCGACAACAACAGCAGCCAAATGAAAGCGACGATACAAAAAAATAATTGTTTTCTCTCCAAGTACCAACCGAATTTAACAACCGCCGATAATCATTCACTTTTCACAATATAGAACCATGTCGTCCCTTCTCACCCAAATCGATTCGATATTTCCTATCGTGTATTCACATAGCATTAACGAGTTTCTAATTTCGCGAATGTATAAATAGCGCTGTTAGATTTCACGAGTACGATGCACCATCACTTAAATACAGAGACGCATAGTTCGCACACGTAAACTAATTGAAGTCGCATCTTGAATTTACCAGACTCATCGAAGTGCCGTAAGGTCGCAATTTCGAAAAAAAAAAATTAGCCTTACCCAAAATTATTCTAGTCAATTGATATGCCCAAGCAAAAACTACTTTTACTTCCTATACATAAATCAGTAAGATTTTTTCGAATATAGCTCGATCTCTAGTCAAGAAAGGATTTTTAAAAAGATGCGATCATAAGCATATCCGCACTTCACTTATCGTAATTTCGTGTTAGGGAACTTTGCTCAAATCTAGAATAGCATGTAATTATTAATGTAATGATTCTTCCTCGAGTATTATCACAGTAATGACCTCCGGCGAATTCCCAAATGTATTTATGAACGAAATACATAAATTATTCTATATCGTAATTGTATTAAATTATTTTAAAGTATATTTCTTATTTCTCGTAGGAGAAAATCCTCAACCAACCGGCACTAAATCGTGATGAACCGTCTCATAATCCGCAGTTAATTACTTGAAGAAAAACTAAATATGGAAATCATTTATTTTGCTTCCTCATCGAACAAGTTTTGCGTGCGTAAAAAAATTCGAGATTCTAATGTCAGAATACTCAGAATGGTTAAAAAGTCGAGAAAACCGAATTAGAGAAAATATTAGGATATACTAGGTGTGCCGGTTAATAATGGTGATTTTTTTCAATAGACAGAGCTACACGTATGTTGATATATATATGCGATTTGATATGTATGCTATTTTGTTGTATTGACAAAAAGTATCAAAACTTCATGTGTAATTTTCTGAAGGTGTTATCATAGATATTCTTACGCTTAAAAAGCCGAATTTCGTGCCAAAAAGAGCATTAGCGGTAAGTTTTAATTAATTACTTTATTTTGAAGAAAAGTGCTGCTGAACGTTATCGTATACTTCGGAAAGCTTATGATGAACATATGGAGTATTCCATCTCAAAATACTTGTGAACGCTGGTTTAAATGCTTTAAAAGTGATGATTTCGACGTGAAAGACAACGAACGTCCAGGTCAACCGAAAAAGTTTGAAGACCAACAATTACAAGCAGTATTGGATGAAGTGTAACAGAGTTACACTCTATAGCCTATTTTCTTATGTCGAACGGTCGTAAGAGCCGAGAGGATGTGAAAACACCTACAAAATTAGACTCGGTACAAGAGTACCGAGGTTTTGCGGGCAATAGGCCATTACCCTGACATAAAAACAGGAGCCGTTGCCGCTCCGAAATTCCCTCGCTGACCAAAACAGCAGGTCAGCGACCCACCGGCCTTGCCGGGAGGCGAGGGGAAGACGGTAAGCGCGGCAACGGCGAACCGCGGAAATAAGGAAATGCGTCGAAATTCGAATGAAGACCGATATGATGACGTAGGGCTAGGCGGAGCAAGGGGAAGGCTATAAAAGGCCGGTGCGGGGACAGAGAAGCTCTCTTGTCTCTTAGGCAGAATAGCGAAAACTAACAAGGTATGGAAATTGTGATAGAAATTAGACAAGTGAAAAGCCCATGAGAGCATAAAAATATCTGCGAAACGGTGAAGACCATTACATGATTACTCATTACGAAGTTAATAGGGATAATCGAGTGGATTTATAGATGAATTAATACATGGAATTCAGCAGTCGATAAGTATTATTAATTTAGAATAGTGCATAGGAATAAGAAAACCGGATACATAAAAATAAATTAAACAATGCGGTCTTTAAACGAGCGGTAATCAAGGGACCGAATTCCTTGTGTGAGTGGAAGTGAGAAAGAGCGAGAGCAGAATAAGAGCGAAAAAGAAAGAATTGTAAACAGAGTTCATACACTCTGTACACTGAGAATCTGAGGTGTGTGTGTGTGAGAAGGGAAACACCGAAGCGTAGCGACGCAACCATGGCCCGAGTACCGAAATTCCGCGAATTTATGTTCAAATAAGTGGAAATCATAATAACTAAAATCGAGGGAACTCCCTGATTTTTGAAATTAAGAAAATAGAATTAGGAACGTAGAAGATAGGATAGTTGTAATCGAATGATAATCGGTAGCATTAAATGGATAGGATAAATAAGTAATAATAAAGTGTGTATGAGCGAAAGTAAAATAAGTGTGAAAGGTAAAGAATTGTAAGTAGAGTTAATACACTCTATCTAAAGAGCGAATGCGAAGCGTAATAGCAACAAGTGTGAAATACCTGTGCACCGAGGGTACAACAACACAACGGTGCAAGAACAATAATAAGCCTACGGGAGTACCGAGAGAGATAAACATAAAATAAATTATAATCGTCGAAATAATTGCGGAAATTACGGAATTAGATGGACATTATGTAAAATTCGAGTGACCGTAATTAAAAAGTGCCGTTTTTACGAAATTGTTTTTCTTGGAATAAAGCCCTACTGTCAACCACTAAGAAGTCTAAATAAATTAGTCCTGTGATCGAGCCCGAATTCCCACGAAAAATAAAAATATATGATAACGTTAAAAATTACCGTTACAGAAGATGCATGTCAAACTCAAAAACAACTTGCAGATAGATTACTATTAAATGGGTGCCACATCAACTGAACGAAAGACTAATGGAAAACCGAAAAATCATCAGTGTAATGCTGCTTCAACGGCACGAAAGAAAGTCTTTTTTGCATCGAATTGTGACTTGGCGATGAAAAGTGGATTTATTTTAAGAATCTCAAACGCAGAAAATCATGGGTTGATCCAGGTCAATCAACATCGATTACAAGGTCAAATCGCTTCGGAAAGAAGACAATGCACTGCGTTTGGTAGGGTCGGGAAGATGTGGAGTATTATGAGCTTCTAAAATCAGGTGACAGCGTTAATACTGATCGCTACCGACAAAAAATAATCAATTTGAACGACGCTTTGATCGTAAAACGGTCAAAGTACACACACACACATGCACTTCAAGAGCAGTTAAACACACGTTAAAAGATCTTGCCTAGGAAGTATGAACCCACCCGTCGTATTCAACAGACCTTGCTCCTTCAGATTACCACTTGTTCCCATCGATGGCACACGCACTTTCTGAGCAGCACTTCAAAACGTACGAAGTAGACAATTGGGTCTCTGAAAGTTTTGCCTCAAAACAAGAAAAGTTCTATTGGGACGGTATTCACAAATTACCTGAAAGATGGGGGAAATGTGTAGCTAGCCATGGGCATTACCTTGAATAAAGCACTTTTGATGTTTCTCTTGAAAATATCGTGTTTGCTTTTATTACAAAATCCGCATTATTAACCGGTACACCCAGTATGTGTGTGTTTATCAGGCCTGTACAATTCTAACCACCATACCACCTGGATCAAAAAGTTTTAGGACTTTATTCATAAAATCCGTGCCGGTCCTAAAACTTGTTGATCAAAGTAGTATCTCCAGAACGGCGTTACCAATCGACCTGAAATTTCCGATGCTAGTAAGTTCAGATTTAATGAGATTTTGAATTTTTCAAAAAATGATGTTCTCGCTCGAAATCACGTCAACTTTGACCATTTAAAGTAAATTCATCTACAGGATCAAATTAATATTTAGCAGTGTTATATTACAATTTGGTGAAGATCGGTGAAAGGATTCGGATTTTATAGCAATTTGAATTTTTCAATCTTCAACTGTTTCTAATTTTTAACCATTTGACAAAACGAACTAAATTTTCAGACACGTACGTAATCATATTCAGGGATATTAGTTACCAAATTTGGTGAAAATCGAACGTTTGGATGTTATTGAAAATGGCATTTTTTAAATAAGGATGCAAAGCAGAAGCTTGCTCATGGCTTTTTTATTATTTTCCATTTTTCACACAAACTCCTCTATGAGGAAGGAAAAAATTGATCACCCTGCTCTTTCATGGAGAAGGCTTTGAAGAAAAGGAAAATAATGAGGAAGCAAAATGCAAGGTTCTACTTTTCATCGTTATTTCTTCTATAAACGTTCATTTGTTCATGCAAACCACCGAACAAGAGAAGACCATAGTCCTTGTATTCTACTTATCGTACTTACTTTTTGAGACTTTTAACTTAATACTAAATGTGAGAGTACCCGATTTTCCAACATTCGGATCGAGTTAGATTTTGGTATTATCCGAAGCCACCGAGTTTCCGCATTTCAAATCGGGTGTCTAACTTCACCGATTATCCGAATTGGAAGTCGGGTACCTGATCAGTTGGACATTCGTAAATATCGTGTTTTATTAATACAATCCGCTTTCTAGAAGATGACAGCAAATTTTTCGTTCCTCGGCAATACAATAGAACTATAAAATTGAATAAATTTAAGTTTATGTATTATATGTCGCGATACAAACCATTAAAGTAAAGCTGGTATCTTAGCCTCATAGGTATGTAGCATATGGATATACACCGATCGATGAAATTGGTGAAAACATCTTAATACAGAATAACGAATCTTTAAAATCTCGCAGTTTAGAAAACAATTCTCTACAGAATTATATTAAGTATAAAAAATACCAATTACAAAAAAAAATTGAACCGAACGCATTAGTCAAATAAATTATACGTTTACATTTCATATTAAAATAAATTATACGATTACATTTCCTATTAAAATTAAACTTGTCGACAAATTCAAGTTAGCTTTATTCTGTGCCCGATAAAAGACGAGTTATTCGACAGGTCCCGGGTACTCGAATATGTAAACCCGTCCCGACAAATTGTTCTACTTGCACACCTCTATTTTTTTTACTAGTTTGCATATAAGACGGGCAAAACAAGATTAAAAATAATAGTAAACAGACGATGACAAATTCTGGATAGAAATTACGGTGAAGAAAAAGTAAAAATTGTTAATTGTGTTGTGCATATAACGAGTTCACCAGTTTTTTCTACACCAGTCTAGATAATGGACCACGACCTATCACGATACAAGTTTAATGTCTTTTCAAGAACAAAGAGGATTGAAATAATAATGTGCATAATGAAAAAAGAAAAATTGTAAAACTTTATGAGAGTAATCCAAAATGTATTGTTACAGAATAAAAACTATAATTAATTTGTAAATTCTACGCTGCAATGATAAATCATTTGAAGAACAAAGATTGAAATGATATTGTGCAAACTAAATTTTAAAAAATGTAAAATTCTATGACATTGAAACTAAAACATATTGTTTGGCAAGATAAACTATAATTAATTTGTCAGTTCTACATTGAAATAACAAATTATTTTAGTAATTAAAGATTTATTTTTCGATTAATCGTAAAGTTAACAAACACCGCGTTTATTAGATTGACCAAAAAGATGTCACTTCTCCATTGTATGAAGTTATTTTTTATTATCTAGTATGTTCTCAACAAAATTTCAGGAACATAATTGCCAGCCTGGTTTCTCTTGCAGAATTGATTACAAATGGCTAATAACAAATTACATGAGCTCAGCACGGTAGAAACGCTTATAGCGCTTGTAACATTGCATAAAAAAATAAGATAGTAATACATGTCAAATAAAGATGTTTTTAATTTGCAAAATTTACATTCACGTTAAATATTCATGTCTATTATTCACACAGAATATTTACAAAGTTTCAAAGCTTCGGAAAATCTTTGTTTCCCGTCTTCACAGTCGCTACATTGACAATACTGGCAAACAGCGCTTTAGTTTTTTCTTTTTTCCCCTGTGCCTCGGACCAATCTTTCTTGTTTCGAGCGTATAGCGGTACATTCAGTTTCACAGATATGAGCTTCCCTGGTTTGGTACCATTGAGAGATTCGCCAACCGATGCCAATTCCTCCATAATCCAGTATTTCTGATTGGTCTTAGACCACTGCCAGATTTTGTCCAAGCAACGAGATCCATGGATCCCACATGCCAAATTTACCCAATTTCCCTGCAGTGTTTTTGCTAGCCGCTCGCGACTCTTTTCCCCAATAAATTTACTGTCCATGAATGCGTCCAAGATGCGACTGCCTTTAGGATCGCATAACAGAGCAACGAGCTCTTCCCCACTCCTTGCCAATAGAGAATTAACAATCTTTATCGGTTTGTTGAACCGAAGCATCGCTTGGAGTATTATACTACCATGTAGATGTATGGGAAGTTTTGCTGCATCACTTTTTTGAGATTCCAGCACTTTCTCATATTTCTGCAGTGTACTTATCACTGGCACAATATTCAGTTGCGCCATAGCTGATTCGTCACAGCCTACAGCCTTAGTTATCAACTTGACAAAGGGCCCCTGTTTGCACTGCAATCTCATACAAGCGTTAGCCATACTTGCAAAAACTCCTGTGTTCTTATGATCTAATATAGCCACAAAATGCTCTGACAATTCTTCAAAAATCTCTTCGTACGCATCTTTTGAATTACAGTGATCCAAGAGCCTCTGGACAGTAAAATTGGCTCCGGACATGAGACTAAGCTCTCTCAGATGTCCAACAAAGAATTTACAGTGAATACGCAAATACATCTTAGGCTTTGCCACAGCGAGACAAACCTCCAACAATCTTATAGAACTCTCTGCATGAAATATCATTGAAAGTTTTTCATCTGTTTTCTCCATAAAACATTCACTGATTATTCTCTTGATTATTGCAGCTAGAAGCTTAGAATCTATGCCCTTCAAGGTATGCAGGATAGTTTGTAAAAGTCCAGATGTGAGTTCATCTTTGCCAAACTCGATAAATTGTGGCCACTTGAGAAACCTGTTTGCAATATCTACGAGCAAATCTGTGTATTCTTGAGCCATGGTTCTACGTTTTTCAAAATTAGACATCTCCCTTCTTTTAGTTGGATCTTTGTCCTTGTGGAGTACTCCACCGAGACTCTCAATCACTGTACGAAGAACGTGATTGGCATAAGTATCCCAGACAAATTCCTCAAAATTATTTATTACGTATTTGCACAGTTTTAATGCAATGTTGTTGTACTTTGGTGTCTCGTTGTATTCTACTTTGACCGTGTCCTTACTATTTAGGGAAATGGACTGTGCAGCTATTTGTGGATTTCTGTTGCCCCTGTCTGCGCAAACATGAATTATTTTCTGGAGAACGTGGCTTGCAAATCTGTCACTGCAAATTGGTCGTAGGGATCGGGTAAAAGCATCCGCGAGCCTCTGCACAACTTTGTAGCTGGCATACTCGATCAAAGAGTCGAGAACTCTGGAGCCAACCTGATTTCGTGCATACTCAAATTCATGACCGATTGTTACTTCGTAAACGTTATTTACGAATATAAGTTTGTCGTCCATGGTTGTAAAATCTTGACGTAACATATCCAAAATTCTTACCATGTACTGATACGTGTCGGAGTCAAGTTCGCTGCCGTGTCCACGTTCGCTTCGTCGAGCGTATTTCTTTACCATTTGCATCGCTGATCTTTTCTTTTTACGTTTCACTCCTTTACTACCGCTACCTTTGTCTTCTTTCATTTTTTCTGACATTATTGAAAACTGTATATCACTCAAATTGTCGGTTTGTTGTTTAGTTTTCAATCCACTGTAGTTAATTAACCTCTTTCTTAGTACCACGTGCTCCCGCCCCCACCATTACTAGCTGAACAGCTTGTCAGCCGGAGTAGCTATGTCGAAATGCTATATTCGTTTAAATCGTCACTTTATAGAATATTAGTGTTATCTGCCAACTCCCGTGGAGCTTGTTTGATAAACATAGGTAATGTCACAATGTTAGTCTCGAGTTGCCATCCCAGTAGAACGCCATTGTGTAGTATATGCAGAGAACTGAGAGAACATAGATTTACCTCCGTTTTCTGGTATATGTAACGAAGATCGAGTTCTTCTAAAGCCCGCTTGAAGCAAAACTCTGAGCGATATTTATGGCCGCATGTTGGCACTACTGGCGACCGATTGATTAGCTCCGCCTACTAACCTCCCGCGCTCGGTTCATGACAGCTGCTCTCTTATTGTTAGACGTACTTGTGGTGGGGAATCTAAGTGTTGCGCCTATCTCCCTTATTCCGCTGCCTCCCCTATCGCGATACGACGTTCGCACGATGAAGTCCCGCTTTTTTCTTTTTTTCAAAATTTAATAGCCAAAATTAACTGAACATATATGAAAATCATTAATTATTATGATATACTTTGAATAATAATGCATAACAATTCATAATATTACCCTGCAACCGAATTAAGATCCACGACATAAGTCTCTGAAAAAAAAATTATGCAGCACTCACACACCCACGCACACAACCCCGAATACAAACGCAACCCGAACAAACAAACAAACAACCCGAACAAACCCAATACAAATTAATGGCATAATAAACTTTATAAATATAAAAAATAAAATAAATAAAACAAATAAAATTAAAAAAATTATGTCAATGAATAAAATAAATGCAATAACTGAAATGTATAAAATGAAGCAAATAAACAAAGTAAAGAAAGAATTTGTATAAAAGTATAAATATGAATTATGGATATGAATTAGATAAATAAAATTCATTTAAAAAAGCAAAAAAAATTTTATTGCAGTTGAAACCAATACAGTCAGTAAACACACATATGTATGCCCACTCTTAGCTAATCTTAGTATACGTTAACATTAAATATTGTTTAATGCCATAAGACATGTAAAAATTACTCATGAACGAGATGACAGTTATTATTATTGCAAGATATTATTAGATAGTATAATAGTTTTGGTGCGAGAAATAATATTGTATGTTTAATAGGACAAACTGGAGAATGGAAGCTAAGATTACTCGATGGAAACCACGTGAAGGTAGTGGGTCTCTGAACAGGCAAAAAAATAAAGTATCCGTGGCTAACGGCAATATTCCGTTACCTAGTATGTTGCATGAAAGGATTGAAATACTATTTATGTGTTCTCGATTGCCGACGAGGTACCAACCTGTCTCGATTGAATCTATTTTTAGACTTTAATATTTCGGGCGAGGCCGACCCGGGATCAACCGTTTAGGTTGATGTAAAAATTTAGACTGATTTCAGTAAAGTAGTTATAAACTACCTTTGGCGAAATCGATGAATTTGCAAAAGTGTGTAATGTTGCAAGTTGCTGGAAGTCGTAGCTCGAGCGCGGTCATTGCTCGTGGCTCGCTGCATACGTCTGCACAATCTTTCTACTTCGAGTGGCAACCTCGCGCCCGAAGGAGGAATAATGTCGAAATAATTATACTCGAATATTACGTGGCACTACAATTTGCATACAAATAATATATATATAATATATATTGCATTCAAATAACAAAAGCAAGTACTTCAATGTTTACATTAATTTAAAAAAATTAATAAAAATAGAAAATAAATAAATGTAATTATAATATTTAAGTTATATCACTGCTCGGATTTTAATTCGGTTTGGTTTACCTGGACGATTAATAGTTTTATTTTTCCTATAACTGTCTGTATTTTTTAATGTAATAAATAACAAGGGGTTCTGATCAGAATGTATTAGGCATCGTGACGAAAACAACCAAAATATACGAGAAATAACATGCTGGCATATGAGATCCCCACTTTCTGTTTGTTTTCGATCGGGTGCGAAAGAGAACGTACCATCAATTTAGACGAGTGTGAGAAAGATGACACGATCACCCTAGTTCGTGATTGGTCGCTGAGGTAGAGCCAACTCACCGACGCATTTGCATGTTTAGAATGATGTCAATGAGGGCCCACAAGTAGAGGCGACACTAGTGCCCCCTTAACACTGAGGTGATTACTAGGCCCGATCACCCCAGTGTAAATCGCTTCAAGCGGGCTATAGGAGTTCTATAGGAGTCTTTGGAGTTCTACAGGACTCGATCTTCGTTGCTTATACAATAGATCTGACGAAAGGAATGGTGAGCATTCTCTGCGAGATACGTCACGTTCTAGTCCCCACGTAGATATGTCGGTAAGACAGACAGGTAACAATGAAAAGGAATTACTTCCTGAGCTCGATAAATCGATAAAGTGGAACTAACCTTAGGGAAATTTGACATAGATTTTCTTGCATCAAATGTGAATGCGAAATGCGAAAAATTGTTTCCTGGCGCAGAGATCCAGAAGATTGGGCAGTAAATACATTCACGGTACCATGGACGAACCTATATTTTTATGCCTTCCCATCATTTACGGTACTCATGAGGACAATTAAAAAAATAATTTTGGAACAGGCAAACAGGGTGTTGGTAGTACGTTTCTGGCAAACTCAGTCGTAGTATCACTTGTTTAAAAAATAACAACATCCGTTACAAGCCTCGTTTTCTCTAGTAGTCGGGAGGTTATCAGACAAGCGTTTAGCTTTAAAGGGGTTTGTTTGAGAGTGTTTGAGCATTCTGCTGCGCGTTGCTGGACTGCGCACTGCAGGCTAGTGTAGGCAACCGCTCGCTGTTGCTGCTTAGCGGTTGCACATCATGGGAACATGAAAATCGCACTGGGTCAGCGTGTCACTCAGCAGATTGCTGCGCGCACGCACTCTTCGACAGCGTTGTAGACAACGGCTGTTTCAAATAAGCATCCATCTTGAGAAATACTCTTGAACAGCTTGGTTGTCACATCGTGAATCGTGCGTCTCAATTGTTCATCAAATCAAAGTTCTCATTGTGCTACTTAGCCACAGAACAGTGCTACATTGCGAACATCTGGCTATAAAACACCATGATAGTTTGAAAAGCTTGCTCTTGTACATCAACATCTTGTCTCATCGTGTTGTGCTTTCGTCAGCCGCGTCAGCGCGTGGCCTGCGTGCGGCTGCTCAACTTAAATCGTCTCCCCAATTAACATAAACGTGTGGTGGTAAAGTACTACTCACAGTTTAATTTGTTACTTTTTGGTGGGCATTTTGATTATAATTTATATATATATTTTTCTGTTATTTTGTATGTTGGACGTCCACTGCATTTGGCAGGTGGGGCAAATGAATACAACGTTATTTTACACATGTGTGCCACTTATTAATTATACATCGATAAATTACAGTCCACTACCTCTCTAACAGCCTGAGTTCTCGAACAGGGTTCGTCAAGACTCTATATCGAAAACCATTGAAGCTCTGGTGGACATTTTATCAAAAGAAGAAAATTAATCCGTTTCAAGCTCCAGATGGGTGTGTTCTCGAATTTTTAACAGACTGTCTAAGTTAAGTAAAAACCTTTAAAACGTTGAACTCATATGGATCAACCTTGGCACTAATAGTTTTAGAAGATATGGGGCAACAATACATAATTAAAAGATTTTTTCGAGGTGTGACTCACCTACGTCCGCAGACATCAAAACATGATCAAATCTGAAATCCCAAGCCAGTATTATGTTACTGTTGGAAAATCAGTTGACGCACGGCGAATATCGATTGCCTGTTGCTACTAGGTGATGTGCGGCGCTCGGTTGTCGCGATGATAGCGGAGGCAGCGTTTCGCAGGCATGCTACTCAAGCGAGAGGCCGTCTCTCTCGCTTGACTTCAGCGTCTAACAACTACGCTTTTGTACTACTCAGCCATCTTGAAGATTTTTGACACTTGTCGTGAAAACCGCTTGGACAGCTCCAACCACTGCTCTCACCTCGGACAATTTAAACCGATTTCTCAGGATCTACTCAACCCAGAAGTGCTCAACTGGACTCAAAATACACGGTCAGAGTGCATCGTCACAATTTACATAGATTCAATAACGGTGAGGTGGGGAAATCTCAATTGTGCATCCTCATATCTCATCTCGTGACGTGCTCTGCAGCGCGGGTTGCACCACGTTTCACCTCACAAATTTTGGCACATAATTAATATAATTGTAAGAGCTTCTCATTAAAATTCACTCAAAATTTATTTGCGCTTTTTTATACATTTTTTTGTAAGTTAAGCGAGTCGGCGGGAGAATAAAACCACTTTTTCTACCTACATCTTTGGTCTGGTTTTTTCAGACCTGTCGTGAGTGAAAACTCATTCTTTTTCAATATCTTGTAGATTCGACAACATCAGGAATTCTCAACAGTTACCTCAAAACGCTTTGAGTATGACATACATTATCACTGGAGGTACTAACAAAGAAGCTAGTCATGTTATTAGGACTCGTTACGATACGAACCCTTTCAAAGATAAGAATAAGTCATATTGAAAAAACGGAAACAGAAACTAAAATACAGATAATAGATCGAATAAAAACCTCGGGTCCAGAAAGGGGTCAGCACTTGTTGTGTCTACCGCATTTCAAAGAACAACCGAAGTTGTGTGCAGCAACGGTCTTGGATCATTATATTGAACGTTCGACACGAGTACCTCCGGAAAGTGAAGACCTGTTATTATTAACGTACAAAAAACTTCATGGAGTGGCGACGACGCAATCGATAAGTAGGTGGATTAAAAGTGTAATGGCTGAAAGTGGTACTGATATAAATACTTTTCACACAGTACGACAGCTGGTAGCCGGTATTAACGTTATTGGCGCAGCCTTAAGGGCTAACACCACCGTAACGGCCTCAAAAATGATTTTTTTACGATTTTTTTTTGGTTGGAAGGAAAAGTGATACGAAAATACAATTCAAGGAAGTTACTGAATGTATATTGAAGTATATTACAAAAAATTTTTATCAAAAAATATTTTTTAATGGCGGCGTTGGAGTTATTCTCCGCAGCCATGTCGAATTCGAGGCGCATTGTGGCACGCAGCATAACTGGTGCAATTTTGGACCTGGAACAAAAAACAATAATTCTCCGTTATCTATATCGTTAAAGCTAGAGAATGACGAAGGGGATTTAAAAAATATTGATTTTTGTAAGATTGGCGAGCAATTAAACAGAAGATGTCAAATTTTCGGCAAAAAAGGAAATCATTTGTTAATAAAAAATGTTTTAATTAACTTAGCGAAAATCCTGTACGTAGTTCTGTTTCAAATGTCATTTTAAAGATATTTTCAAAAGTTCAAATCAAAACAATAAAAATTGTTCAAGTTATGCTGCGTGCCGTTTTGAAGAATGACATTTCGAGAAAAACGCGTTTAAAGTTTTGATGTGTGTTTTACATATGAAGAAATGAAAAATTCGATGACTAAAAAATGTTTACCGTTAATCCGCTATCCCAGGACCATAAAGCTGCCCTTCTACGTTGGAAAATTCCTCCTCACTTGCTTTTCGCGACAATTTTATGGCAGAGCGCGCCTCTTTTGCTGCATCTGTCAAAGTTCGTTCGGCGTGTTCGATTCGCTTTGCGTCGGCTTCGAGGCAAAAAATATACGAATGGACCCCTATATCCATCTGCAGAACTTTCATAATTCGCAAAATGCTTGTTAGACCATCGTTAAAATAGCACACTCCAATATCAGTCATTATGTTCAACACTTTTTTCCCCGGTCGAATACGATTTTGGTGCCAATCTCCAGACCGTTGCGTTGAAACTTTCGGTGCTGTTTTGCGTATACGCGCCTAAGCAACGATTCAGCAACTCGTCCCGGCTCAGTTGTTCGTAAATTGGTTTTATCATGTTGAAAACTTCTTGGGAAAGTGGCGGCTTATGATGGAAGGTGTCCAAGGAATTTGCTGCTTGCGCCTTCTTCCAGTCGCACCAAGATTCTGAACATCCGCGCTTGCGGAACGGTGCGAAATTTGATGGAAAAAAATGTTTTTCCGGTAAAAGCGGGTTTGTCTCATATTCTAAAGGGTTCAAAGTATTTTTTAAGCTAATAAAGAAAAATCGATTTTTTGAAAAATTTACAGTGGTGTTAGCCCTTTAACTGAGGTATTACAAGCAGAAAGGAGTAAGTATCAGAAAATTGATACGTCAAAATTTATCGAACTACTGGTCGATGCTGGTCGGACCTGCATCACGACATGTCCAAGACAAGAAAGACGTTCATTATTCCGGGATTAAATCCCATTGTGAAAATATTGCCGATGACAGCCCAATTTATACATTGTTGTTCGACAAGAATTTTTTAAAAAATCTCAAAGCGGCTAAATCTATGGAAAAATCCTCTAAGAATTTGTCTAAACAGAAGGAATATCGGAAGAATTTTGGCACTGGTTTCCGCGAAGAAACCCATAGATTTCCGCTACCACAGTCGAGACAGAGCGGTTATGCAAAATAACAACCGTTTAAGAGGTTAAACTGGCATCGTCCTTCGAAGTGAATCACTGGGGCACTCAGCAGAAGGAACAGAAATCAAGAGACCTCTGGGCCAAGGACAACTACCGGCAGAAGAATTAGACTCTGTGAGAATCGTAGGAAGCGTGCGATATTTTTTCTCGAGGTGGGAAAGATTGACTAATGACCCTTTTAAAGGGTGATTTTTTAAGAGCTTGAGAACTTTTTTTTAAAAAAAAACGCATAAAATTTGCAAAATCTCATCGGTTCTTTATTTGAAACGTTAGATTGGTCCATGACATTTACTTTTTGAAGATAATTTCATTTAAATGTTGACCGCGGCTGCGTCTTAGGTGGTCCATTCGGAAAGTCCGCTTTTTTATCGACAAATTTTGTTCAGCGATGAGGCTCATTTCTGGTTGAATGGCTACGTAAATAGGCAAAATTGCCGCATTTGGAGTGAAGAGCAACCAGAAGCCGTTCAAGAACTGCCCATGCATCCCGAAAAATGCACTGTTTGGTGTGGTTTGTACGCTGGTGGAATCATTGGACCGTATTTTTTCAAAGATGCTGTTGGACGCAACGTTACGGTGAATGGCGATCGCTATCGTTCGATGCTAACAAACTTTTTGTTGCCAAAAATGGAAGAACTGAACTTAGTTGACATGTGGTTTCAACAAGATGGCGCTACATGCCACACAGCTCGCGATTCTATGGCCATTTTGAGCGAAAACTTCGGAGAACAATTCATCTCAAGAAATGGCCCGGTAAGTTGGCCACCAAGATCATGCGATTTGACGCCTTTAGACTATTTTTTGTGGGGCTACGTCAAGTCTAAAGTCTACAGAAATAAGCCAGCAACTATTCCAGTTTTGGAAGACAACATTTCCGAAGAAATTCGGGCTATTCCGGCCGAAATGCTCGAAAAAGTTGCCCAAAATTGGACTTTCCGAATGGACCACCTAAGACGCAGCCGCGGTCAACATTTAAATGAAATTATCTTCAAAAAGTAAATGTCATGGACCAATCTAACGTTTCAAATAAAGAACCGATGAGATTTTGCAAATTTTATGCGTTTTTTTTTTTAAAAAAGTTCTCAAGCTCTTAAAAAATCACCCTTTATATTACAATGTGTAAAGGTTATGTTATTCCTTTCAAAAGTCAGTCGTATTTACTTACGACGTGAAAATAGGCAACAGAGCAGGAAATGGTTGCTTATGAAATGGATATTCACAAGAGAAAAAGGCGCCATCTCCAGATGTGATCCTTGTGAAAAACAATTACTTTCGCCATATTTTTTAACCACCAAGCCTAATAGTAAAATGCGCTTTATTCTTAATTTAACAGACTGAAGAAGTAAATTTTACCATGGTTAATATGTAAAGGCATTGACCTTTAAATTTCTTAGATTCAATTATAGGAGCAAGTTGTATGAATTCAACTGTATCCCATTCCGTCTATGCACAGCGCTGTTTGTCTTCACTAAATTAATGAAACCGATAGCTCAGTATTTACGATCGAAAGGTTTGGTATTGGTTTTTTTATCTGGATGACACTCTCTTATTTGGTGAGTCAGCTTATGAGTATCGCAAAAACGTTCGAGAATCCCAAAGGGTGCTTAAAACTTTCGGTCTATCATTAAATTTAGATTAATGGAAGCTTGAACCTTCCAAAGAATTGAAATGACTCGGGTTTCTTTTCCATTCGGAAAAATGTTGTTTCAAATTGACAAGAGATAAAAATATAAATATATGGTCTGGCGATAAAATTCCAAAATATTAGTCGCTGTCAAATTAGATAGTGTACTGAATTTATTAGAGTTTTGGTAGCAGCTGAGCTTGTGATTAAATACGGGACTGTGTACATAAAAAATTGGGAAGGAGAAAAATGTTTGGCGTTGAAAAGAACAAACGGGATTTATGATGAAGATATGGAGATTTTGGAGAAATTAATTTCGGACTTAAAATGGTGGGCACACAATGTAATATCGAGTGTTAATTCAATAAGAAAGGACCATTTCGAAATAGAGATATTTAGCGATGCATCGTTAATCGCGGCTGGGGAAGTTCCTGTAACGGAAAACGGACACACGGGGTTTAGAATAGTCAGGAACGAAAGGAATATAAACATTTTCTCAAGCTAAAAGTGATATTCTATGGGCTGATATGCTTTGCCCATTGAATAATACAACGACTTTGTTGTGCGAGGGTAGCTAAATCTATTATCAAATCGCCTTTCAAGTCTTCATTATAAAACTAGAGTTATTAATATCTTGTAACGTTTTTGCTATTTCCCGCGTCTTTTATTCAAAATACCAAGGGAAAAAGCCCAAAAACATTATTCCAACTTTGGGAGAAATAAACACAGAGACGGTCTTTCATAACAAAATCACCATTTATTTGATTGGTCCACAAAATATGAATGACTACTGGTAGGATTCTTTCTTGAGAGATCTTCAAACCGACATATACGGGTTCAGTATTCAATATTATACATTTATTTCTTATTTATTGTCGTCACACCTGACCAATACCAAATAAACTTGGGGTCTATCGGGTAGGAGACAAAATTCTTAACACATTAATTCATACAAGATACAACTCCCTATATTCGCATTGAATTACGTTAAGATGTTATAAGTTCTGCATTGACAGATTTCGATAGCTTTTAAATTTAACTCAATACCCTCATCGAAATGCTCGACAAACATAACAATGATAAGAAAGTTTGTATTAAATATAATCACATACATTCACATTGAATTCCTTTCTTAAGATAATAATCTCTGCAACGACAGATTTTGATAGTTTTGAGATTTCACTCAATAAACTCGTCGAAATGCTCGACAAAACATAATACCGACAGGAAAGTTTGTATTAAATATAATTATACGTATTCACATTGATTTTTTTTCATACAAATGAATCTCTCGCATTAACAGATCTGGATATCACTCAGTTTGAAGTCAACACGCTCTTCACAGAGCTAGGCAATAACAATGTCTCGAGCAGGTTACATAAAAACTTGTTATTCTATTATCTAAGTCTCCTTGACTAGACTTCAGTAGAGGCTTGAGCGTTTTTGCTTCAAGTTCAATGTTATAGAGCTCACCCGTCTTCCTTTAATATTCCCGGATGGATTTCCTCGTTTTATTTAATGATATACAGTGAGTGCAGAAAGTATTCGTATACCAGCACTTTTGCTGTTTTTATCCTAAATGATAAGAGATAACAACTGGAAAACAACTGGAAAACCACTGGTCATAATAAAGCATCCATTTATTAACTATAATTTTACAAAAAACAATTAATAACTTTATTTGTTTTTTTAAAAAACGATTACAATCCAAAAATCTACCGCTTTGGACGTGTGAAAAGTATTCGTACACTTAACTCTTAGCAGCTAAAATTTATTCTTGAACTGGGAGAATTTAAGTTTCAAAATGAATACAAAGCAGATCGACTTTGTTTACATTCAGACACTCCGTATGAGTCTTCCTACCAATTGTAAACCAGCAGTTTGCATTGAATTATTAACGATAATGGGTCGAAACGGCAAAGAAACTTCTGAAGAAAAAAGAAAAATTATTATAAACTTGCATAATGAATGCAAAACTCTCAGTGAAATATCGAAGATCGTTGGAAAACCTCGCTCGACAATACAATCAATAATTGATCGATTTGGAGAACGGAAAACATTGAAAAATCAACGTAGAAGTGGTCGGCCGTGTGCATTGACAGATAGAGACAACCGTTTTATTCTGTGTAAGATTAAAGCGGATCCAAAAATTAGTGCGCAAAATATTGTGAGTGGCCTCTTGGATCGTAATGTTAGTGTCTTCAAAAGTACAGTTCGCAATGTGTTACGTGTGTTACTCATACACCCCCAAACGAGAACAGAACTGCCACCATGTTTAACAGTGGGCCGCAGATTTTTCGGATCGAATTCTGTAATTTTTTTCCTTCACACCATACGCCTGCCATCGGATCCAAATATGTTAAATTTGCTCTCATCTGAGAAAACGACAGAGTTCCAGAACGCTTCATCTTAATCGAGATACTCTTTAGCGAAATCAAGTCTTTTTTTACGATTTATTGCATTCACCCAAAATTTCTTGCGTATAGCTCGGTCATGATAACCATTGTCACGTAACACATTGCGAACTGTGCTTTCGGAGACACTAACATTACGGTCCAAGAGACCACTCACAATATTTTGCGCACTAATTTTTGGATCCGCTTTAATCTTACGCAGAATAAAACGTTTGTCTCTATCTGTCAATGCACACGGCCGACCACTTCTACGTTGATTTTTAAATATTTTCTGTTCTCCAAATCGATCAATTATTGATTGTATTGTCGAGCGAGGTCTTCCAACGATCTTCGATATTTCACTGAGGGTTTTGCATTCATTATGCAAGTTTATAATAATTTTTCTTTCTTCTTCAGAAGTTTCTTTGCCTTTTCGACCCATTATCGTTGATAATTCAATGCAAACTACTGTTGGTTTACAATTGGCAGGAAGACTCATACGGAGTGTCGGAATTTAAACAAAGTCGATCTGCTTTGTTTTCATTTTGAAACTTAAATTCTCCCAGTTCAAGAATAAATTTTAACTGCTAAGAGTCAAGTGTACGAATACTTTTCACACGTCCGAACAGTAGATTTTTGGATTGTAATCGTTTTTTAAAGAAACGAATGAAGTTATTAATTGTTTTTTGTATAATTATGGTTAGTAAATGGATGGTTTATTATGACCAGTAGTTTTCCAGTTGGTATCTTTTATCATTTGGGATAAAAACAGCAAAAGTGCTGGTGTACGAATACTTTCTACACTCACTGTAATTGTCGCGCACCTCAATGGTTTGAATGGATTGACTTTGATATCGAATTTTATACCCAGATAGCATC
The DNA here is from genome assembly GCA_963942595.1 of Cylloceria caligata. Lineage (NCBI taxonomy): Eukaryota > Metazoa > Arthropoda > Insecta > Hymenoptera > Ichneumonidae > Cylloceria > Cylloceria caligata. The sequence continues at coordinate 11,787,392 of OZ012708.1, forward strand.
CTTCCAGGCGAATCCTTCTGAACTTGTGAATCTCTTACTCTCCTCGAATTCTTAGTTGGCGGTTGATTCTCCGAAATTGGCGTTAATCGTCCATCAAATGAGCTGCCCCCTTGAGCGATGAGATTTCCATCGGTCGAGACTTGTGATCCAATATTTCATGAGCCGCTAACATATCCTCTCAACGAACAGGTGAAACTCTGTGTGCTCTTATACCGAGTCACTTCAGATACAAAGTTCAAGATAAAGGACTTGAGAGATGATTATTAATTGAATAGATCTTGTAGACCGCCGACCAGCAGCGTCGCTCGACAACTAACTATCCTACCGGTTCGCGTCGGGGTTCACATACCCTGGCGCACGACATTCCAACGTACGTCTTCGAACATATATCGCAGCGGTGGTGACCCATCACGCCGAAAGACTGCATTGCGCGAAATATAAATAATGAGTGATATACTACAGTCTGTTCCATTGTTTTAACCCTTTGCCCTCGAGAGGTGACGGTCGGTCACCATTTATTGGGTAAACGAGACACCTCCCGAGTGCAAAGGGTTAAGTGTTAAATACTTTGAACAACCATTTATTGATCTATTCGGACTGTAACTTGCAGCTTTCAAATGTAATAGCGTTGTGGGAAAACGATTCTGCCCTCTACAGCTATCGATACGAACTTTCAATGAATTAAAAATCTGGCTGATCGAGCAACTGACGTTAATCTACCTATTGATCTATTCGCTTAAGACGTCTAGCATAATCATAAACGAAAATCACTGAAGGTAAGTTCGTTTGATCGTATCATTTCATCAGTTTCTTCTCTCGACTCTGAATTAAACTCACTATCAATGTTATATTAAGCGGCATGAAAATCTGCGAATGAATATATGCTACTGCGAATATTAAGATCAACTCAAAGTCGATAAGTATAATATTTTATTACAATATAGTTTTCAAAAAATGTTACGATATCAAAAACGGTGGGACGTTAAACAAATTGAACATTAAAAATAATTTTGAAAATAGAATGATCCTGGATGTAAAGTTCATTCATAATATTAGCCTAGATTTCTCTACCAGACGTTTAAACTATGATTTAATTTCGAAAAATATCTCTACCGTAAAACAAATCCACACTATCAATCAATCAAGTGCATTTATTTGCATAAATTTTAAAAAGTTTTTTACAAAAAAATACATTGCAGCGTACATAATCTTTCACTTATTTACTACTGTACACCTTTTTACATTCTCTCTTTCTCTTCATTTATTCCTCTACTCCAGGGATCTCCAAACTTTCCAGCCTTAGGGCCATACTGATTACTCCAGTAAGTTCCGAGGGCCAAAACCATATTATCATTGTTGCCGGTGGTAAAAAGTGAAATAGTCCAAAATCTGTCCGCGGGCCGAATGTGGCCCGCGGGCCGTAGTTTGGAGACCCCTGCTCTACTCCATCTCTTTCTTGTTGCTCATTACTCCTTTTTTTTTTTACAAACTTCCTCAATTTCCCTATAATATTCACATATCTCTCTTTGTATTTTCCCATTTAACATATTTATCATTTTTCCCATTATTGCCTGTTCATCTATTCCTCCCATCTACTCCCCTGCTTTCTTTCTTGCTTTCTCTGTTACTAACTCTCTACCTTTTTTACAGATGCTGCATTATCTCATCCTGCACTTCCATTACTTTTCTCCTGTCTTTCCTGCCCTTCCTATGTTGCCACATCTTAACCTTGCTCACATTTCCTCGTGTCTTCCATTCACCCCCTCTTCCGACCAGTATTTCCATGGACTTATTGTTCTCTTTTCTTTCCTTAACATTTCCTTTTTCAAGTTTTCTAGTCCCTATTTTATCCTATCGTCTATTCCTTCCACTTCTCTCCTTACACTTATTATCGTTATTATGTCTTCTATTTCCAATTCTTATAATACTTTCACTAAATTCTTCCCCCATTGTGATGGGTCTTCGTTTGTTATCGCTCTTAGATCTTCCAACAAGTAATTTTTAGGCGATCTTGTCTCCTCTATTCTTATCACTTCTCTAATATACCTTGACACTCTTTCTCTTATGACATATTCCAGAGTAGGCGCACCCAGTTCACTTCTCTATACATAATTTGGTGTTCTATCCACTCGTAATGCTATCTTACAATATCTACTCTGTACCTTTTCAAATATACCGACATCTTCCATTCTCCATATTTCTGCTTTGTACATTGCTCCTGCTTTTACTATCAAATCTATTAAAAATCTATCAGCTTATATTCCTACCATGGAACAAACCTCTGGCGGTATAAAATTAATGCGATTGAGTGCAAATGCTTACGTATTAATAAGTCGAAACTACTCGGACACTACAAGCTACCGTATGAAACATATTACCTCAAACTTTTGCCACTATCGATAGTAAAAAAGCATGCAAATTCTGAATTTGCACATTGCTTCTTTATAATTCTCGCCCACTCACAGATTCTCTACGGGATAATGGTTTTCTCAATTGTGTCTTCCTCATGGAGGAAACTGATTTGTGAATGTGCGTTTCATGAATCTTGGTTCAGAGTACAATTTAGTCACAAACATTTTCAAAATTTCTTTCAAGGGTTACCTTAAAGCAATCTCATTAATACACTTTTTAGTCACTTTGATTAAAAACGTGGTTTCCCTTCAAAGTTATCTTTGGAATGAAATTTTAATGTTGTAAGAAATCTTTGGAAATATTAAACTAGAATCATTCGTACATAAAAACTAGCTGAAATGTTAAGGAAATCGGAAAGAGCAGAACCCTTCAAACGTATGATTCTAAAACATTTCTGAAGTAATTAAATTTTTGTCGTTTTTAACCACACATCACAAAATAAAGATTGTAACTATGCGATGAAATGTTTTACAATATTCTAAGACAACGTTGCATTTCTTCAATATTTGTACCAATTTTGTGGTATGTCGAAAGTTTCAAAAATGCACTGTACACGATTGCAGTGGAAAGTTAGAAGTTCGTCGGCTATTTTTATTTTTATATTCGCGGAAAACGATGCCGAAACGTTAGTTCACAGCGCCGAATAGGATAGAAACGACTTAAACATTAATGGCTGCCAGCCAATAGATGTTGTAACACAATAATTAGCGCGTCCGGTCTATTTGGTATTCGGTTTGAATTGCGGTGACACGAACGAGCAGTTTTCGTAACTTGAATGGCATAGTACACGTTTATACCAAAAAGGATTTCCTCTTTGATTTATACTTCAAGGTAAAATACTACTGCCGTACTGCCGATAGTATAAACGACACGTATCAATGTAGCTCCAAAGATAGAGTTAGATTGATGGTGAGAAGGGTGAAACCTGCAGCCCCATCGGGGCGTAGTTGTGGTGTTTGATATACGCTAAGAGGAGATGGTCAAGTACATAGCCATACCGACTAACGAGGAAACTAAGTTTGCACGGCAGTGATCCAACCTAATGTTTGATCTGTCGGATAAAAGCCGAGAACATTGCCCTTCGCCTAACCATTCTGCAGAGCGACGTTCTCGTCTTTATATCCCACAGATCAACCGTGACGGCATCTTAAGATGACCCTTCGGTCGGTAACAAAAACTGTAATGCAAATTTCTCTGCCGCGATTGATCTTTCGAATAAAAGAGGGGAACGGTAAACTGTTTCCTACAATTCTACAGTTCACCGTTCTCATTTTTATCCGAACGAACAATCGTGATGGAGAAATTTGCGATCGGAGAGAGGCGAAGAGATGAGGTGCTGTGACACACCATCTCTGTCGCCCAACGAAGGCCCTGTCGGTATTAAAATCTGCTTACTTATTTTTTCAAAGGTGCAGAATGTTTCTGGCCAAAAGCAAATTAGGTTAATGTTCGTAACGAATGAACGAAGATAAACGTAATTTTATTCACAAACTAACTTATGTACAAAATAACTTTGTCATTTGTTTGTTAGTTACTTCAGTTTACTTATCTTATTCTCATAAGTGACTGCTCTATTTTTATTCAATTGTGAATTGCAAATCTCAATTTACGCATACGCTGATAGTTCCCCGCACCATTGGTCTTAAATTAACTTCTTTCTGACAGGCTGCCGACACTGAAATTTGAACTTTCGATGAAGGTAATCATGAGAAAAATAGTATGTGACACAGGATAAAGCACGATTTCAGACTTCGGGTGATGTCAGCTAATTTCACCCTAGTCTAGAACTGTCTTGTTTTATCCCTTGTTACACAATATACTATTGTTACCGACTGCAGTATGTCAGATAACCTTAAGTGAGGCTTTATACCGACAGTTTACCTTAAAATTTTTAACACATTTTTTTCGAACTTAGATTTTATAGGAGTGTCAAAAAATGGGGCGCTCTGCGTGGATGTGACACGGAAGAACCGCCACAAACCCGACATTTATTAGAAAATCTGGGCTCACGGAAAATGTGTTACAAATGTTTAACTTTGCCTCTTGCAATTGCGGACTCTCGGACCATAGATCATGTGACTTGATCATCCTCTCAAGGTGATGTTCTGCAACGCATTGTCCCCGAAGAGATAATACACATTATGACGCATAAGTAAAATCTTATCCCTCGCGGAATTAATCGATGAAAGGAGAAATAATTTCCTTTTGTCCAAAATGTCAGTCACAACTTCGAAAAAAAAAAAGATCGTTTTGTTTACTGCCGTCGTTATGTAACAATACATTAATTTCATGTTTTAATCTTTATAAAAAATACTATTGCTATTTATTTATGTAAATATTTATTAAATCCAGAGAAAATTGTCGGTAACTCTTAATAAACTGATTATTAAATTATATTGTATTTATTTAATAATTATCATCATCATTTTTACACAAAATTATTAATTTAGATAGAAAAAATGTACACGGAATACCGAAACCAGCATCGCAATAGGCTCTTTGCAGGGATAACGCATTCAATACACACATTCAAACTCTCTCAGCCGACAACAGTATAATATTTTCTCGTGCTTTTCGAGCTACCCGTCGAGGCACTTAATTGAAATAACACGTAATAAGCATCTCATTCCACAATGTATTTCTGAGTGCTTAAAGATTCGAAAGGATAGCACTGTCACGTGTGGTAATGATTAAATGAAATTCTAGTGCCATCAATTGAGATCAATGTCGTAGTACTTATCAACGGCCGAAGCGTGAGATTGCACAGATAGTACGTATTGCGTACAATGAAATTTCCTTTTATCTCTAACGCATTGTAAGAAAAGATGGGACACGACGATAGTGTTCGTTTTATGTGACTTTCATCTTCGCAACTGAGAAAGAATATTTGACGCCAGAGTTTCTACTCCAAAACTATCCTTTCCATACTGTTTTCGTTGCGTCAGACTGCGCCGTACTCCTCGCTCGAGGGGGACTCGTCGCTGGCCGGAGGTCGCAGCGGTCTTGGTGGTCTCGGAGGCCTGTGGTGATGCAATAATGGTGGCGGTCTTCGCGGGGGCGGCGGCGGATGACTTCCGTACAAGTTATCGTCTCCCTCCTCGCTGCTCGGCGATGGAGACGGTGCACGATCCTCTTGCTCTTGAAGTAACTGTCGAAATTCCTGAATCGATTCGTTCAGAGACCACAGCTGCGAGAGTAACGAGAGATCCAATTGACGGAGGCCGAACTGTAATTATAAAATTGTATGCAGTCTGCATCCCTTATCTTTATTATCTCTCTAAGATCATTTAAAATTATAAGACCTCGCATAGACCCTTGCGGTAAGAGTCAATTATAGCCGGTGTAAAATTCGCTATTAAATCTAGATCGCGTCGTTATTTTTCATTTTTGACAAAGTCACTTCTATGTGGAAGTACGTTCATCGATTTTTACTTCCTCATATAGAAAGTTAATTGTTATTTCAATAATTTTGAAAATTAAAGTCACAAATTGAAAATTAAAAAATTCTCTACAATCTGAACCACTTTGTACCAAACATCATTGAATATTATTTCGTTGTGTAGAAACTTTTGGCTTGTTGACTTAATTTTTACGAAAGTTGACGAGGTAACGATGATTTTTCGAACAACTAAAAATCATGTAAAATTTAAACCACTCCTACGATTTCGGTCAAATTCAATATCAAACCGCCTAGGACGTATCTGCAATTATAAATAACTATTTGATTCGATATAGAACATCACCTTAAGTTTATTATATGCTTCTCTGCGTGCAGAAAACGGACAAACCTAGTATATTAATTAATTAATTCATCAATGAGCGGTCATGTATGTTTATTAGAATTATGAATCTATGCGACAATTCCGACCAATTATTAAGATGGAATCTTTGGCGCATGGCAACTCGGGGTGTGAGTCAGCGCCGCCTGGATTCCTGCGTTATCGATCCTCTGGTAGAAGGATCTCACGAGTGACTCACACCCCGAATTGCGATTTTTTCACGATTTGTTTAGAAGTTAAAAATCGTCAGGGTTTGGTTGCCTCATTGATTCTTAATGAATTAGTGAGACAATCAGATCTGACAAACATTAATGATTCGATTGTTAGAGATCTTTCTGCCAAAAGATCGATAACTTAGGAATACAGGCGGCGCTGACTCACACCCCGAGTTACGATTCGCCAAAAATTCCATCTTACCAATTGTTCGGGTTTGTCGCATAGATTCATAATTCTAGTATATTAATTTGTAACTATTTATGAAAAGTGCAATTATGATTTATATGTAAGTTGTGGTTTAATTACGATCGTAAAATTTGTATTTCACGCTACATCGTAATGCGACTGCGAAATTTAGCTATCGGTCAATGTACTTGGCAATTACATGATGATGATGAGTAGTTAAAAAAAATGCTTATTTTTTAAATAATGATTGGCAAAATTGATTTTTCCCGTCGTTGGCATAGTCTTGTTCAGAATCGAAAGCTTTTTTTTCATTTTGTTTAGGGTTATGTTAGCTCTGGGAAATCAGCTGTTGCATCCCAGTCACAAATGCTGGCGGGAACATCTTTTTCAGCATTGCATACATAGCGTAAAATACACTCACCATCCGATGTCCTTTTTTATATTGACATTATACTGTGTTTTGCTTGTATCCATATTTATATACCATTTACAGGTTACACGTCGTGAACAATTGGACACACGTGCCATCGGGTATAAAGTATACTGGCGAGGCTTAGGCGAATTTATTCCTCCAAGTATCGAAAAAATAAAGGCATCTGACAGTTGCAACACCACATTTATGCAGCTAGCTTGTTGATCTCTAGAACACGCTAAATTCTTCTTTGTTACGTCACGATTCCTAAAGGTTTTTTCCATGACGTTTTCGATTTTGTCACAAATTGTCCGGAGCTAATACGGATTCATTTCGCCAACGCAGTCATTTTTGAGGTTATTGTCGTAAAAGTTGAAAATTGACAAAAAGTTTGGAGCAGTTTCGCCAAAACGCATTACGTTACCACGCTTTGCTCGATGTTCAGACATCAAGTAATTTATTTTCTTGACACAAGTAATTACTACTGTGTTCAAAAAGTAAGGTGAATTTTTTATTTAAACTTCCCGCGTTAACCGAATCGGACAAATGAATTTTTTTTTCAAGTTGACAGGACTGTTAGTGATATCTGTGACAAATTACATGTCAATATCATCATTAGTTTTTAGTTTACGCTTGGTTTTGTGAACAAAGAAAAGTGAATTTGGCGATTTTTACGATGTCGAATTTTGTTGAGCAAAGAAGTGCTATAAAATTTTGCTTGCGGAATGAAATTTCCGCCGCTGAAACGTATCGAATGTTACAAAAGGCCTTCGGTGACGAGACTATGTCACAGAAAAATGTTTACAAGTGGTACAAAGACTTCAAAGAACGCAGAGAACGTGTTGACGATTTGGAACGCCCTGGACGACCATCGACGTCAATTGATGAGCAACACATCAAGAAAATCAAGGAATTGGTGCTCGAAAATCGTCGATTAACAATTCGAGACCTTGCCGACATGCTTGCAATATCAATTGGATCAGTGCAAGCAATTTTGAAGGATCATTTGTGCCTCAGAAGAGTCAAATCGCGTTTGGTTCTTCGTGAGTTTTTCGCCAAAAACTCCACTCATGTCGCTCCACAACCACCGTATTCGCCTAATTTAGCACCGTGTGACTTCTAGCTATTCCCAAAGCTCAAGAGACCACTCCGGGGAAATCGTTTTGAGTCGATTGAAGAGATCAAACGTGAATCGCTACGCGCATTGAAGGCTATACCTGAGGACGACTTTTTAGCATGCTTCAAAGATTGGAAAAAACGTTGGCATAAGTGTATTGTAGCTAGGGGGGATTATTTTGAGGGGGACGAAATCGATTTGGAAGAATAAATAAAAAATTTTAATTTTAAAACAAAATTGACCTTACTTTTTGAACACAGTAGTAGGTTTCAAGTGTTCGTATTACAAGTATAGAAAATAAATGAGCGAATCGAAGGTTTTGTGTACGTTTGCCTTTTCGGAATCGTGGGAAACGTAAAGCAGCGAACGAAGAAGGCGTAAAATGAGAATGAGAAATGTGAAGCAGGGAACTCGCGAGCTTCGGCAGAGTTCTCGAGAGCCAGCCTGGGAAGGAAGGTGATATGGCGAAGGTAGTATACGGGGAGCTCGAGGGAGAGTCACGCCTGAGGGAATGCAGCGTGGGAGCGCCTGTGGTGGTAACACGCTTATGTCTTGATTGTCTATCAGACACACATTCGCCTGCTTTGACGCGAAATATTATACCATACGGCGCTTCTGTCTCGCTGTCTAAGCGACTCAGGCAAATGTGTGAATAAAAAATACAGCTCCCCGACTAGATTATTCCTTTTCGCGTTCATTTTTACGAGGTTGTGTAAATATTCATTGTCATCTCGCACAAATTGTTCGAAGAGCTCGCGTATAGTCCTTCGTTCGGGATTACGAATCGCCATTTCTTCGAAATGAAGTTACATGAACAAGAAAAATAATTTCTCAAAATAAAACCCGCATACGCAAGCGCGTGGAATCGACGTGCACACAAACACTTATAGAAAAATACTTTCCAAATTGCTTCGTCAATGCTCACGTCCGTCAGACACGCTTGGAATACTTTATGTACATGAGGATTGAAAACAAATATCATACGTCTTACTGAATCGTAACTGCAGATACTCCGAGTCAAACTACTTAGCTGTTTCTCTTATTTACAAGCTTGAAAACAGCAAGTTCAGAGTACTTTAATTTTTTTTTAACAATAAACGATTACACTGCGTCAAAATGACCACAGACTTTTTTTCATTTGTTGATTCTTCTTTTTTAATTTCTTTAAAATGAATATTTCTTAATCTATTATGGTCCTAATAAGTTTATAATGGGATTTTATTTAAAAAATAATTTATTTAAGGTAGTCTTCCAGTAATCAGCTGAAGTTACAAGAATTGCACTAATGGCTTTCGAGTTTATTGAAATCTGGCAAATAATATGACCAATCCTCAGCAGACATAGTAAAAACTAATTGAATTTAGATTCGTCCTACACTACTACATAACAACGTTATCATGAAGACAGAAACTGTTTTCAGATAAAAATGAATATAAGGTATTGCGGAAGTAGAAGCAGACATAAATTTTAATTGCTATTAAATCTGAATCCTGCTTACCGATTATCATTAAATTGAATATGTAATACCTGTGAACGTTAGTTCGTTTAGTACAGAATATGAGTTCATCTGATTAAATTTTACGTTAGTTAGAGCGGCAATATCAATTTTTTAAAACTTTTGTTAAATCCTATAACATTTAAATCTCTCTATAGATTCGTCTCAGATTTAATTATAAATGTTCTTGAACATTAGTCTATTTGTAAAGAACTATTGAGTGGGTAGCTTGAAATTACCGACCACTAGAGTAACTATAAGCATTTTTCACAATATTCAAACTGTCATAAAATACAAATCGTGAATGAATCTTGCCGAAAATTGTATCAATCAGCAAGACATTTCTGTTTTACCTGTGTGCGATGTTTTCGTACTGGAATGGGACTATGGGGAGCCGAATCGGCGGGTGGGGATAATCTTCTGACTTATGAAGGGTTAAAAAACATGTGATTGACCGCCAAACCGTAACCATAATCGAAGTCGCTCTCACAGCAGTAATTTTGTAAGGATTCCGAATTAAAATTAAAAAAACGATTAAGCAAATTTATGCATAGGTCAAATCTAGCAATTACACGGTGTAAAGTTTTAAGTTTATTCTGTATAGCCTCGTACCTATATTTGACTGACATACGCGTTAATTACATGGTCGTGATTAGAGAAAATAATAGGTTTAAGCGAAAAAATAGAATGGCGCGTGAGTCTAGTGATTTTCATGTCTAATGATTTTCCTAGTAAATGATAGATATATATATGATTCATACGGACGTATCTATTAATGTATTCTTCAGCAGCGATGGGTGTGTGAAATTCGAGCAGGAAAAGTGCTGGCTAACACATGACGATTGTAGTTAGAAAAAAATATTTACCATTTCTTTTCGTAGTATGGCTAGTTGGGTGTCTAAAGTGGTTAATTGCCTACCAGGCGGAGAAGGTCTGGAACTGGATGTTTGTGTTGATTTAATATTTTTTTGTGTTTTACTCGAAGATCTGGTAGGTGGAGGCGGTGGCTCAGCCGCTTCCCTCCGTCCCTCGCTCAGGTTGAAGCCGCTGAGACTCCTCGGCAGAGGAGGCAATCCTTGCAACGATGACATTGCTATTCTCGTGCATAAGCTGCAAAACAATTGAAAATATTAAGAAAAATCCAAAGAAATGATAATGTCGTTGCTGTAGCATGCGATTTAATTCTCTCTCGGTTGATTTCTTACACTTCAAAATTATATATTGAATACGAGTGATTAATCTAGCTACGACTATCGCTCGTCCTCTTGCCTGTTCCATAAATAGAAACATCTTCGTTTTCTACACTGACTTTTAATAGCCCACAAGTGATAAAACGTTTCGAAAATATATGAGTGGTGTACTGGGGTATACGCGATCTGTTACGTTTACTCGTAACCTCAATTGGGAGATCAGTGTCAGTGGTCTGTATGGACGCGAACATACTAATCTCCAACTAACAAACAACTGTCTACACTTCTTTATTCAACTACGAAATCACGACGAATGTTTAGACCTTTAGAGCATTGAAATATTTATTACAATTTGCAGGGAAACTAGAATTACATTTTTTATCGATTTAGAAGAATATTTGATTCAATAGTAATAATAAAAGTTAATTGTAGTAAATTATGAAAAATAAACAAAAGTCAAAGAAAGAATGTTGAATATAAACATTATATCTACATTTATTTTTGTTCAAGCGATGCTCCACGATATTATAATTATTCGGCATTCCGCATTATCATGAAAAATAATAAGTTAAACTATTTTTACAGTTTGACGTTTGTAAAGTTGTTGACTCTCTAAAACATTTGTTTATTAACTATCGAATTTTGGTGTTTTCATTATTGTATGTGTGCGATAAATGAAAAACGCCCCTACTTTTTTTTATGTAATTACTTAATAAAAACTTTTAAAAAAAAGCGTTTTTTTTTTATATGAAAAGTCTGTGAATAATTTATACTATTCTTATGCTCGTTAAATTGAATTTTCTTCTTATATGGGTACAAATTCGTAATAGCAAATAATATATAAATAAAAAAACTATTTTTATAATAGCTACATAGAATTTTCTCGTATACGTAGTATAAAACTTAAGACCGCTGATAATTGTATCGGGACAAATTCGTAAAGGCCTACAAGTAAGGGCAAATAAAGGTCTACAGGTGGCGCTAATAAATGCTGATAAACTGTACAAAAATCGTGGTTTGAAGGAATCGACGTTTCAAATACACCAATACTGTTACTTATACTCGCAAGTAATGTGTTTTTTCGTAAATTGGGTGTCGATTGAGTCATATGACCTGTTTTTTTCGTACAATGCGTAACTATCTTCCTCCTATTCTCGTTGCGCACCGAGTTTCTAATAATTAATTTGAACGAATTCCATTGAAACATTCATCTGCGGTGCTAATTGTTTGATGAAAAGAAACTACTTTATATAATATAATTAATTTTCTAAAAGAAAGGAAAATTTAAGAATTTGTATTTGATAATTTTTAAAAATAAGAAATGTGCGAAATGATGGTTAAGCTTATCACCGAAATTTTAGGATGGATATCTGCAACGTAAAATCACGACCTCTAAAAATACTTTTATTGTTTTATTTTTAAAGTTTATTTGTAAGTGCTTCATTGTATTGACCGTAATTCGTACGGTGACCCTGTACATAAAAAAATAGTATGGTCTTACTCATTAGGCACTGGAACTGAAATGGTGATCAACACCAAGAGCTCATGACAGTTAGCAGTGTCATGAAGGATTTTATATAAGGTAACCAACTCGGCCTATAAGCTACGCGCAGAATGCGTACACATTTTTAGATCAACATGTAAATGATCGAGATTTATTCTGTCAGTGAATCTGAACCTTGAGCAGTAAGCATCGTAAAAATGTACACTTCATCCAAGCAACGGTTTTAATGTAAAGCATGTAGAAAGTAGCCCTGATAATCGACGTATATTTTTAAGGAAGCGGGATTCCGAAAATCGACAGTGTTACGTCTAATAAATCCAGAACGAGGGACACCTGTGATAACCAAAGGAGAGCGAGGTCAGGTACCTTGATGATATTAATGATAACGCATTTCGATAGATTAAGGGATAAACGGATGCAGGAGCACTATTCAGACAGTCTATTAAGATCACTCTGTAGCAAAATCGAGTCATCTGGTAAATAACTTTAAAAACCGATCATCTACTTATATTTAAAACTTCGAATGTTTAAAACAGCTCTCGATGTCATCAATAAATAGGGTAAAAAATACAGGACCCAGATGGAACCCTGTGATCCAGAGATCACAGGGCAATCCACCGAAACAAAACTCCTTAAATACCAAAATGCTCGGACACTTAGCAAGATATACATTGTGTTCAAAAGCGTCGGAAGCTTTCGAGAAGTCTGTGAAAACACTAACCTGCTTACCATGTTCAATCTGAATATAGAAGTAGTTTGAGAAGTAGAATTCCTAAAAAAAAACCGTGTTGCGACAGAACGTCAATTGAGTAACTCTTTCGCACTCGTGTGATTTACGTCGGTATTTAGTATCACTGTAAATGAAGCAGCGTGGAAGCTGCTTCGTAAACAGTAGTGCAGTTTTCGTTAACAGGAAATGTACCTGCTACACTGGTATATACGACGGGTAATTAGAGGAGTAAGCAAATGCCCACGAAAAGAGCTTCTCGTAATTGCGTCGTACCGTATACGCGCGAGTAAATTTGTAACTAGATTAATTGATTCGACCAGCGAATTACATGAACAGCCCAGCGGTCGTCAAGTGGTCATTAAGCGTCTAGCGGACACGTCCCACTAACCCTCCAAGGGCAGTATGGTAATCGAAGATCGTGATTGCTCTCTTTAAAGTGCGTTTGAACATTATCATTATAATATCGCGGTAAGCACCGAGGGAGATAGAGCGCGAGAAGATGTACTTTGGGAGAGCAGCCCATCATAGTGTTCTCGATCGCGCTCACGTTCGTCTGTTTTTCCTTTGTTCACGCGAGCGAAAGTAGTCCTACTACTTCAACTACTGAGGCTACATGCCTTCATGACCGTTTGCTTACTCGCCACGTTTTACTAGTTCGATCGAGAATTGATGTTTTTCTGAGCAAAATATATTTAAGGAGGTCTCAGCGGTTTGCTACAATGTAATGGGTAATAAAATTTAGAAACTGTTTATGTTAACTCTCGATGGACTACGGAAAGTAATGAAATTAAACTGAGTCACCAATCTCTACCCTATCAATATTCTCTAACATAGTAAATTCTGAATAAAAATATTTTGCAAAAATTAACATAATTTACAAATAGATATCATTTAGTTGTATATTACTGAGGAAAATGTGCGGTAAAATAAAAATAAATTTCTGCGATTTTTATTATAACTTCTGCATAACTTACAAATATTTATGAAAAAAATTATACCAGAATTATGCGAACCGGCAAAAACTTAAAAAAACGTAAAATTTATCGATCATCCCTGTAATTATTATCAAAGTTCTAATCAAAATTACATGGAAATAAATATAACAATATAACAATTCATACTACCAGCGATAGATTTATAAAACCATTAAACAAGGAATTTGCTTAGTTGCCTAGTAGGGGAAGCTTTGTTTTCGTGAAAAAATGTTTTTTCGAAACTTTGAATCCAGAGTACTTAAAAAATTCTAAAATGTCGAGAAATCATATTCACAAAAAATTTTGCGCGCGCGCGTGTGTGTGTGCGATGAGCGTGGAACATAAGAATGGCTATATATCTCGAGAACGAGTTGATCGATCTTCCTGAAACTTTACACACGAGTTGGGTTGCAATCCCCTCCAGTATGCTGCAAATTCGCTCAAATCGCAACCGGAGGCTTATTTGATGGTTGTTTGAATTGTTCCAAAAAAGTGTATGATCTCTCTAACTTTCATACATTCTGAGCTATCGAGTTCAAACTTTCTACAAAAAATGGGCGAGAGGACAAGGTTGTTCGGTATTGAGTTTGGCAAGAATCCACCAAGCCGTGTAGATTTGAATGGAAATAGAATTTTTTCAATTTATCGACAAAAATATCTTTTTGCTCCAACTTTCGTAAATTTTCATGTATCAAACCGATAGGTATCATACAAATTGGTTAGGGGATAAGGATACTCGGTTTCGAATTTAATGAGAATCCATGGAGGGGTTTTAAATTTATTAAATGTAAAATGTTACAAAATTTATTACTTTAAAAAAAAAAAGTAATATTGAATTGAATTATTAATGTATGATGATATGAAATTAATATTAATTATGGAAAATAATGAGGAAACTTCGTGCTCCTTATTGAAAACGAGGTGACACATTTCGCATTGTTCTGTCAGACATCCGCCGCTATTTAGTTCTGTTTGTCTCGCACAGATACATGTTTCACCTCGTGTTAAGGAACAAATTCTATGCATTTGTCAGATTTTAATCTCGTGTTTGCTGGAACATGTTCTATGAACTAACATTATTTTAATTCAGTTAGATTGAGCTGAATAACTTTAGCTTCGATAGGTTTAGATCGTTGAATCGATATACACCACCACTTTTCAATTAGGACAATCGATATCTTAGGTGCAAACACAGCGTCAGCCTTTAAAAAAATTTTTTAACAATTAAAAAAAAATGCATTTTAATGACAAATTGTTCACAATAAATAAGAAAGGTAGAATATGTTAATTAAAAACCAGAGGTAGCACCGATAAAACAATTAGTAGAATAGCTATGCGTGCTTTCACATCGGATCATAGTAGAATACTCTAAATACAGCGTCTAATTGTATGTCACAAAATGATTAATATTAGAACGCAAACAGAAAATGATCAAAATATACCTATACAACATCCGCAGTTGAAGCTGGGTCCATAAAAAGCAGTTTAGTATTAGTAGTCTAGTATTGGGCTCTAATATTGCGCTAATACTGACGTTCGACAAAGACTCAATTTTTTAAATATTCCGCATAAAAAGGTATTGAAGTATTCCATATTAAACATATCCTATGAGAAAATGTTTCGTGTGAATGTCCCAGAAATAAACACATTAATCGTTTCGATGAATTCCGAAGAGAAAACTTTCGTGCACAAGCAAAAGGCCGGCCTTTCTGACAGATAATAAACTTTAACGGCATTACACCCGCCGCTTATAAGTCGCGACGAGACAATTGTCGAATCTGGTACCATAATTACACGAAGTGGTATCTAAGGAAAATGGCAAGCAAGTCCAAACGAGACCACCTTTAAATTGCCACCACATGTACCCGCTGGGGGTGAGGTGACACGCTTATTCTTCATATATATATAGTCGGTAACGTAAGCATTAATAATTGTGAATGCGACAATCAGATGTATTATATTCGAAATATGAGATTAATGTACAATATTCTTCCGGAAACAATTTTTCGAACTGCACAATAACTATCCCGGCGAAATAATACAAAGTCCGGATTTTTGTGCATTAAATATTGTATTTTTGTTATTGCGGGGGAGGGGGTCTTTAATTCCCAATACTCTACCTAGGCTTCGCCCCGGATTCCACCGGAGAATCCAATCCGAAATGAACTAGGGAAACCAGAACCCATCTCCGTTTCTACACAACACCAAATATTTTGACGTGCTTCGCAAATCTAGTACGGAATTTTAATTAAAACAAAACAAGTTCGACGTGAACCATATTCGTGCCTCATGGGTAGCAGGCCAAAAATATGTATTATTTCAATCGATCAAAATGTCAACACATACATTTTGTGTTGACGCGGGTGTATTAATTACAAAGACTCTTATTCCATAAATTCGCAATCGCTAATATTCCGCACGGTCGCACTCTTTCGCGTCATAGCCTAAATTGTTTACTATGACGATCGATTTCCAGTCGATGTTCAGTTCTTAATAAAATGTACTGGTCATCCCTTATGTCCTGTGCGTGTATATTTTCTTGTATGCTATCTCGATATTCGTATCAGTATACACGCAGAATATATGTATCAAGTCCGTTGCTTCGAGCAGATGAATATTGTACATGAGGAAAAATTATTTTCAGTTGTTAGATTTGTTTGGTACATTAGGTTTGTTAGGTTGACGCGGGTGTATTAATTACAAAGACTCTTCTATATATATAAAAATGAATGTTTGTATGTTTGTCCTTTATACAAAGCTACACACGTTGACCGATTTCAGCCAAACTTTATACCAATATTGTTGAAGACCAAAGGAAGGTCACTGGATATATTTCACCCCTGAAAACCACCCCCTTAATCCCCTAAAAAAATTCTAAATAAAATCCACACGCCTTCACCGATTACAACCAAACCAAGCACAAATATTGTTAAGAGCCTAAGGAAGGTCACTGGATATATCTCACCCCCAAACCCCACCCTCTTCACCCCCTAAAAAATCTTATCTATATATATAAAAAGAAAAGTCCTGACTCACTGACTCACTGACTCACTGACTCATCAACGCCCAGCCCAAACCCCTGGGCCTAGAAACTTGAAATTCTAGGGATATATTCCCTTCATATCGTAGACGCTCACTAAGAAGGGAATTTTAGAAATTCCACCCCTAAGGGGGTGTAAAAGGGTTGAATATGTTTTTACGTATTTCTCAATGTCTCTTAGGCACGATGAGATATCGCCTTGGTTCCTATTTGCAAATGTTACTCATACAAATGTTTAAAAACCAATTTCAGGATTTTTTTAAATTCCACCCCTAAGGGGGTGTAAAAGGGTTAAATATGTTTTTACGTATTTCTCCTATATGGTATACTAGCTGATTTACCCGGCGTTGCCCGAGTGCCACATCATACGGAGAATAACAGCTAAATTGGATTTAAAAAATGTTATTAAAAGCCACATTATTATTAGTGGTATGATAAAGCGTATATTTTCAGGGTGGTTTTAAGGTGTGAGATATATCGAGTGACCTTGCTTAGGTCTTATCTATTTGTTTGTGTACCCGGGCAACGCCGGGTAAATCAGCTAGTATTTAATAAAAGTTTCTTTATATTATTCCGACAACTTATTGTGTTTCAATGCTTAATTTGAAATTATTCATTTATCATCTTTGAATGCACCTTACTTAAATAAACTATTAATGAAAAATATGTCAGCTGAGTGAAAAAAAATCGTACCGGCAACTATTATACGTGACAAAGATTAGTTGTTGGTCTATGCGACTATCTCTACAGTTACCGTGACTACCCTTGATTGACTTTACTATAATAATAGCCCGTGAAACTATAAAAATCGTTTTATGGTCTCACGATTGACGATCATTGCTTAATAATTGCCAGAATTACCACAATTTCTCTGAGTATGGAACTATATTTTCTGACGTGTATCACCGAGAAAAAAAATGTATATTCTATATAAGCATAACGTACTAGGCGTCAGAAAAATTACTTAAGCGGGGGTAAGGGTAAGGGTCACTTTTGAAAAATCGATTTTTTTTGTTGTCTTTTCTTATAGTTAAACATTTCAAGAATATAGTTTCAAAATTTGAAGTCGATCAGAGCAAAACTCTCGAAGTTATTGACTAGTATTACATAAATTCCCAATCGCTAATATTCCGCACGGTCGCACTCTTTCGCGTCATAGCCTAAACTGTTTACTACGACGATCGATTTCCAGTCGATGTTCAGTTCTTAATGAAATGTACTGGTCATCCCTTATGTCCTGTGCGTGTATATTTTCTTGTATGCTATCTCGATATTCGTATCAGTATACACGCAGAATATATGTATCAAGTCCGTTGCTTCGAGCAGATGAATATTGTACATGAGGAAAAATTATTTTCAGTTGTTAGATTTGTTTGGTACATTAGGTTTGTTAGGTTCGTTCGTTTCATTGGAAGTGTTTGTTTAGTTGGGTCCATTTGTTTCGTAGGGTTTGTTCGTTGGGTACACGTTTAGTACGGATCTCCTCCAATTTAGTACGTTTCATAATCCTAGACCATTGGCCCCTCAAGAGTTATATCTATTTCACCGCAGTTTTGATATAATAAAAGTATCAACAGACCAATGAAAATTGATCGCATATGATGGGACCTTTTCTCAACTTTACAATCATTTACAATTTATTAACTTTATACCTCGAGAACTTAGCAAGAAATCCCCAGAGTTCTCCATATTCAGGTAAGTTCGGGTAAAATCCAATTTCGATTCTCATACACGGCGGTGGCGTCTGTAGCAGCAACAAGATATTTTTATAATAAAGAGAGATACTCCTTTCTCCATTCATCATAGGTCGTAATTTCAGAAATTTACATCCAGTTTTATATGAAGCCACCGAACGCTGTAGAATAGTATTGACATGTTAACAGTTTTGTCACAGTAAAGGCTGGATTTCTTAGCTCATGTCGCGACAGTGTCAAATCAATTTCCGATTATTTAGATCTATGCCAATCACCAAGGAGTGCCCAAAAATAATACCGTTTACCCTATACAGTCGCAGTGTGACGGCAATGAGAGGCACGGCAATTAAAGAAAATATATCTGTATTTTGATCAGTTTCGTGGATCCTTCCCAGATGGAAAAACCAGAAGCACGACGTGTGAGCACAATGCAGTTTTTTGTGTCGCCATTTAACTGCATCGTTACAGAAAAAGCATGTTACCGGGCCACGCCACGTTGCGGTGACATAGTCGACAAAATATGTCTTAAAGACGCCTTCCGCAGTGTTATAAGAAGCTCGTGTTTTCTGGGCTGTATTGTGACTACGCGCAACATGGCACTACCATGTGCGTCATGTGTGTCATTGTGGTATTACTTGCTGGGTTGTATTATTCGAAATAGTATAAATATAATAATAGTAATGCAGTGCACAGTATGTAATAGTGCCAGGTTGTAAGAGAGTTTATGTGGCACATTAGTCCAGAAATATGTTAAATATAGAACTTATATTGTCATTATTATCTTGATTTTGTTACAATTCTTATAAAAAGCATTGCATCTAAAGTAGAGAATGTATTGTAAACCAAAACCACCTTTCTACAATAATTATTGAATGTTGCACTCAATTTTATATGTCAAATCAAGTATTATCATAAGTGCGCGCATTAGAAACTACTATAATCAACACTATCTGCTTCATGCAACATCTCTCTGATAGAGTGTACGCAAAGTGAGCGCGTTGTTGCTCGTGGAATAGTTAAAAACAATATGCAGATAAAATAAAAAAATTATATTTATTGAAACAATATTTGAAGTCAATACTGCATGAAAAGTCTTAGGGGCATACTATTGATGACCTTAAAGACCTTCAAGAACGATGCAGATATAAAAACCAATTAAATTCATTATACTTTAGATAAACTGCATGAAACGGTATTATCGGTACTGGTTAAATTTTATTTTCAGTTAGTTTTATTTTAATTTAATTACTCTACCAATTTTTATTAAACTTCGTACTAAATACCACTTATTAGTAGTTCGTGCATGTAGAAAGTTATAACGACCTTAAAATTTGGGGAAGTTAATGCGATGACCTCCGTTTTGAAAACAATTAAAACCTCGTAAAATCGGAACATCTTTTATAATTTTATCCAAATGTTATATCAAACATCCTAGAACGTTTATGCAATTATGAAGAAATATTTGGCTCAGTAGCCGAACTTTTGGAGAGCATCGTACAGTCTGAATTATTGTATTCATTATACAAAAATCACAATAATAAAAAAATGGTTACGATTTTCATCAAATTTCAGCCAATTGCTTTAACCAGTTGCAAGTACGAGTGCAATTTTCAACATAATTTTTTTCATAAAAACGAAACTTCCTCCATGATTGAAGGAACCAAAAAAAAAGTGAAAAGCAAAAGTAACAATTGATACTTTCTCCGTTACTCTTTACTTTTGCTTTGTACCATTTTTCACTAAATTTAACACAAAAATAATTTAAAGATAAGTGACAAAAAGTAAAAACTTGCAGTTATATACCAAGTAGGTCATTTTTTGATAAAACCATTAATAATAACGAAATGATGGGGTAATTAAACAAAAAGTAGCCCTTGTCCGATTATTGCCTCCATATTCACATTTTAGACTATGCATAGTAGCGATAAATCTCGCGCGACGCTATGTTGAACCTTGACTGGAAGTACCTGGAATGATCGAGCGTAGCATACGTTCGACGTGCGTCATCATACTCTTCGTCATCACAATTATCACGGTTGTCATGAAAGGGAACAAATTCATCTGCACGATCAATCGGATCATCGCCCGGCAGAGTAATCTTTGTGGAGGAATAACGAATCCCAGCCTCGAGCCAGTCCTGGTGATGGATGTTGTCGTTATCCTCGTTGAACGCGATTTTACGCTCTGGTTCGTCAATGATGACCACGGTAGCGCAGTCATCGCTTGAAATAGTCGTCGTGCTGCCAGACGTAGCCGCACCAGAAGCAGTTTCTCCTCTTGCTTCCCGACTAATCAGGTCCTCGTCTGCGTACCAAACACCGACGACCTTGCCTCCATCGTTGTTAACTTTGGCGTTCGATTTTTTTTCGACTTTCGTGGGTGTCGTTGAGAGACTCGTTCCCGATATCGATTCTCCCCGAGAATACGCCTTTTTGCCAAACAGCGAAGAACGTCTTTGGGACCATCGGCCATCCACAATACGATTCTCCGTTCTTTCAACCTCTGCCGAATTAGCGATGCTCTCATTTACGGACCCGTCCAGTAGTCTCTTATCGTCTTGTTTGGATATTTTCAAAGATTCGTCACTGTTCCTCGACATCAACTTATCCAAAAGTCTCTTTTTTTTTTCTTCGCAAATTCCGTCATCTTTCGCTTCTTTCCTGGCGTCTTTCTTACTTCCAAACAAACTTGTTCCAACAGAACAGTTTTCTGTTTTATTGCGTGCCACTCCATTTTCGTCCGGTATAGATCGTCTATTTACTTTTATAGGGATCTCGCTATCGACTTTGCTCAGCTGAATAGTGGAATTTTTCCGATCACTTCGTTCGTTGCCACTAGAGCGTCGCCAGTGCGGTTGTTGTTGGTGCCTTTCCCGCTGATTTTCAGCCTCGCTCCTTTCACTCGTGGCTCGGGTCAGGCCTCTACCGCCACCGCTACGTTCATCTGTTTTCGCTACAACAGCGACTGTATTCTCGGTTATGTTGTTGCCGCTGCCGTAGGCAACCGTATCATCGTTGCAGCACCTTGGTGAGGCCAATGGTCGTTGCAACTTGTTCAAGGAGGGGGGTTCACTCGCGCAACGAACTTGTTCACTGTTT
Organism: Cylloceria caligata; assembly: GCA_963942595.1. NCBI lineage: Eukaryota > Metazoa > Arthropoda > Insecta > Hymenoptera > Ichneumonidae > Cylloceria > Cylloceria caligata. The sequence goes on from OZ012708.1 coordinate 11,809,239, forward strand.
GTCTGGTATTCCTTTCCGGACTCATAGACGACGGTGCGCCCAACTTGTGGTCCAACCGCTGTTTCGTGATCTTCGAGGCGCCATGGTTGTGTATTCGGGCACGGTGGCGCCTGCCGAGTGGGAAAGGGTAGCCTCGCTGTCCTCTTAAGAGCTTCGGCGACCACCTGTCGACTAGGTCGAGGGGGCACGGGTGGGGGATGGGGTCTCTGACTCGACGCTAGCTGCATGCCGGGATGAAAAATCACTTCTGACTGGGATCTTGCCAATCTGCACTCCACGAGGCCTCACTGTCGCGCCACCAGAAAGGAACGATCATAAGCGGCGCGCTGTTCCAATTAAGTATCACATCCATGCGTTCTCGAGTCGTTGGCATTCCGAAAACACTTCCACGTGTTGTGTAACAACTCCTGATAATAATCTGTATGTACCAACGTACACCCATGAAAAAGCGTACAGGCCAAATATATTTTGTGTATTTGCATATGTTTTAGTCAAAAATTTATATAAAGCAAATATTTATATTTCATACGAGCCAACTGTATTTGCGTATATATATTATTCCCACAAAAATGTTCTATAATTATAGTTTCAGTTCCTTAACGGCATAACTGTTCACATGAGTAATTAATGGCACATGAAAATACTCAATTGTAAGAGTAACTTTCGATGAGGTATCGGGTTTCAGTCAGTCGATTAACGGATAATCAATCCGTAAGATTGTATTGCAGTATATCCGCGTATCTTCTGGATATGTAGTATAACTTGCGGCCTCTCACTCTGCATCTATCTCTGTCCCACGCGATACTGTGGTATAACGTTCACTGTTACACGGATCACTCAGAGAACCTCTCGAAAACCCACTCCATAAGATTCGCGTGTCGTATTATGTATTTTAGTTCGTTGCTCAGGAAGTGAAAATTATTTGACGGATGCGATATACACAATAAGAACAAAAATCAACGAAACCTGCCAACGACAACCGGTCATGAGTCTTGGACTGTTATTCATGTACATTTGGGCGCAGGTGTACACGATCACGCTCTGTACGGCCTCTCTGTGCCTTGTGTTGGCCCTCGAGCACCGATATCCAAGATCTGCTGTCTTTCTTCTTCCTCCCGACCTGTTCCTTCTCAGTCCCGTTTACCTTTTCGCTTCTTCTTTTTTATTTATTTCTATCTATCCTTCGCCCTTGCACTCGCATACGGACTGATCCTATTCGAAGTCGACCACCGGTGGGCCGCTACTTCAGTCTTTCTCGCTCCTCGCATTCGACGGAGGGACCGCCTCGGACTGACTCCGCGATCCCGCAAACATCCTTCGCGTTCGCGTTCGAGGGAACCACGTGACTATCTTTTCGAGCGAGAGCAACGGCGTGGCTCTTGGTGAGCATGCCAGGTAGTCCAGCGAATCACTGAGCTAGTACTTCTCCGCTCGCTTAGAGCGGACATTCGTACGTACATGTGTATTATGATCATAATCGGCGTAGCGTGGGGCAATGAAAATCAACAGTTTTATCTGAAGAATTTTCGTATAGAGAAATAGACATAACACAACATGACGATGTACGAATATGAGGCACCAACTCCGTTATTGTCTCACCACGATCGCTCATCTCTTTTAGATGGCGCGATGATAGATATTCCATATAGACTATGCATGTAAAAAGCTATAAAAAGTATAATCTTATAAAAAATAGTTTGTCATTACTTATAATAAGTTAAATGACAGTTTATTTCCACATTTCCTTAGGAAAGTTATAAGGATATGATTTTTTTATTATGATAACATTAGATTTCCTACACAATATTTTTACACTGAATCGTTTTTGGAATCTATAAATAATAACAATAGCAGTACGCAGTTTCCCAATGGACTCCAATGTATGGTATACAGAGATATCAACGATATTTTCCTGGAATGCTGCTGCTTTGCTTTAATACGATGCAGTCAAGCTGTCTGGTGTTGCATTGGTAGCATGCGAAACAAACTTAATTTATATTATTGGCATGTTGACGTTTTCACAACCGCATTAAGTGCTATTTTTTCTATACTCGCCACATAAGATCTACAGTCATAAGTCTCTGAAGCCCTAAGATTAAAGTACTTGAAACCTGAAGTATATAATCTAGTTATCTTCATCTTAAATTTAATTTTAAGTTGCAGTGAAAATCTTGTTTTCACGATAATCTGGGACTGAATTTCAAGAGAAGGGCTTAATTTTTTTGATTGTAAGATGTGATATTTCTCGGATGTTCTTGTTTTTAAAAATGGAACTACATTTTTAAAAAATAATCCTATCGCCCATCATTTGACTGTTTTGATTGAAAATTGTAAATATTCATCGTAAATAGCATACAGAGCAAGCGAGAATTAGGATATTTAGAGAATATCATGGAATTGTGTAATATTAACAGAAATACTTTTTGTTGTATCGACCTTTTAATGAATTTTTGCTTCCTCATAGAGGAAGCTTTGTCTTCGTGAATAAAATTTTTACAAATTGTCCGTGCGTGTACGCGGCTGTGTGATGAGCTTGGAAAATAAAAATGGCTGTATGTCAAGAACAGATTACTGGATTTTTCTGAAACGTTGCACACGAGTTGGGATGTAACTCCACTCGGTTTGCTGCAATTTTCACCTGAATCACTAACGAGTGTCTCATTTTATGGTTGTTAGAATTTTTGGAAAAGAGAATGTATCTCTCTAACTTTCGTGAACTTGGAGATATCGAGCTAAAGCTTTCTACAAGAATAAGCTTGGGGATAAGGTTATTTGGTATTAAGTTTGGCATGAATTAAGCAAGGTATTCAAATTTTGTTGAATCATTTTTGTAATTTTTCAAAAAAAAAATATTTTTGCTCTAACTTGCGTGAATCTTCATCTATCAAACTGAAACTTGGAATACAAATTTACTAGGAGATACTTGGTCTTGAATTTGGTGAGAATCAACCAAGGGGTTTGATCTTTATGAAATTTGTAATTTCACTTAATTTTCAATTTTATCGAAAATGGTAATACCACTTCTTCTATGAGGAAGCCAGAGTTGAGATAACCATTACCCGTAGAGGAGAATCTGTTGTCCGGCGAGAATCATGAAGAAGCAATGTGCATATTTCAAATTTGCGCGCATTTTTCTTATCAATTGTTTGGGTTAAAAATATTTCATATTTATTTTTATAACACAATGAATATTTACCAGATATGGGCAGAATCAATACATAGAATTAATTAATAGAATTTACCTGCAATGTTACATATGTCATTTTACCCCATCATTATGTAGCAATGCAGCTATCGATTCTAGCTATTAACGAAATTACTTAAAGTCAAGTTGAACTACATCGTTGTTATAATTTATAAAGAAATCATTAACTTTACCCCAACCCTGCATTGTGTTAGCAATCTATTTTTTATTTGTTATAATTACTTTTCTTATTATATTATTTCACATATTTGTGAAATATCAATTTTAATTAATCTCTTTAAAAATTAAAAAATTAAAAAACTATTATTCAATATGTTCACCCAAAGATCTATAAGTATTTTATAGTAGAAGCGAAGTTTCCGAATGCGTTCGGATGACAAATAACATAAATTTTCGATGGAAATATACTCATGTTTCCTTCGGTGATTGTCATTCCCTCCATTTGTTTCGTAAACGACTCGAAATAGCGGCGAGAGTAGTCTCGTGTCGCGCTGTGTCGATACCTCGGGTGTGGGAGTGTTGTATCACCGCGAGTACCAGGGAACACATAGTCTATCGGCGTAGTATCGCGTGACAGAGTAACTCGCAGCAGTAGGGAGGACGGCGGGAGCAAAGAGGGGGCTCCATTAGGTACCTCTGTCTCTTCTCCTCCACTACGACACGGGTCCGCTTCCACGCAACCGTGGTCGACAGGGACGGAATCGTTGTTATTGGGCCCCGAACGTACACGATAACAGTGCACTGAGAGCGCATAGTGCAATATTACATAGCTTTATAAACACGCAGCAATAAGTCGTAGTGTCAGCTGCTCTCGTGTCACGCTGATAAGTCACTAACCTTGCTTAATCAGTTGTAAAACACTTAACCTTTGTATACCAACCACTTGCATCAAATTTATGTTGCAAAATAGAAAAATACTCAGTATTCACTTTGAATAACACAATTTTTTAACGAAAATAAACAGCAATTCAATTGTTAATACAACTGTTTTTCATCATTTTTAGTTTGACCATACTCCACACGCAATAAAAATAAATTCCATTTTTTTTAACTCCGATTGCCAATAACTATAATAATTATGAAAGTAGACCGTACATGTTGCTTCCTTATTCTTCTGATTCCGTGGCCACACAACACAGTCTTCTTTATTAGAACGTCCATTAATCAATATTGGCATCCTTTTAGACGAAGGTTGCGGACAACGAATCAAAAAGCCTGTAAAGTAGTACCTTGCACATTGATTATCCTGATTACCTTTCACCTTCCACAAAGCCATCTCTATGACGAAGTAGTTGGTACATTTTGGCTTCCTTATAGAGGAAGCTTCGTTAAATATGGAGAATAATAAGGAAGCAATAAACAAGGCTCTACTTTCAGCTTTTTAGTAAATGAGTATTTACATATAATTCTCTTTTTTCTACCATCCTGCTATATGTATCCGTGTACCTGTGGTTCAATCGGTCAGACTGTCATTTATCATACATTTAAAAATAATCTAGTCGACAATTCCCCAATTTTCATGTTATTTAATTTCAATTGAGATCAATAATTAGAGGAATGAATTGCTAACTTCAACATTCTAACGTTTTGTGGTTTGAAAAAAAGTTTGTTCTTAATATGTAGACTTTATGAATTTTATTATTTTTTATGAATTAAAATTATTTTTTGTATGAAAATTCATGCCAAGTATTCTCAAAAATCGATTTACCTTATTAAGTTTCAACTCGAAAGGAGGATAATTTGCAAAATTTGAACCACTTCACAGATTCTGGACAAACCCAATGTCAAACAACAGTGATAGTAGCTCCACTTGTGTATAAAGTTTTAGCCCGATAGCTTTAAAATTACTCAAGCGACCATAAACAAAGTTTCAGACTGATCGCTCAAATTTTGCGACAGGTATCGTCTCAACGTACTTTTTAACGCGCTCGCGCATTAACCCCTTGCACTATTTTCACGAGTCTGACTCGTGATGAAAATTTTAGGCCAAACTTGAATATCACGAGTCAGGCTCGTTGTTTAATTTCATGTCAAACATGAATATCACGAGTATGGCTCGTAATTGATATTTCAGTCCAAACATGAATATCACGAGCCGTACTCGTGGTCTTAATCTCGGGCTAAACAAGAACGTCTGAAGTTAGGCACGGCTTGTTCCGAATTTCACGGTAGTGCAAGGGGTTAATGCTTTTCTGTCAATGCGATTTTCGGATATTTTGAAACATTCTGAACACGTTGACATGTGAATTTTGAAAAAAAGAATAAGTGTTTTGCGACAACAAAACTTTCTGTCTCAGGAAGCAATAGTGAGAAAACAACGCGCAAGTACCCTCTGGATCCTTTGTGGGTATTATTATTGCATGGGGGTAGTGGTAAATGGAAACGTGTTATTTTACAAATCCGTTAATTCGGTATTTCCACAAAGTTAATTCCGAAATTATGATAAAGTAGTTCAAAAGAGGTCACTGTTGACACTGATGCTTCCTCGTGCTTTTCGTCCACTCACCGATTTCCCTCTTCGGGTAATGTTTATCTTAATTCTGACTTCTTCATAGAGGAAGTTAATTTAGTAAATTTGCAAATTTCATAAAGTAACCCTCTCGATCAATTCTTACCAAATTCGATTCCAAGTATGTTTGTCCGCTAACAAATTTGTATGGCAAAATAAAATAAAATCTGAACGCTTTAATTAATTATTGCCAAACCCAATACGGAACAACCTTATCTCCTAGCTCGTTTTTGTAGAAAGATCGAAAAAAATTCAAACTACCATACAATTAGACACTCAGGACAATTTTTTTCTGAATATGATTCCTCGACGTTTCGGAACTTTTTAAGTACTGACATCAAAATCTTGAAAAAAAAATGTTTTCGCGAAAACAAAGTTTCCTTTATGAGGAAGCAAAAAATCTAATAAAATCTCATATTTTCAATATATTTCAACCCCGATTATACAGTGCTTAATCATATATTTGTCGATATATAGGCCAATGACACTCAAAGGGTTAAAAAAAAATTGCAATAAATAGAGACAACTTCCCGACTTACTTGTACGCCAAATTTAAGATAGCGTTTCAAGTAATTCTCGCATTACACGTCTATTTTTGCAAGAGAAAAATCTAATCAAAAAATGCAATGTTCTATAACATTCAAACACAGTTGTCGATTTTGGCCTAATTACATACCAAATATTTTTTAACCTTATTACGTAATAGAGTAAGAGTGAAGGCGTTATTAAAAAAATTCAGAAGTAAATTCTTGGTTAATTTTTGCGAAATACAATACGAAACGTCTTAAAATGTTACTTGATTGTAAAAAAGTAGTTGGCTCGATAATTGAACATTTGCGGCAGCTAGAAGAACACTTACAGGCACTTTTAAAATATTTAAAATCTCATATATCTTCAATGCGCATATCAATTTTAACAAACGTAATGTCGCATAATAGAGAACTGCTTTACATGGAGAACAGAATACCGCTCGATAAAAAAATTCTTTAAAAGAAAAGCTTCTGTTCTGAAGAATTAAAAGGATGAACTAATTTTGAATATAATGGCATACATTCAAATTTCGAAATGATTTACTCACAGTATCACGAATAATAGTAAATTTGGTTCACTCTTTCTGTCTCCCTCTTGCTTGTGCACGCTAAGGGCCCACGCTATTCACGTTGCCTATGTCTCACATCGTGCACCACCACACCAAGACGTCAAAACTGTATATGTATGTAAACAACGCTAACGGTATTTAGAAGACGTCTTTTGATTGCAGCGAGGACGATGATTGAATTACTATAACTTAAATGTTTCGTTAACTAACATTACATTATAAATAATTTCATCCCTTTTAGGTTTACTTCTAAGAATAACATTTTTGATAATTGTTCTTGTTCCTTCACTCGAGTGTTTTGAGAAATTAAATATTTTATTTTATTTAGAGCGAAGCGCGTCGCTGGCAATTGTTTTCGAAGATGTTCTGTCTGCAGCATGCATTTCATTGCATAGCATAAAACACGGAGTTCACATCACTTGTTGCTTTAGAATTGAGTAACACCGGGATATCATTGAAATTTACAATTGCGCTATAAATTACGATAATTATGAAGCTATTTAACAACATAAGACTGAATACTCAGGTAGCAAAAGTTCCAGAAGTAACTAAGGGCATATATGTGCATACCACGTGTATATATCAACAGTTGCTGGAAAAATGTCGACGACAACTAGCCATCATCTGTTACAGATTCTTCGGCAAATAATTTCACGATCATGTGTCTGCATTTCTTGTCAGATTCGCGAAAACAAAATAAAGGATTAATTTGAAAATAGACGTTTCGTATCTGATCGTACCCTGATAACAGTATTTTAAGAAGCGTGCATGAAGAATTTCGAAATTATAGCATTAAGGTGTATCCACATTTGTCGACAAATTTTTGACAACAAAACACTATTTTCTTAATCTTGCCTTCAAATTTATCAACCGATTGACTTGAGTAGACATGTTTTTGAGATGTCAATTCAGTACAATATTGCGGACATACCATCCACGTCGCTTGGAATACGGTTAAATAATCGCTCGAATGGTTGACACTTAATCTGATTTTTGGAAGCAAATTTTGATGACCGACGAGGCCCATTTCACACTCTGGCGCCGTTAACAAGAAAAATTGCCGCATTTGAGGAACGGAGAATCCACACGAGATCCATGAAACACCATTGCATGATCAAAAAGTGACTGTTTGGGCCGGCGTTTGCGCCAAAACCATCATTGGGCCATTTTTCTTCAGAGAAGGCGAAACAGTCGATGGGGATCGATATCGGTGGATGTTGGCTCATTATGTCTGCCCACAAATGTGTGAAAAAGGTCTGTACGGTTCTGGTTTCAACAAGACGGTGCGACATGCCACACTGCAAATCAAACAATGCAGTTTCAGCAACGAAAATTCTCTGGACGTGTGATGTCAAAAAATGGCGACATTGACTGGCCACCTAGATCCCCAGATTTGACCCCTCCGGACTTCTTTTTGTGGGGTTATTTGAAAAGCAAAGTGTACGCCGACAAGCCTCAGACCATTGACGAGTTCAAGGCAAACATTCGTGCCGAAATCATCGTTATACCGCCAGAGATGCTCGAAAAAGTGATGGAAAACGCAGCAAAAAGGGCACATATTGCTTTGGCCAATAAAGGCGGCCACTTGATTGATGTTTTATTCAAAAACTAGTCTAAATAAATTGTAAAGGACCAAATTAAATAAAAATACCACATATATGGAAATCGGTTGTTTTTTTTTAAAAGTAATTCCATGTTTACATACCGACATAAAAGATGGCGCACCCTGTATATATTTGTAACAACTGTTGATTGTAATTCTGTTCTTTGTTGTTGTATTGTTCTCAAGCAACAGCCGCTGCACATACATCGGCACGATTTACAAAATGATGGCCGGTCTACGTGAATTTATCGACGGATGCAGATACACCTTAGTGCACTTATTTTAAATTGGCTTGCTGCTATACTACTTCATATTGTTATTTAGGTTACTGTCTTACCGATTGAGACTTATTTTCAATATCCGGTGCACGACATTTTCTTCCGAATGTTCCCCTATGGCCACGCGATCATTGCACTATGCATTCATATTTACGAAATTCTTTGCTGTTTCCCTGGGATAAAATTCTTTCGTTAATACACTGTCGTGGCTTGAGTTCGATCGCTGCGTCATTTTAAAAGCGAATACAACTACTTCTAAGATTTGTGTTCTTTACGAAAACATTACGCAGGACAAAAAACTCTTGCCGAAAATTTATACGACAACTGTTATTGTATTCTGTCCTTTCCTTTGCTACTTCTATTGCTGCAAATATTGTCAGCAAATGCGGATGCACCTTATCGCAATGTTTGCAAAATCGGTTACAAAATGTTGTCGACCGAATGTCGTACTCCTGTCAACAAAATACTATCTGGGTATCTATGTTGGTTAATAAAAAATAGTTAATGGGGAATAGGGTTGACAGAGTTACTGTCCATTATCTCGTAAAGGGAAATTGAAACAACAAGAAAATATCAAGATTGTGAAATCTATTTTTATAGATGGGAGATAATTCAGTCAGTGTTTTCTACATAATGCATATTTTCCAAAATGAATATTAGAAGGTCGGTTAAGTACAATTTATCTCACCTGATTCGGGGCTTCGTGCTGACACCTGGGGGACGTTGGAGCAGGGATCGGCTATTCTTTGAATTTCCACTCCTGACGGCACATTGGGCACAAGTGACTGGTTTGTTGAGAATGGAGCCACTTCATGATACAGTGAATGTGGAAGCAGTGAGAACACTGGCCCCACACTGTAAGATGGATAATCACGTTTTACAACTTGGTTCACTACCAAGATTAAGCCTTATCAGAAATCTACACGGCGTCCGATGCATCTGATGAGACACATTTTGCAAGTATAAGTGTAGGCACTAAGAACTTGGACCTGCAAACTCGTGAGGACATATGAGCCGGTACAAACACGCGTCCGAATATGTACGTGGCGGATTGTGGGGGAGCAACGACAGACAGCGATGCCGCACCGCTTCTGAAGGATCGATATTTCCCTTCGGATTGCGCAAGTGCAATATAAAGAAGCGTGCGTCATGTCCACGATTTTTCAAGAAATTTATCGATAAATACGCTAAAGTGATTTCAAATCATTCGTAAGATATTTATTTTCATATATATATTGCGAAATGATAAAGATTATGTTTCAATTGATTGAAACACCATTTATGCAGGTCGAATCAACTTTTATTTACAAACAATCAAATCCTATGTTAACTTTTATATGCAATCGTCATTCACATGATGTACAAAAGAACATGTAAAAGCAGTACTTTTAATAAAGTTATTCGAATTTAACTTTTTACGTCATCATTCGGTCATCTTAGGGGGAGGTGAAACATGTACCACGTGACAGATGAGTGCGAGAGAGATAGCTTCTAATTTTCAATACGACATTCAGAGACTATTGATATTTCGAGAAAAAAATATATATATATATAGTTTACAATTTTTATTACCGACTGAGTAGATTTCACTGCCCTTCAAGGCGAGGCAAAACCTACTCAGTTGGGAATAGAAACTGTAACCAATGGATTTGATATAAGATAGACATTTCGGGAAAAGATTAGTTTTAAACAATAATCTGTTGTCCTGTACATTGTGTAAGTTTGCTTTTTTTCGGAATATCAAGTCTCTGAATGGCATGGTCAGGAAAATTAGCAGCTACCGCTCCCACACTCATGTGTCCCGTGGTACATGTCTTACGACACCTTAATCTTATGTGCTATTCCTCGGTCAGTAACAAAAATTGTAATTTATATTTTCATTGTCACGATTGATCTTTCGCACGAAAGAAGAGAACGGTGAACTGTGTCTCTTAATTCTACAATTAACCGTTCTAGTCTTTTATCCTATAGACCAATCGTCGCGAAGAATCGTCTTAGACATTTTAAAACAGTTACTTTTTTTGGCAAATAGCTTGTACCCCTTTTTGATAACATCAAACTTTCCAAAAATGGATCAGAATGAAAACTGATATGAGTTTTACAGTCGGAACATGTGTATCACACAGATATTATTTTTTGCATAAATTCACAATAAATGGGAACATGTTACCAAACTGAGCAAGTTTAGGATAACTGAAATAAAACAAAGTAAAAAGCCTTTTTTTGGAATTAATCATACATTGTGCAATTAATTTATTATACTGATTTAATCTGAATCTTATATAACAGTAAAATTAAGAAAAAAAAATAAAAAAAGAAATGGTTCATTTAAAGGAAATTAATCATCAAATTCATCATTCTTTGTTTCCACATAAAGGAAGCTTTGAGTGGTCAAAATACTCTAAAACGTTCAAACATGAAATTCAGAAAAAATGTCTGGATGTATAACTTAAGAATGGCTTTATCAATCAAACCCAAATGGCATGTGAGTATAGTGGTTACGCTCTTTTTTGTTATAATTAACGCAATATTTGAAACACCTTTTTAGTTTTCATGGAATTATCAATTTGTCGATAAATATGTCTTTGTGCACTAAATCGTGGAAATGTTGACATGTCAAGCTATAACTTTCCATAGTAATAGATTACTGTCAAATAGTTTACTATATTGAAATTGGTAAGAATCGATCAAGGGATCTAGATATTCTGACGATTTGAATTTGTAGAAAAAAGTTGTAGAAAAATTAACAACATTTGTTATAGATTTTACTGAGACTAGGTTGAGAGATCCAGATTTACTAATAATTTGAATTTATCAAATTTCAATACAGTATTGAATATCAAATCAATTTTTGACACCACAATTGAATTCCACAATTGATTGTGCTGTATTCTTTAACATCCTCTCAAACTTCTTAAAACTGTGAATTTTCGTTTGTACAAAACATGAAAGAACTGTCTGTTAAAATGTAAAAAAAAATTGTTAGTATAAACTGGAGCATTGTTTTCTCATATTTTAGGTCTACAGTACACAAAACTTCTTATATGACAAAGTTGAAATTAAGCAACGTGCATTCTCATAAAATGGTTGCGCTTTCTTCGAAGCAATAAAATTAGGAAGCAATATGCAAGGTTCTCTGCAATGTTTAAATACTTTTCATTACTGTACTAAAACAATAAATATATGCACTATGAGTTAGTGAATAAAATGATATAATTATTATATGTATGGAATATAGTTGGATAATAAATATTTTACCTAAAGGACAATCGTCCCCGGGAATTTTGCAATCGGGGCAACTGGCATCGAAAGGCATGCGACAAATACCACAATTGTCGTCATTTGCGATCCATCGCCAGGTAGCCACGCCAGTCCAACCTATTGAACAATCTCTGTTTACTATCCGTCACTCGAGCATGCGTTATCAGAGACTGACCAAACCGGTTTTATTTATAGTTCACCGATTGATCTGAGAATTAATAAATTCTGGTCGACGCTGCACTTGGAATGTAATGAAAAATGATATCCGGTTATCGCATGTCTAAAAACATGTGCAAGGATTGAATTAAAAATACTTACTCTTTATCGCTACTTTCATTTTTTGTTTGGATGTACACTGCACTAGTCTAATGAGGTTAATTTAATAATATCTAACAGGGCATTAATGTTCCAAATAATACAAATTATATAATAAAAACAACACATTCATTAAGCATATACACCAAGCGACCGAAGGACTAAACGAACTTCGTTGGAAAACAGCCCGTCAGAGCCATCTATGACTACTGTTCGGTATTCTTCTTCGTTGCTTTTTCTCCTGGCTTTCGCCATCTAGAAAAAGTATGAGTCACTACTGTCCGGTGTGTACTTAGACGGCAAGTGATCATCCGAAGTTATATGGATATAATCAGAGGTTATTGGGATTTGTGGTATAACCATATGGGGAAATTTCTTGATTGAAGTTCAGCGCTAAAAGTGATGTGGTATTACTCGATCGGAGACCAAACTGTAATCTGAGTTTCTATAACATGATTAATATGTTGGATAAAAGGCGACAAGCCCTCCGCCTATAAATTCTGCAGAGCGAAATTCTCGTCCTTCATCCAACAAAGCAGAGAACTTTGGGATCGCGATTATCTCTCTTGCACCTATTTATGTTTCGCATTATCCGTTATGTGGCAAGCCGCAGTGGGTATCAAAAACTGTTGACCAATTTTTTCGAGGGTCCCGAGGTTTTCTTAATAAAAGCAAATTAAGTATCTTCGTCCATCCGTTGAGCACATTAATAACCTAATTTGCTGTTGTCCAGAAACATCCTGTATCCTTAAAGAAATAGGGAAACAGTTTTAGATACTCTTAAGCCCAGGCGAAACACTCATCCCGCGATGTATCATATAACACACCTGGTGTCTCGCATTCAATCACGTGGTACATCTCGAGTAAAAAAACATGCATGGCTATAATGAACAGTTGATCAACAAATGAAGTCAAACCACTGGTTCGTTACTAGATTTATGGCTTACTTACAGATAAATTTGTGTTGAACTTGTTGTAGACACTTTTGGTCGTACCAACATGTTCCTGTGAATCTAGGGAATGCTTGATTATTTTGAATGAACATTATTTTTAATAATGTAAAGTGCGTACTCAATAATCGGGTGCCAGAGGTCTCCAATTCTATGGTTGAGGTGATTCGTGTCCTTCCGTTGGTACGCCATATCATCTTAAAGTGATGATAACCGACCGCTGATATATCATTTTAGGGTGACCAACGGAACTGCTTCGCTGGAAACAAATTGCGAATCACGCATGCCAAAGTATTAAAGTGTATTTCCCATATTCTAAACGACTGGTAAGATAAGGTGCGAAATACCTGTCGACAGAAAACGCGGAACTTTCTACTATATTCACCGTGTAATATTGACTTCTTCTCAGAGTTGGAAGGGTCCCTGTTTCACAATTTCAGCAACAGGGGTCGACACCAATTACAAATTCACTACACTTCGATCCTCGTACGATCACCCCAAGGCCACATTCTATTTCAATGAAGAAAAAATACAATATCCGCCTGAATAATATTTTTTACTATTTGAAACAGATATAATTAAAATAACTTCGATCGCTAATTTCATTAGTTGCATAGATGCTCGGAGCTGAGTTGTCTCGTAGCGAGACAGTTTACTATTGAGAATTATCTCCACCGCGTACCCGATGCCTCTTTCCATATAACCCGAGCAGTATTTTTCACGATTTTGCTACATACACTGGGTCTGAGATACTCGGACGACTTTCGTCTGGCGCCACAAAATTAAGTTTATTTGGTGTTTTGTTCTAAACTAAAGAAGAAGTCGCTACAAAATAATCTGTACAGAAATAATATGTGTTAGGTTTATATTTTTCCAAAGAAACTTGTGTAAGCGGATTGAACATTTTCACTAAAGGGGGAAAATGCGATTTTTACACTTTTTGGTTTGTTTTATTTATATAACTTTGAATCCAATAGACACACTTAATTTCTTTGAGGATTACAATAGAACAGATGTGAAATCTCAAGAAAGATAGCTTAAATTTAATGACATGTAGCTTAAAATTTTGTACATCTACTTCACGACTTCTAAAAATGTTTACAGTTTTTTAAATTCAGGCCTTCCCTTAACTGTCATTGAATTCTAATTTTGTGAATGAAAAATTGGTGTTCAACATGAAAAATTTCAAAAAAATTCTTGAAACTCTTATTAAATAACAAATTTTTGGTAAATATGCAGTTTAAGGGACCCACCTTCGATCGCCTTCTCACTAGGCGCGTTCGACGCGTTTTTGTATGCCTAACAATTTTTCCCTTCTTCGTCGCTCACTGTCCATTAAAAAGTTATTAAAAAATAAAGTTGGTAAAATAATAATAAAATTAAAATAAAATAAAAAGAACCTAAAGAACCTAATTCTGCAGTTTTACCAACTTTATTAAAAATAAATAATAAAACTTCAATAACTTAACTTTATTATAAATAATTTTTTAAGATATTAATTATTAATTAATTAAATTCTATTAAGTAATATTATGTTAAATGATTTTAACGAGCAAATAAAAACTAATTTGATTAACTAATAAATTTATATATCAGGAGTACAAATTGAAAATGCGGGATTTTTTTCTATTTTTGAACGTTTATTCTGAAAAAATGGTAACAAATGAATTATTCAAAGTATTGTCCATCGCTAGCCACAACTTTTTCCCATCTTTCTGGCAATTTACGGATACCGTCGCGAAAAAATTCGGCCGGCTTGGCTGCTATCCAGTCATCGACCCATTTTTGGGCTTCTTCGTAAGAATGGAAGCGCTGGTCAGCTAGGCCATGTGTCATCGATCGGAAAAGGTGGTAATCGGAAGGAGCAATATCTGGGCTATACGGCGGGTGGGGTAAGACTTCCCATTTCAGCGTTTGTAGGTATGTTTTGACCGGCGCTGCAACATGTGGCCGAGCGTTGTCATGTTGCAAAATTACTTTGTCGTGTCTTTGCTCGTATTGTGGCCGTTTTTCTTTGAGTGCGCGGCTCAAACGCATCAATTGAGTTCGGTATAGTGCTCCTGTGATGGTTTCGTTCGATTTCAATAGCTCATAATACACCACACCCAGCTGGTCCCACCAAATACAGAGCATGAGCTTGGCGCCGTGAATATTTGGTTTGGCCGTCGATGATGATGCATGGCCGGGGTAACCATATGATTTTTTGCGCTTCGGGTTATCGTAATGGATCCACTTTTCATCACCAGTGACAATGCGATGCAAAAAACCCTTCCGTTTTTGCCGTTCGAGCAGCAGTTCGCATGCAAAAAAACGGCGCTCGACGTCTCTCGGCTTCAGCTCATACGGCACCCAATGTCCTTGCTTTTGGATCATTCCGAGGGCTTTTATACGATGGGAAATGGCTTGTTGTGTCACTCCCAATGAATCTGCGAGCTCTTGTTGAGTTTGACACGAGTCTTCATTGAGTATTGCCTCCAATTCAGCATTCTCAAACTTTTTCACTTGGCCCGGCCGCTCTTTGTCCTCAACGTCAAAATCACCACTTCTAAACCGCACAAACCATCTCTCGCACGTTGAAACCGATGGAACATGACTCGGATAAGCCTCGGAGACCAATCGATGTGCTTCAGCAGCACTTTTCTTCAAATTAAAGAAGTAAATTAAAACTTCCCGCAAATGCTGTTTTGTTGGCACGAAACTCGACATATTGAGAGCTCAAAAAAACTATGAATTTGACACTGCGACAAATTGACACATACTGAAAATTAAAGCTATAAGACGTAGCTTTGACATGAACATAGTCACAGTACTGCCTGATGCGTATAGCGTTAGTAACGCCATCTGTTATCAAACCCGCATTTTCAATTTGTACCCCTGATAGTTTTAATAAAAATAATTTTTTAAGATATTAATTATTAATTAATTACATTTTATTAAGTAATATTATGTTAAATGATTTTAACGAGTAAATTAAAACTAATTTGATTAACTAATAAATTTATGTAGTTTTAACAAAAATAATTTTTTAAGATATTAATTATAAATTAATTAAATTTTATTAAGTAATATTATGTTAAATGATTTTAACGAGCAAATTAAAACTAATTTAATTAACTAATAAATTTATATATCATAGTTGAAAAAAAATTTTTTTCTCAAGATATTAATTATTAATTAATTAAATTTTATTAAGTAATATTATGTTAAATGATTTTAACGAGTAAATTAAAACTAATTTGATTCACTAATAAATTTATATAGTTTTAATAAAAATAATTTTTTAAGATATTAATTATTAATGAATTAAATTTTATTAAGTATCAACCAATCAATCAATAGAGTTTTATTTGTATAACTTTTACAAAGTTTTTTACAAAGCTTATACATCTCCTGCCGTTATTTACATTTCTTTTAATCTCCCACTTTTCGTCCATTTCCTTAAGTCTATTATCCTTACATCTAATTCTACTATCGCTAAAACTGCCTACTTATTCCTCTACTCTCACTTTCCTTAATTCCACACTCCTTTTCTTCCACACTTCCTCAATTTCCCTGATATATGCACATATTTCTTTTTGCATTCTTCCCCCTAACATATTTATCACCTCTCCGCAGATCGCCATCTCGTCTATCTCTTCCATCCACACTTCCACACCTTTTCCTGTTTTATCCGTCACCAACTCTCTGCTTTTCTTACACATTAGTATGTGCTCAAACGTCTCAACTTGCTCGGCACATATTCTGCACATCCAATCATACTCTTCTTTCTTACCCGCTCTCCCTATATTCCCGCATCTTATTCTAGCCCATACCTCTTTGTCCCTGCCCTTTACACTTTCCTCAGACCAATACTTCCACGGCATGTTCTCATTCCCCACAATAAATTTATACCTAACATTGTACGTTGATGTCTTTATCTTCTCCTCCTCCTTCTTCAACGTCTCATTCTTAAGGTTTTCTAACCCTATCTTTATTCTTGCTTCAATTTCTCTCACCTCCCTTCTTTCCCAAATCATCCCTATTACATCTTGTATGCCCAATTCTCTAGGTCCCTTCCCCACTTTGTCAGCATACTATTTACAATCGCCCTTACTTCCTCCATCAGGCATACTTTTGTCCATCTCTTTTCATTCATTCCCAATATCTCCACCATATATCTTAGTGCTCTTTCCCTTATCAGGTATTTCATTGTAGGCACACCCAGCTCTCTTCTCCATATATAATTTGGTGTGTTTCTTTTTACCCCTAACGCCATCTTACAATATCTACTCTGAATTCTTTCAAAGACGCTTATTTCACCCAATCCCCAAATTTTCACCCCGTACATAGCTCCCGCCCTTACTATAGAGCTCAACAAATAAAGCCTCTCCTCCATTAAATCTCTTCCTGCTATCCGCCACACACCCCATACTGCATTCATTGCCCTTTGCGCCTTTCCTGCACTTTCCTCTTTTTCCCGTGCATCCAATTAGAATTTTTACACGTAAACCAATATCCCAAGTATTTAAAATTGTTCACTATCTGCACCTCTTCTCCTTTAAATTTCCAATTCTCTTCTTTTTTAATCTTTCCTCTATTTCTAAATATCATTACTTTTGTTTTTTTTGCATTTACTTCCATCATATTTTCCTCTGCCCAGGTTTCTAAGTCCTTTAGAATATTTTTTAACCCACTTGCCGTCTCTGCAATTGCCGCCACATCATCTGCATATTTTATTGCAAAGACTTTTTCCATTCCTATTACAACTCCACCTTCATTTTTCGTTTCCCACATATCTTCCAAATCATCTAAATTTTTATTATATATAAATATAAATATATAAATATATAAATATATTTTTATATATAATTTTTATTATATATAAATATAAATATATAAATATATAAATATATAAATATATAAATTAAACAACACAGCGCTCAACGCACATCCCTGCCTTACTCCTCTCTTTGTTCTAGTTATCCGAAATTTTTCCTCCTGCTTGCACCTCCGCTCTTGTTTCCTTATATATTCCCTTTATCATTTCCAACATTCTACCCCCGATTCCTTTTTGTTTTAGTTTCGTAATCATTCTTTCTCTGTTTACCCTATCAAAAGCAGCCTTAAAATCTATAAACGCCACATATAGTCTTCCACCTTTCCCCTTCAATTTCTTATTTATCACAGCATTTAACGTAAATATTTGGTCCCTCGTACCTCTTCCTCTCCTAAAACCAGCCTGACTTTCCTTCAATTTACCATTCTTTTCAATCCACTTACTCAATCTTATCGTCATCATTTTTGTCATAACTTTATATCCCACAGTCAATAGTGATACCCCCCTATAATTTTCCGCTTTTTCCCTATCCCCCTCCTCGTAAATTGGCACGATCCTCGCCGTTTCCCATCCTTTTGCTACAATTCCTTCTCTCCAAATACTATTCATCGCCTCTCTCAGTTCTTCCCTCCGTTCTTTCGGTATCTCCTTTACAAATTCTACTACAATTCAATCCTCCCGAGCAGCTTTTCTCTCTTTCATGTCTCTCAATGCTGCCTCCAATTCTGTCATTGTAAACTCCTCATAAATGTCTTTTTCTGTCCCCCAATTTTCTTCATTAACATCCAGCCCCCCTTTATCCCAAACCTCTTTGTTTTCAGTCCCCTCTTTCCCCTGCTTCTTCTCTCCGTTCAGCAATTTCTCAAAACGCTCTTTCCATTCCTTCTTCGATATCTTTTCTCCAACTGTTCCTCTGCGCTTGTTTCTAAAATTACTAATGGCCTTCCACCATTTAGACATATTTTTGGCTTTTCCTACTTGTTCCCAAATACCATATCTCCATTTTTCTTTAGCCTCTTCTATCGTTAACTTCATTTTTCTTCTTTCTGTTACCAGTTCTCTCTTCATCTCCGCTTTTCTATACTTCGTAAATGCTTTCAATTTTTTCCAAACTTCCTCTCTTTGCTTTTTACAATCATCGTTGAACCATCTTGGTAATCTTCTCATCCTCTTACTCTTTTCGTATGTTTTCAACATCCCCACTTTTTTCGCGGCTTTCAATATTTTTTTCTTCAACCCCTCCCACCTCTCTTTGCCTTCTTCAATGCTTACATCCTTTTGCAATTCGCTAATATATTCCTCACCTTTTTCTTCATTCCATATAAGTTTTTCCATTTTGCACTCCTCATCCTCACCCCCTTCTACACATTCCTGCGCTTCCGTTTCCTTTCCCCACATATATAACATTAACGGCAGGTGATCAGATTCTATTCGGTTTATCACCTCCATCCTTTTAATTTCCTCCTGCCCCTCCCTGTCCAAGACAATTGCATAATCTATTACCGATCTACAACATTCTTCTCCGCCACCGACAAAAGTTACTTTACCCTCCCTATTCCCTTCCGTTCTCCCGTTTAACACTTTCAACCCCAAATCCTCACACATGCTCAACATCTTTTTTCCTTCCGAATTCAGCAACATGTCCTGCGATTTTTTTATTTCGTAGTCCTCGTCATCCATTTCCTCTATGACTATCGCTTGTTCATTTCCAATTCTCGCATTCATGTCTCCCAAGATCACAACTTTATCCCTTTTGCCAGCTTCCTCAAGTGTTACATCACTCAAGTCCTTTTTAATTTTTCCCATTCCAATGTTATTATATACTGTTATTATAGATATAGTTTCTCTTAACTTACAATTGCACAAAGGTAACCCAAACTCCCACTCTTTTATATCCCAGCCTCCTTCCCATTCCTTCCTTACTCCTATTGCCTGCCCCCCTTTTGCTCTTCCTTTTTTACCCCTTTTTCTTTAATCGCCGCTTTAAAACTCCAACTGAATTTTGAACTCATACTTTGCACTACTTTACACTCATCCTTTTTTTCAACCCACGTTTCTTGCAAGACTACTATGTCCGCCTTTTCTAAGAATTCCCACGCTCCTCCGATTTTAAATATTCCCGCAACATTCCACAATATTACTTTAAACTCCGTTTTTTCCACATCTTTCTCCCCTCTTCCTCCTATCAGCTTCCCAGTCGAATCTTCTCTCTTCTCTCTTCTTTCTTCCTCTTCCTTGCCTTCATTGCTCTCTCCCAATCCGAAAGGGCTGCTGCACATCCCGACCAGCTTGCCTCCCCTTCCTCTCGTACATTTGAAGCTCGATGTTCCCTCTTCGGTCGTTCCATCTCCACCATCCATCCCCGAATTTTATCCTTATGTAGCTTACTTCCGCCCTTCTACCAAGCCTCTTTTCGTTCTCCGCAACCTCCCGCAGCCATTTTTGGACGTCTTTTTCTCTTTTAGTCAGGTCATTTTTTATCCAAATGTCCGTTCCCTTCAATTCCCTCTTTCTATTCATCATCTCCATTTTTTCGTTCCAATTCTTATATCTTGCTACCACCAGTCCCCCACTCTCAAATTTCTTCCTCGTTTTTCCTCTGATATTTTGTCCACATCTTTCAACAACCTCGTCCAAAATCCTGTGTTTTGCGATTCCTTTCATCTCCGGAAAATAAATGCTTACGTTGTTTTTCCTGTACTCTCTTTTTCCTTTCTCTTCTTTTAATTCCCGCTCGTTTAGCGGTCTTGGCTTCCTCTCCATTATTTGCCTTAGATTTTTCTCCTCCCTCGATGCCTTTCCTCTGACACCCCTTACTTTCTCCGTCGAATACACCAAAGATGCCTCGCTGATTGAGTCATAGCTGCAGTTTCCATCCCTCACCCCACCTCTTATCGTTGTCTTCTCCGGTCCTTTTCTTTCTTGCTTCTTTTCCTTTCCGTTGATGCTGTCCGTAAGCATGCGACGATCCTCCTCCCACCGTTTTCTGTCTTTCTCTCTCTCTGCACTCTCCCTTAATTCTCTCACCGTGCTTCTCAGCTCTCGTATCTCCTTTCGGCTCTTCTCACAATTCTCACAATACTCGTCACTCTCCACCATACATTCTTTTTTCATTTTATTTATCTCCTCCCTATACCAACGCTTCATATGCCCTTCGATCTCCTCGTAAATTTTTTTCATTCTCTCTTCCCACCACAATTTCGATCTTTTTTCGAAATCTTCAAAACGTTTCCTCATCTCTCCTCTCTGTCTTTCCTCTGCTTTCCGAACTTCGACAAACCAATGCTTCCCCACGCCACTCTCCGCCCCCTCTCCCACGCTGCGATCGGAATAGCCGTCGTCCGAGCTTCCGTCTATATCCGCTCCTATCATATCCTCCTCCTCTCCCTCACTTGGGTCATCAACGCCTTCATCCACATTTTCCTGATACCCCCCATCATGACTTACATTCTTCAAATTCGGTCCGTCACCTCTCCGAATCGACGAAACAAGTGCCTCCTTGGCGAGTGTTATCGATGCACAAACAAACTCCCTTTCTTTCGTGCCTCCAACAGTACTTTCAGCATCGCCGAGCTCACTGCTCTCACTTCCGACACTTTGCACAGCACTCTTCTCCTTAACGGTCTCTTCTTCCTCGATGACGCCGTCCTCTATATATTCTTCCGTTTCTTCACCCGTTTCTTTTTCCCCGTCTTTGCTGTGCCCCTTTTTGATCGGCGTGTGACGCAGCTTGCTTTTTGTGACGAACCCTTCGGTTGTACATCCATTTACCACTGCCTCTTTGATCAGGTAGCGATCTATTTTGCCGACAGCTTTGGATGCACTTTTACCGACCGCCTCCTTCGTCGGCCTCCCTCTGCGCCTTTTTTCGGGTATGTCAGCATGCACATTACCTGTGGCTCCATCTGTGAACCGCGCGCTAAATTCTAGCACTTCATTGTTCTTCCCACTCTCTCCTTCCGCTTCCTCTGAGCCTTTCTCTCCTTTTTTCTCCTTTCCCATATCTCCCATGCTTAACCTCTCAAACTTCGCGCCTCGGTTGGACACCCAACACCTCACTTAAACTTTCCCTTATACAAAAACCTACTCTCGTACACAAAACACACCTTCTCCTTCAGCCCTCCTACCACGTTTCACTCTGAATTCTTCGCTTTTCCACTATTCTTTCCACAATCCTTCGAGCTCTCCGAGAAACGCGTCCACTCACCAAGCTTTCTCTTTTTACTCCAAATTTTATTAAGTAATGTTGAGGATATTGGATCGTGGGAGCAAGAAATAAACGTGATGTTAAAGCACAAAGAATAAACCGTATTTCGTAAATGTGTAATGAGTACAAAGTCGGAGAACCTTAGGCGGTGACGAACAGTCGCAGACTGGCCAAACAACCGTCACTACGGTTGACGCGAATGTTGCATGGCAACGCAGTAGCATACAGATACATGCATCACTTTGATACGAGGCTCAATATAATATATATGTTCTAACAATTATTATATAAATTTATTTTATTGAATTAGGTATTAATTGTTTAATCACTAAACTTAAAGAATTTGGCAGTATTTTAATCTATTTAGAGGAATTTATTTTTAATTGACAATCCACGATAAGATAAATTTAAATTTTAAGTTTATATATTTCCGTAAAAAAAATTTTTTTTAATTATTTTTTTCAATTTATATATATTTCACGTCAAAATGTAGCTTTATTTAAAATAAAATGAATTATAATAATTTTATTAATTGATATAATTAATAATAATAATAATTTTTTATTAATAAGATTTAAATGTAAATTAAATTGATTAAATAGATTGATTAAAGCTTTAGAATATATACATATTGCCCGTCATTTTCATATAGAATGAAACAAGTCGTAACAAAGTAAAGGTCTTGGAAATTGTTTTTAGATATTATAAGTTTTAGTTTAAAGAAAATATATTATTTACATTAATAAGTTATACTGTTATAAATTTAATATAAATAATTTAAATTATATATATCAGGAGTACAAATTGAAAATGCGGGATTTTTTTCTATTTTTGAACGTTTATTCTGAAAAAATGGTAACAAATGAATTATTCAAAGTATTGTCCATCGCTAGCCACAACTTTTTCCCATCTTTCTGGCAATTTACGGATACCGTCGCGAAAAAATTCGGCCGGCTTGGCTGCTATCCAGTCATCGACCCATTTTTGGGCTTCTTCGTAAGAATGGAAGCGCTGGTCAGCTAGGCCATGTGTCATCGATCGGAAAAGGTGGTAATCGGAAGGAGCAATATCTGGGCTATACGGCGGGTGGGGTAAGACTTCCCATTTCAGCGTTTGTAGGTATGTTTTGACCGGCGCTGCAACATGTGGCCGAGCGTTGTCATGTTGCAAAATTACTTTGTCGTGTCTTTGCTCGTATTGTGGCCGTTTTTCTTTGAGTGCGCGGCTCAAACGCATCAATTGAGTTCGGTATAGTGCTCCTGTGATGGTTTCGTTCGATTTCAATAGCTCATAATACACCACACCCAGCTGGTCCCACCAAATACAGAGCATGAGCTTGGCGCCGTGAATATTTGATTTGGCCGTCGATGATGATGCATGGCCGGGGTAACCATATGATTTTTTGCGCTTCGGGTTATCGTAATGGATCCACTTTTCATCACCAGTGACAATGCGATGCAAAAAACCCTTCTGTTTTTGCCGTTCGAGCAGCAGTTCGCATGCAAAAAAACGGCGCTCGACGTCTCTCGGCTTCAGCTCATACGGCACCCAATGTCCTTGCTTTTGGATCATTCCGAGGGCTTTTATACGATGGGAAATGGCTTGTTGTGTCACTCCCAATGAATCTGCGAGCTCTTGTTGAGTTTGACACGAGTCTTCATTGAGTATTGCCTCCAATTCAGCATTCTCAAACTTTTTCACTTGGCCCGGCCGCTCTTTGTCCTCAACGTCAAAATCACCACTTCTAAACCGCACAAACCATCTCTCGCACGTTGAAACCGATGGAACATGACTCGGATAAGCCTCGGAGACCAATCGATGTGCTTCAGCAGCACTTTTCTTCAAATTAAAGAAGTAAATTAAAACTTCCCGCAAATGCTGTTTTGTTGGCACGAAACTCGACATATTGAGAGCTCAAAAAAACTATGAATTTGACACTGCGACAAATTGACACATACTGAAAATTAAAGCTATAAGACGTAGCTTTGACATGAACATAGTCACAGTACTGCCTGATGCGTATAGCGTTAGTAACGCCATCTGTTATCAAACCCGCATTTTCAATTTGTACCCCTGATATATTGTATTTTAAGAAAAAAAAAATTAGTTAATTTTTAGCAAGAAAATAAATTTTAAGATTAATTAATAATAATTTTAGTATGATCAAGAAAAAAAAATTATATTTTTAGTAAAGTGATTGAAATCAAAATGAAATTAGAATTTATATAATTAAATTAAAAATTAATTTTTTATACCTTTTGTATCAAGGTTGATTAAAAATTTAAATTTTATATAAAATAATTCTCGAATTAATAAGATTTATTTAATTAATTTAATTAATATATAATAATTATCAATATTAATTAAATAGAAAAGAAATTTTATTCATATATTAAGATATCTAGTTATTTAATAAATGAATTTAATTCATTTTTTATAAAAATGTATATAAGTTTTTAATGTAGATTTTTATAATTATAAAAAAATTAAGGGAATAACTATAATTTTATATTAAAATATATATATATATAAAAGAAATTTTTTTTATTAGTAAAAATGTGATAATTTATAAATTTTATTAAAAATTAATTATTTAATTAAATTTTTTATTAAATTAGGTTTTTTAATATAAAAAAAATTAAGATAATGATTAAATTAGTATATTATAAATATAATTTAAATATAAAATTTAAATAAATTAAGTTTAAGGAATTAGGCAATTTTTATTTAAATTGATAATAAAATTCACCTGTTTATCAAGAACATGGCTTTAAGATTATAATTTTAAG
Source organism: Cylloceria caligata (assembly GCA_963942595.1). NCBI lineage: Eukaryota > Metazoa > Arthropoda > Insecta > Hymenoptera > Ichneumonidae > Cylloceria > Cylloceria caligata. The sequence goes on from OZ012708.1 coordinate 11,834,271, forward strand.
TCTGGTCTGCTCAATGATTATTTAATTTAATAGCTGCAGTATATTTACTGTACAAAGGTAGCATAATAAGTAGTTTTTTAATTAAAAGCTAGAATGAATGATTTAATGAAATTTTAACTGTCTCAAATTAATTAATAAAATTTTTTTTATTAATTAAAAAATTAATATGTATTTAAAAGACAAGAAGACCCTATAGATTTTAATTAATAAAAATTTATTTAATAATTAATTTTTATTATTATAAGAAAATTCTAATTTCATTGGGGAGATTTTAAAATTAATTTAACTTTAATTTAATTTGAACATTAATTTATGATTATTTGATCTTGAATTTTAGACTATAAGAATAAAATACCTTAGGGATAACAGCGTAATATTATTGGGAAGATCGTATTTATAGTAATGATTGCGACCTCGATGTTGAATTAAGATAAAATTTAAATGGAGAAGTTTAAAATTTTTGGTCTGTTCGACCATTAAAATCTTACATGATTTGAGTTCATACCGGCGTGAGCCAGGTTGGTCTTTATCTTTAAAATAAATTAATTATTTTGTACGAAAGGACTAATAATTATAAATAATTTATTTATTAGAATAATTTAAATTTAATTATCTTGGCAGAGTAGTGCGATAAATTTTAAATTTATATATGTAATATATTATATAATATATAATTATTAAACAAATTGTTTTTTGTTGTTTATTGTTATTATTAATAATAATTTTAGTAGGAATTATTTTACTATTATGCGTAGCTTTTTTAACATTAATAGAGCGTAAAGTATTAGGTTTTCTTCAAATTCGTAAAGGCCCTAATAAATTGGGTATAATTGGGATTTTACAGCCTTTTAGGGATGCTATTAAATTATTATCTAAGGAGGATTATATTACATTAAAATTAAATTATTTGTATTATTATATAACTCCTATTTTTAGATTAATATTAATTTTAATAATATGAATAATTTATCCATATTTTACAAATATATTAATAATAAACTTAGGTATAACTTATTTAATGTGTTGTTTAGGTATAAATAGATATATAATATTGATTTCAGGGTGATCTTCTAATTCAATTTATTCTATGTTTGGGTCTATACGATGTTTAGCTCAATCTATTTCTTATGAAGTAAGGTTAGTTATTATTTTGATTAGGTCAATTTTATTAATTTATAGATTTAGAATTAATTAATTAATTAATTTTCTATTTAATAGATGAATGTTTATTTATATATGGCCTATTAGGTTAATATTTTTATTTAGAATAATAGCTGAGCTTAATCGTACTCCATTTGATTTTTCTGAAGGAGAATCAGAGTTAGTTTCGGGATTTAATGTGGAATATAGGGGAGGGGGCTTTATTAAAAATTTTTTATCTGAGTATGCAAGTATTATATTTATAAGATTTATGTTTTCTTTATTATATACCAGCTGATTTACCCGGCGTTGTCCGGGTACACAAACAAATAGATAAGACCTAAGCAAGGTCACTCGATATATCTCACATCTTAAAACCACACTGACAAAATACCCTCTATCATACCACTAAAAATAATGTGGCTTTTAATAACATTTTTTAAATCCAATTTAGCTGTTATTCCCCGTATGATGTGGCACTTACCGGGCCCGCCGGGTAAATCAGCTAGTAAAGGGTGGTTAAATTTTAAGAGCCGATGTTGATTTTGAATAAAACACAAATTATTTAGGAAATTATTGTCAATTCTTTTTATTATGATAATATGGTATGGTTCAATTATGTATGGAACAAAATATCGGCCAAATGGCCGCCGCGACCTCGGCGGCACACCTCCATCCGATGGTCCAAATTTTCGATGACGCTTAGGCATAATTGAGGTTCTATGCCGTTAATGTGCCGAATTATCTCATATTTTAGCTCTTGAATTGTTGCTGGCTTATCGACGTACACCTTTTCTTTCAAATAACCCCAAAGAAAGAAGTCCAACGGTGTCAAATCACATGATCTTGGCGGCCAATTGACATCGCCACCACGTGAGATAACACGGCCATTGAATTTGTCGCGCAAAAGAACCATTGTTTCGTTAGTTGTGTGGCAAGTGGCACCGTCCTGTTGAAACCACATATCGCCTACATCCATATCTTCCAATTCGGGCCATAAAAAGTTCGTTATCATCTCACGATAGCGAACACCATTCACAGTAACTGCCTGACCGGCCTCATTTTGAGGTGGACGGCTCTTCAGCCACACTATCGCGAACAGCAGCAATATTTTCTGCACTACGAGCTGTACGAGCATGCACTGGTGTTTTAATATCTCCTACAGACCCGATTTGCTCAAATTTTTGCACGATTTTTCCGATTGTACGCACATTTGGACGATTAAATTGACCGAAAAAATCACGAAGTGCACGATATGCATTTTGATTTGAACGCCCATTTTCATAATAAGCCTGAATAACTTTAACGCGTTGCTCGATTGTGTATCTTTCCATGGTTCAAATTGAGTTAGTCTGAAATTGAGAAATGTGAAATGAAATGCAGAAAAAAACTTGACGTTTAGGTGTGGTTCACATTCAACATCGGCCCTTACAATTTAACCACCCTTTACATTATACACAAAGTAATGTGCGGCGCTTATTTTGCAAATTATCAAATCGCTCAGCGCTCTTTGTTACGCTCGCTTCAATATAAACTCTCTTTATATGTATGAGCATTTTCGAGTGTATTGAGCTGTTGGTTGAGTGAGATTATCATCAGAAGACAATTGCGAGCTCTGATTATAATTTATAGCTAATTTCCCGGCGCTGCCCGAGTGTCACATCATATGAGGAATAATAGCTAAATCAGTGTTTAAAAAAGTTGAAAAAAACCACATTACTTTCAGTGCAGGATAAAGATAGTTTTCGTTGGGGGTGGTTTTATGGGGTGAGATATATAAAGTGAGTGAGTTTCTATTTTGTTTGTGAAGTTTTGTTTAAATCGGTTAAGGCAGAAAAACTAACTATTTTTAGGGGATGAAAGAGCGATTTTAAGGGGTGAGCTATATTTATACAGTAACCTTCCATTAGAACTTATCAAAATTTGTGTAAAGTTTGGTTGAAATCAGTCAAGGGGTGTGGATTTTTAAACTAAATCTTTTTTTAGGGGTTTAAGTGGGTGGATATGTATACAGTACGACCTTTGTCGTATCCGTCTTAGACCCGCTATAATATTTGTGTAAGGTTTGGTTGAAATCAGTTGATTCGCGTGAATATTTTTGAAGAATCTTTTTTTAGGGGGTGAAGAGGGTGGGGTTTAGGGGTGAGATATATCCAGTGACCTTCCTTAGGCTCTTAACAATACTTGTGCTTGGTTTGGTTGTAATCGGTGAAGGCGTGTGGATTTTAATAATAATTTTTTTTTAGGGGACGAAGGGGGTTGTTTTCAGGGGTGAGATATATACAGTCGCCTTCCTTTAGTCTTCAACAATATTTGTGTAAGGTTTGGTTGAAATCAATTGGTTCGCGTGAATATTTTTGAAGAATCTTTTTTTAGGGGGTGAAGAGGGTGGGGTTTAGGGGTGAGATATATCCAGTAACCTTCCTTAGGCTCTTAACAATATTTGTGCTTGGTTTGGTTGCAATCCGTGAAGGCGTATGGATTTTATTAAGAATTTTTTTTTAGGGGTTGAAGGGGGTGGTTTTCAGGGGTGAGATATATTCAGTGACCTACCTTAGGCTCTTAACAATATTTGTGCTTGGTTTGGTTGTCATCGGTGAAGGCGTGGATTTTATTAAGAATTTTTTTTAAGGGATAAAGGGGGTGGTTTTCAGGGGTGAGATATATACAGTCGCCTTCCTTTGTTTGGTCTTCAACAATATTCTTTGTTTGTTAAATTTGTTATGTCCTCAACAATATTGGTATAAAGTTTGGCTGAAATCGGTCATCGCGTGTAGCTTTGTATAGGCGGACAGATAGACAGACAGACAGACAGACAGACATTCATTTTTATATATGATTCTTTTAGGGGATGAAGGGGGTAGTTTTCAGTGGTGAAATATAACCAGTGACCTTCCTTAGGCTCTTAACAATATTTGTACTTGGCTTGGCTGTAATCGGTGAAGGCGTGTGGATTTTATTGAGAATTTTTTTTAGGGGATTAAGGGGTTGGTTTTCAGGGGTGAGATATATACAGTCGTCTTCCTTTGGTCTTCAACAATATTGGTATAAAGTTTGGCTGAAATCTGTCAACGCGTGTAGCTTTGTATAGCCGGACAGACAGACAAACATTCATTTTTATATATAAGATAGGAGGTAATTATATAAAAGTCTTATTTTATATTAAAATTTTAGGATTAGTATTTTTAATTATTTGAGTACGGGGATCTTTACCTCGTTTTCGGTATGATTTATTAATATATTTATGTTGATTGATAATTTTACCATTTTCTTTAAATTATTTATTTTATATAATAATATTTAAATGATTGGTTTAATAAGTAAAGATAATAGAATATTTATTTCTATTTTATGTTTTCAAGACGTATACTTATTCAAGTTCATTACCTAAAAATTAATTATATCTCAGATTTTTATGAAAAGAGGATTTATGAAATAATATATAAAATAATTAATAGATATGATTTGCCTAGTTTCAATAAAAGGTGATTCTACAGGGCATCTGCCTAATCATGTTAAAATGATAAAAATATTTTAAAATCTTCAAAATATAATTTGATTAATTGGATAAAATTTTAAACCCTGAGTTTTATTGAAAGAAAAAATAGGTATAATTATTAAAATTAAGATTGATATTAGTAAAGCTAAAACTCCTCCTAATTTATGTGGGATTGAACGGAGAATGGTATAAGCAAATAAAAAATATCATTCTGGTTGGATATGAATAGGGGTATTTATCGGGGATGCTAAAATAAAATTTTCTGGGTCTCTTAATAAGAAAGGGGTTAGGAATATTATTATTAATAATATAAATATTATTAATAAAAATCCCAAAATATCTTTTAGTGAAAAATAAGAATGAAATATAATTATATATATATTTCTATTAGTTCCTAAGGGGTTATTAGAACCTGTTTTATGAATAAATAGTAAATGAATTATTACTAAGGCAATAATTAAAAATGGTAAAATAAAGTGTAGAGTAAAAAATCGATTTAAAGTTGGGTCATTAACTGAAAATCCTCCTTAGATTCATTCAGTTATTTGGGGCCCAATATAGGGAATAGTAGAAATTAAGTTTGTAATTACTGTGGCCTCTCAAAATGATATTTGACCTCAAGGTAATACGTAACCTATAAATGCGGTAGTTATAGTTATAATAAAAATTATTGTTCCAATTATTCAAGGTTTAATAAGATTATATGAATTGTAGTAAATTCTTCGTCCAATATGAATAAATAAGCAAATAAAAAAAAAAGAGGCCCCATTCATATGGATTAAACGTATAAATCAACCTAAGTTTACATCTTGAATAATATGAATTAATCTATTAAAAGCTATTGAGGAATTAGCACAATAATGTATAGAAATTATAATTCCAGATAGGATTTGTAATATTAGACATAATCCAAGTAAAGACCCAAAATTTCATCAAATTGAGATATTTATAGGAGTTGGTAATGTAATTAAAGAACTATTTATAATTTTAAGAATTTTTAAATTTTTATTAGTGATTTAAACATTTTATAAAAAAAGTTGACGGATGGGGGATTTTAGTTTATAGCAAATATTTATAATAGAAGTTATAGAATAAAATAGGTAATTTATAATAAATAAGGAATTTATAAAATAATAATTAAAATATAATTTGGAAAAGTTTAATGAATAATTTATATAAAAATTATTTTCTCATAAGTAAGAGTTATAGAATATTACATTTGCTATAATTATTATAATAATGATAATAGGAATTATTTTAATTGTAATTATAATTAAAAGTATAAAATTTAATGAAAATAATTTATTATTTGATAATCTGGTGATATATAAGAAGAAAATTAATAATAAAGTTAAAGTAATTGGGTGAAATTTATTATTTTTTGATGGAATTGATAGAATTATGATTATTATTATATTTAGTAAAATTGGTATATAGTTTAAAAAAATTATTAGTGATTTAGTCATTTATTTGATTTTATATTTAGCTTTAAAATTTATTTAATTTTAATTTACAAAATTAAATAGTTTAAGAAAATTTTTTGAAGTTATTTATTAGCTTATGAATAATTTTGATTATTATTTTTCATTTTATATATTTATTATTTCTTGTTTTATATTTTCTTTTTATTTTAAATACTTGTTGTTAATAGTTATTAGGCTTGAGTTTTTAATAATTTTTGTGCTATATAATATATTTATAATTATAATATTATTAGAAATAGATTTATTTATAGTTATTATAGTATAGTATTTATTTTCCTTTTGTACAGCTTTTTGGCTTTTTACAGACCCACTTATACTCTGCCACTTATACCTATTACAAGAACTACAAGACCTCATATTGCCTTACGTCTATTCTACTTTCTTTAAACCCACTCTTTTGCATGCTCACTTATCATTCGCGCCATAATGTTCCGTTACATTCTTTTAATATCCGTTTGCACTGGTTACTTAACGCCTGCTTACATTTAATTCCGTAGCTTCAGGCCTCGATCTCACAATTCTACTAAATTCTTTTACATAGTGGCACTACTCTATTATTGGCTTTCCTGATAGACTTGCAATAAGTTGGATCTCTACGTCCTGCCCTGGCCCATCGTCTTTCCATCTGTCTACCCCCTCGACCCACTTCTTATTTATTTGCTCTCTTGCACTTTTACACTCCCATATGTGTTTGAGGCTTTCTTGTTCTAGCCCGCACGCTCTGCACATCCAATCCTCAAACCCTTTTTTCCCCACTTTCCCAATGTTCCCACACCTCAACCTCGCCTATTGCTCTTTTATTGCCCCGGGTAAATTCTTGTCGTCCCAATATTTTTCTCTTTCCACCCCGGCCTTAATCTCGGTGTAGAATCGACAAAAAGAGGATCGTTCTGCCTTTCCCCAGTCACTTTGTATATCCTGCTCTTCTGTTATTTTGGTTCCCTCTTCTAGCATCTTTTCTACTTCCCCCCTTTCCCCTTCATTCCATATAACGTTTATAAGGCGTCCCTCTCCCACCTCTTCCATTGCTTTTTGCATTTCTTTCCCATATTGCGTTGATTTTCCATCAATTACCCCCCTTATTTTCTCCCTTAAAAATATTCTTGGCCATCTTTCTCTTTTCATTCCTAGGATTTCTAGCATGTAATTTCCTGCCCTTTTCCTTGCTTCCACCTGCACACTTCGTCTTCCTGCCTCTAGTTTCCAGAGAAATGCTGGTGTGTTTCTGGCCAGGCCCATCGCCATTTCAATGAAATGCCCCTGTATTTTTCCTATTTCTTCCCTCTTTGCCCATCCCCAAATTTCCACTCCATATAGCGCCCCCGCCTTTACGATCGAATCCATCAACAGCAATCTCTCCTTTAACTCATCTACTTTGGCTCTCTTCATTATTCCCCATACTACATTCATTGCTTTTCGTGCTTTCCCTGCCACATTTTTAAGATGTTTCCTCATTTTATTTTTGGTGGAGAACCAGAAGGCTAGGTATTTAAATTCGTTTACGACTTCTAAGTCTTTGCCCATATATTCCCATTTTTCCTTCTTTGGTCTTTTTCCTCCCTCCCTAAATATCATTACCTTAGTTTTCTCTGTGTTTACCTCTATTTTAGCTGTTATCACAAATTTTTCTAATGTTTTCAACATTTTTCTCATATCCTCTGCTGTCTCGGCCAGAATAGCCACGTCATCTGCGTATTTAAGAGCGTATATCTTGGCTGAACCTATTCTTGACCCCCCTCTTTTTTGTCCTCCCACCCTTTGTCCACATCATCTAGAAATAAGTTAAATAATATTGGGCTCACTGGACAGCCCTGTCTGACCCCCCGTGTTGTTTCAAAACTTTCCGTGACCCCCGCTTCTGCAATTACTTCGTTTTTAGTCGTTTGGTATATACCCCTGATAAATCGATGCATTTTTCCTCTTATGCCCTTTTCCCATAGCTTTCTTAACATCAGCGTTCTGTCCACACTATCAAATGCCGCTTTGAAATCTACAAAGGCTACGTACAGCTTCCCCCTTTTTCTTTAAGATTGTTATTGATTAGTGCATTGAGCACGAAGATGTGGTCACATGTTCCGCGTCCCGGTCTGAATCCCGCTTGGCTTTCTTTTAAGATTGCCTCTTTTTCAATCCACGTATTTAGTCTTCTAGCGATTATGCTTGTTATTATTTTATACCCTATATCTAATAGAGAAATCCCCCTGTAATTTTCTGCTATATCCTCATCCCCCGCTTTATGTATCGGCATTATTCTCGCAGTCTCCCACCCTTCTGCTAATTCCCCCTTTTCCCATATTTCGTTCAACATCTCCCTAAATTCCTCTCTTCTCTCTTTCGAAGCTGCTTTCAGGAACTCTACAACTAACCCATCCTCACCTGGCGCTTTTTTGTCTATTTCTTTATCTAATTCCTCAATGGCGGGCCTTGAGTCGTTTTCTCTTTCCCACACTTCTTTCTCCTGGCTATTTCCCCCCGCTACTTTATTTGTTTGGGCTCCCAGTAACTTTCCGAAATGCTTGACCCACTGTTTACTTGTTATATTCTCCCCTGCCTTCTTCTGTTTTGGACGGAAGCCTCTCACGGCCTGCCACCATTCTTCCATGTTCTTACTTACCTTCACTTTCCTCCATCTCTCATCGAGCCAGCTTTTCCTCGCCTCTTTGTACACTTCATTTAGTCTTTTCTTCTCTTCTACTACCCTCTTTCTCGTTTCGGGACTTCTGTTTTTTGAAAATATTTTTAGGCTGCTCCAGACTTTCCTACGCTGTTCTTTACATCCCGCATTAAACCACCCCCAATTGGTGATTCTATTTCTTTCTTTTTTTGTCATTTTCATTTTTTTCGCAGTTTCCCATATAGCTTCCTTCATTTGTTGCCATCCCCCCTTTTTCCCCCTTGATTTTTCAATTTCTAGCCATATTTTATCTAGCTCAGACCCATATTCTTCCCCTTTTGCGCTGTTCCAAATTAACTTTTCTCTTTTCTTTCTTTTACTGGTGTCTATTTTCCCAATAGTTTCTTTCCCCCAGCTTTCTAATATGTTAAACACAACGGGCAAGTGGTCTGACTCGATTCTTGGTACTATTTCCATGCTATTAACGATATCTTCGTCATCCTCCATCAGAATTATGAGATCGAGGACCGAGCTGCCGCCTGCTCCGATATATGTTATTTTTCCCGATTCGTCCCCCTTACATCTGCCGTTTAACATCGTTAAACCGAGGTCCTCGCATATACTGAGTAAATAACGACCCTCGAGGTTAATCATTTCATCTTCGGAGTTTCTAGGTCCTCACTGCCCCCCCTCTCCATCGTTTTCTACAAGTGCTTGGTCTTTGCCGATTCTTGCATTGAGATCCCCGACTATCATTACACTCGCTCCCACATTCACTTGTTTTAATTATTAGTCCAAAATCCCATTCATCCACGCTCCAGTTGGTTCCCGCGTTTTTGCGAATTCCCACGAGGTGCCCCCCCTTTGCTCTACCTTTTGCACATTGTCTCGTCGCCGCTTTTGTCCACCACCGAAATTGCTTATTAAGTTTACTTAATATTCTCGATTCGTTCTCTTTCTCTATCCACGACTCTTAAATTATAATAATATCACAGGTTTCTAAGAACTCCCACGCTTTCCATACGTTATTTATTCCTGCACGGTTCCACGTCACTGTTTTCCACGTTCGTACACATTTATTTACGAAAAAAATTGTTTCTTATTTCTAGTTCGCCCTTCAACTCATTCCACCGCCACCACACACCATTCACACACATTTTCTGATAGCCTACCCTAACTATTTGGTTCGCTCTTCTTGTCTTTTTCGTTTCTTCTTCTATCCACTCTTGTATTTCCCTCTCCCTCGGTGTGTAGTCGTCTCGGCTCCAGATTATTGAGCCTTTCAATTCCGCTGTTCGCGACATTATCGCCTTCTTTATGTTTATGTTTCCGGTCGATGCCACTATACCCCCGCAGAGCAATTGTAGTTTTCTAATCCTCGGGTCAATCCCCAGTCTCTCTTTTATTATATGTGTGATTTCGTTTCGGACGCCTCTACCAACTGCTTTTACGCCTGTGACAACGATATTATTTCTTCTTATCCTTCGCTCTTCTCTTTCGAAGTCCCATTCTGCTGCCGACATTGCAGAAGGCTTTGCGTGTTCGCGTAGCACTTCTTGGCTAGAGTTTCGCTTCTCCCCATGTCTTTCCGATTCTTGCTGTTCCTCCCTCCTGTTGTTTCCTCTCTTGCTGTTGTTCCGTATATTTACTTTTTTCGTCTGTTTTACTTCCCAGCCGTTATTATTGCAATCTGATTGCCCCTCTTCGCTAATAGTGCTATCTGTTTCCCCTGTCACTGCTGACGCAAAGGCCGTCGTCCCCTCTTCTTTTTCCTTTTGCAAGAGTTCATCTTTCTCTTTTAGTTTTTCTTTCAGCTTTTCTTTATCCTTCACTAGCTGTGTAATGTCGCCTTCGAGGCATTGGATTTGCCCTATGAGGCCTTGCATTTGCCCCTCGTACCACTCACATGCATCCTCGTGCGCTACTTTCTCGTTAGCTCTGAGTACTTTTTCGTCTTCGGCTTCTGCTACAAGAGCCTTCACTATTCTGTGCACTTCTGTTTTCCACATTTTCTTCATCCTCTCCTCAGCGTGCATGATTAACTGTTTCACTACTTTGACTCACTCTTTTTCTTCCGTTTCTGCACTTCTCGCGCCGTTGCCGGCTCCCTCGTCGTCTGTTCCCTCGTCATTTTCTCGCTCGTCATAACCGCTGTACTCAGCCCCTACTACCTTTGCTATCACTGACGTCACTTGTACCTCAGATGTATGGGCGGCCACTGCACTGACACTATTCAGATTAGGCGTCTCATCAGCTTCGCTTGTTCCCCCCGCCATTTTTCCCATTAGTTCTTGGCTGAACTCTTGAACGCCTTCTTCGTCTTCGCTATTGTCCACCTTTTTCTTGTTTTTGGTTAGGCTTTTTTCGTTGCCCTGTGTCAGCTTCGTCGCGTCGCTCGTTGGCGAACGATTGACATGGCCTCCCCCCTTGAATGGGTTGGGCAGTGGCGTTTCCGTTCCTTTAAGCAAGTACATGTCGATTTTTTGGTGCTCTGATTTATCGGTCGGGACCTTCTTTGGGCGGCCTCGAGATTTTTTCTCACTCTTCTGTGGGTCTAAGGCGCCGTCGCCCTCTGTCGGCCCTTTCACGAAATTCCGTCCCGCGCCTTGGTCTTGCGAATTTCCGCCCGCCGCCATGCTGAATCTTTTCCAACCTCACTTTTCAAAGACTCGCCCTTTCCACGTAAAAGGCCACCGAACACGACAATTGTGTCACCCCGCTGTAGGCCAACACTTTCAGCAAAGCTTCGCGCTGTCCTCTATCTTTACGTATGGTTTTTGTACCCGGAGATGCACACTTGCACGCAATTTACTAAAAGAAAACTCCGCTTACGAAACGGTGCGTCTACCTCGCTCAAACGCTCTATTTATAGTTATTATATTTTTGACATTAGGGGTGTGTAAGGGGGCTTTAGCTTTATCTTTAATTGTTTTAATAGTTCGATTTTATGGTAATGATTATATTAATTTTTTAAGGTTACTAGGTTGATAATTAATTTTATAATTGTATTTATATTTATATATATATATAAATTTAATAAATTTATTATTCAAATATTATATCAAAATTTAGTTATATTAATATTTTTATTTATAATTATTAAATTTCCTTTGAATAATTTAAATAATTGAGTTATAATTTATTATATTTTTAGGATAGATTTTTATTCATTAGGAATAAATTTATTAAGTTTTTGAATTTTCATATTAATAGTATTAGTAAGAGGGGATAATTTTTTAAAAGTGAGCGGGGAGATTTATAGATTTATAATTAGTTTTTTATTATTTACATTAATTTTATGATTTTCAAGAATTAATTTAATTATTTTTTATATTTTTTTTGAGTCAAGATTAATTCCAGTTTTTATATTAATTATGGGGGGGGGGGCAAATTGATCGGATTCAGACTGGAATTTATATAATAATATATACTTTAGTTGGTTCAATGCCTATATTTGTAATTATTATTTATCTTTACATTTTTAATAATTCATTAATATTTAGTATTAAAATTTTGGTTCATTATAGATTTTGAATTTTTTTTTTTAAATTTTTGCTTAATCAGTAAAAATACCAATATATTTTATTCACTTATGACTTCCTAAGGCTCATGTTGAAGCCCCTATTATAGGATCTATAATTTTAGCTGGTGTGATATTAAAGTTAGAGGGTATGGATTATTACGAGTAATATTAATAATAGTTGAATTAAGAATAAAATTTTATAATTTTTTTATGATAATTAGATTTTTGGGTGGATTAGTAGCAAGATTAGTTAGATTAAGGCAAGTAGATATAAAGATATTAGTTGCTTATTCATCAATTGTTCATATGGGATTATTAATATCAGGAATAATAACTCTATTTAATTGGGGATTTTTTGGAGGGTTATTAATAATAATTGCTCATGGGATTTGTTCATCTGGGATATTTTGTTTAGTAAATATTAGGTATAATCGGGTTAAATCTCGAAGTTTATTTGTTAATAAAGGATTAATTAACTATTTTCCTTCATTAAGGTTAATATGGTTTTTAATATGTTCTTCAAATATATCTTTTCCTCCTTCTTTAAATTTATTTAGGGAAATTATATTATTTAATTCTTTAATTATATGAAGAGAATTATTAATTTTTATTTTGATAATAATATGATAGTTTTTTTTTAGAACTTGTTATACAGTATACTTATATTCTTATAGGCAACATGGAAAAATTTCATTAATTAATCATTCATTTATAGGTATTAAAGTTTTAGAATTTATATTAATATTATTTCATTGATTGCCCTTAAATTTATTATTTTTAATAATGTTTATTTATATATAAAGTTTAAATAGTTTATTAAAATATTAATTTGTGGGATTAAAGATATGTATATATTTACAGGGTGATTAAAAAAAAGTGACCGACCCGCAGTATGCCTATAGCTGAGGTCATTTTAAGCACAATTACTTAGCGGTTTTCCGAAAATCTCAAAAGTTTATTAATGAGATGCAATTAAAGTCAAATAATAAATGACCAATCAGGAGCACATACGCTTCCCGCGCCGGAAGTCGGCAAATGTTCGATGGAAACCGAGACCTCGGTCTGCGGTAACGTCGGACGGGATAGTATAGTAGAATGACGCATGTCATTTGTTCATTCGCATGGGTTTTTTTATGCGCGATCGAAGAAAATAATTGAAAGGTGATGTGCTCGTGATGTGTTCCAAAGTGAAAAAATGGGAATAAAATGTTAATAATACTTTAACCAGATGTAATTATTTATTATGCCTTAACCTTTAAACGTTCCAAATAGTGTTTGTAATTGTGTTTTGTTCTCTTTAAATAAATAATTGTACATTGAAATGTGTGGCACTCTATAACTGTTATCTCTATGATAATAATTAAAATGCAATGAATCTCCTAGGTCATAGTTCATTTAATATAGTATTTAATTATGATAAAAATTATGATGTGTTCATGACACAAATTATAGCGTATAAAAAGTCACAACTAGCGAATGCCTTTCGCCACTAGAAATGAGATATGTAGTAGGTATGCGTGACAAATGTCATATTTCGCACCTGACAATACAACTTGAAGCTTCAAATTATTAACGACAGCTTCATTAATATGAGGAGATGTTTTTACCTTTATAAGAAAAGTTAAGTAACACTTGATACATCGATGCAAGGCAGAAGAGACTGCGATGCTACCAAAGGTGCCAAATCTGTCTGAAGCAGCTGCATTAGGACCAGAAGACGCTTCCATCAACATATGCATAAACTCACATTTCCATCAACATAAACATCTATAAGACTTTTCTATTATACTTTTCTTATAGCTACGCACGACAAAATCAATCGCCCTGCCCTGCCGATGCTGCTTGAGTCTCCAAATTGTTGGTGGTTAGTAAGTATAAGGTGATAGCGAGATGATAGTGAGGTGCGAGGAAAGTGAATTCAAGGTGAGCGGACGGCGAGAGTGAGGTCAGATCAAGGTGAGAGGAGCTTGTGATCAAGGAGAGAGCAAGTTAAGACGAAGGGCAATTTTCGGTGTCCCTGTAAATGTAGTAAAAAAAAATCGGTCCAGTTACAAGATGTTATGCCGGTAACACGTAAATACTCGTAGCATATTACGGTTGACGGTATAATATTTTTAAGGGTTATTATTTGGAATCGTTCGCTTATAAGGAGTTGAATCTCGCGTGACTGAGATAAAAACCGATAATAGATGTTGATGGAAGCGTCTTCTGGTCCTAATGCAGCTGCTTCAGACAGATTTGGCACCTTTGGTAGCATCGCAGTCTCTTCTACCTTGCATCGATGTATCAAGTGTTACTTAACTTTTCTTATAAAGGTAAAAACATCTCCTCATATTAATGAAGCTGTCGTTAATAATTTGAAGCTTCAAGTTGTATTGTCAGGTGCGAAATATGACATTTGTCACGCATACCTACTACATATCTCATTTCTAGTGGCGAAAGGCATTCGCTAGTTGTGACTTTTTATACGCTATAATTTGTGTCATGAACACATCATAATTTTTATCATAATTAAATACTATATTAAATGAACCATGACCTAGGAGATTCATTGCATTTTAATTATTATCATAGAGATAACAGTTATAGAGTGCCACACATTTCAATGTACAATTATTTATTTAAAGAGAACAAAACACAATTACAAACACTATTTGGAACGTTTAAAGGTTAAGGCATAATAAATAATTACATCTGGTTAAAGTATTATTAACATTTTATTCCCATTTTTTCACTTTGGAACACATCACGAGCACATCACCTTTCAATTATTTTCTTCGATCGCGCATAAAAAAACCCATGCGAATGAACAAATGACATGCGTCATTCTACTATACTATCCCGTCCGACGTTACCGCAGACCGAGGTCTCGGTTTCCATCGAACATTTGCCGACTTCCGGCGCGGGAAGCGTATGTGCTCCTGATTGGTCATTTATTATTTGACTTTAATTGCATCTCATTAATAAACTTTTGAGATTTTCGGAAAACCGCTAAGTAATTGTGCTTAAAATGACCTCAGCTATCGGCATACTGCGGGTCGGTCACTTTTTTTTAATCACCCTGTATATATTTTAAATAATGATTTTTTTTAAATTTATTTATTTTATATTTTTATTAATAAGAGTAGTTTTATATATATATTAAAATTAATAAATTAGAAATTTTTTATGAATTTGCGTTAGTTAAAATTTCTTCTGTAAAATTAGAATTATTTATTTATTTAGATTGAATAACTTTATTATTTATTAGGGTTGTTTTGTTAATTTATATAATAATTATTTCATATAGAATTGAGTATATGATAAATGATTTTAATATTAATCGATTTATGATAATAGTAATATTATTTGTATTTTCTATAATATTAATAATTTTAAGACCTAGAATAATTAGAATTTTAGTTGGATGGGATGGGTTAGGGTTAGTGTCTTATTGTTTAGTGATTTATTATTAAAGAGAGGTAAGTTATAACTGTGGTATAGTAACTGTATTGATTAATCGTATCGGGGATATTATAATTTTAATATTAATTGGGATATTAATTTCTTTAGGTTCAATAAATTTTATATTTTATGAATTATTAGATAATTTAATTTTATTAATGTTAATTTTGGCCTCTATAACTAAAAGTGCTCAAGTTTCTTTTTCTTCTTGACTTTCTTTAGCTATGGCTGCGCCTACTCCTGTTTCTTCATTAGTTCATTCATCTACGTTAGTTACAGCAGGGGTGTATTTATTAATTCGATTTAATTAGTTAATAAGAGAAAGATATTTAATAAAATTATTAATAATTTTGTCTATTTTAACTATATTTTTAGCGCGAGTTGGGGCTAATTATGAAGTTGATTTCAAGAAGATTATTGCTTTATCTGCGTTAAGACAATGAGGGGTAATAATTTTTTGTTTATCTTTGGGGATTCCAGAAGTTTCTTTTTATTATTTATTGACTCATGCTATATTTAAGTCTATATTATTTATATGTAGAGGCGTTATTACTCATAATATAATAAGATATCAGGATATTCGTTTAATTAGGATAATTTTACATAATATGTCTTTAGTTAGATTATTTTTTAATTGTGCAAATTTATCATTATGTGGGGTTCCTTTTATATCGTGATTTTTTTCTAAAGATTTAATTTTAGAGTTATATTTAATGGGAATAATAAATAAATTTTTAATAGTTATATTATTTATTTCGATAGGACTTACAGTCATATATTCTATACGAAATGTATATTATTCTTTTATTAAATTTCCTCAAATAATAATTTTTATTGATTTTAATAGATTTAATAGAATAATAGTAATGTCTATATTTTTGTTATTTTTATTTTCTATTATTATTTGCTTATGGATTAATTCATATTAATATATTTAATATTTTCAATGAAAAATTATATTTATATAGATTTAGGAATAAAATTAATAATTTATATATATTTAATATTAGGGGGGGTGATAGGAGTTCTTGTTCCTAAATTATTTTTAATAAGAAATTTTTTAATTAATATAAATTTATATGTAAATTTTTTTTCTATATTATGATTTATGCCATTATTATATGGGGTTAATATTAATAAAATTATAAAATTTAATCAATTAGTAATTTTTCATGGGGAGATAGGATGGAATGAATATTTTATAGGGTCTAATTTAGTATTTTTTATTAAATTAAATATAAATTATGATTTATTTTTTCGTAATTTTTTATATTTATTAACTTTTTTTTGTTTTTTAATATTATTGTTAATAATTATATATTTAAATAGCTTAATGTAAAGTTTAATATTGAAAATATTAAGATGATTTTTTTAAATCTTTGAGTAAATTTTTAATTTATAAATAAATTATTTATTAATTTTATAATAAAAATATAATGTTTTAGTTTAAACTATATAAATTAAAAATAAAAATGGATTTTAACCATAAAATATAGAAGTTAGAAATTTCTTATTGTTTATACTTATTTTATTTAATTGGATTTAATTAATCAATAAAATTATTAACAATAATTTACCTCGTTTTGGTTTCAATTAAATTTAAGGGTTAATTAACCTTATTTCAAGTCGAAATTGAATTCATATATTATGATTCTTAAATAAATTGAGATATATTGAATTAATCAATAAAATTTAATTGCAAATTAAAAAAGATATCCTATATTATTTTTATCATTTTAAGGCCCCTTCATTTGATTCTATCTAAATTCCTATAATTAAAATAGTAATAAAATATTAAGTTAAATTTTTTCAAGTTTCGGTAGTTCTTTGTATATAAGATGGGATTGTAGGCAGGAAAATTACAATTTCGATATCAAAAATTAAGAAAATAATACTAATGAAATAAAATTGGATTGAAAATGGGAGACGAGACGAGGAGAATGGGTCAAATCCACATTCAAAGGGTGAAGATTTTTCTCGGTCATTGTTTTTTTTTTGAGATTAAAAAACTAATTATTATTAAAATTGATGGGATAATGAAGAATAGGATTATTAGGGTTATTAATATAATAATTATTTATACTACATATTTTATAGATTTTTAAATGGGAAGTTAAATATATTTTATTTTACTATATAAATTTAATTTATCAATAAATTAAAATATAAACAAATAATCAAATAATGTCAACGAAATGTCAATACCAAGAGCTAGTTTCAAATCTTAAGTGATGAAAATTTGAAATTTGAGATTGGGCTAATTTATAGGCGCTAACGCAAATAAAAGTTGTTCCAATTATTACATGAATTCCGTGGAATCCTGTAATTATAAAAAAAGTAGACCCATAAATTCAGTCTGATATAGTAAAAGAAGCTTCTAAATATTCATAATATAGTAAATAAGTGAAATATATGCCTAATAAAATTGTATATTGAATGGAATTTAAAGTTTCATTAAAGTTTTTATTTAGTAGCCTATTATGACTTCAAGTAATTGAGATTCCTGATGAGAGTAGGATAATGCTATTTAATGAAGGAGTATTGTATGGGTTAAATGTAAGGATATATGATGGTGGTCAATTGCCGATTTCAATTCTTGGGGATAAAGATATATGAAAAAATCTTCAAAAAAAAGAGATAAAAAAAAATTTCTAAGATAATAAATAAAATGATTCATATTTGAATTATTTTTATTACATTAATAGGATGTCTTCAGAGTATCGTCGAGGTATACCTCTTAATCCTAAGAAATGTTGGGGAAAAAATGTAATGTTAGTACCAATAAATATAGTAATAAATTAAATTTTTAATCATTTTTTGTTTATGGTTAATCCTGTTATTAATGGGAATCAATAAATAAATGCTCCTAAGATTGCAAATACAGCTCCTATAGATAGGACATAGTGAAAGTGGGCTACTACATAATATGTATCATGAAGAATAATATCAATAGATGAATTAGCTAAAATGATTCCTGTTAGCCCACCAATTGTACATATAAATACAAATCCTATAGATCATAGGTTTACTGGATTAAAGATTATTTTTATCCCATGGGTTGATACTAATCAACTGAAAATTTTAATTCCTGTCGGGATTGCGATAATTATTGTAGCTGAGGTAAAATAAGCTCGAGTGTCAATGTCTATACCAATAGTAAATATATGATGGGCTCATACAATAAAACCAAGAAATCCAATGGTTAAAATTGCATAAATTATTCCTAATCTACCAAATGTTTCTTTTTTTTTTCTATTATTATAAATTATATGAGAAATTATTCCAAACCCTGGGAGAATTAAAATATAAACTTCTGGGTGGCCAAAGAATCAAAATAAGTGTTGAAATAGGACTGGATCTCCACCTCCTGAAGGATCAAAAAATGATGTATTTATATTACGATCAGTTAGAAGTATAGTAATAGCTTCTGCTAAGACAGGGACGGCTAAAAGTAATAAAATAGCTGTAATTTTGATTGATCAGATAAATAGAGATAATTTTTCTATAGATAAGTTTTTAGGATTTATATTTATGATGGTTGTAATAAAATTTGAAGCCCCTATAATGGAGGATATTCCTGCTATATGAAGAGAGAAGATAGTTAAATCTATTGATATTCCTTCATGATTTAGGTTAGATGATAATGGGGGATAAATTGTTCATCCTGTTCCTGTTCCTTGGTTAATAATATTTCTGAGTATTAATATTAATAAAGAGGGGGGTAATAATCAGAATCTTATATTATTTATGCGAGGGAAAGCTATATCTGGTGCTCCTAATATTAAAGGAACTAGTCAATTTCCAAATCCTCCAATTATAATTGGTATAACTATAAAAAAAATTATAATGAAGGCGTGAGAGGTTACAATAGAATTATAAATTTGATCATTGTTGATTCATGAACCTGGGAATCCAAGTTCTATTCGGGTGATAATTCTTAAAGATGTTCCTATTATTCCAGCTCATATTCCAAAAATGAAGTATAAAATTCCAATATCTTTATGGTTTGTAGAAAGAAATCATTTTTGCATAGGTTTTTAGTTTAAATAAAATATTATATTGCAAATTTAAAGATATATTTATATAATTTTAATATAGAATTTTAATAAATTTGATAATTAAAGTAATGAGTCTGAATAAAGGTGATAAATTGTAAATTTATTTAAAAGATAATAAAATCTTCTTTACTAATAAAATTTATTTAATTATAAGTATTTTTAACTACTGAAGGTTAATAGTTTTTTTAACTTAAAATTTTTATTTAATCATAGATTTGATATTCATAAATTTAAGAAAGAATTAAAAATTATATAGTTTATTAATTTAATAAATTTATTAATTAAGATTAATTTTGTATTTCAATTAAATTGAATAAGGAAACATATATATAATCGTATGTAAAATATAAATGTTATTGTAGATATAATAATTAAAATAAATATTATAATTATATTATTATTTCAATTTATTATATAAAAGGAAAATCATTTTATTATGAGTCCAAATATAGGAGGGATTCTTCCAATTGAAAGTATGTTGGTGAATAAAAATAATTAATTTATGTTATTATTATTTATAATAAATAATTGATTAATATTATAAATATTTATTTTATTTAAAATTAATATAATTGATATATTAATAGAAATATATGAAATAAAGTATAAATTTCATAATGTCTCTCTAATTATTATTCTTATTAATATTCATCTAATATGGTTAATAGAGGAGTATCTTATAATTAAGCGTAAAGATTGATGGTTTAGGGCTATAATTGTCCCAGTAATTCCTGATATAATTATAGAAATATAAATAATTTTATAGTTGAAAATATATATTAATATAATTAAAGGGATAATTTTTTGTCAAGTGTATAAGATAAAACATGTAATTCAATTAAAATTATTTATTAAGTTAATGAATCAAGAATGGAATGGTGCTCTTCCTAGTTTGATTAAAATAGATAAATTAATTATAATGATTAGCGCAAGAAGATCTATTGGGATTACGCCCGTTACGACCAGGACTGCTCCTGCTGAAACAGTCCTGTAAGCGCACGCGATCCTCAGTGCACCGCGTCTCTGTACTGTCGTCATCGCCTGTCCGTATTTCTTCACTAGGAGTGCGTCCGCCCAGATCTCGGCGCCATACAAGAGGATCGAGTGGGTCGTAGCCATTAAGAGTCTACGCTTGCTCGGTCTCGGTCCCGTAGTGTTTGCCATCAGGCGGCCTAAGGCTGTTACCCTTTTAGCCGCCTTCTCGGCCGTCCGTCTAATGTTTGGCCAGTAGGTCATCTTTGTATCCAGGGTAACCCCCAGATACTTGATTTCCCCCCGGGTTTCTGACATTTTTGTTCCAACCATCATAGGTATGATGGTTGGTATCCGTTTTCTCGTCAGTAGCATCAGTTCTGTCTTGTGTGCGGCCAGTCGGAGTCCGTGTTCGGTCATCCATCGGTCCACTCGTCTCATAACCTGGTTAAGTCGTAGTTGGGCCAGAGTCGCGTCGCGTTCAACGATTACCGCTGCCACGTCGTCAGCGTATGCAACTAGGTAAGTCTCCGGCGGCATCTCCAACCGTAGCAAGCTGTCGTACATTCCATTCCAAAAGTCTGGTCAAAGTATTGATCCCTGAGCGACCCCCGCTGTGATCGTCCGAGTTACCGGTCCTTCTGTCGTTTCGTACGTGATTCGTCTGTCTCGTAGGTAATCGTTTATCACCCGGATCAGGTACGCTGGCACCCTGAAGACGCCTTTCAGCGCCTCCAGTATGTCCACCCACCTTGCCGAGTTGAACGCGTTTTGTACGTCTAGGGTTGCCAGCAACACGATCGGGCGAGCCCCGTGGCAGCACCGTCCAGCCTCGTGGAAAGCCGCCACCATCTCTCCTGGCGTGCCATCGGGTCCCGGGGCCTTTCCAGCCTTCATCGCAGTGGTTGCCCTTGCGAGCTCCTCCTCGGTGAAGGGCGGTATATCCCGTGGCACCTCTCCGTGACTGTCTTCTGTCCTCGTCTCGTGCGTCGGGAAAAGTCCGTCTATGATTTTTTGTGTTGTTGGGAGGTCCATCACGCCGGGTGGCCCTCGAGTCCCGAGTCTCCCGGTTACAACTTGTAGCCGGTGCCCCAAGGGTCTCGGTCCACTTCGTCGCATAGTTCCCTCCAACACTTGTATTTTCTGTCCTTTATCGCTGTTGTCAGTTTCTTCCGTGCCGCCCTGTATGCTGTTCTTAGCGTCTCTGCTTGGGGTCCTCCTATCGCCCGAGTGAGCTTTCTCTTACAGGCTAAGCAGGCCCTTCGCATTTCCGCTATCTCGTCAGTCCACCAGTACTGTTGTTGTCGTTTTTGTCCGTAGCGTTTCTGTGGCATTGAGTCCTTGCAGAGCCGCTGGACGAGTCTCGTCGTCTCGTCTATAAGCCTTTCGGCTTTTTGTTGTCCCGTTAGTTCGTCAGGTACGTTTCTCGAGGGGTCCGCTGCTGCCAGCAGCTCCGCCGAGAATTTATCCTCGTCGAGTGTTTTCAGGTTCCACCGCGGAGGCCGCGGAATACGTTGGGCTCGTGTTGTTGTTTCGTCTCTCACTTCAAAAGCGATGTATTGGTGGTCGCTGGCGTTGTAGCCCTCCACCACCCGCCATCGCTCAATCCGTGAGAGAACTTCGTCGGACGTCAGCGTCACGTCGGGAATGGATTCCCCAAAGCCCGGTCTCCTGTATGTCGGTGTATTTCCCGTGTTTGCCACTGCTAGGTCTAGCCTTGCGGTCATCTCCAGCAGCAGCCGTCCCCGTTTGTTCGTCGTGGTCATACCCCACTCGATCGCTCTGGCGTTAAAGTCTCCCGCGACGACCATGTGTCCGTGCATGGTTCGTATCTCGTCCTCCAGGGTAGAAAGCTTCTCCCCGTACTCCCCCACGGCACAGTTTGGCGTTAGGTAGACGCTGACGTACGTGACGGCGCCCACCCTAGCCCAGACGAAATCGTCTGCCGCGCCACGAGCGGATACCCTGAAAGCGGCCTCCCCCCTCACCCAAACGGCGGAGGTACCCCTTCTGTTTGCAAACCACGTCGGCAATGTCTTGTCCCGGTATTGTTCTGACAGTATCAGTATAGTCGCGTCCAGTTCGTCGGCTATTTGGGGTAGCAGTGCCTGTGCCGTCTGACTCCGGTTCAGGTTTCCCTGGACTACCTTCGTCATATCTTCGTCTTTTTTCTGCTTTCCTCCAGCGCAGCTCTGAATACCGCGCAAGAGCCGGTGCCCGGTCGATGCGCCACATCCATCTTCCCAGCCTCCGTGCAGAGGAAGCAGGTCGGTTGACTGTCACACGTCTTACCGACGTGGCCCGCGCGTCCGCACTTCCAGCAAGAGCTTGTCCTGTCTGGTCCGTTGCAGTTTCGTCTCGTGTGTCCATAACCGAGGCACCGGTAGCACCTGGGTACCATTGTCCTAAGTCTGATGCGGCAGGAAATCCACCCTATTTTCAGTCTCTGTCTCGTAATCAAGTCCGTGGCCCTGTGTGCCTCCAGTTCGCACACTGCCATGCATTGTCCGGATTTGTTTGGGCCAAAGATGTGTACCTTCAGGTCCCCTTTCTGTCCCGTTTCATTTTCGAGAACAGCCGAGACCTCCTCCGCAGTCGTGACGCAGTCGAGGTCCATGATCTCCAGCGTTAAACTGGGTGACAAGGGCCCTGACGCGCCCTTCCTGTCCGACAGCGCTCTGGAGGGAGCGCTGGAAGTTTTGGCTTCCTTCCGGTCCCGTCTGTATTTGGAGTAACAGTTCTCCGTCTTTTGTTTTGCGGCATCCCTTGATCGTCACGTTGTCCGTCTCAGGGTCTACCTTTGTCTTGACCTGTCGCAGTAAGTCGGCGTACGTCTTTCCCTGTTGGGGCTTGACGAGGACGGCCATTCCCCGGGGCGTGGGGCGTGGTCTTTCCTGTCGCACCTGTCCATTGTCTTCGTTAGTCTGTCCGGTCAGTTCTGTTTGGCGTTTATTTTGTTTCTTCTTCTTTGTCTGAGTATGCCAGCTCCCCTCTGGCTGATGTGCCTCTGTCCGTTGCGTACTGTTTGTGGCCGGAGGTCTTTTTGCCGGCTGTTGGGGAGGGCTAGCGCTTGTCGCGTCGCGTTTCCGTTTCGGCGTCGGGTCCGTTTTTGTATTTGCGGTCTGTCTGACTGTCCCTAGGTCCCTGAGCCTTTCACACTTACTCAGGGCGACCTCAGCAGCCTCCATGGTGATTTTAATACCGTCCTTCGTTTCTTTGTTCACGTTCTTCTGTATGCCCGTTTTTTGCTGCATCAGCTTAACTCGCTCAAGGATGATTTTCAGTTGCTCCCTGGGTTCTTCAAGCGTCTGCAGCTGTAGACTTTCTATTGTCTTCGTCGGGTCTATCAGTTGCCCGTCGTTGGTAGTGCTCTTGAAGCTGTCGAGGTTTACAGATTTAGGTGCATTTCCGATGACAAGTGGAACCGTTTTACCCTCTTCCATGGGTGGCGGTGTCGTTTCTCTCTTTCTGTATCTTAATTTCTTTTTCTTCTGATGTAGAGATCGATCTTCCGTGCCTGTTGACGAACATGACTGAAGTATACTTCTCTTTCTTAGGTTGACACTTTCGGTCACGTTCATCAAGCTATCAGCGTTAGATTCTCCCCCGATATAGTCCGTCGCGAGTTCTCCGATTTTCTTGAGCTCCTCCTCGGTCGATGTTTTTTCCAACTCCTTCTTCTGCTTAGGTTTTATTTCTTTTAAAAATTTCTCCATATTAATCCCACGAGTAGGTCGGAATGTAGGTCCGCCTAGGCAGAGCCGCCTTGTCTAGGTGAGGTGTAAATACTGCAGGGTTCCACCCGGTGCCCTGCAGGGATCGTTCGCGACCGCTTTAGTTTACATCATTGCGGCCATGCAGTCATAGGCACGATGCCTTCCACCGTAGCTTTTGATGTTGGGTGTTCTTAGTCTGCCTGCTCCCCCTGGACCTGTCCGGCAAGGTTAGACCTGCCAGGGGCCAGAGCCCCCGCCGGCCGAGCTCCAAAGTTCATTGCAGAAACGCAAGCCCCCCCGCCGCGGCAAGGCGACACACTTGGGAGGGATTATTATTATTATTATTATTATTATTATTATTATTATTATTATTATTATTATTATTATTATTTAGTTATTAACAAATTAAGTTGGTAAAACTGCAGAATTAGGGCCTATAAACCGATGACCTTCGAAATAGGCTCATTCCTTGAGCCTCTAAATGTCTTGAAACAAGTGATTCGTCCTGTAGTCGGCTACTGCCGCGTACAATTATATGTACGGAGCGTGTGTGATTTTTCAGTCTTTAACGGTTAATATCTTTTTCCGGCGGCAAGAGCGACGCTTTTGCCAGAGGAAAAAGTTGTTGGGCATACAAAACGCGTCGAACGCGCCTAGTTAGAAGGCGATCGGAGGTGGGTCCCCTAAATTGCATATTTACCAAATTTTTTAACCTACATTTTAATGAAAATTTTTTATGGACATTTTTAAAAAATATAAGTTAAAGCCGGCTTACTCTGGGATATGACTTAGCAATTTTTACACACGGTACGGGATGTTTGTGAATTAACAAAAACTAGCCAAACTTTTCTTTCATGTAATTTTTATCCGGAAAAATCGTTCTTAAATAGGTAATACCAAGAAAAAATCTATAAACAAAGCTGTATTCATGCCTTTTAGAGTTGTAACAATATTTCAAAAAATTATGCGTGAAACGGTCATTTTACATTATACGAGTAACTGATTAAAACCCAAACTAGAGAAAAAGGATTGTGCTTACTTTTAATTTTTTATCACTTTATAAACATTTGGGTGTGGGAGACCTTGAACTTTGTCCGATGACGCATAGTTTCGTAGCTGAGCGACAACTAAGGTCCCGGAATTACTCGGCGCCGGTATGCAGGGGAAAGTTCAACGTTTTTTTACACCGCTGTCTCGTTCTTAGAATGTCCAGGGCCCCGCGATGCCAGGCACTTGAATATTTGGCCAAGTCTGTCAGACTCGTAAGCGTCCTGCCAAAGTGATATCCACAAAAACTAATTTTTACCCATCGTATTTATATTTTAGTATCCTTCTCAATATAAAAATAAAATATAACTTCAGTCCATTATTTTATTAGCTGTGCGTATGTTTGAAACACAGATGTCTTGGCACTGGGGTGCTCATAGATTGAGATTTATCTTCTTGCGACCCAGCAAATGGACGAGATAGAATAGCGATAAACATACTGCGTTGCGCTAATAATAATCGAGAGCGGCTGGAAGACGGTGAGGTCATGCACCGATTACGAAAGCATCGTCATTATCCAAAAATAAACGATAAAAACGATATGTCACTGTGAGGAATCAGTCACTTACAACTGATAAGTTTGATAAGCACATAAAACGATTATATCCCTTCTCCATTTTGCAACATTAAAAAATGTAAGACAAGGATGCAAATTTGTAATTTGCATATTGCTTTCTCGTGTTTCTCGCCCACCGACCGATTCCCCTCTATCGGTAATGGGTATCTCAACTCTGACTTACTGATACAGGAAAGTGGTATTAAATTATCAATAGAATTAAAAATCTAATAAAATTGCAAATTTCATGCACTTGAAGCCGCTCGATCAATTTTTATCAAATTCGAGACCAAGTATACACGTCCCCTAGCCAATTTGTATGCCTAGTTTCGATTTCATCAATGACAATTTGCGAAAGTTAGGGCGAAAATAGATTTTTTTTTGAAAAAATTATGAAACTTTATAATTTTATAAAATCTGAACGGTTCGCAATTCGGTTATTGCCAAATTCAATACCGACCAACATTGTTTTCTGGCCTATTCTTGTATAAAGTTTTAGCTTGACAGCTTAAAGTTCACGAAAGTTGGAGAGATCATTACCTTTTTTCGAAAAATTCAATCAA
Organism: Cylloceria caligata; assembly: GCA_963942595.1. Taxonomy (NCBI): domain Eukaryota; kingdom Metazoa; phylum Arthropoda; class Insecta; order Hymenoptera; family Ichneumonidae; genus Cylloceria; species Cylloceria caligata. The sequence continues at coordinate 11,860,887 of OZ012708.1, forward strand.
CTATGAAAAATCCGTTACCGATTTGGGCGAAAGTGAGAGCAAACCGAGGGGAATTGCAAGCCGACTCGTGTGCAAAGTTTCAGAAAGATCCAGTAACCCGTTCTCGAAACATAGCCTTTTCATTTTTGCAAGTTCACCAAACACACGCACGCACACACACATGCGCGGGCTTTTATTCTAAATGTGGTTTCTCAACATTTTGGAACATTTTAAGTACTTTTACATAAAAATCTCGAGAACCTTTTTCTTAATGAAAACCAAACTTCCTTTCTGAGAAAGCAAAGATGTAACATAAATATAACAATGTGACTGTAGAGGGATGAGATGGCAGCCGCTTGGAACAGACGAATCTTTGCGAGCTCTGCGTATAATCTATACTATCAGGGGTACAAATTGAAAATGCGGGTTTGATAACAGATGGCGTTACTAACGCTATACGCATCAGGCAGTACTGTGACTATGTTCATGTCAAAGCTACGTCTTATAGCTTTAATTTTCAGTATGTGTCAATTTGTCGCAGTGTCAAATTCATAGTTTTTTTGAGCTCTCAATATGTCGAGTTTCGTGCCAACAAAACAGCATTTGCGGGAAGTTTTAATTTACTTCTTTAATTTGAAGAAAAGTGCTGCTGAAGCACATCGATTGGTCTCCGAGGCTTATCCGAGTCATGTTCCATCGGTTTCAACGTGCGAGAGATGGTTTGTGCGGTTTAGAAGTGGTGATTTTGACGTTGAGGACAAAGAGCGGCCGGGCCAAGTGAAAAAGTTTGAGAATGCTGAATTGGAGGCAATACTCAATGAAGACTCGTGTCAAACTCAACAAGAGCTCGCAGATTCATTGGGAGTGACACAACAAGCCATTTCCCATCGTATAAAAGCCCTCGGAATGATCCAAAAGCAAGGACATTGGGTGCCGTATGAGCTGAAGCCGAGAGACGTCGAGCGCCGTTTTTTTGCATGCGAACTGCTGCTCGAACGGCAAAAACGGAAGGGTTTTTTGCATCGCATTGTCACTGGTGATGAAAAGTGGATCCATTACGATAACCCGAAGCGCAAAAAATCATATGGTTACCCCGGCCATGCATCATCATCGACGGCCAAACCAAATATTCACGGCGCCAAGCTCATGCTCTGTATTTGGTGGGACCAGCTGGGTGTGGTGTATTATGAGCTATTGAAATCGAACGAAACCATCACAGGAGCACTATACCGAACTCAATTGATGCGTTTGAGCCGCGCACTCAAAGAAAAACGGCCACAATACGAGCAAAGACACGACAAAGTAATTTTGCAACATGACAACGCTCGGCCACATGTTGCAGCGCCGGTCAAAACATACCTACAAACGCTGAAATGGGAAGTCTTACCCCACCCGCCGTATAGCCCAGATATTGCTCCTTCCAATTACCACCTTTTCCGATCGATGACACATGGCCTAGCTGACCAGCGCTTCCATTCTTACGAAGAAGCCCAAAAATGGGTCGATGACTGGATAGCAGCCAAGCCGGCCGAATTTTTTCGCGACGGTATCCGTAAATTGCCAGAAAGATGGGAAAAAGTTGTGGCTAGCGATGGACAATACTTTGAATAATTCATTTGTTACCATTTTTTCAGAATAAACGTTCAAAAATAGAAAAAAATCCCGCATTTTCAATTTGTACTCCTGATATAATTCTTAAAGTGTGGATTTCCGTCCCTTAAACTCCTCCTAGACGGAGCGTGCTAGGAAGGTAATCTTGGACATTTTGGAAATGTCTCCTGATTTCTAGGTCAACGCAACTATTTTCAGCTTTTCGAGTTGAGTCCTTAAGGAGTTACGGACATTTGAATTTTCTAAGAGTATTATTGAATTTTGACGTTTAATTTTAATTTTTATAAAAGCAAAGTTATTCTTCGTAGTAGGTATAGCTTGCGCTTTTAAAAAAAAGAAAAGGTTATTATGATACGGTGAACGGAAATGTCTGTTTTTGTTTGACATGAATTTTCAAATGCAATTCACATTTTAGTGAAGCAGTAAACAGTCAAGTCATTAAAAATAAAATTGGTTTTATTTAAGGTAACGATACTAAAAATAAACCTGGGCGAAGCCGGGTACGATACTAGTTGAATGATAAAGTTGGTTTTCTTGGGGAAGTAACAATGATGGATAGTCGGACGGGTTAGGGGGTAGGATATAGCACTCAGGACACGTCTTAACAGGGAGCGGGGAACACAATTATTTATACAATCAAGTGTGTGAGGTGTCGGTCTCACGGAGAGGTTGACACTGGAAAGTAAATATGGCGGCGACTGGGATAAAAAGCGGCAAGATTTCGACGGTGGAAAAGCAGGGCATCATCCAATTCCAGTGAAACTACCACGAATCCAGTCGAAAAAGGGAAAAAGTTTGTATCGGTAAAAAAACGGGTGCAGGGGCCGAACAATCATGTATGCCTAGAGACATAAAATGAGGCCCTTGGGAACTCTAGCGGGTTGTGCGAGCCAAAATTTGATTGGTAATTCTAAACTGGTAAAGTCGAAAAATTTGTCTCAAGTATTAACTGGTAACCAATTTTTCCAGCATTGGACTGAAGCGATTTTGGTTGGACTTTACATGAAAAGTCGCTACCAATCAAAATTGGAGACGATTTTTTCGACTTTACCAGTTTGCAAAATCGCACAACCCGCTAGGGAAGTGAGGAAAACAGTAGTCGTATAAAAAGTGATGAGTAAGGATCCTGACATGGACAAAACAAAAATTAGAGAATTACGTGAAAAGGCTAGCACTACAGTGCAGATTCAAGTGATCCAAATACGAGGCTAAAAATACATAAAGTTGAAAGAGGTTGGAAATTAAAAAATTGAAATTTTGTTTACGGATTATCTGTAGGATGCGTTTGATACATAAACTTTAGTAAATAATAAATATACAACTAACTTAAATATAAGAATAAATGCTCACTGACTATATTTCTCACTAAGTTATATTTCAGTTACCTTTTAAAAATATTTAAGGTTGTGTGTCTATGTATGATGGATTTTGAAAATTAAAACCTCTATAATTGAAGGATGTCTATAACAGAATCATATTTCTAATAAGACGGTCATGATTCTTCAAATGATCACGTTCTACTGACTCGCACAATTATTACATACATTTTGGAAATGTATTAGTTCATTTACTTGTAACGTTTACATTGAGATTGGTTCACAATATGTACGTTAACATAGGCCTTTGATCCTCATTCCAATTCACTCACAGCTTGGAAATAACAAGAGCATACATTAATTACTGAAGATAATTGAAAGGCAACAAACGATGGATTTCTTATTAATTTAGGTTTATTCATTGTATAATTTTAATATTGTGTATACGTATAAATTAGAAAGATTTACTAAATGGCTTGAAATACACATAGGTTCAGATAAAATTTCAGTAATTTTACTGCAATATAAGAAAAAACCGACAGATTCTGATTCAATTACATAAAAAGTCTAGCGTCCCATCATTTGGCATGAATACAACAGATAGAATACGATTAAATACGATTGATCTTCAATCGTTATTTTTCGTATTTTACCGACTTTTTTCAGCAGAGCATATTTATGAGCCTTCTCTCAATTATCCTGTATGCACCAAGTTAATTTATATTATTACGGACTATCAATAAAAATAATTGCTTCATTAACATTACTAATGGCGAGTTTATAATCATAATTCGTTTCCCGCTAAAGCACCAGGGCCTACGTCGAACCTCGCACACCCAGCGGGATATCGGTCTTAAGTTTTGTCCGGCCCGTTAGTTATAATGGATATATTATATTATATCAATGCATAAGAGGAGAATTAAAGTTGAGACTTTCGTTAATTAGGTGCGTAAATTTGAAAAATCTCACGTTTATCGATTCGTTAATTCGAATTTTATTAATATTTCAAGGAAATAAATTGTGATCCGCGCCAAAAATATATAATACGATCACTAAAAACAAGAAGGTATAATTCTCTTAATTTATTATTTAATCTTTTATTATTTAATCTTATAATACCGGGACTTGATGTTTTTATTTACAAGCCGTACCATAAATTTCATGTCCATGAATTTACTGTTACAGAGTGCTGGAAATTTACTATGGTCACGTAATATTTTCTGAATAAGATACAGAATGTGCATAAAATATAGAATGTGTACTAATATTTGTGTATGCTGTTTTAAAATTCCGTGCACATGTTTGTTAAAAAACTAGAATTACCTAAAATAAATAAATAAATGTTCGTATTTCTTAAATTACTGTCATTATGGACTAGAAATTTATTATGGGCATGCAGAATTTTTGTACATAAGATGCACGAAAATTTCTATATGTACTGTATTTTTTTTTTGTATACAATTCAGTAATACTAATAGTAGGAAGAGTAGTTTAACATTCAGCGATCATGGACTTTAAATTTTAATGTCAATATCCAATTCCTCTGTATGAGTGTTTAAATGGATCAATGTATTTTAAGAACTGGTTTTTTATTTTTCAAATTTTTCCATTCAGCAACGGCTTTATAATTCTAGTAGTGTAATATGCAGTGGCACTCCGTAATTGTACCGCGCTAGTTTTGAATGGTATTGAATGTCATTCAATTTTTCCAATACAAGCATCTTAATATTTCACAGCGTTTTTGAATCAAACAATTATGTTGTGATTTTGAAGTATGTGTGCCACAGAAATTTCAATGAGACACGTACTTGATTTATCCAGTATGTGTAGTTGAAACTTTAGCGACCGAGAACTTGTAATATTAATCTCAATATCCAAATCCTGCATATGAATATACTGGTCAATAAATATAAATATTTTTATTTTATAATTTTTTCATATAACAACCGAATTATTAAATAAATTTTATAATTTTCATGAAAACCTTATTGTTAATAAGAATAATAAATTTTACAATGCCAGTTACACTCATCATTATTTTGCACATCAGATTTATTATTTTATATTATTTGTAGTGAATTTACAATTTTTTTTTGACAGTGTAGACCGAATTTAAGAATGCTAAATGTTTATAACCTCGATTCGAATTGAATTTTTCTAGTAAAGTTTCTATTGATGAAGGAGAGTTAAAAAATGTAAAAAAAAACAGATTATATTGTTTAATGTTTGAATCGCTTATGCGTTCAGCTACTTTTTGAACAACTTTGTATCGAGTATAAATTCGAGCATCCCTTTATCAATGGGGCCTTTCGGGTCGAGTACGGAACACGCCATGAAAATCTACGTTATGGCCTAGCTAAGCTACATCTTAAATCTCAAAGCCGCTTTCCATCACCGTTTTGCAGTGAAGTATTTAAACAATATTTTTTTTTTGTAATTAAATAAAAACAACGCTTTTGAGTCTTTCGGTGTAAATAAAAAAAAATGAAAATAAAAATATTGGAAATGCAAATACGTGAGAGTATAACGATAACAGCAGATTTTGGAGATTCAAAATGTAGCGTACGTTAATGTTGCATATTTTAGCATAGCATAACATTTTGTAGTTAAGTATATCGGAGGTAAACTTAGCATAACAGTAACTGTGAATATAGGCCCTGGGCCCTTCGGTCTTCCATATACGGCGTATCGTCTGGCCAACGATGGGCTCCGTGTTAAAAATAAAGACAGAGCAATCGTTGCACGATCAATGTCATTATCATGATTACAGAGATGACCAGTGTGAAGCAGCACCCTCTATTAAGTATTGAGGTTAGTTTTGATACACCGGCTGAGTAGCCAATATCTCCGGACCCTGTAATGTCAGACGCGTTTAATATTTCAGGAAAGAGAAAATTAGGTTTGACTACGTTTATCCATTCTATAGCTGAAACCAATTTGTTTGTGCTCTTAACATTGGACATTTTTGACAGAATGAGTGGTACAGCGACGTAATATCGATTACATTGCTGCTTGTATTTACTCCATAAGTCATATCACTTTAAGGGGAGGCGAAACCTACTCAGTGGTTAACTAAAACTGTAAACAATAGCATTTTATTCTATTGGTGTGTGAGAGAGACAGCTATATGAATTTACTACCAGCGCCTCTCGCGGAATTCAGGGGAGGCGAAACACTCACTCCACCGAATCTAACCTTCGGAATAAACTTTCTTATTCTACACTGAATAGAATTAAGTGCAATTCGGTCAGTAGACTGCATGAACGTGAACCTCCCGGACGACAAGCGTAGAATTGTTAAAATAAAATTAAAAATTACAGATTAATTACCTGCAGTTGTCTATAATGGAAAAATCACGTGTTACAATAATATAGGGTACAAAATGAAGAAACGCCGTTAGTCACCTGGAAGCCAGCACGAAAACACACATGGTACATGGATTCAGACTGCGATTTAGAACCGATAAGGTATCTAAGCTGTGCACGGGAAGTTTCGTTGATAATCTGAAAAAATTAATCCGGGAGACATGACCGATAGCTCAGCTTTATGAAGGGGAGGCGAAATATCCACGAGTGCGAAGGAGATAGAACTAGTATAGTTTCGCCTCACTTGAATTCCGCGAGAGGAGCTAGTAGTAATTCATATAGTTGTCTCTCTAACGCACCAGTAGAGTGAAATGCTATTGTTTACAGTTTTAGTTGCCAGTTTTAGTTACCCCTTAAAGCGAGGCAAAACCTACGCAGTAGGTAACAAAAACTGTAATCCATGGTTTCTATACACCGCAGAGATTTTGGAGAAAAAACGAGTTTTAGACAATAGCCTGTTGTGCTGTGTATTGTGTAGAAGCTTGCTTTTTCTGAAATATCAATAGTCTCTGAATGACATGACTGGAACATTAGCAGCTATGTTATGTCTCCCGCACTCATGTATCACTCGGTACATTTTTCGCCTCACCTTAGCGGCAGCGATGGTGGCGAGACGGTTATACGATAAAGACCCATGGCTCTGCGTGTTCATATTGAATTTAATGGGGGGTACGAGAGGAAGCGCTTAGCGTGTCTCGCATATAATAGACGTGCACGCGAATATTCTCTCGCCTCTTGTTCCCCATCAGCGAGGCCGTCGCTTAGTTCAGTTCGTACTCGACCGCTCTGCTGCCAAGGAGCATAAATGACTGATAGCCGGTGTAACATCCACACCATTTATAAGGCTAAGCGGTGATGAGTCGCAAATCACTCTATTATGATATATATACGCATTCTCTCTGTTCGCTCGCTCGTTCAGCCTCTCGACAAGAACTGTTATATTACTCGATGGCGCGAGATGAGAAAGGAAGAGGCCGTGCCAGCAACAACGAGATGGGTGAGCTATGTATGCGGTTGCGCATCGACCGATTAATTATTGGCTAATGACGATGAAGCAAGCTCCTGCGATATCCCTACAGTTGTCATCGATACACGAGGTATAGTATTTAAAAAGTCTTGTGATGTACTGTGTCGATTCATTAAATGGTAAATAACGAAAAATGCGGGAGTATGGTTAGTGGGGGTCATAGGATAAATATAATTCGGGTTATCAAGAAGTAATTGTTCTTTCTTAAGGTTATGCAACATATGACGATTTGTATAAAAAATTGTTTACCTATTGTTTCAAGACTGCAAAATATTTATGAACAAAAGCAAATTAGAATCATGGGCGTAATGAATGGACGAACAGATACCTAATTTGTTTTTATCCAGAAACTCACAACACCCTTGAAAAAATAGGTAAATACATGTTAATACCGAATGCGGTATGTTACAGGATATTTGCGCCAAAGCTCTATGAAGAGAACGAAGCAGCTGTGCTGAACGCGTTAGTATCGAGTGAGAAGTGTCTGTCACGTGACCGAGCTAGAGAGAGATAGACGCCAAACGTTATGGTCGCTGACGTCAGTCGTTTGTTTAACGAATCTCAAAGCGTATACCGTCAATAATTCATAGCTATTGTACATTGCGGTGTTGCAGTTAAACAGAAGGTGTATTAAAGTATCGCTTCCGATTCGTTACGTTGATTTCCTAGCCGCTCGATACACCGGGTTATACTCGGCGTAGCGAAACCGAAAATGCCACTAGTTTTTTATTCGATTCAAACAGAACCTAGTAGATAAAATCGTTTTATTCTCTTGTCGTGGGCTGGTTTCATCGACTTTCTACGTACACTTGAGTAACTAAAGGGTGATTTTTTAAGAGCTTGAGAACTTTTTTTAAAAAAAAAACGCATAAAATTTGCAAAATCTCATCGGTTCTTTATTTGAAACGTTAGATTGGTCCATGACATTTACTTTTTGAAGATAATTTCATTTAAATGTTGACCGCGGCTGCGTCTTAGGTGGTCCATTCGGAAAGTCCAATTTTGGGCAACTTTTTCGAGCATTTCGGCCGGAATAGCCCGAATTTCTTCGGAAATGTTGTCTTCCAAAACTGGAATAGTTGCTGGCTTATTTCTGTAGACTTTAGACTTGACGTAGCCCCACAAAAAATAGTCTAAAGGCGTCAAATCGCATGATCTTGGTGGCCAACTTACCGGGCCATTTCTTGAGATGAATTGTTCTCCGAAGTTTTCGCTCAAAATGGCCATAGAATCGCGAGCTGTGTGGCATGTAGCGCCATCTTGTTGAAACCACATGTCAACTAAGTTCAGTTCTTCCATTTTTGGCAACAAAAAGTTTGTTAGCATCGAACGATAGCGATCGCCATTCACCGTAACGTTGCGTCCAACAGCATCTTTGAAAAAATACGGTCCAATGATTCCACCAGCGTACAAACCACACCAAACAGTGCATTTTTCGGGATGCATGGGCAGTTCTTGAACGGCTTCTGGTTGCTCTTCACTCCAAATGCGGCAATTTTGCCTATTTACGTAGCCATTCAACCAGAAATGAGCCTCATCGCTGAACAAAATTTGTCGATAAAAAAGCGGATTTTCTGCCAACTTTTCTAGGGCCCATTCGCGGTCAACATTTAAATGAAATTATCTTCAAAAAGTAAATGTCATGGACCAATCTAACGTTTCAAATAAAGAACCGATGAGATTTTGCAAATTTTATGCGTTTTTTTTTAAAAAAAAGTTCTCAAGCTCTTAAAAAATCACCCTTTATAAGCAACAAAGTTAGATCATTCATAACTTTGGAAAAAATTGTTAAAAATGCAGCACATTTTTTCTACAAACTAGCTAAATCCCAACGCAATCGAACGGAAACTAGATTTTGCACAAATATGCTTAACAAAATTGAATTATTTCATAACAATAAAATAATTGCTGATAGTAAAAGAAACTTTTTCGACCGAAGTATTTGGCGCTTCTTAAACCCAATAATTTTTTTTTCTTCCCTCTTCTTACTATACTTATAAACATATATGAAATAATATCAATGTATTTGACATAACCTACACAAAAAGTAATTATGCTCTTGAAAATATTTTTTTTCAACTAAAATTTTTTTTTTCATTTTACATCTAAAGTTGGACTTTATACTAAACACGCGGCACGCATCGCGTCGATGGAAGTAGCTGATCAAAAGCTAGTCCTCTCCCTCCAAGACCGATCACATTATGTTACGATTGATTGCTTTTGATTAGCAAGCCGCTTGACGTTTTTAGCGCGCAGTCCATATAAGTAATGGTGGTGATATGGAAATTAGAATAAACGTCGGGGTAAGGGGCGTTCCTACAGTACTCGGTTATCTGACCGAAATAATTAAATATACTAGATTCCAGTAAGTTCATGTTAAAAGAAACGAATAAACTAGAAAAATCATAGACACGTTTCAACATTCGCTCATGATTATATTTTCTAAATGCTTTATTACTGAACGATAATTTGGGATATCGGTCCGTATGAAAGACACTGTATCATTCAATATTCAATAAATTAGAGTTTTGTTTTTCAGTCATTTATACTAAACACGTTATTGATATCAAATCATTAGAAAGTACAAAAAAAAAGTTTCGGGATTTCTTGACTTCCCCTATATTCGATCGTTCACTCTTATTAAAGCATAAGAAATTGTTTAGTTTTAATTATTACTGCAAAAGCCGACGAGATGTTAACGGTCAAACCACTATATTGCTTACTCTGCTAGAATTCGACGCAACTTCAGATGTAAAACATTCTCTTACAAGAAATTTGGATTTTTAGTTGAAGAAGTTAAGTGTTGATGTAATTTTTAAAAGATTAATAATTTTTGGAATTTTCTATAGCAGTTGTTAATATTGTTATCTTCGCGTGAGCCAAATATTTTTAAAAACATACGACATTTATAAATATGCGCAACTGAGCTAACACAAAATTTCAAACATAATATCAATACCATGGAATGTTTATTTCATTGAATAAAAATCTTATTAATCCATTAAAAATCAGGTTTTTTCCCCTCAGTGTGGGTAGTCGTTGAAATATTAATTTCATGTTTGTGTAAAAATCTAAAATCGGTCATTTGACTTTAAAGAAAACAATTTTTCGTAATAAACATACGTACATGCTCTCTTAGGCGAATGGGTCGGTGAAAATAAACATTTTTTCAGTAGTCACAATATTGCCATAGTAATTACATGAAGTAATTAAAGAATAAATTACATTTATTAACATCACCTAAGTGGTTCCTTTTCAGTTCAGGGACGATGTAAATCTTTTGCATTTTGATGACTAACTTTAATTTCCGAGGGATATAACGAAGCAGGTAGAAAAATGGAGATTGTACATTTATCTCCTAGAATAATTAATGCAATTCGGAGGAGTGAGTAGACCGTTGCGGTGTTGGCCAGAACACCCCGTATAAGCGCCGTTAATGTTTCTATAATCTATTATGCCGCTTTCTCTTATCTCACGCGGAGGCTTTACGCTGTACCCGACCAGCAGCTCGTTCGTTTCGGATTGGAAGCGCCGGGCAGACATGCCGACACGATATAAATTACGATCGCTATCTGTCGCGCGCACGTCTAGTTATACAAATATATATAGCGACGGTGCTGTCCATTCGTGTGAAACGTGGGATGTCTGTGCCGTCCGGAGGCGATGCTCGCTTAGCTGGTTAGTATTTAATACACCGTACAGTGACAACCTTTGTCACGTCCGAGAGTATACGATGCTTGACTCAGCTACGAAGGGGTACAGCTACGAAGGTGTATACATTAAAAGTGAGAGAGAGAGAGAGAGAGAGAGAGAGAGAGAGAGAGAGAGAGAGAGAGAAGAGAGAGAGAGAGAGAGAGAGAGAGAGAGAGAGAGAGACTCGCATTGAATATTTATAGATGTTCGCCATGACTAGACTCGCCTCCAGGAAACGAGATGCCAGATAATCCTGTCAGAGACAAGGAATTATATGTAGGTTTTTTTCTGAATTAAGTGTTTCAACGTTATAAAAAGTAGTTTATTAACGATATGTTTTTCTCAATGGCTATATTTTTCCGATTGAAGCCAATTTTATGTACTGTGTCAAGCGTATGTATTATTTATTACTTCTTGAGATATTTATATTGGCAATATAAATATCAAATGATTAGACATTGATACGTTCGAAATTATAGATTTTAAGAGCTATTAAAATAATGATGTTGAGTCAAAATCTGCAATAATACTGGCAGTTTAATTATACTTTAATAAATACTTCCCTCGATAATACTGGTAGTTCAATAAATAATATAATTCTTGTTGCCTCTAAAGCAAAGAATTTCTGGCTTCGTACCAGAAATATTATCTAGTTGTTCTAACTTTTAACAGTATTTAACAGAAACTGATAGGCAAAGTTATTTTTAAAATGCTCGGTCGTGTGTGTTCTTGCCGACAATCTATGTTAGAATCTGTACTAGAAGCTAAATTGGTAAAATAGTGTAAATTTTAATAGTGAACTTTATATTTGTATAAATCAATTAATAACTGCAACAATGACTGTTGCGTAATTTTGACTGAATTCAAAGAATATTGTCGGCAACAAATTTATTTAAACTACACAGTTAAATATGTTATGTAAAAAAATAAATAAATTTATTTGTTAATTTAACAAATCACATTTGGTAGAATTTTATTAATTTGGTTAACTTGTAACATGTGACTTGTACACAAGAGAAATTGTCAATTTAATATATGTTGTCCATATATTCTTACAAAGAAATAGGTAAATTTGACATTTTCCAGGTATAAAAGTATTTTCACACAAAAGAGTTTGTAAATTTTCCGTGAATGAGTTATCGACAATCTGTTAGAATTACATTTAGATGTTCTCTTTAAAATGTATTTTCGTGTGTTAAAATGCCATAAAACATTTCATGTACTTTTTTTTTAACCCACGAACATAGTACAATTTAAAAATTAATTCCAACTACGCATAACTTCGGTGTTTATGCCAAACGTGTAGTCAGGAGTAAAAAGTACTGAAACAAGCAAACCAGCGACACGATTTCATTTTCAAAGAGCTTAACTAAACATTTACCCGACTCTATAGACAAACAATTCTGCAAAGCAATGGTCGATATTGCAAACCTGAACACGATACAGGAAAACTCGAATGCCGAATCGATTCGACACATCACCAGCTCGATACAGGCTCCACGTTATCAATTCGTAATAGCAAAGTTCGATACGGTATGACTCTCCAAAACCGCGACTGTTTACAGATAAACTGTACACGTGAAGTTTTACCACTAATTGTTGAAACCACCGACTTTACACTCTACAGAAGCTCATATCAACCCATCTTGACACATTGTCTGTTCAGTATCGAGGTTTTGTAGAGTTTTGCTGTATTAAGTTGATGAAGATTCCAATTTTCTAGTTTCGTATTGGTGATTTATAGAATTTCGCTGTGACGCGTTGTTGGTGTGCAGAGTCTTGATCGATAATTTCTGAGGAATATATACAGGATATCAGTCATGCAAGTCTATAGAAAAGATTATACATTGGCGTGAGACTCGTGTATAAAAGTGAGCGAACTTGCGCCTCCAGCATCGTAATTAAAGATCTTATTACATCGAGGGAGCGAGCGAGATAGGGGCTCAAGTAATTTATGGGGTTCACTGCGAGCGGCGTTCGGGACTTATAAATCGTATTATCGTCGAATCATTACTCCTCATTAATATCTGTCGTTCTGTTTGTCGAAAGAAGGGCCGACCGACTAGCTCTTGATTTTTAACTGCTGGCCAGCTCTAACGATCCGTAAATTTATACTGTAGGAGTTGATATAGTTCGCTCGCGATGGTGCAGAGGCGAGTCGTAGAGCGATAGCCTCGTATATAACACAATGTTGTGGCAAAAAACGACACGAAGATTTCACGGCTTTTGAGCTTCTGCTTCTCATTATACACATATAAATAGACCGCTCTGATGGCGATATGAAAGCGGATATTTTTCGACTAACTCACTCAACAAACAACGATAGAACAGCTTTCGTCTACTTGACCTTCTCTCGAAATTTTCATCAGTCAATGACATTTTCAATGTGATCTTAATGAAGTAGAATCTCTCTTTACACACGTGCAATAAGATACAAAAAAAAAGAATTAAAAAATAGCGAGTATGCGAAATGACATCGCACGCGTCACGTTGAAAACTTCTGAGTTCTCGCGGTTAATTAACGTGAGGCATTAAAGATGATAATGTTGGCGTTGTATAACGCAGATAGCGAGAGCGAGACGAAAACCAAGGGCAAGCTCCTGCCAGTGGGGTAAATTAAATTTTTTACACGCGTCGCCGCATCCTTTGCTCACTGGAGTTGAATAATTTATTAAATCTGCGCGGGATTTCGTGTGCTGCAGAGCGCGAGGAGTGCATAAGCGCGGCGGCACAAGGTTCTCGTTTCTCGTTCTACAGTCGCGCGGCTGCCCCGAGGCGCGTTCGAAAGTTGAAACGATGCCGCGTGCATCCGCCGCAGCCTTTTCTCGTGTGTGTATATATTACACACACATGCACACGCACGCACACACGCACACGCACACGCACACGCACGCACACACACGCGCGCACGCATACACACGCATATTCGCTGAGTCTCTCTCTCTCTCTCTCTCTCTCTCTCTCTCTCTCTCTCTCTATCTTTCTCGTCGAGAGTTGGGAGTTCGGACCATTCGAGCTCTCAACTGCTATATGCATATAGTACCACTACTGCGAACGCTTTTATAATTAGGCAACGAAACGAATTGCGTCTGACATCCATATCGACTACCTAACTCAAACCTAACTAACGAGGCTTCGTTTCATTCGATTGAGCACCAATAAATCTCGCGGTCCCGTATCTCTGCCATTATCGTAAATCTTCCGACACCGCTGGAAGCCAGCGCGTCGCGGTCTGTCTCTGTGTGGGTGTTTTTTCTACCCATCCTCTTTCTCTTCCGCCTTCTTCTTCGTCGCCGCTCGTTTGACGCGTACCTCCTCTTTATTTTCCCGGCCGTCTTGCTTCTTCGTCTTCTTCTCTTCGGGGATAAACCTTTCGTTTAGCTATTTACATCCGTCATAAATCACGCGATATGCGCGTACGCGGACATTAAGCAGCGGGTCGTTTAAGCGGTTGCCACACGCTTCGAATATCCCGACGGCGTACTGCCTTGCTCCTATACTCGTGATTATACTGCCTACTGCTGTTGCCGCAGCGAACAAGATGACTATAGCTCCACTGCGGGATTATGAATGTGACGGTGGTTTTTATGTTCCTCTCGCGAAATCGGCTTTCCATCTCCTCGTTCACTTCGACGTTGTCAAAAGTTATCGACAACTAAAAAAAGAAATTGTAGGGGAGACGAGTTATTGATGGTAAACTCACTTTGAAAACTTGTGAAAAGTAAACATTTTTCGGCCATCCAACAACCGAAGCGGATCATAATATCTTTACTGCTATAAAATGACATCACCCTCAAACCGGAATTATCAAATTTGGGTAACGGATTTTGCGGTATTACCTCTCCTGGCGATTTAAATAATTATAAAAATGGTGGCTCAAAACTAGTAACTTCGTGCACTTTTATCACGAACTGTGGTCATCAATAGTTTTCGGTTCGTTCATTTATGCAGTGGTAAATAATTTTTTTATTGCATAATTAATCAATCTTTATGAGTTGTTAAATCGTAACAGCCATACGTGTCGGGTAGCCCTGTTTGCTTCATGTGATATTGGCACTTCTCGATTCTTGTTATAAATTTGTTTGTCGATGTCTGTTCTGTGTAGATAAAGTAAACACCGCATTATTGAAGAGTAATGCTGTTTATTCTGTTTACACCTCAATAGCAATAATAAATGGGTTGAAGACAGAATGAATATAAAGTTTTTATTTACTAAATGAATTCAAATATCAATATTTATTAAAGAAATAATGATTTTAAATACATTTTCTAATAAGATAACCTACATTCGGTAGCGTTATCTATATGTATACTGACGGTTATTGCCCTTAAATGCTTATCAGAAGTTTTTAGTTCATAGAAATTATATTTGTTAGCTTTTTATTATTGAAGTTGCTTTCGATATGAGCGCTTACTAGATGGTATAGGTTTGGCAAGTACTTCTCGGGGTCTGAGTCGAGTGCTGCCTAGATTTCTGTATTACCGGTGCTCTCGGTGGGAGTAAGTCGCAAACAGATCAAATCTCTATACTTGTGTCGACAATGATTGCTTTATCGATAATTAAAAAAAAAAATTTCCACAATTTCTTTAGAATTAATAATAGTCGATTCTGTGGCTGCGTCATTAGTTCTTAATCAATTGATGAAGTAAACAGAGTCGACAAAATTATAGGAATTCAATTTTTTTTACCATTTATTCACACTGAGAACATCAGTAACATCCGAATCTAGGCTGAGCTTGGCTCAGATCTCGAGTTGTGTTTGCTGAACCTAACATCTTATGAACGGTTCTTCGAGACACAGTTTAAATAACAAATCGTAAATAATATCGACCATGAAATGCTATTAAAACAAGATTGATATTTGTTAAGGTTTTGAATTCAGTCAACGTTAAAATTTATGCTCGACGAATACCAAAATTGAAAGTCATTATTAATTAGAGATACATGTACCGATTGTGACCATACTTTTCGAAATTAAAGGGTTTCCAATTACGGTGATAATTGTTGGAATTGCTTCGATTTTATTCGCCATGTACGTAAGCTTGGTTCTGAGCGGAGATCGACGGCGAGCGATCACGGTGGCGTGTTTTGGTACTGTATCGGCTATTGGTGAGAGTGACATATAAATAGCCTGTTGTCCGCTAGTAGACTGCTTTGAATATTCTATAAAATCAGGGCATTATAGTTTCGAGCTCTTATTTTGTGTCACATTCTATCATGCATTTGCTACTAATAATAAAATCTTGACATTCCATTGTTCCTTCATAATTGAATAAAAAATCACCACGTCCTGTTTATCCATGCAACAGAATGCTATCTGAGGTGCCAACAGTTCAAAACTAGCCACAAGTGACGCCACTTAGCTTCGTCCACATAGTGAATATTCTCTAACGCCAAATTCTACTTATGGTGATGCCAGTTGGCTGCCACAACATTGAAGAGTTGCACTGTTCATAAATAGATGCAAGACCTGAGGAGATCCGAGATCTGCCCAGTGAAGAGACTTGGCGAACAGACGCATAAGAGCTGGCTCGTCATCCGAGGGTAGATAAAAGATGAAAGGCCGTATGAGAGTTTTGACAATTGCGGCACACTCACTTCGGTCCTGTGAGGGTTCACATCGGAAGATTTCTCATATAAAAATTCATAGTTATCGCCTAAGAAAATGGATTTGTCAATCGCCAGTCACCTCATCGTCGCATGAAGACCGGACAGATTATGATTTATGATTTTACAAGCTACCACATGATAGAAAATTAATTCATTATGATATATGAATTTTTTCATACATTATCTTTCCTCACAGTTATCATCTCAGCAAACAGGTTTCCAAATATTGTGATGCAGTATTCTTTACGCGTGTCGATTTGATGTACGATTGAAATTATTTGCATTACACTGCTTTCATTTTCTAGCAAATGCACTTTCGTAGGTTTCCGATACAAAAATTACGTTATCTTAATTGATATTGGTTGCATCTATTCGTCATTCAAACGACGTATTACACTTTGCTGGCGTACCCAACATATCCTTGGTGTTAAGAAAACTGTGGCTGTTCTTATTAGTACCAAAGGTACCATTGTACACTTAAACATGTTAATAGTCGAACGTTAATCTCTTTCATCATGAATCGCATTAATCCCATGTTACTTCGTGCCCACTACGTGTATCCACATTATTGTTTTCCCGAAACTCTTGTTAATAGGCCAACATCGAATTCAGATCAATGCGGTTCGGCTGTCGGGATGAAAATAAGCGATTATTCTGTAGATCGCTGCGTTTTCTAAATATTTTTTTAAAAGACAATACATGAGAAATATGGGGGTATGAAAATTGATATTCTAATGAAACATACTTAATTCGATTCAATCTCTTTAACAACTTAAATATAAAATTAGCGCTCTTTTAAACGAACACTTATTGGGTCAGACGTTATTTGAAATTCTTTATTATATTCGTTAATTGAAAAAGAAAAAATTAATTCGCTCGTGCAATTATTTTTGACTAGATTTTCCTTTAAATCTGAAATTTGTGTGTTATTGACTTCTCATGAGGCACCGATATTTCAGATTCTGCGACTCTTAATATGTGGGTAATTTTTGTTGTATTAACATATTTGAAAGGATACTAATAACCAACTCATTCGTTGTTAAGAAAAAAGCCATTTTGCACTTGATATATTTTTTTTTTATTTGCTATAACTCGGCTGTTATTCGTTGTACGATACATAAAAGTGTCCTGCATGAGAATTATCTGCGTTCTCGAACTGTATAATAAAAAAAGTCGTATCTCGAACGGTTCTCATTTTACGACCACTTAAACGAAAGTGCTGAAAATAAGATGTTTACTACTACCATATTACAAAAAATGCAGATATCGGGTTGACGCAATCACTGAAACATCGGATGACTTTGCTGCGAACTGAAATTGTAGAAAATTGCTTGAAGTTTAAAAATAAATATGCAGATTTGTGCTTTAAGTGGCGAAAGCCATATTTTTCAAAGTATTGTAATCGAACTGCAAAATGGAGGTTTTCGTGCACTCTACCGCAAATAAGATTTTGGTTGTAGGAAAATTATATTATTACATTTTGTGTATTCAGGAGTCATCCCACTGTGAAATCGCCGAAAAAAGTCTATTTTATTTTAATTTTCATAAGTATATATCATATATTTGAGAATGTACTGGCAAAGTTTCTGAGCCTGATCCGATCTTATTTGGCTGTTACAGACGAAAGGCGCAGAGAAGGCGGAGTGGAAGGGGGGCTTGAAGTTCCGAACGTTGAAAGATACAACGGTCTAAAATATCTAACTGTAATATCATACCCAGAATATTTTACGATGTGGTATATTAACAAACGTTTATAGAAACGATGAAGACATACAGAGATTGGCGTTAATTCCAAAAGAATAAGGACACAAACGTTAATTTATACAGTGCGAAGTTGGCGACAGTGCACGTAAACGACATGGTTATTAAAGGCTCAGAAAATTTAAAATTCAGAAAAGTTAAGAGTTAAGTTAAAGTTAGGTCAATTAAATTTAGAGCAAAACGAATATTTCGAAAGCCTCAATGTCTGAATTTGTACTTAACAGCAAGGTCATACATACCAAGATTTAGGATTCCGAAAATCACAGTTCGCAACGTTCATAGTTCCGAAAATAGATTCCACGATAGGGAAAATATCCCAATAGCACACTTTGGATGGCGCAAAGTCCCGACGATTAATTCTCTTAAAGGGCAAAGCTTTAAACATCACAGTTTGGAAGATTCAAAGTTCCGAAAATATCTTTTTCGACGGATCATAATTCCGAAAATGAAAGTATAGTTCCGGGTCGGGCACTTCTAAGGACGCGCGACCGCGGGTAGGAAATCTGCTAAAGAACATTATAGTATATCAGCTATACAAAGAACTGAGAAAGCTACATCAGTTTCCAGATAATTGTGTGAACCAGCCTGGGGTAAATGTTTGAATCCATCCCGAGTCGATAACTGGCGAGGTGTGAAAGTAGAAAACAGGAGCGAGAAATTCGGGGTACTCGCCGTATGAAAATTTTCACATTATATATGAAATATATGCGATACAAATTGTCCTTAACAAGGAAAACAAAATGTAATTTTTGTGAGTTTCAGATTGTCGGAATCGTGAGTTGTCGATATTCTACCGTTCGAATTTTCACCCTTCGAAATGTTAACCTTTCGGAAATTTGGTCTTTCGGAATTTTGTCTTCTCGCTTTTTAAACTGTCGGAACTTGAATATAACGGTTATCGACCTGTTAATTTCCTAACCATCGGAACTTGGAACTATCGATTTTCGATTTGTTTGCATTTCGACCTACCGGTGCTTTGACCATTCGTACCATTACATTTCGATATATTTAGTTCTCAATGTTTTTGTTTTCTAAGTTTTCTCTGTAGAAAGTACAATCCTTAAAGAACTTGTTTTTTTGATACTAAAATTTTGAAGCTATAACCTTTATTAATAATGGGTATAGAATTCCTGTTATGTACATTAAATTTATTGTTGGTACATTTACCGTCTGATTACTTTTTCTTCAGAGTTAATCTTTTCTTAATTTTACGATTCTGGATCATGAATGATTTTCTTTTTAAAATTTCGGGACGCAGAGTGCATTCAACGTGGCTTTAAACATCTTTTATGCAACGCCTGTTTGGAAAGTTCATTTCTCGAGCACACTGCGTCGTGGTCGAAGTGGCCGATTAACGCACTCTTACTATCCGCATTACTTTATCGCAGTGTTTATCGTAGTGCGTTTAAATGCTATATAATTTCACTTTTTTAACTTTACCTAGCAACGAGATGTCACGACCAGTGATTTTATGCGCGCGACTATACTCGAGGCGACAGAAATGTCGCTACGCGTCACATATGGATCTCATAATCGATAACCTAATACGACCAGTGACACCGCCGGAAATTTTTGAAACAGCTAATGATGTTGCAAGAAATTTACATTCTAGATTTCTTTGAATTGAACTTTCCAATCAGGCTTTGCATAAATCATTCTATGCCACAGGTGTGCGAAGTCGCAAATGTGACCATCGTGACTTTACAGCAATTACAGCTTTATAAAGGGTGATTTTTTAAGAGCTTGAGAACTTTTTTTTAAAAAAAAACGCATAAAATTTGCAAAATCTCATCGGTTCTTTATTTGAAACGTTAGATTGGTCCATGACATTTACTTTTTGAAGATAATTTCATTTAAATGTTGACCGCGGCTGCGTCTTAGGTGGTCCATTCGGAAAGTCCGCTTTTTTATCGACAAATTTTGTTCAGCGATGAGGCTCATTTCTGGTTGAATGGCTACGTAAATAGGCAAAATTGCCGCATTTGGAGTGAAGAGCAACCAGAAGCCGTTCAAGAACTGCCCATGCATCCCGAAAAATGCACTGTTTGGTGTGGTTTGTACGCTGGTGGAATCATTGGACCGTATTTTTTCAAAGATGCTGTTGGACGCAACGTTACGGTGAATGGCGATCGCTATCGTTCGATGCTAACAAACTTTTTGTTGCCAAAAATGGAAGAACTGAACTTAGTTGACATGTGGTTTCAACAAGATGGCGCTACATGCCACACAGCTCGCGATTCTATGGCCATTTTGAGCGAAAACTTCGGAGAACAATTCATCTCAAGAAATGGCCCGGTAAGTTGGCCACCAAGATCATGCGATTTGACGCCTTTAGACTATTTTTTGTGGGGCTACGTCAAGTCTAAAGTCTACAGAAATAAGCCAGCAACTATTCCAGTTTTGGAAGACAACATTTCCGAAGAAATTCGGGCTATTCCGGCCGAAATGCTCGAAAAAGTTGCCCAAAATTGGACTTTCCGAATGGACCACCTAAGACGCAGCCGCGGTCAACATTTAAATGAAATTATCTTCAAAAAGTAAATGTCATGGACCAATCTAACGTTTCAAATAAAGAACCGATGAGATTTTGCAAATTTTATGCGTTTTTTTTTTTAAAAAAGTTCTCAAGCTCTTAAAAAATCACCCTTTAGCATATGCTGCAACTTCACGATAGTCAAAAAATACGCCTCTTTACGCACTTGTAGAATAAACTATTATAAGCTCAATTTTCCCAAAACGTCATTCTTTTTGGACGTAAGTTATTGCAAGAAAACTATTTGACCAATCGGTCTGAAATGTTTACACGTTATTCAGTACATGAGTGGTTATCGCAGGAACCATGGAAACATTTTTTCATTTACTATTCTGTCATTTTTTACGTGCAAAATTTGTGAAATAAAAAATTTCACAAATTGGTACTGAAAATTTTGGAACTGAAGCTTTGAACCTATATCATTTTGTTAATTTTTCATTAACCGAAATAATTCTTGTCTGGACGATAACGACATTCATACTGATTAAAAATCTTTTTGAATTCTTTTATTTCAGATGTCTACTTTCTCCAGAATCACCTACGCCAGCCGTCCATCGCTATCTAAAGGCGCACAATTAAGTGTTACAACTATCGAAGAAAAAAATAAGAAAAATAAATTGTTTATACTGTCAAAATGTATATTAATAAATATGAAAAACTTCAATTACGTTCAACATTTTATTTCCCAAAAATGTCAATTTTTCAAAATTTCCCAGTGGAATGATCCCTTAATATATTTCTGAATCAAAGTAAAAATATGAACTTTGCTGTTTGACCAGAATTGTGGTCACAGAATTGTAACCAATTTTTACAATCTTGATTTTGCTTAATTATATTTATAAACTCAATGAATAACCTGTAGCTTATAGTTGTAATTTCCTCTAATATAATTTCTAGAGCGCATAAAAAGATGAAGCAAGCATGAATTATTTTTATTGGATGTTTGTAAAAAGATAAAGTAAAATCCAATTTTACTTTGCATATTCTCCGTACATCTTATACATAGATCTTAAAGTCGTGTACGTATGCAACATGAATTGCTTGACTACGGAGCTGAAGAAACAGATAGGAGTAAATATCATAATTCGTTTGACGAAATGATGGGACGTTACGTATCAAGCTTCCCAGCCGCTTAAACACGCATATCTTGTACCAAGTATACACAAAAGATCGTTGTCGATATCTCGAAGGTAGGATAATCGCGTCTGGAGAGCGAAGACATCGACGAAATAAACAATGAATAAAGAGTAAGCACCCTTTTACGACACCCCATAAACAAGACAAAGTAACGTGCAAGCCTTTCGACATAGCGTGAACTGCCGGAGTCTCGAAGTGACAGTCTTATCATTAATTAAAATGAAAAACGCGCTTGTAGAGGCGGTCAAATAAATTTCCCCCGACGTATGGCAATAAATTAATTGGCCGTACGCGCTCGCGCGGATGCGTTCGCTAACTCGTTCGCGACCGTGGGTAACAGAAAGAGAGAGAGGGTGAGAGGGAGAGGGAGAGTGAGTGAGAGAGAGAGAGAGAGAGAGAGAGAGAGAGAGAGAGAGAACACCCTCGGTGTTAAAGAGTCATCGCGGTTTGACAGGGAGAATGGTAAGAGTGGAGATACGAGTAGCGGAATAGCAGGTTTTATTTGTAAAAGGTATAAGGCCGTGTACTAACCGCATTCGATTGAGTGAGTGAGTGAGAGCGAGCAAGCAGCATTAGGCGCAACTGCCATGTCCGTCGGGGTGGGGGGGAGTATTTCTCTTACTGATCTCGCGCTACAGCGGAGGCGCGCGAGTCGGCGCACAGGGAACGAGAGGCGAGAGTTGTTACTGACAGCAAACATGGCCTCCACCTCGTCGGCCTCAGGCCAGCTTAACAACTTGCTCTCGCCCATACCGAGCGCAGTTCCTTTTTAGTGAATTGCTCGAGCATTATTAATCGCCTGATGTGGATTTCAAACTTATTACCGCCGCTGACATGACAGACATTGCCAGGGGCGAGACTCGCTTGCTCGTTCTTGTCCATCTCTCCTTCTCTTTTCTGTTCCTTGCTCTCTTTGCTGCTCCCCGTGAAAGAGTTCTGCACTCCTCTAGCTCTCTTACTCCGTTTGTACAGCAGTCTATCGTATATATATGTATTCTTGTTCTCTCAACTCTGCTCGTACACTTCCATCCAGCTCTCTCATATGACGTCCTAGCCAGGTGCACATCTAACTGCCTGACTCAACTCTCGCGCGAATTTACCTGCAGATTACGTTGAGAGCTTGCAGCATCGGGTGCGGTCTCGTGAATCATTGCCTTGCTCGTGTTATTTGTGGGCTCAATCACCTCTCTCTCGTAGCCGGCAAAACGATCCTGCGATTCAAAGTAATTCCATTTGACCGTGGGGCTCGTGGAATACCTCCACCTACACTCGCGGTTATACTCAAACTTTTGACTCCTCTTCCTACCCCCTTAATCTTCTGTTTCCACTGGAATAGCCGTATACACGTCGGGTGCAAGCTCTCGCGGTATCATGATAGTCGGATGCACGGCCAATAAACCCTCGGGCAGAGTGGTGGCTATCATCGTACTTTGGTTTCTCGGAGTTACACAGCCAGATAACATTTTGTAGGTATAGAGTTATATTGAACCCATGAATGGCGTTCCGAACACGGAATCCTAGATGGCCGAGAATTATTTCCGATGTGCCTGAAGCGCATCTGGGATTATACGATATTTCTCGTGGAACCATTCTGAGCCCTTCGGGAGACGTTCAAAATACTCATTGTCAGTGGGAAGATAGTATCAGCGACAATGTCAGGACTGCGATACAAGAAATACAATTTTCGTATGCGATGTTGCATTTAACGAATGTGTTAATGAGATTTTTATTGTAAAAAAAACTTTATCGTCAGATGTCTTATGAGTGTCATGGATGGCGTGCTTCACTTATGTAAAAGCGAAAATAGTCGTCCATAAGACGTTCAATGATCGTACATCTTACGACACATAGACGTTGAATTTTATACGTTCAACGGACGTGTAGAATATATATCTGATAAACATCTACCCATATGTCCAAAGGACGAGCAGGTTATATAGGATTAGTACCAATTACCACTTGATTCTCGATCCACATGGTACGTACAATGTACAAACATTGAACAGTCGCTGAGGATGAAACGTATGACCAGAGGACATCGCACCAGTCCTGTATGATGTCTATTTAGGATCTGGCCGTGATAATGCAATGAATATTCTCTTCACGTCCAACAAGTACGCATTTCCTAGAATATGAGTTCAGAACGCTTATTAGAAGTCTAGTTGGCGTTTGAAAATTGCAGCCATTCAATATACTCTTCTGTACGGTCATGGATGATATCCATTCTAAGATATATTTTGAACGTCTATCGGACGTCTAGTTGAAGTATTACAGTTGTAAATAATTAAGGTACCGTTGTGAATGCCCCATGGCATCCATGTAACATTTATTTTGAACGTTCGAAGCAGCATGTATCGTGTATTTACAATAGATATCCCGCTTTTGTCCACCGGGGTAAGACCAACTAAAAGTTGGATAAAACTCAAAACATCAGAAAGATGTCCGTCTTGTGTTCATCAAGAGCTTACCACTTGAAACAGAATTTGGGCATTGACTTGATGATCATATGCAGAACACTTAATACATTTCCACAAAATGACAATGAGGACATCTTTATCGCAGATTCCATCAAGTAAACACGTGTTATGTGCTATCAAGTAGGCTATGACCCTTTCGTCCCATTGAGAGAGAAGTCACGCAAGTCAGTCGATCATTATGTCTACGTTTCTGAACTGTATTATGCATTTGTGTAATAATATTCCATGTAATCATCGAAATATGATATATCTGAATATATATACGTTTATCTGCATTCCCTTCCACCGGTATTTAACTTATTTAAAAAATTCTGCACACTTGATTTAGTATCGTGTGCAAAAGACACGGAAATTTGATTTGATCTGCACTAGAATCCTATGCACATTTTAACTATTTACCTTAAGCTAGTTACTAGTTTTCATTTATTGTAAAACGTAAATTAATTTCATGTCAAGTATCGAACAAAAGTCTGGTTTTTACATATATATACTTACTGTACCTTTAAGGCGACTTATATCGGATCAGAATGATTTTACAAAAATGTAAAACCTTCAGTGTGTAAAAAAAAGATATTAGAAACAGTTTTAATACAAATAATTGTGTTATAATTTGCCGTACTTAATACAAATTAGAGGTAGGTATTTTCCTGTTGTATTAAGAATGGTGCAACTTATTATATAAAAGTTTTTAAATGTTTGCAAAATTATTGTGTTTCATCCTTTCTGTTTTTCAGTTTCAAATGTTTTTTTCAAGTTTTTAATGTCAGGGAATTTAGAATATGCCGAATAATCCGAATATCATACTCAGAAAAATGTTCGGTATGTGTGTGCTTCATGCGTGAGCGTGTGTGTGTGCCACGGGTAATTAAAAAGTCAATAGTCTATAATTAGTGAATGGCATGAACCATCAGTCTTAGATTTGGTAAGCAGGTGTTACTACCTTTTCATCGTAGTGAGACTAATTAATATCGATGTAATGATATAAGTTTAAATCTTTTTTATTGCAAAACGAGGTATAAACATGCCAGCTCGTCTGATATATGTACAAGTTATCGAACTAAAACTTTCTGATGAATTTAAAAAATGGCTGATTCGTTTACTCGAGCAAATTTCAAGCTATCGGTGTGTAGATTCCGTTATAGAATCTATCGAGTAATTCAAAAGTTTTGATGTTTTTTAAAAAATATTTGGAGTAAATTTGACTTTTATACCTAGAACGGCTTTAACTATACCGGGCTTAAATTTGACGCACTTATGGATAAGTTACTAATGTTTTATCGTGGCAAATGTCATGAAATTCAATTAGGTGAATACATGTTCACGAAAATTAAACCAAACAAAGATATGTTTCTGCTTTGCCTGTGTTTCAAATTTAAGTTAGATCATCCCGACTTTGAATTTCTCGACTTAAAATACACACATAAAAAAAACTGTGAAAACAGCTTCCTCTACGAGAAAGTAAAATAGAGAAGATATTTGGTTAGCGGTAATCTGAAGTGTGTTGAAAGTATATTCAAGTACTTTATATGTTAATAGTATTTTTTTTAATTGTTCACATCGCAAATAAATATCATTAGCGATGAATTTAATCATTGGGTTAAAGCATTTAATTCATCAAATCCGAATTATATCTTATTGTTAGTATAAAATACCAAACGACTTCTAAGTGTCATGTTTAGTTGACCGTTTCTTTTTGGAGTAAATTCTCTCTAGAAAGACACTCTTAATATAAATTTATATTTTATAGCACTGATATTTAATGAACCCAGTACCTACAGATAATACTTTCAGATATTAATTGAAGGGCTAATAAAATAATTTAGCCGTGTACCATTCACTTTTTATCGGCAACTTCTCCTCCTTGGACCATTATAGCTACTATCAGCTTATCCCTGTACCCGCTAGATGGTAACGTAACTCGACAGGCCTCTTGTTGGGCATAATATAGTAACTCAACATTTTTACATACAAAGATTCATGAGAAATCATGATTTACGAATATTAATAGTAATTAATAATTTTGATTACGTTCCTGACATATCAATTTCTTGATGTCACGTTAGAGTTTCGTATTTATCAATCTTTTGAAAAACATTGTGCCGACAGTGGTAAGATGAATGCGTCGTTATAGTTAAAAAAATGTTTGATATCCACCATAGGGAACTATTCAGTGCAAGTTTTCATCATTTTCATATACAACGACTGGAGGAGCAACAACGATAACTTGAATAACCTTCCCTTTTTCCCAATTGCGCGTTGCGAGGCACGATTCGCGAGTGCGTTACGGCTTGTCGATTTCACAATAATCCCGCTGGCGTGAGCTCTCGTCGCCGCAGCGTGTGTTCAGACATCTCGCGTTTATAGTCCAACCAGCTTATTCACACGCCAACGGGTCCCGCCTGTCACCGTATCCAAGAGTTATGTTATATGGTTGCTATAGCACACTATATTCATGACATACTATATTATACGCATACTATAATACGCTCGAATGAAATTACGTCTCGTGGGATGAGGCTCCATGCGCTGGCGTGCGCGCGACTTGAAGCGAAAGTCTACGCGGTCTGTTCAAAAAGTATCGCGAATTTTGAATTTCCGCGGGCTACGTATATTCGATTTACGATTTTTTTGTGGCGTTAAGTTGGTACTCATGTCCCTCACTTATGCTGACAAAGGCGGCCATTTTGAATGTTTAGTTAGTTGTTGACAGCTATTTTGGTTGGACGTGTTTTGGCTTGTCTTCGATTTTTGCCTATTCCAAAAAATGGATCAAAGAATCTGTATCAAATTTTGTGTGAAAAACAAAATTAAATGCGCGGACGCATTCCGAATGTTGACTGTAGCATATGGTGAAGCTACCTTGGACCAAAGCAACGTTTATCGGTGGTACAAAATGTTCTCAGAGGGCCGAGAAGATGCGAACAACGAAAAGCGTGCCGGACGCCCGAGCACATCAACAACAGATGAAAACATTGATGAAGTGAAGAAAATAATATTGGCCAATCGTCGAATCACCGTTAGAGAAGTTGCTGGGGACCTAAACATATCGATTGGCTCGTGCTATTCGATTTTTACCAATGATTTGGGCATGAGACGGGTCGCCACGAAATTCGTGCCAAAATTGCTCAATTTCGAACAAAAACAGTGTCGCGTTAACATTGCTAAGGAGCTGTTAGACTCGGTTCGCGACGACCCAAATTTGCTCCAGAGGGTCATAACTGGTGACGAATCATGGGTTTATGGTTATGATGTGGAAACCAAAGCTCAATCATCGCAATGGAAGCTGCCGCATGAGCCAAGACCGAAAAAAGCGCGCCAAGTTCGGTCGAATGTGAAGGTTTTGCTCACAGTTTTCTTCGATTGCAGGGGCGTGGTGCATCATGAGTTCTTGCCACAGGGTCGTACAGTCAATAAGGCATATTACCTGCGAGTTATGCGCAATTTGCGCGAAGCAATCCGCCAGAAACGCCCGGATTTGTGGAAGAACAAAAATTGGCTTTTGCACCATGATAACGCCCCTGCTCACACATCGTTGCTTGTGCGCGAATTTTTGGCCAAAAAAACACTCTAATGATGCCGCAGCCACCGTATTCCCCAGACCTGGCCCCCTGTGACTTTTTCCTGTTCCCAAAAGTGAAGAGGCCCATGAAAGGACGACGCTACGCCACGATTGAAGCGATAAAGACGGCATCGAAGGAGGAGCTGAACAAGATCACAAAAAATGTTTTTTTTAAGTGCTTCGAGGATTGGGAAAAACGTTGGCATAAATGTATTATATCCGAGGGGAATTACTTTGAAGGGGACAAAATAGATATTAATGAATAAATAAATACTTTTTGAAAAAACACAAAATTCGCGATACTTTTTTAACAGACCTCGTATACCTCCAGTTCGGTTGAAGCTTGACGACTTATGAGGAAGAAAATAATTTTTTGACGAATTGAAAGTCCAAACTGGAGTAGAAATGAGATGTAACATTTTCAATATACGGACGGTCTCCGCACAAGTTAAAACTTGTGGAGTTATAGTGATGTGTATGACGATACATAAAAAATAGAATGCAAAGCATGCACATTGTTTTCGTATTCTTTTGGTAAAATGTTCACACAGTCTTTCCTATGAGCTAGTATTATATGTTGATGTTGTTTTGTTTTGTTTTCTCATAGATAAAGTTTCGTGTACGATAGACACAAATATTGAGGAAGCGACGTGTAGGGTCTGCTTCGTATCCTTTTTCTTGTTCATAGCAAAAGGTTTGTTTTCATGAACATTTTTTTGCTCGAGTTTTCTGGATACCTATAATAGTATGCGCTCGCATGTATATGTGTGTGTGTGAGAGACTTTGCTCATAGCCTTAGCTTTGTGATCGGCGTAAAATAATGAAGTAGCAATCTGCCCGGTTCTACTTTGCAGGTTTTTTGGTAATATTTTAACGAGATCGTGGTGGATTTATTACTAAATTTGTGTTGCGATAAAAATAAGTTCATACTTTTTACAAATTTAAAGTTGAAATGAAAAAAAGAATTAGGTGGTCACTAAATTGAAGAATTAATAGTCGCAGGAAATCTGATAATTTCAATATTTTCATTGTAACCGCAAGGTTTAATTTGGTTTATTGTATTAATTGAGTACAAAATTTGATTTTGATTGTTAAAGTCGATATTCAGTTACAGACAGTTTATTTTTGCAAGGTAGAACCACGCTGATAAAAAAGAATCGCAATGCTATACAAAACTCAAACCCATGCATTGAATTTGGTCAAATTTAGTAGGATGCATATTTTAACGCTATTTCGTTTATGTCAAAAATTTCAGTTCGTTTGCTGAGTCATTTCGTGAGCTGGAACGGTGGAATAGAAAAAAAATCATTTCTAAAATATCGTTATCACTTTTCTGATTTTCATAAAATTCGATACCGAATACCGGTAGTTTTTAATTCATTTATATAATAAATTTGTATCTAAAAGGCTCACAGCTTGCGGGAATTAGAACAACGACGCCTGTTTAAACAAAAATCCAAATTCCCTTAAATTCGAACTTATTTCTAGATTATCGACAAATTAAATACTAAACAGATGAATATTTGTGATAGATAGAGATTTTACAGACATTTCGTTTTACTTTAAGGTAGCTACTGCATCAGCGAAACCAAAGATTTTTGTTTGACATGGAATTATATTATTCTGTAGAGTATTCAAGATAATTAGGACAAATTTTGAAGGTTCTCACCAGTTAGTTACTGAAATATTGATATTCAAAGCATTGCCAGGTGTAAAAATGTAATTCGCGAGATTTTCCTACAATATTTAGAAAACATTGAGATTTGAAAAACAAAAGATCTTATAAATTGAACCAGGCCGAACAATTTATTCAAAAACTCAGCTTACTATTGCAATAAAAAGACATTGAATATTAAAACCAATAAAATATAGCTAAAAGGGAAGCTTTGACTAGTCGGCCATCGAAACTTGGCAATAGCGGAATGTTCAGAAACGAGGTGGCACCTAATCTTACTGTCGGCGCCAATTTCAAAATAACCAAAGGCGCACTCATCGTACTTTGTAGCAATTCAAAGTACGACAGTGCAATTCAGTTGTAAATTATTACTCTGCCATTGAAAAAGAAATTGCCCAGTATATTCTTAAATTGAGGATATAGAGCCGCTAGTAACTGTATGTAGCACGTGTATACAGCGCAAGTCAACATGTGGTTAGCAGTGTGACCAACATCGAAATGCTGCAATATTGCCACTTTTTGGTTGCAATTTGAATGCTCATAAAATTATAATTAACTATATAATAATAAAATCGAACCGCCAGAATTTTACATTTTATAATAATTATGATAGTTGAGAAACTTAAAATTGTACTGCACCCAGATTATTAATTAATTATCAGAGTCGATTCGACAAATATGAAGTTGGTAACCCCGGGAAGACACTTCCTTTTTAAATAATGATCTGTATCTGGGATAAATAATAGGGTGTTATTATATATTTCTGCAAACTACACGTTACACCACACGCGATGATACCAAATATACATTTTTTAAATGCATCAGTGACATTTTTTTCGAGATTGTCATTTCACGGTCAACTAGAGCGCTAGAGCTACCTTAAATAGCATGACAAACGAAATCTGTGCCCTAGTTTTGACGAGAATCATACTGAAGAAAAGGTCGGGTTGGTTTACTTAACATTTTTACTTGGGTAAACACACCCCCAATGCATACATTTCTCAAGAAACCAAAATATGACATAAACACAATATGTAAATAACTTGAGACAAGTACATTTACGCGAGCGGTCTCTTATATGATTGCTGGATGAAATGGTGCTAAGCGATGCGAACGTGTTTTGATATTGTTTATTGTATCCGTTATTAATTCTGAATTACAAGGTTTAACTATCAACCTGTCCTTCGGAGTCACATTATTTTGTCGATATATTAACTTCAACGTAAGATACACGGATATGAACCGGTAATGCACACATTAATAATATCGAAACAAAAATATAATTAAAATGAAAAAAGATAACTTGAATAATAATTGTAAAAAAAATGTTTACTGTAGTATTTGGTGAGTTAGTAGTATGAGTTAGTATGGAATCCCAATGGAAAAGAAATATATTGAAAAATATATCCGTAATAAAAAACTTTTCGGCGGTTTATTCATCAAAAATATATTTTTAATATTTTTTCGATATATCTCAGATATATTTTTCTGTTGAATATATTTCGTATACATCCTGAAATATATCTGAGATACGAAATTTTCTGCCAAAATATATCTTTAATATATTTTGCATATACTTTATTTCCATGGGGGCTTGAATGTTGTATAAAGGAACGGTGGTTTACTACATTTCATGAAGTCAAGTACTATAGTCGACATTTCTTTTACAATTCTTTTTGTTATATTTATTAAAATTTAACTTATATTATAATTTGACTTATTATTTTTCAATTTTATTTTATAATATATAATGGTAATATATACATAAACTAGTAAACCTCAATGCAACTAAGCTAGGAAATTAAAATAGTACAAAAAAATAGTAATAATAAGGCATGGAATTCGCCAAACCTCGATTTCATGTAGGCAATCCGTCTTGCATTACATTATTTATGAGTAACTCTCTTATCTGTTGCATGGAATCAAATATCTGTTAATAATAATAACGATGAGCATGCAGCCTTTGATGAATAAGAAGGCGAAGGAAGGCGGGTACAGATCGACTGAAAGGAATTCCTGGGTAGGCATTAATTATTGGTACGTTAATTAAATTTTCAATAACATGCCCGTGAAAAGTTTGCGTTTTGAATGGTCTTTCATGTCGCTACTGCAGTTACGGCACTAGACTCTGTCCACCTCAGAGCTACGGGGATTCCCCGTATTCTTATTCAAGGCACGAAATTAACAAGAACATGAAATCATGCAGCTGGTCTGTGTTGCATTACATCTATGAGTAACTCTCGTATCTACAAAACATAGAATCGGAAGTCAGCAAGTAAAGCCTGGACATAAACAGCTTTGTAGTACGTCGATAAAATGTTAAATAATGGCCCATGCCAGTCTTTGTTTCAAATAGGTCAGTCATTTCGCTGCTACAGTGAAGACATCAGCATGTGACTTAGAGCTATCCGGATACCAATCTTCAATTTAGGGCCCGGAATTCGTCAAATCTGGATATCACGTGGTTTATGCCTATTGCATATTTATGAAGTAACTCTCGTGTATAAAGATCTGTAAATCATTCAGGGACAGAAACAGCTGAATGTCATTTAAATTTGCGACGAATGCCCGTGATTATATTCAGTCTACAAAGGTAGACCGTTTCGCTCCTGCAGTCACGGTACCAACAGCTGTCTTCACTCGACTATGGAGATTCCCAGTGTTTTTATTTGAGGTACAGAACTGAATCATTATTTAACGCAGCTAGTCTGTGTTACACTTGTACTTGAGGCAGTTAACTGGGGACCTGGTGGCCCTATCTCTCCATTGTCAGCCTCCGATGGCAAATCTTATTTCCATCAGCTTCTTCCTGAGTGAGGTCTCGACAGAACATAACTCGATAAAACCCTATTGCATCTACATGTTTTCAAGGCATTCCAGATCTATTTGTCATTTTAATGTGTAATAAGAGACTGACTGTACCGATTCTGAATTTGTTTGAAAGATCTCGCAGGGTTAGGAAATTACCCTTGGAATAGAGAAAGAGTTTTGTGGCTCCGGGTTATAAAATCAGCGACAAGACAGATGTGTGAAACCCATTTAAAAAATATTGGCGATCGCTAAAATTGTTAATAGCCTCGTTTGTGATAAGCTGTCATGATTATTTAAAAATGTCGTCGAAAAGCAACATGGGTTCATGGTGGATAGACCTAGCAGTTACTAATCTTAGGTTATCTGAGAACCACATTGTTAGTACGCTTGAGGTCCGGAATAAAGTTGATGCTGTACATATGGACTTCACCAAACCTTTTGATTCGGTGAATTATTGTCGTCTCATTAGTAAACTGAAATTGATGGCGATAAATGGCTTGCTCCTCGGTGGTTAGCTTCGTATATTTCTGACCGAAAACTTAACTTAAGTATTTAATATCGCATCCTATTAATGTGGTCTCAGGAGTATCCAAAGGGCCGTTTGAATTAAATTTATTCGTTAATGATTTTGTATCCTGTTGTGTCAAGTCCTGATGTTTTTGTTTCTAGACGATTTCAAGTTGTTCTATATCGTTACAACGGCAAAATAATTTGAAGATAGTCAAGTAGATCTCAATAATTTAGTAGAATGGTATAAGCGTATCGGTATGTTTCAAAATCTATCAAAATCTAAATCTATCTCTTCTGATAGAATACAAAAGAAAGTTGCCTATGAGTTAAAAATAGCTGGCTGTGAATTAAAGTGTATTTCTATAATAAAAGATCTTTGCGTATTGTTTGACGAAAGGCTAACGGTCGTGCAATATTATCGAATCAACGGTAAACTAAGCATTAAGAGTTTTAGAACTTGTCAAGCTGTTTTCTTCTGACTTTAATTCGTTGTCGATACTACAGACCTTGTCTCTACTGTTTGTACGATCTAAATCAATGTATGTGTCTATAATATGGTCACCACGCTTTGAAGTATTTTTCAACAGATTAGAATCAGCTTGTATTACAACCATGATTATTCCGACGGCATGAAGCTTGCGAAGGACTCAACACTAACGTTAGCAAGGAGGCTGAATGATATCTCTTATCTATTAAAAATGTTAAACAGCATTAAGAATTGTGCGTCTCTTTTGTGTTTTATTTGCTTAAGAGTTCCGGCTCAAAGTTTATGAATACTACTTCCACCATTTTTCATAGAAACACTCATTTATAGTCACCTTTACTGCCATCTCTGTGATACCTAGGATTGCTAGATTGTGCAATGCCTAATCTCAATTAGATCTCAGGGAACAGCCGTTCAGTAGATTTCAACAGATAGGGAGCGACTTAGTTTTCAGATTTACTTAGGGATGCTGTAATAATTATATTGGTAAAAATAGTATTTAAATAGTATTTAATAGTATTCTATATCATATTATATTATATTAATTAATGCACTTTTTAGTTTCGTATTGAACTGGTAATTATATTTAACAGTTCAACGATTGGCCACTGTTGTACGTATTTTTTGTTAAAACCATAAATCCGTGGAACAAATCAAATCAAATTGAGTGAAATGATGAATTATTAGAAAGTGAGTGATTTGTACGTTGTAGTTTTAAACAAATAATCACGTAAAGTATCAGGAGTACAAATTGAAAATGCGGGATTTTTTTCTATTTTTGAACGTTTATTCTGAAAAAATGGTAACAAATGAATTATTCAAAGTATTGTCCATCGCTAGCCACAACTTTTTCCCATCTTTCTGGCAATTTACGGATACCGTCGCGAAAAAATTCGGCCGGCTTGGCTGCTATCCAGTCATCGACCCATTTTTGGGCTTCTTCGTAAGAATGGAAGCGCTGGTCAGCTAGGCCATGTGTCATCGATCGGAAAAGGTGGTAATCGGAAGGAGCAATATCTGGGCTATACGGCGGGTGGGGTAAGACTTCCCATTTCAGCGTTTGTAGGTATGTTTTGACCGGCGCTGCAACATGTGGCCGAGCGTTGTCATGTTGCAAAATTACTTTGTCGTGTCTTTGCTCGTATTGTGGCCGTTTTTCTTTGAGTGCGCGGCTCAAACGCATCAATTGAGTTCGGTATAGTGCTCCTGTGATGGTTTCGTTCGATTTCAATAGCTCATAATACACCACACCCAGCTGGTCCCACCAAATACAGAGCATGAGCTTGGCGCCGTGAATATTTGGTTTGGCCGTCGATGATGATGCATGGCCGGGGTAACCATATGATTTTTTGCGCTTCGGGTTATCGTAATGGATCCACTTTTCATCACCAGTGACAATGCGATGCAAAAAACCCTTCCGTTTTTGCCGTTCGAGCAGCAGTTCGCATGCAAAAAAACGGCGCTCGACGTCTCTCGGCTTCAGCTCATACGGCACCCAATGTCCTTGCTTTTGGATCATTCCGAGGGCTTTTATACGATGGGAAATGGCTTGTTGTGTCACTCCCAATGAATCTGCGAGCTCTTGTTGAGTTTGACACGAGTCTTCATTGAGTATTGCCTCCAATTCAGCATTCTCAAACTTTTTCACTTGGCCCGGCCGCTCTTTGTCCTCAACGTCAAAATCACCACTTCTAAACCGCACAAACCATCTCTCGCACGTTGAAACCGATGGAACATGACTCGGATAAGCCTCGGAGACCAATCGATGTGCTTCAGCAGCACTTTTCTTCAAATTAAAGAAGTAAATTAAAACTTCCCGCAAATGCTGTTTTGTTGGCACGAAACTCGACATATTGAGAGCTCAAAAAAACTATGAATTTGACACTGCGACAAATTGACACATACTGAAAATTAAAGCTATAAGACGTAGCTTTGACATGAACATAGTCACAGTACTGCCTGATGCGTATAGCGTTAGTAACGCCATCTGTTATCAAACCCGCATTTTCAATTTGTACCCCTGATACTTATCGATGGCCTAACATTTCATAAAAATAGTTCGTGACCGTATTCCATATTGTAACCTAAAAATCTACGCAATATAACTATTGATAACTTTTATATGAAAAGTACGGAGAGGTCAACCCGACATGTCAATCTTTCGAGATAGCCGTTCGGCAGGGCGGTTGCGCGACAATAACACGGCCAAGACAATATTATGCCTCTGAGCGTCGCCATTGGCTAGCGTAGCGCTCATGTGAGGATTCGACGATAGAACTCGTAGAAATTCGAGGCTCATCACATGAACTAATTAAAATTATATTATTGTGATACGTTTGATAAAGATATAGTTTAGTACTTTTTAAGAAAATAAAACATCCGTGTAATTCTTTATTTTCACAATTTTTATATCTCTTAGAAACCCTCACAACAATTTTTGTGACCCTGAGTGAACGAAAAAAAACTACACGGGTTGATGCTGTCTTATTCTCGAACTCAGATTTCCGGAAAATCCGCAAATATTCATGCGATATCGTTCTTGATAAAACTTTATACTTGAGGAAAAAAATCTCGTATAGAAATTTTGTTAAACTTTTACAATTTGCGACTCCGTCATCGGTTAATATTTCATAACGCTTTTCCGTTTTTTCGTTCAATATTTTTGTATAGTTAAACATTTTTTTAATCACGGTAATGCCTATGATGGAGAAACGTCTAAGGTGCAATTGTTCCGTATCGGAAAACTACCGCCATTTTGAAATCAGGCCCCCGATGTTCAGTTTTATCAACTTGAAGGAGCTTTGGGTATTTCAAGAATGATCACGGACTAAATAAAAGATCAGTATCCCCGCTCGCGAAACTTGATCCGATCGGTTACCGATCCAGTTACCTTTCGTTAATGTCTTAATTTAAGATCCATCTGCCAAAAAGTACATGTATGTAAAAAATGGTATTCTTCAAACTTTCGGGGAATTAGAAGGAACTCAAATTCGTCGTTTCTTAAAAGGACAAGTTTCTAAATACTGATGTTTCACATCCGATCTGCGGAGCTGATTTTTTTTCACATTATGGATTTCTCGTCGATCTGAAGAGAAAACGGATTATCGTCGCTGAGCGGGTTCGACGTGTTTCCGGTACAAAATTAATATTAGCTGCAAAATCACATTTTAAATTCGAGATATCGCAAAGGATCTGCTACCGTTCGAATAGTAAATGGGCGAGTCCACATTAACAGCACAGTCATCGGTTACTGGTAACTAAATGGTGTCATGGAACCGGACAAATATGCAATATCTCATCTCAACGATTTTTTAGCAATCGTTACGCGGGCTTACTGTATTCTCGGCAGTCGACTTTATTCGTGCTTCCAATAAAATACCTGTTGCACCGGAAGTTCGACCAAAAATGCCTGCGATTAATCCATTAGGTTTATGCGTGTTTACTGTTACGGGTTGTCAAATGAAAATGACACATGACACATGACACATGACGCACAAGCATCATCATCGGTGCATTCCGCACGAGGGTCTCGTCATCAATACTTTCCGC
This sequence comes from Cylloceria caligata, assembly GCA_963942595.1. Lineage (NCBI taxonomy): Eukaryota > Metazoa > Arthropoda > Insecta > Hymenoptera > Ichneumonidae > Cylloceria > Cylloceria caligata. The sequence goes on from OZ012708.1 coordinate 11,897,985, forward strand.
GTATTCTTCTTCGATTAAGTCAAGTGAAGATAACCCGAAAAAATTATCACTGTTCCCTTGCTCTCTTCGGCCGCGTCTCGATTTACCTTCATTGTGTTATATCGGTCCTTAAAATTTTTTAAAACGGTTCATTTCGTAATCTAGTTTGATTGTTTAGAAGGGTTCTTGCAAGATTTACGCGCGATCTCGCATCGTACATGCGTGTTCTTAATGCGACACAGTGACTTCCGTGCGTTGAAAGTTTAATGTTGTCTTGCTGGACAATATTATGCCTCTGCGCGTTACTACAAGCGAGGCATTTCACTTGAAGACATCAGACTATTTCGACGATAATATACTTCGGGACTCAGGGCTTATCACAGGCTTTAACCAGTTTACTGATAATGACTCATATATATAATAAGGCGAAAAAGAAAGGTGTCACAAGTGGTAATGATTCATATATGAGCACTATGAATATTTGTGTCAATTTTTAATGGATTTCAGATTCATAATCAACGACCCAAAAAACATGGGTCACTGATTATGAATCTTAACACGATGTTCAGAAATTCAATATGGCGGATCCAATATGGCGATTCCAAATGCAGAAAGTCACTCCTCTTGGATGAAACTCGGTACCCGGGAGTTTTCGTGGTCACTGATTACAAACCTGAACTTAAAGTTGGGAAATACAAAATGGCGAAGCTAAATGGCCAACCGAAATGAAAATGTCACTTTATTTACCTGAAACTCGGTACCCGGTAGTTTTCAAGGTCGCTAATTTCAAATCTGAATTTGAAACAAAGAAATTGAAAATGGCGGATCCAAAATGGCGAACCGAAATGAAAAAGTCACTCGATTTTGATGCAACTCGATACCAGAAGATTTCCGCGGTCGCGGATTACAAATTTGAATTCGAAATAAAGAAATTCAAAATGGCGGATCCAAAAAGACTGCTCGAGTGAATAACGGTATTCTATTATAGCTACTGTTACCTCCGTTATTGGCTGGTGAAATATAATTATATAATATATAATATAATATAATTATCTTGTGTTAGTCACAAGGGCTCTACTCTCGGTACTCGTTCGATCCAGCTCATACTAACATTAGACATACGAAATGGAAACCATTTTTCGTATCCAACCGAGAATGCAGGCGATTGAATCTTCGGCAGACGAATGTTGTTGTTCGCGTTATTTACTAAGCACTAGCATTGAGTACAAGGCATTTGAAGCTAAGTCAAAAGCTGTTAGTGATATTTGTGGTACTCGGAAGTGCATCGCATTCTTGGGCTCAACACGTGGTGGTTGTCGCACCACGCGTATCTGCACGCATCGGGGCAGTATACGAAGACATTTTCACTCACGAATTAATACAATTGTGGGTCCTTTGTTCTCCTTATCTTACTCATATATATTTTCGCTCTCACTTGTTGTATTTGTGTTAAATATATCAAAGAGTTTTTTGTGGCAATCACCTGCCACGTTCCACGACTCATCCAATCTCACTTACTTAGAAAACGGGCTAATTCTCGAGCATTAATAGTTAGCGCAACATACAGTAAGATATTAAACAACAGTTATATGAGATATAGAGAAAACTGGTCGAATGGGGATGTGACCGCCGGCTCGAATATCCGCCGCGTCATATGTGCTGATAAAATCCTAGATACCGAGAATACTGGTCGATATGGGCGAAAACCCTCACGAATATAGTCCCTAAGTAACTATAGTTGTCCAATATCGATCATGTAATCAATACTCGTGGCGTCAGCGAGCAGAAATCATTAGTGATAGCTCTCTCCCCAATTGTCGCAGCGTTTTCTCGACGTCAAACACCTTGGCAAATCAATCAAATCACAGTATAATTAATCGATCAGCTAGAACTAATTGTGCATCCATAAAATTTCACGGGTTAGAATAACGCGAATTGCAAGCAGTGTCAGGTATTTATTTTCGAAATTATATAATTCCCTCTCCGATCGATACGGTACCGCATGGTGCTCGAGACGCCATTATGGCCATGTTCATATCTCGTTCCAGCATTCACGCAGTGGCTCAGTGACTGGGCTCATTATTACGTTGATTCGTGAACAAATGCAATCCCAATGGGCCCGAAGTGTACGATTAGCGCACTAAATCTTTGCGACAACGAAATTTTTACTAAACTGCACGTGTTATTAACACTCTTCGCAACTCTTTCTGTCACGACACCAACTGTTAAACGCAATTTTTCGACGTTGAAGCGTTTTAAAACCTATCTTTGCAATCGTACATGTGTGGAGCACCTTACAGATATGGCCCTCACGACTATCCATCGCAATATATGAACTAGTGAGGAGTCGATCCTTGATATGTTTATTTATGCTAAAAGTCGCACAGGATAGTTCTGGTGTAGAACAATGTGAATATGGAGCGTGCGAAAGCTGTCGATGTAATGTATATAAAATAAGAAATAAATATTCTTGCACAAAGTGAATACGATTAATCAGAAAATATTTCAATCTCAATAATTGTCCTGGGATTGCTTCAATGGTGTTCACAACATCACTTCCCAGATTAATTGAAAATCCCCTAAGCAAACGATAAGTCATAAATTTGGTGATAGATCATATGATGGTACTGAGTTATCGGCGTACGTACGTTACCGATAGCGGGGCGGATCGCCCGTAGATCCCTCGTATGTATATTCCCATATTTCTTGCTGTCGCAAGTCTAGTCGCGGTGACGTGACTATTACTCGCCCCAGTCACTGAGTAGCCGTGTCCATAGATTAACCTGTCCAATATGCCGTGCAACGACATATCTATTTAAGTGTGAATTAACATATATTGGATTGCACGAGGCTACGTGCATCATCTTGCACCATATAAGGTATTTAAAATTTATACATTTGTAATTTCATTTAAAAATGTATACCGATGCCAGGTGACTGAAATCTCTCTCGCATAAGAATTTCAGTGGCTGGGCTTAGTTATCCCGAGGTTTATCATTGCCAAATAAGAGCCTATAGTACATGAAATAAAACCGTACACTGGCGCATCGTGCTGCATTGGGTCGAGAGACCAAGGATTTTGGAACTTTTGCAAGTAAACCGTCGTGGCAAATACGCTGACGGTTGCTCGCCCCCGCTATAACGGTGCGAGACATACGAGGGACAAGAGGCGTGTTTCAAATAGCGACTTTCATCGGTTCACCAGTGAGCGAGATTCGAGTACCGTTAAATCCATCGAACGATGCCTGTGAGATCGTAAACAACATCTACAAAGCTAAGCCATATCATTATTATAATAAACTCGAATATTGTGTATATGGGTAGCATATTGTCGATTTTCTGTTCTACTCATTAGCGTATGGATGTATGGCCACGAATATTATAACTTGTCATATTAAGTGTTCGTACATATTATGTCGTTGAGATGCATGGAATTCTATTGAGAGAATTCCTCATGTTAAATGTTTGATATGAATTGATTGTATATTTAAAGGATATAATTGAATTTATTGCATATTTGAATGATATAATTGAATTTATTGCATGTTAAATGATATATAAATTGATTGCATATTTGAATGATATAATTGAATTGATTTCATATTTGAATGAGTGAATTGAATTATTACCTAGGACGTTGTTGACATGCGTGGATTCATTTCAATGAAATTGTCATTTAACTCATTGAAATTAAATTATTATACATGATGTTATGGAAGAAATTTGATATATTGTTGTAATTGACGTGCAATATTTTAGGAGATATTAACGAATCCAGAACGGCGTTTTCCCATTGTCGAGCCTGAGATAGATATATCTATAAAAATAAAAGGAACTAAACATCATCCTGTTTATATATAAATAGCTGATCGAAAATAATATTTAATCTCTAAAATATATGGAATTAATAATCAAATCGTTACAGTATCGTGGTATTGAACTTAATAAGAACATTGATCATAAAAAAGTAGTTGTTATTTTATCACAGTGATAAAATTTATCGAAAATCATCTTACATACTGAGTAATCGTCATTAGTTATAAAAATAATAATCATAACAATTAAAAATATGTATCAAAACATGCAATATCTGCGTAGAGAGCAATAGTATCGGATAGAGTCTCGAATGGAGTCCGGGCAGTCCCGGAGGGAGTCTAGATGAAAATTGGGATTCGATCCGATCTCCATATGAACAATGGTATTTGACCCCATCCTGGTCCGAATTTTGGACTCCCAAGATTCCACCTAGATAACGACTCCTATACTTGGTACTGTGTGTGACAGTGTGATAACGGAAATCTCGGCCAATAGCCTCCATACTTACGATACGTATATTTATTTGTAAATCAATGAGTGCGGTAAGAAGGTTTGAGCGCGATTAACCGAAGATACACAATACGTTTTCAGGAGGTACGAAGCAAGACTCTATTGATTTGAGGTATCTGACCACCTTGAAAATTTCAAAAAATCGATTTTTTGTTTTTTGCATTTTCTAATTTATTATACCTTTTAAAATAACCTCCAAAAAGTTTTTTTTAATTCGAATTCTAACAGTATAAAGTAACTGAAAGTGTGCGCGCGCTCCCAGCTGCACATAGTTGCTGACGCAGCCCAGGTAGCTGTTTGCCACGTGGTATCCATTGTGTATCTTTTCTGTCCAAAATACCGGTTTATAGTTTACTCCAGGTAGTACTAGCTTCATAAACTATTCTCAAACGTATTCAAAACGTATTCTCAGTGCTTGTTCATTTATTGATAGAAGTGTTGTGTGTTTATAAAATGAGTTCCCACAGAAAAGGTAGTAAAAATTCAAAGCCAAGAACAAAAAAAACTATGAGGGTATCTCATACATTTCTTGGTAATCAACACATATCTGAGTAGAGTACAGAATTTACGAGTTCATCCCCAAGAAAATTATCATTAAGTGGTGATTTTGATGTAAAATGCGATGATGGTTTTAATTATTGTAAATTATCATTTCCACTTGTTTTCTCGGCGTTGGCGAGTATATTAAAGTGTAAAACTTGCGACAAAGATGTAAAGTTTACGAAAACTGGGATTCGTGGAATTGGATTTAATATAAATATCGTGTGCGATTCTGGTGATAGAAATTCTTCCCCTTACATACATACAGGATTCGAAATCAACAGACGCATTGTGTTTGTTATGAGATTACACGGTGTGGGTCGTAGCGGCTTAGAACTCTTATCTGCACTGATGGACCTAACATCACATTGGAGTAGAAATACCTATTATAAAATTTTCGAGAACGTCCATATTGCTGCGAAAAGTATTGCCGATATCTGTCTGAAAAAAGCCCGTAGGGAGGAGAAACAGAAAAATGTAGAAAATGGATTGCCTGAGGATGAATTAGTGGTCTCAGGAGATGGGACTTGGTTAAAACGTGACTTCAGTTCATCGATCGGCGTTTGTACTGTAATAGGTAAATATACAGGCACATTTTTGGATAGTTTCGTTTCTTGTAAAATATGCATATGCTGCCAGGCAAAGGAAAAATAATTGAATCCCGTTGATTTTAAGATCTGGTACGAGAGCGAGCATCAGGAACAGTGTTCAGCAAATTACGAAGTTCTGGGGGTATGGAACTACAAGGAATAATAAAGATTTTCAAAAATTCCCTGATCCTCCATGAGGCCAAATACGCCTACTACATAGGTGACGGTGACTCTAAGACTTTCACCAACTTGTGTGATGCTAAACGGTATGGAGCTACGAAAATTTAAAAATGCTGAAGAAAAGAAGAAAAAAGAGCAGATGAAAAAGGAAACAGCAGAGAAAAAGGCCGAAAATTAAACAGTCACGTAAAAAAATGAAAATCGCAGATTCAGTTCCACCACCCCCGAAAACTACGGATTTGACTAAAAAAATAATGAAGGAGATGTCAACTAATTATGGTTTAGCCATACAACGTTATCCAGATTCACAGACCGAAATGAAAAGAGAGATATGGGCCGGATATTACCACAGAAATTCCACCGACGACGCGCCACAACACGAGTACTGCAATCCAGATTCGTGTAAATATTTAAAAGCTACAGCGAACAACATACCATTCAAACACAAACCAGCTCTGAGTGCGGAAGTCCAGGACTACGTCAAACCAGTCTTCGAAAAATTAACTAATGACGATCTACTCAAACGTTGTTTGGGAAAAAAAACACTCAAAATAACAACGAGTGTTATAATAAGTCACTCTGGGCGATGGTCCGAAAACATACGTTTGTAGGGAAGGAAGTCGTTGAATTGGGTATTCAAATATCGCTGGCCATCTTCAATGAAGGACGTATGACTCTCCTGAAGATGATGGAAGTTAAGGGATGCACCATCGGGAGTTCTGCGTACCAATATGTGTTAAGCAAAGACGAAGAGAGAATTTATTATGCTGACAGAGCCAGCATGGCCGCGTCAAAAGAGGGTCGTTTGGCGAAGAAAGAAATACAACAAAGGGAGAAAGAAGCCTTCAATGACAGTGGTCTTCTGTTATACTGTCCAGGGATAGCGGATTAACTAATTGTAAGTGATAAAACTTGATTTTTTAAAAAATATTTGATAAAAATAACGTGAAAAATCTTTAAACGCGTTCTTCTCGAAACTACGAGTACTTTTTTTTAAATGGCGGACAGATAATCTCCGGAACTACTGGAAAGATTTTTAAAAATTTGGTCTTGTTTTACTCATTGAGATGTTTTGTATACCAATTCATCTCAATTGCCAAAAAAAATAAAATATGACACTTTTTTTTCAGCAGAGAATAGTGAAAAAATAGGGTGATTTTTGAACTTTTTTTTTGGACATCCGCCATTTTTTTTTTGGGATTTTTTTCTAATTGAGGTGAATTGGCACGTAAGGAACCTTTCTTTTTAAGATGCCGTTTGATTTTTTTGTTTCAGACTTGCCGAATCTGAGATTAACCGCAATGGAACAACAATTTTTTGACGGCTTGACTTTGGCGCTCCCTGGATAATTTAAAAAAAATAAAAATTAAAAAAATTTAATTATTTTTGTATTTTATAAGCTTCAAATAATACTCTGAAAAAATATTCATGTTGATATCTAATAAAGGGACTGGGAAAACAATGTTTTTAAATGTGGTATTTTTTAGCCTCCTAAGGTGGTCAGGTACCTTGACAGGAGCTCGTCAGCGAGTTCTGTCGGATGTTTAAGTTCGCGAACGACTAATGAACTTTTTTTAGATGGGGAGGAGTGCGTGAGTGACATTGCTAGTGATTTTGAATTGTAATGCCCTGGTCAAATTGATGACCTGGCGGAAGAAGTCAAGTCTCGTGACTCGTGCGGGTAATTTAGTAATAGCGCGTAGTCAACTACTCAGCTTTGACCATGGGCAATCGAAAAGTTCGATGTACCGAAAGGACTAAATTTTCTTAATTTCCGCGTTGGGATATTACAGCTGTAAGAAAAAAGAACTTACTGACGACTTATAGAATAATAAAGAATCGACTTTGGTCAGAGTGCTCATGGTAAGTGAAGCTGTGTTACCAGTACTCAAATCTGCACCCTTCAAGATGTAAACTCTTTTTCTACATTTGATGCATCCTCAGCTAACTAAACTGGGAAGGTTTGCACTTTAATACAGGTTCTTACATTTGACAGACATTCAGAGTCAACTTGATATTTTTAGTTTAGCGAGAGCAATGTATTTCAGAAAAAACATTCAATTAATTTATGAATGTATTTGTTTTTTTCAAAATTTTGCATTAATTGTGTATAGCGGTCTAAAATTCATATCTTAGCCAGTAACAAAGATATCGATTTCACTCAGGATGTTCAGGATGAGCTTTGGCCACCAAGAATCAGGTACGCATACTCTTCTTATGGCTGCTCATGGAGGAAAGTACCTCTTGGTGTTGATGATGCTTATGCAAGCCTTTATTAACAGCTGCGTTAGGACCAGGGGATAACTGTTACCAATGTAAAGCAGATAAGTATACGTTTCTCAAAGCTACATATAGGGACCGTCATATCCTGGTACCAGTGCGGCTTTCTCTGAAGCACCAAAGCATGATAAGCAGCTACATTACGGCCAGAGCATGGTTTTTGCCATGCGTGGTTATAAGAAAAGTATAATTACCTGTCTCATGAGGTGAAAGCAACTCCTGGTCTTTATGCAGCTAATGATGTTGATTTAAAGCTTCAAGCATCATCATCAGGACTAGAAGATGACTGTTGCCATGCGTAGCTATAAGAAAAATATACTCATCTGTCTCATAGAGGTGAACGCGTCTCCTGGTCCTAACACACCTGCCGTTAATAATTTGAAGCCTCAAGTAGCCTTGTCAGGACTAGGCAATGACTTTTCCATACGACGATGTAATACAAGTATACTTACTACATTCTTAATGGCGAAAGCGAACTGCTGGTCATATAACATTCTATAAGACATCACTTTCATCTTGAACACTGTAAGTCAAATTATGAACGATATTCCAAGTTTATGGAATGTTAAGTTTAATGATAGAGATGATGAAAATAGACAGTTTGATCTAAATTTATTTATTTATTTAAAAAGAACCAGAAACACCTAGAAACTTTATTTCGAACGTTTAAATGTGAAGTGAACTCTAATACCCGAGTAGAAATTTAATCAGGTCAGAATCCGGCCCATACTTGGAGCGCCGGAGAATTAACTCCAGCCCGGATATGGCACATCGATATGACCATGATCCGTGGTGTAACGCGCACGCAAATCCGGCCCGGATAAAGCGCCTGATGTGGGCCTGATGAATATGTTATCTTTTTTTCCTTATCTATGCCTTTTGCGTATAAATAAATAAATAAATAAATAAATAAATAAAATTAATTATTTATCACTTCGCTTAATTGCGACATGAATATTATAAAAATTGGGAAAGAGCTAGATAAAAAAGGCTCCGCACGGGGAATCGAACCTGCGACCATCGTATTACGAGTCCGAGCTGTTACCACTACATCACCCGCTGCTTGGCAATGATACTAACATAAATGGCTTGTGCGGTGCCAGAGCCGCGTCAAAAATTTTATTTTCTAAACGCTTGGTTATCTGGAGTTTCCACTTTGGATACTTTAATTTCTAGCCAAGCCCTACATATGCTATAAATTAAGCGAAATCCAAGATGACGAGTAGGCGGCCTCTCCTTGTAAGAATCAAGAAAGTTAAATATAAATCGTTCATTATTTCAAGCAGAGCTCCTAACAACGCGGTTCTTTTACGTGATGGAATGATTTTGGAGATAAACGAAATATATAAATTACCAGAATCAAACGCCGTCAAAGTGAATAGTAAAATTTTGCGCGTTATCAAATCGATGTTCGCATATACCTTGTGATTCGGAAACATTTAAAATGTGGCAAGTAAAAAAACGACGATTTTAAAAACGCGGTCGTTGTCATCGATCGATTTGAAGCTTGTGATGCTCAGTATCCACGAAACGACATAGAAGAAAAAATGTATCAGGAGTACAAATTGAAAATGCGGGATTTTTTTCTATTTTTGAACGTTTATTCTGAAAAAATGGTAACAAATGAATTATTGAAAGTATTGTCCATCGCTAGCCACAACTTTTTCCCATCTTTCTGGCAATTTACGGATACCGTCGCGAAAAAATTCGGCCGGCTTGGCTGCTATCCAGTCATCGACCCATTTTTGGGCTTCTTCGTAAGAATGGAAGCGCTGGTCAGCTAGGCCATGTGTCATCGATCGGAAAAGGTGGTAATCGGAAGGAGCAATATCTGGGCTATACGGCGGGTGGGGTAAGACTTCCCATTTCAGCGTTTGTAGGTATGTTTTGACCGGCGCTGCAACATGTGGCCGAGCGTTGTCATGTTGCAAAATTACTTTGTCGTGTCTTTGCTCGTATTGTGGCCGTTTTTCTTTGAGTGCGCGGCTCAAACGCATCAATTGAGTTCGGTATAGTGCTCCTGTGATGGTTTCGTTCGATTTCAATAGCTCATAATACACCACACCCAGCTGGTCCCACCAAATACAGAGCATGAGCTTGGCGCCGTGAATATTTGGTTTGGCCGTCGATGATGATGCATGGCCGGGGTAACCATATGATTTTTTGCGCTTCGGGTTATCGTAATGGATCCACTTTTCATCACCAGTGACAATGCGATGCAAAAAACCCTTCCGTTTTTGCCGTTCGAGCAGCAGTTCGCATGCAAAAAAACGGCGCTCGACGTCTCTCGGCTTCAGCTCATACGGCACCCAATGTCCTTGCTTTTGGATCATTCCGAGGGCTTTTATACGATGGGAAATGGCTTGTTGTGTCACTCCCAATGAATCTGCGAGCTCTTGTTGAGTTTGACACGAGTCTTCATTGAGTATTGCCTCCAATTCAGCATTCTCAAACTTTTTCACTTGGCCCGGCCGCTCTTTGTCCTCAACGTCAAAATCACCACTTCTAAACCGCACAAACCATCTCTCGCACGTTGAAACCGATGGAACATGACTCGGATAAGCCTCGGAGACCAATCGATGTGCTTCAGCAGCACTTTTCTTCAAATTAAAGAAGTAAATTAAAACTTCCCGCAAATGCTGTTTTGTTGGCACGAAACTCGACATATTGAGAGCTCAAAAAAACTATGAATTTGACACTGCGACAAATTGACACATACTGAAAATTAAAGCTATAAGACGTAGCTTTGACATGAACATAGTCACAGTACTGCCTGATGCGTATAGCGTTAGTAACGCCATCTGTTATCAAACCCGCATTTTCAATTTGTACCCCTGATATGTTATTTCTCTTTTGCATTAAGAATTGCACACTTTCTTGAAATGGAACGTCGAAAAACTGTTACGAATACTGCTAGGATCTGTACAAAGTTGCAAATAAAAACTGTTCGAAAAATATATATCACAATAATATAGATACCCGATCCTTTCCTGATTTGGCCCTGAACTGAAATGATACAGGTTTTAGTGATCCGGTAAATCTAATGGACTTCTTCTCGGGGCCTGATTCGGCGGCATCAAAGATAATACATCTGGCGTGCTTTATTAAATCCGAAAGTGGCCCAGTTCCGGTGGAACTCCGGCAAATCTGATGTTGCCTGCCTTATCGGTACCTGAACTGGTGCACATCAGGCAATAGTCCGGCGAGCCTGAACAGGCCGCCGGACTCATACCGGATGTTGGCCTGATAAACATATGGCAGCCGGAACATTTTTCTACTTGGGCAAATTAGGAATTAAACTGGGTTACAATAACCAACATTCAGTATTCAGCAGCGAATAAAACGTGTAACTTAACCTCTTCGCTTACATACATAATATTGTATATACAGTGCACTTATATGTTATAAGAACCGCATTTATATGACATTTTGCCATTATTCTTTAATTCAATCACTTTCTATATTAATCATTTTCGGCATATATTGTAACGGTATTTAACGTTAACATTACTCTGAAAGCGTTTTAGTTCGGACTCGAGCAGGGAGGAAATTAATATTGGCTTCAGTAGTAGGTAAAAGTAGGGTTCATTAAAAAAAAACATGACGTTGCTTGTTGCGATACATAAGCGAAAAAGAATAAATATTGAATTCAGTTGTACTACTTCGATCCCTCTTTCTGGTATTTCTGGCTACCACGCGCCTTACAAATGGTAATTCCCAGGTTCTTGCATACCTCTATAATCGTGTAAGCTGAGGTGGAGAATTAAAAAATGTTTTATGATACGATTCGCTTTAGAGTGAGATTATGAGTGTCGGTCGATAATTCCTTTCACCTGCCGTGTTCGCTAGATAATGACCCGAGCACGCGTACTGTCGGTAAGATGCCGGTACCTGCTCGTGAAGCTCTGACTGTCCTCAAATCTTTATTTAGTCGATCGATATACGCTTCCTGCGTCACGGGACCGTTGGTGGGAGTAGAGCTCCCGCCTGGGATCCCCGTGGCGGCCTACCCGCTCGCTCACCTGACCGTCGCTGCAGTCCAGCGTCAGGGAGATGCACTCGGAGTGCATTCGCATAGGTAGCACATGTCAGGGCCGAACCTCGTATAATGTACTATAATTTTATATTTTCCCTCCGATACCATATATGTCGATCCTGCTTATCATTCTATTTCCCTACGCTATCGTGGTATACCAGGTGTATGCATAAGTTTTTTCCGGTTTAACTAAGAGATGGCGCCAGCGAAAAGTACGCAGCGTATTAATTTGACACATACGTCATTTTGTTCGTCTGACATTAACCTACAAACACACACAAGTTGAGTCCGCCAAAAACTAGCGTCTTTGTTTTATCGTTCAGTGATCATGTCGAGTTTTGTGCCTGAAAAAGAACATTTGTGGCACGCATTGCTTTTCTTATTTAATCAAAAGAAAAAGGCTGCTGAAAGTCAACGTTTGCTGGTAGAAACATATGGTGAACACGCTCCATCGATTAGAACATGTGAGACATGGTTTCGATAATTTAAAAGTGGTGATTTCAATGTGAAAGACAGTGAGCGCTCTGGTAGACCACAAAAATGCGAAGACGAGCAATTGCAGGAGTTATTGGATGATGACCCAACTCAAACTCAACGGCAATTAGCAGAAGCATTACATGTGTCACAAGAAACAATCAGCAGACGTTTACGAGTAATGGGGAAGATCAATAAACTCGGTAAATGGGTCCCACACGATTTGAATGAACGTCAAATAGAAAATCGCAAAGTCACTTGTGAAGTGCTGCTTCAACGCCACGAAAGGAAATCATTTTTGCATCGAATTGTGACGGGTGACGAAAAATGGATTTATTTTGAAAACCCGAAGCGGAAAAAACCGTGGCTTTCACCTGGCGAAGCCGGTCCTTCAACACCAAGGCCAAATCGCTTCGGCAAGAAGACCATGCTCTGTGTCTGGTGGGACCAGAGCGGTATTGTGTATTATGAACTCTTGAAGCCCGGCGAAACCGTTAATACACAACGCTATCGCCAACAAATTATTAATTTAAACCACGCATTAATCGAAAGACGACCGGAATGGGCCAGAAGACATGGCAAAGTGATTTTGTTACACGACAATGCGCCGTCTCACACAGCAAAAGCAGTGAAAGACACCTTGAAATCGCTTGGATGGGACATCCTTCCGCACCCGCCGTATTCGCCAGACCTGGCGCCATCTGACTATCACCTCTTCGCATCAATGGGGCACGCGCTCCCAGAGCAGCACTTCAGCAATTTCGAGGAAGTTGGAAAATGGCTCGACGAATGGTTTGCCGCAAAAGACAAGCAGTTTTTCTGGCATGGTATTCATAAGTTACCTGAAAGATGGGCGAAATGTGTAGAAGCCGATGGCCAATATTTTGAATAAAACAAAAATTAATTTCCCTTGAAAATTACGTGTTTTTTTTTACCAAAAAACCGGTAAAAACTTATGCATACACCTGGTATTGGTCATTTTAAATGCTCGATTTACTGTATTCTCTCGATTTTGTTGGGTATAATAACTCGCCGTATCGTCTATCCTCGGTTACCAGAGTGAGTCCGGTTTATTGTTGTTTTGACGGCTCTGCGGTTCGGCTGGACTTGGACGCAGTATATGCTCAGCTGCTATCCGTCTAGTGTGGGTCTGACGTCACAGCTGGGTCTTGTGTATACCAAGTGCGACTGCAGCTAGCGATGGCTCATTTGGTCTTTCTTCTTGGTAGCTGGGCTTCTGCATCGGCAGGATCTGCGAACAAAAGTGTTCCCCAAATGCCAAATTTCCGGTGGTTTTATACCGTTATCCTCTCCGTTCACCCCATGCTTTTGATATCACTATATCTGGTGGCGGTTCTAAAGAATGGGCTAAAGCCCAACTCCGGCAGCCCATCGATAGTCTTGGTCCTCTTTAAAATTTGTTGTTGGTCTTTAACGATGGTTTTTAATTTCTACTGGTCTTAGATGGCGCTTCCCTAGTCGTGCTTTTCTAACCGAGTAACGGGACTTTGCCTCTGACGTGCCAGCTTACATGGTGTGAGTGACGCACGGTAGCGATGCTTCGTTATGTGCACCGCGCGTCTTGAGATGATAGGTATATGCCGGTCTATTCGGTGTGAGTAACGCGCGGTTGCGGTGCACAGTAGACGCAGAGCCCGAAATCATGGCAGAAAAGTCAGAAAAAAATTTTTACAATCGGGATATTTGAGCAGGCAGTCAGGTAGAGGACTAATGGCTGCGTTAAATTGTAAAAGGGGAACCTTTTTCACCGTATACCTTCGTCGCTGCGTCAGTTGGAAGTTAGCCTTCGAGACGAGTGTTCGCATCGCGCGCTGAACGAGCGAAAACTACCGTGACTTATAAAATCGATAACTTTAAAGTGAAGTGTTTTAAATCAATCCGGAGACATGGATACGACTTCTGGAGGTATGTAGAAGATATTTTTGCATTGGTTGAGTTTAAAATAAATATGTAAATTATTGAAGTGTAGTATAAACTACTGCATAAATAAAGTGAAAGAATTTTGTAAACTTATATTTTCAACTATCCGAAAAGTTATACTTTCTGCCATATTCGGCGACAGCCAATGTCTAGGCCTTTAGTTTATTATATAAGCTTGCGAAATTAACAGGAATTAGCTGCCTAGAGCTGCCTAACTTTGTCTGTTATGGTTTTTGGCAACGTAAAACAGGCGGTTGCCGACCGTGCACGCGCGCGCGGCGCCATACGCCATGCCATGGGGCCATTGAACAGCTGCTACTTGAGCAATAGGACTATATCCATACATATACCATATATAATATATATATACATACATATATATATACAAAATACAAATTCAAGTAAATCATTTATATATCTATTTTTGTAGACATACAACAATACATATATATGTAAGTATATACTAAAGTAATTAATTTGAATCGTCACATTTTATTTATATTTGATACATTTTTATTATATATATAGGTATATATGGGGCATTCCACGCCAAATCGGACAGTTCAATTTTTTTTCCCTTGATTTTGTCATATTTTCATGTACTCATAAAAAATCGGCTTCTGGTAAATTTTGAGATGTTTTTGGTCACCCGTTCAAAAAATATTTGTTTATGTTTTTTTGCTCATAACTTCTTTCATAATAGTCTAAATTCAATTTTTTTTTCATAACTGTTGTTTTTTATGTACTTTTCAAAAAAAAATACGAATAATTATTGCGGCTACTTATTTGTTACAATAATTAAAATTCATTAAAATTTTGATCTGATCCTTCAACACAAATTCTATACAATTTTATGTCTTTATTACAGGGTCCCATTACGAAGGAGTACATTTGACGAGGAAAGAATTATATCTTATTATAAAGGATAATTTGAACGATAATTTCGCTACGTTATTGAATTTCGTGGAAACTAAAATTTCCGAGAAAAGTGGACGTAAAGTTGTGGTGCCTGAGGACTCGAGAACCGCCTTTTCAATGCTGTTTAATAAAATAAGAACCAAGTGGCAAGAAGCTAATAGAACATCGGACATTTTCTTCAAGAAAAACAGTAAATGGCTTAGCGGGCAGGTATATTTTGCCGTACCTACAGACACTGTTGAGAAAGACCCAGGTAGTAAAAGAGGCCGCCCGTCCCTTGAGTTTACATCGGCAAGTGAAAGGTCAAAACGAAAGAAGACCGAAGATATTCGTAAATCCTCAACCCCGGAAGAATTAGCATACGCTACTCAAATGAGCCTTCGCGCTTCGGGACAATTAGACGCTTCGAAAGTTGTTAAGGACGTAACAATGACGAGTCCTTTAAGAGCTTCTAAGTATCGAAAAGCTTATGCAGTAACGGGTGAAACCTCTTTATCGGAAGAGGCTGCACTTTCCGCTTTGATCGAATGTAAATTGTCAAAGGGAGCTTACCTAACGATGAGAAAAATATCGTTGGCACATAACTGTCGTCTATATCCGTCTTACGAAAAAGTGGTGGAAGCAAAAAAGCGTTGTTATCCTCGGTCTGACGCAATTACCATTACAGAGACGAGTGCAGAAGTCGAATTGCAGGCATTATTAGATCATACAGTTAAACGTATTTTACTTGTCCAAACAGAAGTCGTTGAAACCTTGACTAACGGTAATGCTCGTAATATGGATTTAATTTGCAAATGGGGTTGCGATGGAAGCTCTGGGCAAAGTGAATATAAGCAGACTTTTACTGATGATAGCAAATCAGATGCGCATGTGTTTTTTACTTCGGTTGTGCCATTACAACTCATCTGCATTGATCAACAAACAAAAGCAGAAATCATGGTTTGGAAGAACCCTAGGCCCTCGTCTCCACGATTTTGTAGGCCGCTTAGACTACAGTTTCTGCACGAAGATACAGAGTCCACACTAAATGAAGTTGGAATTGTCGAAGCACAAATAAAGTCGCTTAGTCCACTCCAAACTGTAGTAAGTGGAAAAGATATCTCCATAACGTACAAGTTGGCGTTCACCATGATAGATGGTAAAGTTTGCAATGCTGTGTCATCGACGAAATCTGCTCAACGGTGCTATTTGTGTGGAGCAACCAGCAAAGATTTTAATGCCATCGACGTTATGTTGCAAAAGGAGGTCGTTGAAACGAATTTGAAGTTCGGGTTGTCGACACTGCATGTGTGGATACGGTGCTTCGAGTATTGCATACATTTGTCGTACAAACTCGGCATTAAAAAATGGCAAGCAGGAAGTTCCGAAGAAAAAAAAATTACCGAAGAAACCAAGAAGAGGATTCAACGCGAATTCAAGAGCGAATTGGGTCTAAGCATTGATCGTCCGAAGCCTGGATACGGCAGCAGCAATGATGGCAACACAGCTCGGCGATTTTTTGAGAATTGGAAGGTTTCTGCTTTGATAACCGGGGTCAACGAAAAAGTAATTAACCGTTTCTACGTTATCCTACAAGTTATCTCGTGTGGCCACAAGATAAATTGTGAACTATTTGAGCAGTATACTATTGAAACGGCAAGAACTATCGTTGCATTATACCCTTGGTACCACATGCCTACTTCGGTACACAAGCTATTAATTCACGGTTCACTGATAATAGCTCATGCGCTTTTACCAATCGGCGAATTATCCGAAGACGCTCAGGAAGCTCGAAATAAAGATATTAAACGATACCGAGAAAACTTCTCGCGAAAAACTTCCAGGATAAAAACAATGCAAGATGTTTTCCACCGGCTGCTAATTTCTTCAGACCCGTACATATCTAGCATCCGGCAACTACCGAAGAAACCACTAAAAAGTTTGTCGCCGGAAGCTGTCGTGATGCTGCTCGCTCCAACTATCAATGCTGCAGCACATCAAGGTTTCGTCACAAATAACATCGAATCGGGTCTTGTGGACGATACAAGCTCGGTAGATGGTTCCGACATCGACGACGGCGACGGCGACTCCGAATCCGATGTTCCATTCGACTAAAAATTAAATTCGATTACACGATTTCGAGAATAATGTATTTTGAAAATAAAAATATTAATTCCGTAGAAGGCACGGCTCACGTTTATTTTATTATGATTATTATATTTTATATTATATCTCATCCATTTAACAGGATACGTTTTGTGTACCATAATTTGTCTGTCGGATTCGTGATCAGTGACCCTAAAAACCCGCGTATACCAATTTTTGTCAAGATCTGACACCTTTTTCCATCAATGTCCGCCATATTGGATCGGCCATTTTGTTCAAAATTGTTTGGCTTTCTGATTCGTAATCAGTCACTTTCACAACCCGCGTATATCAATTTTCTTCAAGATCTGACACCTTTTTACCATTTATGTCCGCCATATTGGATCGGCCATTTTGTTCGAAATTGTTTGGCTTTCTGATTCGCAATCAGTCACTTTCACAACCCGCGTATATCAATTTTGTTCAATTCAATTATAATAATTAAAATTCAAATAACTAATGCAAGTTATATATCATTGTATACGAAAACGTCATACTAAATAAGTAAATGATTTCATCCTTTTTTGAGTGGTACGGCAGGAGGGAGTTTTTTTGAAAATTTTTAATTTTTTTTAACATACTTGTCCGCCATATTGGATCAGCCATTTTGTTTACAATAATTTGGCTTTCGGATTCGTAATGAGCGACCCTCAAAACCCACATATAGCAGTTTTTGTTAAGATCAGACACCTTTTTAACATTCATGTCCGCCATATTGGATCGGCCATTTTGTTTACAATAATTTGGCTTTCGGATTCGTAATAAGCGACCCTAAAAACCCGCATATACCAATTTTTGTCAAGATCGGACATTTTTTTAACATCCATGTCCGCCATATTGGATCGGCCATTTTGTTTACAATAATTTAGCTTTCAGATTCGTAATCAGCGACCTTAAAAACCCCTGCATACCAATTTTCATTCCGATCGGAGGTTATTTGTATTTACTGCCACGATTTCGGGCTCTGCGTCTACTGTGCGGTGCCTCGATGGTGCACCGCGCGTTATTAGACGACCAGCACGTTACAATATATAAATAAAAAATTGAATAACCCTCTCACTTGACAAATAGCCTGATAATTTCTTATCTCACTACACCACTCTAACTATAACTTACGATCAAAAAGTACCCGGCATTTGTCAATAAAACGAAAACGATTCAATTATTCACCGATATTCAAAGTAATCTCCATCGTAAGCAATACACATATTCCAACGCTTCTTCCATCTTTAAAACACTTTTCATAGGCTGATTTGGAATCGCCTTCAGCTCCTTCTGCGAATTCTCCTTTATCGCCTCAATTAGGTTTTGGCTCGTCTGAGAAGCGCCATTCCGATGATTGCTGGTTCGTTTCGATGCCATATTCATAGACCCATGTCTCGTCACCGGTAATAATGCCTTCGATAGCATTTTTGCCCAAAGAAAGCATTTCTTTAACGACTGCAATGCGATGCTGTTCCTACAAAAAATTCAGCACTCTTGGCACAAGCCGCGCTTGAACTCGTCTCACGCCCAAAACATTGTGCAAACGTTCTGCACCCAGTGATGCCAGAAGCGGGATTTTTGCCTCTATCTCGCTCCCCTCACCACGCTGCCCGTGCTAGGCGCGTCAGGGGAAGGCTTGCGCCGCTCGTAACAAATCTCGTCTCGGTTGCGCTTTACGTTGTCTCGTCCCACCTACTTCACAACAGCCACTGCGCGGGCTTTTATGAAATGAGTTATGGAAGATTTCTTAATGAATATATATAAATAAATGAATGATGAAAGTGAAGAAATATATAAAACGCTCACTAATTTTGCAACCTTCAGCAAATGAATAGTGCATTACAATATCCAACACCAAATTGTAGTCCTTTACACGAAAGGTTCATTACAATTCATTGAATAAAAAGGAATTGTAATGCTCTACTCACGTCCCAGGTCCTACCACGTGCAGGTCGCTGCATGCTGTTGATTGGTCGGTGAGCCGAGTCTGCGTACGGCGTAGTGTGTGACGTCACACGCTGCCTGACGGCTGATTGGTCGGTGCGCCGGGTGCGCGCGCAGTGGGCGCTAAAGCAGATCCAGTGGAGAGGGTACCCAAACGGGACCAAAAATCCCGCTTCTGGCATCACTGTCTGCACCGATCCGAACGAGACACCAAGATCGGCTGCTATCTCCCTGATGTTCACACGACGATCTTCGAGCACAATTTTCTTAACTTTTTCGATGTCTTCGCCAGTCACAGAGGTGGATGGACGACCGGAACGAGGCAAATCATCAACCACAGTAGGGCCCGCTTTAAACTCTTTTTACCACTCGTATGCTTATGTTTTCGACATTGTCGGGTCCCCGTAGGCTACCGTTAACATTTTCTACGCTTCCGCACATGATATTTTGTTAGAAACACAACATTTCAGGCACACAATTTGCTCAACTAAATTCGACATAGCGAACTTCACAGAGTACACCAAACAATGACTTGTTTACAAAGCTATTACGCACAAACTATCTGACACATTGCGCTTAAAAGTGACATGTAAACAACTGATAGATGTGCCAACTTAGAAAAAAAATGATTTTGACAATATCTTAAGGGCGGCTCGTTTAAATGAGAAATTCTGGGTACTTTTCGATCGTAAGGTACTTTTCAAATATTGTATATAATTATTCATAATATATATTATACTATTTAAATTATTCCACAGCACCACGAGCCGGCACATTCCATTCCTCTAAGTATTACCCTTTGAATTATCTATCTTATGTATATACCTTTCTCTTGTCAGCAGACACAACTGATAGAGAAAAGGCGATGTGAGCGTATTAGGCGCCGTGGTCGGGATACCTGGTGTGCCGTGTCGTGTCGAGCCTTCCAGGAAAAACAAATTAATTAAAAAACTCCCAACTGCAAAAAACTATAATAAGCAGGACTTTAGTTTACAAAGTTTTCATATGACAATAAATCATAAAAGGATGAAATAACTTCCGATCACATTTTAATTAGGTTCGTATTTAAATTATAATAATTCATTTACCGTTGCCACTACAGTCGGGAGACGTTTTCTGAATATTGCAACCATCTTTCACATATCAAGAAACATGCTGGCATCTGGATTCTAATTTGAAAGAATAACTATACGCGATATGGACGTTTTCTAACGCAAAAGAAGACGTTTTCCAATTGCAGTGACAACGGTAAATGAATTATTGTAATTTAAATATGAAATGATCTACAATGACATTTAAGGTAGATCCTCCTCCTACGTGCTAGTCAAGTTGAGGTTAGATGCACATTTCGTATGAAGCATAAACTTATGGTAGTCATCGGTATTTTATAAATCAGTTTACTAATAAACTTAAGTATGTCAACTGAACAGTGTTTGGCTTATTTACAAAAATTCAATAAATTTTGTTGCTGATTTGAGTGACTCTGATACGACTGATCCAGCGAAATCAGCAAAGATTTGCCATTCTTTTGTTTAGTACATCGAAAATTCCATTTTCAACATTGGGTAAGACACATTTTTTACGATGGCATCGGAATCCTCATAATCTGACCTGTGAGTACCATCTTCATTTTCAACGCTATCTCATCAAAATATGCATGAAGTTTCGTAATATTTCATTGTTTTAGCGACTGTTCCATATGACCCAGTGTTCATTTTACCGTTTTTCGAGTCGAAATTTTTTGCTGCAATGAAGATTTGGCATAATGAAGAACATATCTTAGGTTTCACAGTCTGTCTAATACTTGCTGGAGCAAGACTACTCGAGACGACTACCTAATATGGACTAACTATTTAAATATGGTAACTTCAAGTATGGGAATATTAAAAGTTTTTTTATAGCCCTGCACATTTGCAACGCTATTGGTGCACAGGCAAAAGATAGAATAATGGGTCCGAAGAAGCATATCTTATATGAAATCCGGCTCGAGCGGTTCATTTACACCGTATAGATTTACACTTCAGAAATAGGTATAGAACTGGCTGCGGAGGAGGACAATAATGGAGCTCGATCCAAAGGGTCTAGGAGGTGGACACGACAGTAGAGCCGTGATATGCGGGCGTCGAAACCATAATATATCACACGTGGTCGATGTATCATTCGTAGACGAATACGCACACATACTCGTATCTCTCAATATTATAAAAATACTAGCTGACCCGGCAAACGTTGTTTTGCCATATAAATAATTTCCTAGTAATTTCTAGTGTAGACAAAAAATAGCTTACTTATTGTAAGTATGTATGTATGTTAGAATGTGTATATTGTATGTATGTAAGAATGTGGTATATGCGTGAAATAAGCATGGAGCGCTGTGAGCGATGAGGGAATATAAAAATAACAAAAGGCAAACATTATTTTTAAGTTATTATAATTTATTCCTTAAAATTATATATCATTAATTAAACAATTACGACAGTAACACTATTAAACAATATCAATCTCTTAATGCTATAGCGTGAACAATATTTTTTGTTAGTCCATCTTTAGCTAACACAAACAAACTGGATGGTTTACCCACTCGAGAGCATGCCACGTATAATTGTCCGTGTGAAAAACATGGTGTTCTCAAATCTAATCCACAAACAGACATCGTTTGACCTTGGGATTTGTTGATAGTCATTGCAAATGCCAATCTAATCGGAAACTGAATACGTTTGAATTGAATTGGCACATCTGTAGGTATAATAGGAATCCGTGGTATGAGTATATTTTCACCTCTGAACTTGCCATTTAAAATCCTGGCTTCGATCACGTTTTTCATTAATTTTTGAATGACTAATCGCGTACCGTTGCACAGCCGGGGCGGGTTCAAATTACGAAGCAAGATAATTGGAGATCCAACCTTTAATTGTAAATTATGCGGTGGCATGCCTGGCAAATCCAGTGAGTTCAAAAACTCTGTGGGAAAATTTACTGCTTCGCTGTCGTCGCAAACTGTATCAATAGATTTATATGATACCAAGTTCCCTGGCAACAACATTTGTATCTTCAGATTTAAATTGTCAACGTCTACTCATGATTTATGTACTGTGTGTGTACATCGGGAAATATTTGTTCAATGAGAGTATCTTGCGAATCAGCGATTGTGCAGAAATCGGTCGGTAATTTTACGTATCCAGTTTCATCTATAGCAACTTTTCCATCACCGATATCTAAGAGTTGTTTTGAAAATGTTTCAGCGGATGGATCTTGAAGCATTTGAACGCGCATATTTATTTTTAGCTGTAATTTTTCAACATTACGCCACAATGGAGATGATTTTAAGCAAGCGTTGATCTCATCAGCGTATGTTGAACGTGGAATGACTGGAAGTGTTTGTCTGAAATCACCTGAAAGGACCAACAGAGTTCCGCCAAATAGTTTGTCACTGTTTTTAATATCTTTCAATGTCCTGTTCAACGCCTCAAGTGAATGTTTGTGTGCCATAGTACATTCATCCCAAATAATAATTTTACACCGTTTCAGCACAGTGGCCATGGACGATTGTTTCTTAATGTTGCATACTGCGTCAGGGTTATTCTGAATATTTAGTGGCAGCTTAAATACTGAATGAGCTGTTCTACCTCCATCCAATAAAGTTGCTGCAATGCCCGATGATGCAACGGCCAATGCGATGCCATTATTTGATCGTATTTCAGCAAGAATTAGCGAAATAACGAATGTTTTGCCAGTTCCACCCGGTGCATCCAAAAAGAAGAACCCACCTTGTCCAGCTGAAACTGCGAGCATAATGCGATCATAAATGGTTCTTTGTTCCTCATTCATTAGTGGGACATTGCGGGCAACAATCGCTGCCATTTCTACAGTACTGTACTGCAGTTCACGATTCATTTCAGTATTCATTAAATCAGATGCAGTTCGATTTGGCGAATTCATACCGAAATTACTAAGTGGTAAGTTGGCAATGACAATGCAAA
The DNA here is from genome assembly GCA_963942595.1 of Cylloceria caligata. Lineage (NCBI taxonomy): Eukaryota > Metazoa > Arthropoda > Insecta > Hymenoptera > Ichneumonidae > Cylloceria > Cylloceria caligata. The sequence continues at coordinate 11,921,282 of OZ012708.1, forward strand.
GATCCTCAATAGCAATCAATGCTTCATTGTACATTTCGTCGCTGAATGTTATGGTTAGATCGTGGCACCGTATACGATGTTGATGCAATATATTATCAGTCATTGAATCTTTGTGATTTTCCCATAATATCTGTGCTCGGGCTGGGAAACATGTAGTCAACACTATAGCGAATAGTAGACGAATTTGTATTGCTGTACAGTTCAATGCAGCTTCAGCAAGCATGCATTCCCACTGGTTGTCGTCTTCCAGCAAGCCGAGTGCAAGGCATGCATCTTTATACGTTGGATATTGTTGCCCATTCACTTTACGTATATCTTGAAATGATAATGGGCCAGTAACATTAACCAACAACAGTCGAAGATAAAAGCACTCCGTGTGTCTTGGATTGACTGTAAATAATCGCCCCAAGGCGTTTGATTTAAATAAATTGAGACATGCAGCAACTGGTGAGCCTTGCTTGCGGGGCATCCATGTTTTTGTTTGAGTCCATGTGAAATAGCGTGGTACTTGTGAATAGAGTAATGTTCGTGCGAAGGCACCAAAATCATCCGCACGATTACACAATTCAAAAAATGCAGTGAGTGTAGTTTTAGGTGGATTTATTCACGATCAATCGCTGTCTCGTTCGTGAAAAATACACGCTGACCGTTTTCAAGATGGATGGCTAACTGAACAACTGCTGGATCCCGTTCATGAATTGGAAAACCAAAGATACGCCAAGCAGCTTCATTGGAACTGATGTACCGACCAATTTGGTAGAGCGTTATTTCATCGTTTTTATTCACTGGAGGAGCATTCACATTAGTATTTTCCACTCTAAACACAGCCATATCACTGCCTTTATGGACATACTTGCAAATGTATTTGATGCTCTTCACAGAACTGCAGAACTCAACATTAATATGAGCATTATATGTCTTGCTCAGCAGAGGCGAATATGGCACCACCCAACGATTGTCAATATCAATGTCTGTGTTGATGATATTTTTAATAAATGATTGTCCGCCATTTTCAGGATTTCTTCGACGATATATTGGGTATCCGTCGACATTTGTGACCGTATCATTGGTAAAATCTTTAGGGACATTTTTAGTACATTTTCCATCAGCCATGCAAGGCGATGAACTATTAAGAGTACCACATGGACCATGAATCATGTTTGTTGTAACAATATCAAACAGCAGTTGGTCAGTGGATGGATCTGGAATTTCCGCAGAAATGATACTATCGATTTCTTCAGGACGGATTTTGTCGATGAACCAAACCAAAATGTGTGCATGAGGTAATCCTCGCTTTTGCCACTCAACCGAATACATCCAGTAACGTGTGGGACCAAATACATGTGATTTAGTAATGAAACTTATTAAAGACTTCAACTTTTGTCTGAACACACGTGCTGTAATGTCATGGCGATGTATTGCATTTTGGCCAGGCAGTAGGAAAGATGTAATCTCTGGCCATTTTGAATTACATGTGAACGTGATAAATAAACATGGTCGTCCATATTCGCGCACGAAAGTCAGAGCATCCTGTATATATTCTTGCATATGACGTGGACTGCCTACGTACGATGATGGTAAAATGACATGGTTACCAATTTCGGCGACGTCGGCGTTGTTGTTGATAGCGTCTCGCAAATGAATGTACTCTTCCGCGCGCAGCTTTTGTTGATTATATCGTAAGTATCGTAGTCGTTCGCTCTCAATCTTCGCGTACATGTCGACCATGAATTGTTGACAAAGCTCACGACATCGTAAAATGACGTTGTCCAGGCCACGTCTAATCATTAATCGGTACGCATAATAATCCTTTGAGCTAACGTTCTTGTTTATTTCAGCTCCTGTAATATTTGTTCATAAAAATTAATTTAAATTTATTACGTTCAATAATTTAATTGTTTTGTTAAATGATTAATGATCAAATTAATAATCAATGAAGTACCTGATACGGGATCTCGTTGTTTTATGTTTATGCAATATCCGTCTTGTCCCTTCCAGAATATTAGCGGATATTGGAGAGCGTCATATGAACGATGTGTGTCAGCAATGAACTGAAGATTATTATTTCTTCTACGAATCACAATTTCTCGTGCAGCTGTACAATCGCCAACCATGATTCCAGCAACATCATCAACAACGGGTGCATTGAATCTACGAATATGCTCTCCAGCTGGTGTTTTATCAGGATTAATGACGATGGCGTGATTATCGCTATGTAATTGGTGCATATGTGATTTGAATATTTTCAACAACTCGTTGTGCTCGTTCAAAAGAGCATCTAGCTCGCTGACGATGCGCCTGGCATAAAGTGAATCAAGGTTATTATAATCACAACGTGCATTCACGCGATTGGCAAGTGCGCTTCCGGAATCCTCGCCGCCCATAAAGTAGATTTGTAAGAATTTATGTGGTTCGTTTGGCATTGGCAGCAGTGAGCCCATTTTATGATAAACTTGGCCTCTGATTTTGAATGTAGAATTGAATTGTTGACCATTTGCATTAGTATTTCGAACTATTTCTGTTGCTCCGAACGATGTCATTTGAAAGCATGAATTGAATCTTCGAATTGACTTCCGGAACACGTTAGAATCTGGATCCGTGCTGATAAGTAAGCCGTTCAATGGTTCAGGTGGTGTTTCAATTTCAGGTAGTTGCACTTTTCCTGACGCGCAACACATCCCAGCTGGCTCATTTTTGAATTTCAGAGCATGACAATGCGGACATTCCTTGTCCATAGCACCAATTACCACTTTTGAATGAGCATAATATTCAATATCGGGCTCATACTTGTGATGAAAGAGCGTGTAGTAACGTCTAGATACGATATTTCCGATCATTGACGAGAAGGACCGAAGTCTCTGGTCAATCTCGTTTGTCTCCCACCTTAGGATGAGCGAGGAGACTCTTGCATGAGCAACGAGAGCGATGATACTCGTCGCCCAGTCGTCTGTACAGACACATCATTACTGTAATAAAATATCTATCGTTCATCATCATTATTATAAATAAGTATCTTGTGCGTTCATATCTTCTGCGACGTCTCATCTTTTATACGCGAATCCTACGAGGCCAAGTACCGGGGACACACCTACAAAGGAAGCTCACGAGCACCTCTTAAAAATAAAAAGAAGATGAGTAACTATTTATATATTTATATGTGTAATTCACGACTCGCGCAAGATCCTATGCCATCCACTGCGTGGGTTTCAAAAGCAAAGCGATAGGTTTGTCACGAAAAGATAAGCTATAAATACAGTTCATGAGTTCGAATGAGAGTGTGGATTGGGTGCATGAGATTAAAATATAATTGTCAGATTGTTAAAATAAATGACTCTTTACACGTTGCTCTATATTCTAATCTTATAAAACTGTTTTGAAAACCCCGAGAATCGGAGGGTTTTGATTTGTTGATATATATATATTGAACATTTGTAACATGCGTAATGCTCGCTTGAAGTAAAGTACTAATTTTGTTTTTAATTTATATTATGTTGTTTATTCGTCCTATAATCTTATCTCGAAATGCCTTAACCCTAATTATTCATATTTCAAGGTTCGCAGTCATTCTTTTTCTCTCTTTTTAATGTTTAATCCTTATGTTTTGATTGATGCTGCTATTATGGTCATATAATTTCAAAAATAAATAAATTAATATTACATTGGCGCCCAACTCGAGGCCACGGCCACACCCATGAATAAATAATTCTCAAATAAAAATAATATATGTCGAGTAGAAACGTTTCGATCTCAGCCTCGCGGATCACGCGATCTCAGTCGAAAGTAAACACTGCTCTGTCGTCTTCTATTGTTCCGTGCTCGCGAACAAAGTTGACACATAAGAAATCAGGTCTTATAATTAAGAAAGGCTCTAATACTAATCGACCTATAGGTGATACTACAAATACCATGTCGACTCAGGGCAAAGATGATACACATAGAGGAATCGAGGAGGAATGGGCTCGATTGAGAGATGCTCAAGAGCAATTCGAGACACAGCGGTTGGAACTAGATAGATTACGCGTCGAACAGCGGCGATACGAAGAGGCACGTCAACAAGCGGCTCGGCTTGCCGAAGCCGAAAACATTGCCCGAATACAGGCAAACAATGTACCGGCCCCAGCTGTAAACGCTAACGACAGATTGATCGATGGACTGGTAAATCATTTTCAGTATTTAAACTTGAACATAAAAACTCCAAAATTCACGGAAGAGATAAATCCGATAGAATTTATCGACGAAATTGAGCGATTTTTAAGGTACAAAAGCATTCGACCTGAACATCAGATGTTGGCAGTTGAGGGTTTATTAGAAGGTCGAGTCAAAGTATGGTTCGAAATCAATAAAAATAATTTGCAGACTATCGAACATTTCAGAGCGGCGTTCCTTGAAGAATTTTATTCAATACCAGTTAAAGTACAGTTCAAAAACCAATGGCTTTCGCGGCGATACAGGTCAAAGGAAAGTTCAATGCGGACATATCTATTAAAGCAAATCCGTGAAGCGAAATACTTCGATCCTCCTTTATCAGAATACGAAGTAAACTATTCAATTATTCAACAATTCTCCCCAAAAATTCAGATTGCATTGGCAACTCTAAACTACGCAGACACTAAATTAGTAGCGCAGGTTTTAGCTCAGCTAGATATTACTCAAAGTGAGGCGGAACCCGAGAAAAATAGAGATTGGCGTGGTAATGGAAATCAGCAATCTCAAAACAATCAAATGAGATCGAATCGAATCAATAGTATACATACTCAAGGAAACCAGACGGGATATAATTATAATCGTAGGCGGAACGAAAGGTCGAGTTATGGGCCAGTAAACAACTATCGATTTGAACATCCAATCTATCCCAGTCGTGCGTATGCACAATCTTCGGGCCCTGTTACGAGTTCCATACCAGACATGAGGTTCCCTCCCCCAAGTTATCAACCTGTGCAACAATCCACATACAACGCGAGAGCTTTTGACTCAATCAATAATGTGCCTTTAAACTTCAGACGGACATGTTACTGAGAGATCCAGTAATATGTCCCAAATTCTATGATTTTCCACAAGATCTCAAGAAAGATATCGATGGTGATATGACCCAGCCGCATCGCTCGCGTGAGAGTATTGCACCGTCTCCTCGGCTAAATATTAACGTGGCTGGTACATTGATTTCCCCTCTGGTTGATACGGGCAGTCAGATCACGGCTATTTCGGAAGAATTTCACAAAAGTCTAAAGGCGGTAAGTGCCTTGAAGGAATTGCCGCTAACAAACGTGTATGTGACAACGGCCATTACAAAAAAGAAAACGACGGTCAAGCGACAGGTATACATCGAGACTAAAATCGGAAATTTGACAATAGCGCATACTTTCCTCGTAATACCATATTTAACGTCCGAAATGATTCTTGGTAACGACTGGTTGCGGAAAAACAAAGCTGTTATTGATTACGATACATTAAATATATCGATTCGAGGAAAACGTTTAGATCCGGAACTAGTAATGTTTGAAGAAGAACCAGTAGAGAGACTGGTATTGAGAGTAGGCAATAGAAATATTAACATCACGATCATAGAAATAGACGATCTCGCTTCTAACATAAATTCGAGTAAGTTTGATAGTAATAAAAGCAATGAGACGCTAAGGCTCTCGAATAAATACGTTGAGACGCATGAATTGAGTCAAATCACGGCGTCCGACAGTTCGAATAATGCTACGGAAGAAGCGGACATGTGGGACACAGAGTCAAATCGTGTCCAAAATAAAAATGAAAATGATCCCTGCGATGTCATCCTCTGTGATAAATATTTTACACCTTATTGTGACGTGCAAGTCTCCTCTACTGATTCGGATTCTCTCGCGCGAATGCTCACATCGCTAGATTCGGAGCAAATGAAAGCCGTCGTAGAATTACTTTCAAAATTTGAATCATTGTTTTCCGATAAACCAGGTTGCGTTACGATTTACGAACACGAAATAAAATTAATAAAATTGAGACCATTTGTTAGGAGATCATATCCGATTCCGTTATGTTATCGCAAGGCTGTTGATGCGGAGATAAAATCGATGCTCGAATATGACATTATAGAGCGTTCGACCAGCTCTTACGTAAATCCGTTAAGAATCGTAAAAAAATCTGATGGAAGGGTGCGCGTTTGTCTTGACGCGAGGTATTTAAATGATGTAACAGAGGGGGATAATGAGTCTCCTCCGCGAATAGAAGAATTATTACAAAAATATCGTGGCACAAAGATTCTATCGACATTGGATTTGACTTGTGGTTATTGGCAAATCCCCTTAACCCCTGACTCGCGAAAATATACGGCTTTTCTGCATGGTTCGACGCTCTATCATTTTAAAAGGATCCCTTTTGGATTAAAGACCGCGGGGAGTGGTTTTATTCGTGCGCTGAATATGGCTTTGGGTGATGAGACGAACAAATTTTTGACGTGTTATATCGATGACTTGTTGATAACCTCGGAAAATTTTAACGATCATGTAAAACATTTGGGAATAGTATTCACGAATTTGCAAAAATCCAACTTCACATTGAATTTGAATAAGGCAAAACTATGTCGGGAATCGGTAACATTTTTAGGGTTTGTCATCTCACCACGGGGAATTAGCCCTGACCCCTCTAAACTTGCAGTAATACAAGATTTCGAGGTACCCAAATCGCTAAAGGACCTCCAAAGGTTTTTAGGTGTTTGTATCTACTACAAACAATTCAGTATAGGCCATGCGAGGTACCTGGATCCCTTTAGAATCCTCCTAAAAAAGGAGACGCCTTGGCATTGGAACGAGAATTTGGATAAGGCATTCCGAGAACTGAAGGAAAATTTTTTAAAAGTGGTGCACCTCTCACATTATTATACAGACCGTCCTTTTAAGGTTTACACCGATGCATCAGATAAAGGTATAAGTGGTGTATTGCATCAAATCGACGATGACGGAAATCTTAGGCTGATATCAGCTGTCAGTCGTTGTTTAATACCGGCCGAGCTGCACTATACAACTACGGAGAAGGAGTTGCTTGCGATAGTGTATGCGCTAAATAAATTTCGGGTATATTTAATGGGAAAGCCCTTTGAAGTTATGACCGATCACCAGAGCTTAATATTTCTCGATCGAACTCCATTTCATACGAATCGTTTGTCCCGATGGAGTCTTCTTTTGCAGGAATATTGTTTCAAGACACTACATATCAAAGGCGTGGATAATTATGTAGCGGATTTCCTGAGTCGAAATCCCAACAAAACTTACGCTCAACGAGAGCCTGACACAATCATGATTTCAAAGATGATATCGAGTAACACCACTGTACATGGTTATTGTGAAATTGACTCTTTATCTATGATTTGTCTACTCGAATTGAGTCCAGTTTTGAAAAGTCAATTAAAGATCATGTCCCGCCTGCAAAGAGAAGATGAAAAGCTCATGGTAATCGTGACGCGGCTAAATAAAAATCATGAGTTCCAACAGCATAATGAGGTTTGGTTTCATCGTAGTTCTTTCGCGAATTGTTGGAGCATCGTAATTCCCGAAATACTTATTAAAATTATAGTAGAGATGGAACACAGTAGACTCGCTCATCTCGGAGTTTACAAAACCCTGTGTCATGTGAAAAGATTTTTCTGGTGGCCTGGAATGTCAAAAGATGTCAAAAGATACGTGGTACAATGCGATTTGTGCCAACGCGTGAAACATTTGAATCGATCCGTGGAAGGCCGATACAATTTTGTCAGTTCCGAATGTTTGAATGATTTGCTTACGGTCGACTTTTATGGTCCTCTACCACGCTCGGTGGGTGGGGTTCAGTATATTTTTGTAGTAATGGATGCGTTTTCCAAATTGGTTCGGCTCTATCCAGTAAAGAAAGCTACTACTCGTATTGTGTTGAAGAAAATAATAGAAGACTATGTTCCACTTGTTGGTAAGCCCAAACGCATTTTGTCCGATAATGGGTCTCAATTTACCTCTGCCGCATGGAGAAATACACTTGAGAAAGCCGGTATAAAAGTGGTTTTTTCTTCCATACGACATCCTCAGTCAAATCCGACTGAACGGGTGATGCGTGAATTGGGACGTCTGTTTCGAACCCTATGTGCAGAGCGGCACACCTCGTGGTCAAAATACATACCGCGAATCGAGACGCTATTAAATTATACAACTCACTGTAGTACCGGGTGCATACCTTATCAACTTCATTATGGAAAGAAGCCGGATGATGACATTTTTAGAATCGTAAGCTTTCCGGAGTCTGTAGATATGCCGCAAGAACGTCGACTGATATTAGCCCGGGAACGCCTTCTCAAGAATTTCGAGTCTAGGCGACAACGGCAAAGGGCTACGAAGCCCGAGGATTTAAAGTGTGGGGATCTCGTACTTTTACGTGTTCCTCATTTGTCGAGTAACGCTGATCGTGTTACACAAAAGTTTTTCCACTTATTTGAAGGGCCTTACAAAGTCAATAATGTCAAGGGTTCCAATGCTTTTGAACTAGCGTACATCGAGAATAACGCCGTTAAGGGCACTTACAATCGTACCAGTTTAAGAAAATATTATCGGTCCGCCGATTAGAAATCTGTGTCTGTATGTTGACTTGTTTTTTTTCGTATGTCATTTACTGTTTTTTTAATAGTTGTTTATCACCAATATTACGACACGCTGTGCTCTCTCAAGCGGGAGCATCCTTCTCCACTTTTGTTTGTAGTCAGACTGTATAGTATGGACGAATAACTCTAAAGAGGTATATTGTAATAACGAATGCGAGTAGACCACGAGTTTTATCACAAAAAACTGTGTATATATTGGAGGTTGTATTAGCGACGAATGAATCTTTCTGTTTTTGTGTCTTTTATTGCGAGCTTAATCTCCTTATTAACTATGTTATTGTTTCCGTCTTATTTATATTTAATTAACGATGGTGATGCGCGAAATGATACGGTTATCGAGTGTATAGTACTAATTGTAAGTTAGGGTAAATAGTTATAAGCTTTAGGACGAGACCCTTAGTGGGGTGGAGTCGATTGGTGTAATTGTAGGACATTTGAGTGATAATTCGAGATTTTTTTTTTTGTACTCGGGAAACGTGTATCGCCTCTTACAAAAAAAAGGGGGATAATGTGATGAAAGAGCGTGTAGTAACGTCTAGATACGATATTTCCGATCATTGACGAGAAGGACCGAAGTCTCTGGTCAATCTCGTTTGTCTCCCACCTTAGGATGAGCGAGGAGACTCTTGCATGAGCAACGAGAGCGATGATACTCGTCGCCCAGTCGTCTGTACAGACACATCATTACTGTAATAAAATATCTATCGTTCATCATCATTATTATAAATAAGTATCTTGTGCGTTCATATCTTCTGCGACGTCTCATCTTTTATACGCGAATCCTACGAGGCCAAGTACCGGGGACACACCTACAAAGGAAGCTCACGAGCACCTCTTAAAAATAAAAAGAAGATGAGTAACTATTTATATATTTATATGTGTAATTCACGACTCGCGCAAGATCCTATGCCATCCACTGCGTGGGTTTCAAAAGCAAAGCGATAGGTTTGTCACGAAAAGATAAGCTATAAATACAGTTCATGAGTTCGAATGAGAGTGTGGATTGGGTGCATGAGATTAAAATATAATTGTCAGATTGTTAAAATAAATGACTCTTTACACGTTGCTCTATATTCTAATCTTATAAAACTGTTTTGAAAACCCCGAGAATCGGAGGGTTTTGATTTGTTGATATATATATATTGAACATTTGTAACATGCGTAATGCTCGCTTGAAGTAAAGTACTAATTTTGTTTTTAATTTATATTATGTTGTTTATTCGTCCTATAATCTTATCTCGAAATGCCTTAACCCTAATTATTCATATTTCAAGGTTCGCAGTCATTCTTTTTCTCTCTTTTTAATGTTTAATCCTTATGTTTTGATTGATGCTGCTATTATGGTCATATAATTTCAAAAATAAATAAATTAATATTACATACTGGAATGCTAGACGCAGGAATGAATCAGATATAAATGCTCGATGTACCTGTTGTCGTTGTTGGTCATTTGTTCTTCGTCTATTGACTGTGAAACGGCGTGATTGTCGTTGTTCTAATCTTCTGACTTCATTGCGTTCAGCTCGTGTATCTTCTGGCTCTTCTTGATGCAATTGCGCCATTCTGACACGTGCATCAGTACTTTGTTGCTGGATTTGTTCTTCTGTTCTTTCGGATCTGCTATTTCGCAAGTTTCGAGCTTTACTTGTACTGCGGCTCAAATCAGCCCCTTTGCGTTTTCTTGGCATTGCTCACTGTACAAAACATACATAAATAGAATTAATGAAATTATTTAATGATGAAAAATGTTAAAAGTATAATTAGGGCCAGGATTTTTGCAGCAGTTTTGAAATGATTAGTTTTAATTTATGAAATTATAACAAAAATATAAGTTTTATGGAAAAATTTTTCAAACAAAAGTAAAAAATTAAATTTTATGAAAACATTGTCTCTTATAATTTTTTCATACAACCAATATTTCCATTGACATTTCAAAATAAAGATTCATAATGATTGATTTTTTGGAAACTATGAAAATCTTAATTGTTCAATTGCATTTTTTTAATAAAATTAAATTAAAATTACATTTTTATAAGATCAACAACATTTTCGATATTAATAAAAAAAAGTATACTTACAACACAAAATCGGTTGTTATTGGAAGCTCGTGTCACGTGTTGAGTACTTTTGAGGTTATAAAATCACTTGATTAACTAATCGTGCAAAATACACTCAAAATTGATAATTTAATTATTATTGATAAAATAGGAATGATTAAAAGTTAATATGAGAGTTACACTGAGATAGCAAAATAATAATTGTCAACGTTACTACTACACTTGATGCATAAACAATAATGATGGCCGACAACTGTGTAGGGAGTGAGAAAGAAAAGAGACCGGCTTCGTTCTCATCCCTACTCCGTGCTGTTTACTGGGTCAGAAGTGACACCTGTAGACATCTGGCGGGGATAACTAATTAAATGACGATTGATCAGTTTTCGACCGGAGAGGAAAAATGATTAAATTACTAAAATGGCTATTAAAAAATAAGGGTTGATCGTAGAAGGGTGAAAATTGAGGATTGTATGTATTTTTGTATGTTGTATCATAAAAAAATAGAAATTAAAAATTTTGTCCAAAAAATAAAAAAATAAATTTAGGGGTGGACTACCCCTAACATTTAGGGGGATGAAAAACAGATGTTGGCCGATTCTCATAGATACCGGATAAGCACAAAAAATTTCATCAAAATCGGTCAAGCCGTTTCGGAGGAGTATGGCAACGAAAACTGTGACACGAGAATTTTATATATTAGATCTCGTTGTTTCCGTCATGCTGAGATCTCATGCGGACAGTTCATACAGATACCTTACTTAGCACAGAGACCTCACTCAGATAGGTACCACGCAGAGCTCACTCAGAAGCTAACAGGCGTTTCACATAGAGACCTCACTCACGTCAGTCACTTTACAGAGAGACGTCACACAGGCAGTCGTACTTATGCATACACAGACAGTCGCACATACGCTTACACAGGCAGACGCACACACGCTTATACATACACTCGCATAGTTACTATCAGGGGTACAAATTGAAAATGCGGGTTTGATAACAGATGGCGTTACTAACGCTATACGCATCAGGCAGTACTGTGACTATGTTCATGTCAAAGCTACGTCTTATAGCTTTAATTTTCAGTATGTGTCAATTTGTCGCAGTGTCAAATTCATAGTTTTTTTGAGCTCTCAATATGTCGAGTTTCGTGCCAACAAAACAGCATTTGCGGGAAGTTTTAATTTACTTCTTTAATTTGAAGAAAAGTGCTGCTGAAGCACATCGATTGGTCTCCGAGGCTTATCCGAGTCATGTTCCATCGGTTTCAACGTGCGAGAGATGGTTTGTGCGGTTTAGAAGTGGTGATTTTGACGTTGAGGACAAAGAGCGGCCGGGCCAAGTGAAAAAGTTTGAGAATGCTGAATTGGAGGCAATACTCAATGAAGACTCGTGTCAAACTCAACAAGAGCTCGCAGATTCATTGGGAGTGACACAACAAGCCATTTCCCATCGTATAAAAGCCCTCGGAATGATCCAAAAGCAAGGACATTGGGTGCCGTATGAGCTGAAGCCGAGAGACGTCGAGCGCCGTTTTTTTGCATGCGAACTGCTGCTCGAACGGCAAAAACGGAAGGGTTTTTTGCATCGCATTGTCACTGGTGATGAAAAGTGGAACCATTACGATAACCCGAAGCGCAAAAAATCATATGGTTACCCCGGCCATGCATCATCATCGACGGCCAAACCAAATATTCACGGCGCCAAGCTCATGCTCTGTATTTGGTGGGACCAGCTGGGTGTGGTGTATTATGAGCTATTGAAATCGAACGAAACCATCACAGGAGCACTATACCGAACTCAGTTGATGCGTTTGAGCCGCGCACTCAAAGAAAAACGGCCACAATACGAGCAAAGACACGACAAAGTAATTTTGCAACATGACAACGCTCGGCCACATGTTGCAGCGCCGGTCAAAACATACCTACAAACGCTGAAATGGGAAGTCTTACCCCACCCGCCGTATAGCCCAGATATTGCTCCTTCCGATTACCACCTTTTCCGATCGATGACACATGGCCTAGCTGACCAGCGCTTCCATTCTTACGAAGAAGCCCAAAAATGGGTCGATGACTGGATAGCAGCCAAGCCGGCCGAATTTTTTCGCGACGGTATCCGTAAATTGCCAGAAAGATGGGAAAAAGTTGTGGCTAGCGATGGACAATACTTTGAATAATTCATTTGTTACCATTTTTTCAGAATAAACGTTCAAAAATAGAAAAAAATCCCGCATTTTCAATTTGTACTCCTGATAATATATAGTCACTTCACATAGGTCACTTCATACGACCATTTTACAAACTGTTTTCGTTAGATTCATCTAGAAACTTACCACGCATTTGTGTAATAAATATGATGAATTCACCAACAAATAAGATAGAAAAATTTTTTTGAAATAAATTTTTTTTTTTATTGAGGAAGCATTCCAGTTGAGAATTTGTAGGGTTCTACTTTTTTTCTTCTATTTTTTTTTGCTTTCTATTTCTCTCAGTTTATTCAGTACCCTGGTTATCTCCTCTTAAACCTTTATAAGTCACAAGAATATCCCCGCTCCTCGGTTCTGCCATAAGAACGCGTTACCTCCACTCTGCTCTTCATAGTCCGATTCTGGGCCAGTTTCGGGCGATGTGACTTATAAAGGGTTAACATATATCCAGTTTCTTGATCTCCGTATCTTCCTCCTCGATAACGTGAATCGTTAATGGTCGATTTTCGTTAAAAGAAATCTAAACCTCGGAGTCTCCCTCAGTGTCCACGCTCTTCACTGTATCATACAGATTAGATGTCGTAATACGGTGAAGGATGGCTTCTTCTGGCATGAACTACAGTAATCCTACATACAATAATACTACATACCGTAATCCTTTCTCTGACTGCCGCATTCCGTTTGCACATACACGTTTGCCAAAATTACACCATTTATGATCTTCGTAGCAAGAGAGTTTAGAAGCTTACAAGGAAAGGTACTTTGGTGTCCCCCTCCGATTTTAATGCAACTCACGTATGTTGTAGAACATCGAAAACTAAAAGACACGTATTTTTTTTTATCGGCAGAAAAACATTTTTAAGGGGTGAAATCGCCCTTTAAAAATAGGCATTTTGAGGGGTGATTATGCAGTTTCACCCAGAAGGCGTCAACCGATTTTTATGAAACAAAAACCAAAATACTCCTCATTGAAGACAATAAAAATTCCACGTGAAGTTGAAGAAAAAAATTCTTTTTCAGGGGTGAAACTGCATAATTACCCCTAACTTTGAAGGGCGATTTCACCCCTTAAAAATGTTTTTCCGCCGATAAAAAAAAATACGTGTCTTTTAGTTTTCGATGCTCTACAACATACGTGAGTTGCATTAAAATCGGAGGGGGACACCAAAGTACCTTTCCTTGTTAGTCTCTACTCGGTTCGTCTTACTGTAAATTTTTTTGTAATAGATAACGTGCGATGGTGACTGTCCTTATATTTTAAGACCTGTAAAATATTATCAATAAGTTAAGCATTCTCATAGAGAAAGCTTTGTTTTCGTGAAAAAAAGTTTCGAGATATTTATGTCAGCATACTCACAATTGTCTGAAACGTCCAGAATTGTGTGTGCGTGTGCGTGTGCGTGTGCGTGTGCGTGTGCGTGCGTGCGTGCATATGTTAAGATCTCGAATTCAAACCTCGCGATGATTGAACTGAAATTTGACACCCATAAGCAGAACATATCTTTGCTCGATATAATTTTCGTCAAAATTTATTTACCTAATTGATATTTATGACGTTTTGAATATTGTAAAAACTGTTTATAGTTGTCGAGTTATCGTACATTATCGTGTGTGTGAAACAAACTTGAAAAATTGAAACCGCTATATCTCAAGGAGGATTTTATCAATCGAGCTGAAATTTGGCAGGCTAATAGAGCAGTTACGCTCCTTTCTCCTTATAATTTTCGAAATAAATAGAACACTTGTTTGGATTTAATAGAATTTTTTATTTTTCTAAAAAAATCTGTGCACGCTCTAGCTGCCCTAAATGTTTGGCTATCAAGCTAAATAGTTCTTTAAAAAGAAAATAATGTTAAAGGACAATAGGTATTGAATATTAGGTGAATCCATAAACAGGTTCAGATCATATAGGATTCAAAATTTTTCGAAAAATTGACGTTTACGCTCTGACTTACGTCAACTATGATCAGCTAAATTCAAATTTTCTGCAGGAACGAACTTATATTCAGTGGTGCTGTATATTCAATTTGGTTAAAATCGGTATAAAGATTCGGATTTTAGATTTTATAGCAATTTGAATTTTTTAAGTTTCAACTGCTTTTACTTTTGAACCTTTTGACAAAACGAGGTAAACCTTTTGACACAACGAAGTAAACCTTCAGACACGTGTGTAATAACGTTTAACATTTATTAATATTTTCTTGATGATGGAAGAAACCACCACCTTCTCGCGGTTTCCGTCGAGCAACAACATGTACGTCGTATACAGGGTGATTCAAAAAAAGTGACCGACCGGCAGTATGCCGATAGCTGAGGTCATTTTAAGCACAATTACTTAGCGGTTTTCCGAAAATCTCAAAAGTTTATTAATGAGATGCAATTAAAGTCAAATAATAAATGACCAATCAGGAGCACATACGCTTCCCGCGCCGGAAGTCGGCAAATGTTCGATGGAAACCGAGACCTCGGTCTGCGGCAACGTCGGACGGGATAGTATAGTAGAATGACGCATGTCATTTGTTCATTCGCATGGGTTTTTTATGCGCGATCGAAGAAAATAATTGAAAGGTGATGTGCTCGTGATGTGTTCCAAAGTGAAAAAATGGGAATAAAATGTTAATAATAATTTAACCAGATGTAATTATTTATTATGTCTTAACCTTTAAACGTTCCAAATAGTGCTTGTAATTGTGTTTTGTTCTCTTTAAATAAATAATTGTACATTGAAATGTGTGGCACTCTATAACTGTTATCTCTATGATAATAATTAAAATGCAATGAATCTCCTAGGCCATGGTTCATTTAATATAGTATTTAATTATGATAAAAATTATGATGTGTTCATGACACAAATTATAGCGTATTTCAATCATCAGATTAAATCTTTTTCGCATGTCAACATGGTTTGCGGAGTATACATTGACTGGTAATTTTTTATATCTCTTTACACATCCGATCTAAGATATCTGCCAAGTTACAAGTTTTGTACGATTACAGGAGTCAAATGATATGTTGTTTATTCGCTCGTCCAATGATGGGGTTATCTTTACCGAATGCAAACGTGGATCACGGTGTGTACTTTGACTGCCAATTTTTCGATGCCTCCAAATATCGTTAACAAAATATCGGTCAAGTTACAAGCACTGTAGACTTCCAGGAGTAAAGTTTTTATGTATTTATTGCGTGTATTATTATAAGCGTATAAAAAGACGTAAATATACGCGAGTTTTCTGATATCAAGTACAATGCAGATGAAACCTTTAGTTTTGCAGTTTCTCCCCTACATTATTCACCATGAGTGGATTCGATACTATAATTATTGATTGAGTGATGAATTTTTAATGTCATTACATTCATACGACCTTTCTATCGGCATGCATGTACGTGCAATAACCATGCTGGTAGGTCTGCGCGATTTATACAATCTTTGCTTGAACGCTCAAGAAATGCTCAAGACGTGCCAAATCAGACTGTGCTACAAATCTATTCCATCGCATCCTCAGTCGGTTTTTATCTCAGTCACGCGAGATTCAACTCCTTATAAGCGAACGATTCCAAATAATAACCCTTAAAAATATTATACCGTCAACCGTAATATGCTACGAGTATTTACGTGTTACCGGCATAACATCTTGTAACTGGACCGATTTTTTTTTTTACTACATTTACAGGGACACCGAAAATTGCCCTTCGTCTTAACTTGCTCTCTTCTTGATCACAAGCTCCTCTCACCTTGATCTCACCTCACTCTCGCCGTCCGCTCACCTTGCTCTCACTTTCCTCGCACCTCACTATCATCTCGCTATCACCTTATACTTACTAACCACCAACAATTTGGAGACTCAAGCAGCATCGGCAGGGCAGGGCGATTGATTTTGTCGTGCGTAGCTATAAGAAAAGTATAATAGAAAAGTCTTATAGATGTTGATGGAAGTGTCTTCTGGTCCTAATGCAGCTGCTTCAGACAGATTTGGCACCTTTGGTAGCATCGCAGTCTCTTCTGCCATGCATCGATGTATCAAGTGTTACTTAACTTTTCTTATAAAGGTAAAAACATCTCCTCATATTAATGAAGCTGTCGTTAATAATTTGAAGCTTCAAGTTGTATTGTCAGGTGCAAAATATGACATTTGTCACGCATACCTACTACATATCTCATTTCTAGTGGCGAAAGGCATTCGCTAGTTGTGACTTTTTATACGCTATAATTTGTGTCATGAACACATCATAATTTTTATCATAATTAAATACTATATTAAATGAACCATGGCCTAGGAGATTCATTGCATTTTAATTATTATCATAGAGATAACAGTTATAGAGTTTCACACATTTCAATGTATAATTATTTATTTAAAGAGAACAAAACACAATTACAAACACTATTTGGAACGTTTAAAGGTTAAGACATAATAAATAATTACATCTGGTTAAAGTATTATTAACATTTTATTCCCATTTTTTCACTTTGGAACATATCACGAGCACATCACCTTTCAATTATTTTCTTCGATCGCGCATAAAAAAACCCATGCGAATGAACAAATGACATGCGTCATTCTACTATACTATCCCGTCCGACGTTGCCGCAGACCGAGGTCTCGGTTTCCATCGAACATTTGCCAACTTCCGGCGCGGGAAGCGTATGTGCTCCTGATTGGTCATTTATTATTTGACTTTAATTGCATCTCATTAATAAACTTTTGAGATTTTCGGAAAACCGCTAAGTAATTGTGCTTAAAATGACCTCAGCTATCGGCATACTGCGGGTCGGTCACTTTTTTTGAATCACCCTGTATTTATGCGATATTATAATAACAAACACATGTATATAATTAAAAAGAACATAACGTTGCTTTCATTTAATTCGTGTTAATAAATTATTAAGTATCAGGAGTACAAATTGAAAATGCGGGATTTTTTTCTATTTTTGAACGTTTATTCTGAAAAAATGGTAACAAATGAATTATTGAAAGTATTGTCCATCGCTAGCCACAACTTTTTCCCATCTTTCTGGCAATTTACGGATACCGTCGCGAAAAAATTCGGCCGGCTTGGCTGCTATCCAGTCATCGACCCATTTTTGGGCTTCTTCGTAAGAATGGAAGCGCTGGTCAGCTAGGCCATGTGTCATCGATCGGAAAAGGTGGTAATCGGAAGGAGCAATATCTGGGCTATACGGCGGGTGGGGTAAGACTTCCCATTTCAGCGTTTGTAGGTATGTTTTGACCGGCGCTGCAACATGTGGCCGAGCGTTGTCATGTTGCAAAATTACTTTGTCGTGTCTTTGCTCGTATTGTGGCCGTTTTTCTTTGAGTGCGCGGCTCAAACGCATCAATTGAGTTCGGTATAGTGCTCCTGTGATGGTTTCGTTCGATTTCAATAGCTCATAATACACCACACCCAGCTGGTCCCACCAAATACAGAGCATGAGCTTGGCGCCGTGAATATTTGGTTTGGCCGTCGATGATGATGCATGGCCGGGGTAACCATATGATTTTTTGCGCTTCGGGTTATCGTAATGGATCCACTTTTCATCACCAGTGACAATGCGATGCAAAAAACCCTTCCGTTTTTGCCGTTCGAGCAGCAGTTCGCATGCAAAAAAACGGCGCTCGACGTCTCTCGGCTTCAGCTCATACGGCACCCAATGTCCTTGCTTTTGGATCATTCCGAGGGCTTTTATACGATGGGAAATGGCTTGTTGTGTCACTCCCAATGAATCTGCGAGCTCTTGTTGAGTTTGACACGAGTCTTCATTGAGTATTGCCTCCAATTCAGCATTCTCAAACTTTTTCACTTGGCCCGGCCGCTCTTTGTCCTCAACGTCAAAATCACCACTTCTAAACCGCACAAACCATCTCTCGCACGTTGAAACCGATGGAACATGACTCGGATAAGCCTCGGAGACCAATCGATGTGCTTCAGCAGCACTTTTCTTCAAATTAAAGAAGTAAATTAAAACTTCCCGCAAATGCTGTTTTGTTGGCACGAAACTCGACATATTGAGAGCTCAAAAAAACTATGAATTTGACACTGCGACAAATTGACACATACTGAAAATTAAAGCTATAAGACGTAGCTTTGACATGAACATAGTCACAGTACTGCCTGATGCGTATAGCGTTAGTAACGCCATCTGTTATCAAACCCGCATTTTCAATTTGTACCCCTGATATATTGCCAAACATATATATATATATACTAAAGAAGAAAATAACGTACACGTTGGCCAAGAGTGGATTGCGTTCTTTTGGTAATTCTTCCAACAATCGTTAACGCGGTTGGTTGGATTAACTGTTATATTTTTAGTTTTCAGAAGCTTTGAATCAAATTTGGGTATCTTAATTTGCTAATGCAGCTTAACAACGATAATCAGTGAAGCGTGTGCGTTATATCTCTCATCCGCGGCCGATGACAGTTCGAGTTCTCGTTGTGTCAAATTTTTTAAGTAACCATTACATTTTATAGTCCATTCTTTGCAGCAATAGTACTGATACGGTTTTTATGAGGTATAGCATGGCTCGTATCACATACGTAATAAAACAAGAAATAGCAAAATTATGTAAAATATAAAATAACAATAATTAATTAATCGTAAAATGCAATAATTACTGAAAAAAAAATTTGTCACTGCGTGGATTCGAATTATCATCGACCGCAAATTAACATGCGTTACGCGCTCGTCTCAGTCAGAGTTAAATGTATCGCGCGACGGCCCGAGCACTGGCGTAGCAGCGCGAGCAGCCCGAGCCGAGCGAGAGCGAAAGAGACAGACAGTCATATATCTGTCTCCTTCTATTGTCCGATGCTCCACGAGCTCGGGCGGTCACACGTACACGGGCGTGCGCTTGTGTGCGTCGTGCTGCTGCGGCTGCTTTCTGGCAGCTCTGCCTCCAACTCCCAAGTGAGCCGCTCAGTGCACACATCGATTAACTCCATAAAACGAAAAGTTGAGAAACGCGATGATGTAATGTATATTGTTTTTAAAAATTCCTCTGATAATATGAATTCAAATATATAATGTGGAATGCATAATTGCAGATATAGCTTTCATCTAACGGTATATAAAATTAATAAGAAAGAATAGCCAACAAACAATCGTCAGTAATGTTACAGTTTTTATGTGACTGATGGAGTTAATCGATTTGGCAACTGAAAAAAGTAATAAAGTTAAATTTAGTCTTTTCATTTTTAAGTTTTTATTACAGAAAAAGTTAGTTATTATACATTTTTATCACAGCTTTTCCATAAAAATGAAGGTTGGCAGTTCGGTTATAAAATAATTTTCGTAATTAATTCATAGCAGCTTTATGTTAGCGGCATTATTCTTTGGGATGATTCAGCAATATTATAAATAATGTCTTCTTAATCAGCTGTATGCGAGGATTCGTCATTTCGATTTGTTGACAAGTTCTTATAGTAATCGTGTTTAACAGGAGGAATGAATTTTAGCAGGTCCATCATGTCTCTCCATTTTTCCTTTGTCACAGTTCTACCTTTAGGATATAATAAAGGCTGATCTATATTTTTCAAACTTTGCGGTCTACCCACTAAAGATTTTCTTATATTAATGGCTTGAAATTCTGTATCTTCATTATAGTCACATTTGAATTGTATGAGATAGGGTTTGGACCTTTCTAACTTTATCCAGCGTATTTTAAGCCAATTTACTGGAAGCCCTGTGACGGTTACTTTTCTGTTAATGATAGACTGTTCTAAAGGTTTTGTTGACAAAAAATCTTGGTGAGTCATTTGGATTAGATGAAACGGCGCTTTCTTTTTACATGTTTTGATTATATGGTACCAATCATCTGGTGAAAAAATGTTTTGATTTTTTTTCGCACATGACTCAATAATGGCAAAATCTGAGTCATTGGGCAAATAGCTGTGTCCACTTACCAAAAATTTTCTTACGAATATTATTGAGAGGGAGAGAGCATCTTCGGCTGTTTACAAACAAATAAGCGTCGATGCACGGCCAGAACAGATACGGCGTTACTGAAACGATTTACATTAGAGTATGGAGTTAATCGAAATGGCTTCTGAAATAAATTACTTATTATTCAGTGGCCAAAAAAATTTGCCATTTAACGGTGCTAATATTTATCATTCAGGAAAGTTATTATAAATATAAAAAGTTATGACTATACCAAGGGCTTTGACACTTAAATTTAAGATTTTTCAAAAAGTGGAGTTAATCGATGTGTGCGTTGAGCGGCTCAAGTATCGTTGGTTCTGCGCCGAGTCGTATCCCACCGATCCATGTGGCCGGGTACAGTAAATAAACTTTCAATCGAGAAACCAACATAGATTCTACAGCAACATTGAGTCAGAATAAAAAAATGTCTTGTCTCGGGGCCCGCTTTACGCTTATGCCTTCACGCCCGCTTATCCGGTTATACCGACAACCGTGAATCGCGAATCTACCGTCAGGAGCTGGAACTAACAATTAGATAGCATAGATTGCAATATGGCCGCGAACACGATTTTGACATATCCGTTCGTACTTTTCGGATTATCGCTTGGATTTGCAATGAAACAAGTTAGAATTTTTTTGTTTAAGTGCAGTGCAGTGGTAAGCTTTGCGGTCTGGTCCAGTGAAGTGTAGCAGATATGCGTGAAAATTGTCGTTAAATGAATTAATGAGTTCGCGAGAAAAGCGTCATGGCTAACGACAGCTGCCACGAATTTTCGATAATTTATTGTGTCTATGCAAAAAAAATTGCATGGAGAGACGGACCAGACCGCAAATCATACTAAATGAAAGAATTCATTTTTAATGTTTTTTTATATAATACTATTGTATTTTCGGCGAAATCCGAAAACTACGAAATCGTAGTTTGCTATATGGCCACTTGGCGCTTCGTATGCCCTCGCTCGATGACTGTTAAAATTAATTACCGGAAGTTTCTATTCTAGCTTCTTGAGAGTATGATACGACATGCTTTCCGTCGATTATAGTATAATTGATATTGTAGAACACAATCAGCAGTCTGTGCACCTTGGTTCGCATTCGAGTTGATTCGGATATTTTGATTATATCGAAGTATCCATGCCTCCGGGCACCTCAAATTGTGTATTTTTTATATTATCAATGTGTAAATGAGTCAGACGACTTATTTGGTAATTATGTATACATATATATTTTTTTGTATATAAAAATGGTCACGTCGTCCAGACGTCTGGCTTCTTGACAACATTTTTAGGGTCTTTCCTCACTTAACCTCATTCCTACGCCGCTTGCATTTTGAGCTAGATCCACGAGATGCTAGATCGCGGCTTATCGATCGTCTCGAATAACCATCTTGACCCTTCTGGGGCGGAGTAGAAGAGCCTGGCATCTATAGCTTAGTCAAACATTGCAAGGGTGCCTCATTGTCAATAAGTTTTGGCGCGATCACTGTCCGAGTTATCGTAAGTAAAGAAACCATTGCAACATATAACATATTAAAGTATTACATACAAACCGTAAATTCCTAAACTCGTGAATTCGTCAACCAAATTGAATAAAATACCGATTCGTAACAATTTCATATTTCGCATATAAATACAAAGTTGTTACTCGTAGGTATTTGTCTTGATTTCTTAATGAGTTTCCGAACCGTCTCTCAAACGCCGCTGAGTATACTATTGAGAGCATCTTGTGAGAAATTATGAACATTCTTTAAATATTATAATTTGTATGACACTGTAAATTGCGGGCAGTAGATTGCGAAATCGAGGGTGCTCATTTGTGATTGTTAAAAAAATTAAGCACAGTATTTTAAATACTTGAAAAAATACTTAAAAAGCAATATGAAAAAAATGACGAATGTTCACTAATCTGTGATTCCGACGAGAATTATGCTTTCGTATCTGGATTTCACTGAAATAGCAATCAGGCAACAACGTATAGAATCGTAATAGATTTCCGAGCAAATCCGTCGATAATTCATAAAAGTCTGGCGATAATATCACCACCAGAGATTTTCTTCAACATAACAAAATCGTTAACGATTTCATAAAATCTATATATGAGCATTCTATATGACTGTTTTACATCTCCGATGGCTTCATAGCTCCATAGCTATTCAAGAATTTTAAGAACTTCGGCAATTTGTTTTCGTAAAAGATATTACCATTCCCACAAAATGGTACTTCATTGCTAGAGCCCGCTGTAAAGGATTATGTGACAGTGTAGGAGGTATGTTCAAGAGCTTGCTGCTTGAGCGAACTTCTAACTTGTTCTAAAACGCTAATTATTAACGACGTAGGACATACCGACATAAAATGAACAGTAACTTTTAAACCTCGGCTTTGTCTATTTATTTTGCGTAATTAAACATTATGTATTTGCCGAAAACAATTTGTTGGCTATTTCCGATAGTAACTCACTCAGTTTTATTTTTAAAAGGAATCTTTAAAACATTGCTATCGAAAGTTTACTCACAACTGCAACTTTGATGTATGACACTTTTTATTCGTAAGTCAAATATTGTTGAAGGTACAGCCACTGAAAAATTCGAAGCTTTTTTAATATTCGTTCGTATCTCAAAAACGTGTGCAGATAAATATTGGAAAGAAATCACGTATACGACTGTTATCCAATAATAAATGATGACGAAGTTTAAAATTTATCGTGAGGGGTCGAGTCTCGATTTGACATGGAATGTCTCATATACGTATATACACACATGACCGTATAGTATATTCTACACGCCGACGTGAAGCGGACGATGTCATACTCCCAGAAGATTTATGGCGCTATAAAATATCATTTGTATTTCGCATCGAAGAGGACGTGAGGTAGCAAGCAAGGCGAAGGGGCCTGCAAGAAGTCTTGATTAATGCAGCACATATATACATATACATATTCTACTTTCATAGAATACTATAGTCTAGATCAGGGGTCTCCAAACTTTCCAGCCTTAGGGCCATACTGATTACTCCAGTAAGTTCCGAGGGCCAAAACCATATTATCATTGTTGCCGGTGGTAAAAAGTGAAATAGTCCAAAATCTGTCCGCGGGCCGAATGTGGCCCTCGGGCCGTAGTTTGGAGACCCCTGGTCTAGATCGTGTCGTACCCCATCCCACATTAAATAAGCGCGCGTGTTTTCGTGTATGTGTGTGTGTGGGTGAAAACAAGAGAGAGAGAGAGAGAGAAAGAGAGAGAGAGAGAGAGAGAGAGAGATTGATTAATTGATTGATTGATTGGTTTATTATGCCTTGGCAAGCCTTTGGAAAAAACGATACATACATGAGCAAATTAAGAATAAAGTAAGATTAGGTATAATATAAAATAACTATAACTAGAATACAAAATATAAATGAAAATCTAAACCAAGAATACACAATAAAAAACAAGCTAAACTAAAACTAACTAATCTTAGCTCTCTGGTGGTAATATTAAATATGTTGGACTTATAAAATACTGCAACACTATCATGTATCTACATGGTCGAATAAGTGAGCATAGAGACGATTTTTAAAAACATCTAAACTCGGCGAAGAAGTAATATGTGACGGTAAAGAGTTCCAGAAATAAATGATAGATATCGAAAACCATTCATGGTAAGTCACAGTACGATGTGTAGGGATGGTAAAGCTTGATCGAGGCTGCCTTGAAGGTCGTTCAACTGGTGTTGTCACTCGAATAAATAATTCTTGAATGTAAGCTGGCGAACTTTGATGGACGATCCTAAACATAATAATACCAAGAAAGTAAAGACGTCTTGCTTTCACTGTGATCCAGCCAAGTTGACGCCTAAAGGTTGAGATGTGAGTGTCCCGTCGCAAGTCAAAGATAAAACGAATACAACAATTGACAAGGCGTTCCAATTTTGTATTTAGCACAGCCGATAAGTTGTGGTAGACTAGGCAGAAATAATCTAGTTGAGGAAAAATAAGAGAAGTGACTAGTAACTTCCTTACTTCCATGGAAAGAGCATTGCGATGAAATTTCAACTTGTGAATAATAAAATGCACTTTTTGTGATATATGCTGTACATGAGATTTCCAAGACAAATTACACTCCATAGTGACACCCATATTTCGGGCTTCATTAACGAATGGAAGAATAACACCATTTAATGAGATCGGTAATATTTCAGAGAAATCCAGCTGACGGGTGTAAGAATTACTATCTAGTATAAGAACCTTAGACTTAGAAATATTGAGCTTAAGACCATTTGCTACCGCAAAATTAGCAATAGCATGGACATCTTCAAATATCAACCTAATTCCTTGGTTGAATTGTGACGGACAATCAAGATAGATTTTGGTGTCATCGGCAAATGCTATGTGCTGTGAATTTTGTAGTACAGAACCGATGTCATTGATATACAACGAGAACAAAAGAGGTCCGAGGACAGAACCCTGCGGAACTCCAGACATCGTAGGTAGCCAGGCAGAGCAGTTGCCGTGTTCATCGATGACTGCTTGAGTCCTTCCTGATAGATATGAGAAAATCCAGTCAAGAACCGAATAAGAAAATCCGATCTTCTTTAGTTTCAAGAGAAGTTGCAGGTGCGGAACTGTATCGAATGCCTTACTAAAATCGCTATGTCGAGTACATTACTCGATCTTTTCGCAAGTGTATATAACGCATTACGTTGAGCCATACGATTTTTCAAATCAGGTGTGAGCCACGGTACTGGCGGCTGACATATACGGAATGAACGGAATGGAGCATGATCGTCTAATGACGTGAGATACGCTTTGGATACTGTTTCAACGATCGAGTTAATATCTAATGGCATATAATCTATGAGAACGGAGTTAAAACTAAATCTAGTACTAAAATGGAATAATTCAGTAATATTAAATATATGAGAAGATTCGCAAAGCTGGTTTCATTAAAATTACGGTACGCTCGCCGTGAGATAATACGATCTTCAGGAGGCTCAACGTCAAGACGGTAAACGAGTTCAAGAAGATCATGACCCGCTATGAATGGGGCTTCTGATTTGACAAAGGAATGTTCTTTTTCCTCATTATCAATAATGAACACATCAATCCATGTGTCAGAGTCAGCTAGGAGATGAGTAGGTGCAGAATCAACAATATGAAATGAGAGAGAGAGAACTAATTGGTGCAAGTATGACGATTGATAATTAATGCTACTTAAGTCACAATTAAGATCACCTGCAATAGTTAAATTCTCATAAACGTATGAAATATTAGATAAGACTTGAATGAAGTCATCAAACATAAGTCCTTTTGGTCGCCTATATACTGAAGCAAAAAGTAGCTTCTTCGCATTGGAACTGGTAATTTCAACGATCAAATATTCTGACCCATTGGAAAACTGATTCGGAGAAGACGCCAATACTTTTGCTTTAAGGGAATTATGGATATAGCAAGCAGTGGCGTAGCTAGGTAACCAAGGGCCCTGGGGCAAATTAAAAAATGGGGCCCCACTGCTATGTAAACTGATTAGGTTTTATCAAATAAAAATATGAAATATACAAATACTTTAAAAATGCTAAGCTACTTAAGCTCTTTTTTGTGCACTGCAGGGCAGGTAATAAAAATATTAAACAGTAACAACCTAAATTACAATTAATACTTGGTGTAGGTTTGGCTAATAAAACGAAATAGAGAAGATTCAAGGGTTTATTATATAAAGGTTGGGCCTACCAACTGACTAAATAACAATTATATTTACAATTTTTTCCTAGCTTTAGTTTTCGCAAAAGTATCAATGACTTCGTTTATATCCAGGCTTGATGCGGTTTTGTTTTCAATTGCTAAAGGGTGGTTAAATTTTAAGGGCCGATGTTGATTTTGAATAAAACACAAATTATTTAGCAAATTATTGTCAATTCTTTTTATTATGATAATATGGTATGGTTCAATTATGTATGGAACAAAATATCGGTCAAATGGCCGCCGCGACCTCGGCGGCACACCTCCATCCGATGGTCCAAATTTTCGATGACGCTTAGGCATAATTGAGGTTCTATGTCGTTAATGTGCCGAATTATCTCATCCTTTAGCTCTTGAATTGTTGCTGGCTTATCGACGTACACCTTTTCTTTCAAATAACCCCAAAGAAAGAAGTCCAACGGTGTCAAATCACATGATCTTGGCGGCCAATTGACATCGCCACCACGTGAGATAACACGGCCATTGAATTTGTCGCGCAAAAGAGCCATTGTTTCGTTAGCTGTGTGGCAAGTGGCACCGTCCTGTTGAAACCACATATCGCCCACATCCATATCTTCCAATTCGGGCCATAAAAAGTTCGTTATCATCTCACGATAGCGAACACCATTCACAGTAACTGCCTGACCGGCCTCATTTTGGAAAAAATACGGCCCGATGATGCCGCCAGCCCATAAACCGCACCAAACAGTCACTCTTGGTTTTTCGACAATCACTCTTGGATTATGATTCGCCCAAATGCGGCAATTCTGCTTATTGACGAATCCACTGAGGTGAAAATGTGCATCATCACTGAAGATGATTTTCTTCGAAAATTGATCATCCACTGTTGCCATTTCTTGCCACCATTCTGACCATTGACGACGTTTGGAATGGTCAAGAGGCTTTAGTTCTTGAGTCAATTGCACCTTATAAGCGTGTAAATGCAAGTCTTTATGCATAATGTTCATCAACGATGAGCGTGAGAGGTGCAATTGTTGGGCACGACGACGAGTTGAGGTGGACGGCTCTTCAGCCACACTATCGCGAACAGCAGCAATATTTTCTGCAGTACGAGCTGTACGAGCATGCACTGGTGTTTTAATATCTCCTACAGACCCGGTTTGCTCAAATTTTTGCACGATTTTTCCGATTGTACGCACATTTGGACGATTAAATTGACTGAAAAAATCACGAAGTGCACGATATGCATTTTGATTTGAACGCCCATTTTCATAATAAGCCTGAATAACTTTAACGCGTTGCTCGATTGTGTATCTTTCCATGGTTCAAATTGAGTTAGTCTGAACTTAAGAAATGTCAAATGAAATGCAGAAAAAAACTTGACGTTTAGGTGTGGTTCACATTCAACATCGGCCCTTAAAATTTAACCACCCTTTATTAGCGATAAATGTCGGAGTCGAGTTTGGCCCATATTATTTCTTAAATAATTTTTTATTATTTTTAATTTGCTAAATGACCTTTCAGCTGCTGCAGAAGTGATAGGAATTGTAAAGAATAATAACATTGCTGTAAATACTTCCGTTAGGTCGCATTCTAGCACTCCATATTTGCTCATTATTTCCTTACATAATTGGTGAACAGTCCATGCTTGAGTTAGTTGAGGTAAAACTAGGTGGTAAATATTAATAAATTGAAGTGAAAAACTAGGGCCTATTATATCTGAATATTTTCTTTGGAATTCGTCACACTTTTGTAATAAAGTTGCTTCATCAACATGTAATAAAAATGTTGGTGTTAGAAAATCGAATATATGACACACTGCACTCATACCAATAAAACGTGTATCTAATTGAGATATTACTGTGTCTAGTACATTATTGAAAATCTCAATTTAAAATATTTTTTCTCGGTTTGGAAATCGGTGATCAGCAGCTAATTCATCGAAATGTTTTTTAACTTTTCTTTGCCTTTTTTCTTGAAAATGGGTATCAATACCATATTTTCTTGCAGTTTCACTGGCTTTGCACTTGAATAATTCGAAATCATTTCTATAAATTTGCAACTTTGCTTTGGTCTCTGCTAAAACTTTACTCGCCTCGCCCAAATTAATGTCGCATTTTTGTAAAGTTTTGGATGCATAATTGATGTCGTTCAATACACTGTGCATGAATTCGCAAAGCAACACGAACTCGAAATTTAGCATTTTTGTTTTAATACTCTCTGCTTCCTACGCTCATCTTTATTAGGACTCTTTAGAACTATTTCTGATAATGCTTTGATAATATAAAAATAACGAAGTTTTATTGCAGATATCGTATTGACCCTACTGGACCATCTAGTCGGATTTAGTTTTTTTTAGAGCGGTGTCCGATTCGCCAGTGAATTTTGACAGTAGATCCCAACGTTTGATGCTGTTTCCGAAAAAGTTATACAAATCTTGCAACGTTGCGAAAAAAATCTGTATTTCCACACAACTGCTAACGGCATCATTTATCACCAAATTTAAATTATGAGTGGCACAATGTACGTACTCTGCGTTAGGCTGGATATCCTTAATATGTTTTTGTACACCATTATACACACCACTCATCACACTGGCTCCATCATAGCCTTGCCCCACACATTTTTTTAAATCAATATTTTTGTCGATAAATAATGTTGTCACTTGGTTGACTAAATCTACTGCGCCATGTTTGATGGCTGCATAAAGCCTAGAAACACTTCTTTTACTTCTATATCAATTGGCTGTCCATTTTCCGATCTGGTTATTACTGCATACCTCACAACAATGCTTAGCTGATCTACCTTCGATATGTCCTGTGTCGTATCCATTATGATGGCAAAAAACGGTGACGCTCTAATTTGTTCTAGTAGATGGGTTTCGAGTTTGGTCCCCAAGCTCTCAATCATTTCATTTTGAATTGTTGCACTCCGATATCTTGTAGATCCTAAAAACATAAAAAAACACAATTTCAAAAAAGTCTTGATATTAAACAGTTAATAATTATAAACAAAATAAAACGATAAAAAAACTTAGAAATAATTATTATTACCTTTGGGCATATCCAAAACTTGCCGCAAAATGTGATCATATCGGGCGACAAGCTCTACAAAGGACAGAAAATATCCGTGGTATCCTTCCTGACTTCTTCCTGAAGTCTTCTTGATGTCCTCTCAAAGCCAAAGAACTCTTTGCTAGGGTAAGTATGATATCGAATAACCTTTGAAGAACCATTTTCCAAAATGATGCTTCTTTGCGAATTTCATTTTCAAGTTCCTTGTCGATAGTATTATTACCGTTTTTTTTCCAAAATTCATACACAGCACATGCTTCCGAATGGCCACTCGAACAACTGTGTTGTTTAATTCTTTCTGATAAATGCTTCCAGTCTCGAATTCCCGTACACCAAACATTATTCCTTTGTGAAGCAAATAACCAGCAGGGTTGACAATAGGCAGCGTTTAGTATTTTGGAATAACACAACCAAAAACGATTAACTGGCCCATATTTAGAACAGGAAACGTAGTACGATTTTGAAAAACACCTATTGTTCTGGTTGATGTCTGTTGGAAAAGGTCCTGAAGGCTGTAAAGGCCCCATATCAAGAATTTGACGTTTTTCGTCATCATTTAATATTTCGTTTGTGAAGTTTCCCAAGTCATAAGAAGATTTGTCGTACACATTTTCGAAAAATGTAGAGGTCTGTGGTTCCTCCAAACCCTCCGCTCTTATGTGTGTCATGCAAACATCATCCACGTTCACATGATCAGCGGCGGAGGTATCTCCAACTGCAATAATTGTCGAATCGTCTTCAGTAGGCTTCTCAACCAACACTGCAGTTACCACATTATTTGAGTCACTATCAATAGAAATATTTTGGCCAGATGTACTTGCAGAAGGCTGACTAAAAAACTTGTCAATTTTGGGCAATTTTTGTTTACTATCTTCTCTTTCTTGGCGTTGTTTGCGTTTAAATGCACCACTGGGTTTCTTCTTTTTATCCATAATTTTAGTTTTCTAATTTATTTAAACAATACAATATTAGATTGTGCTCGAGTAGGTAGGTACTCACTGTTCACTGACGACGTTAAAAGTAAAATAAAAGGAAAGAGAAACACAATGATACGCTACAAGTGTCGTTGGGGAATCCCCGGAAAAAAAATTATCACCGTTAGTGTTACCACATTTAACAGTGGAGACCATGAACGATCTCCTGCCCGCGGACCTGAATTAATGTACCTACTGCAGGTGACTTGCATTTTTTCACGATATTTCGCGTTATACAATGAGCTGTAGCCGAAATCTATAGATTTGACACGATTTATTGACTTAACGGACATCAATATGAGTGGTAAAATAAAATAAAATTGAACCACTATATTGACCAGTACAAAAAAGTTTATTGACATTAGCTTACTTCCTCCTGATACAGCATCAATTTTTTAACCGTTCTCGAAAAAAAAATCTTAACTCGAATTCACAATAAAACGCACATCGATGAATAATAAAACGCACATATCACTATCCGTCAAATTGACAACACTGCCAACCTACAGAAAGAATTTAGGGGAATTCCCTAGGCATAACTTTTGAATTTCTCTCAACTGAGTTGTCATGATTAAAGTGGGGTTGCAACCTGTCATATTTATTTTGAAAATGGGAGAAATTTCCAATAGTTCAGTTCGATCGAGATTTCTGGTAAGGATTCGAGGGCCCCCTGAGCTTGAGGGCCCCGGGGCACTGCCCCGCCTAGCCCCTAGGTAGCTACGCCATTGATAGCAAGCAACCCCATATCCATCTTTGCCTTCTCGATCGTTGCGAATAAAAAAATATTCGTTGATGCTTACTAGGTCGTCAGCAACGTAAGAATGAAGCCATGTTTCGCATATCGAAACTATGTGGTAGCTTTGTTCAATAATGGTCGATTGAATAAGTCCAATGTGACCACGAACAGAATTAGCATTGAATTGGACAACCTTTAAAAGCAACGAAGATGGTGAGGGGAGCGAAAGAACCGGCTTTGACTGTGGTAGTCAAACTAATTTTTGCAGGTCAGTTTCCTCAGTAATGATAATTGGCGCTTGCCCGTCTCCTTTACGAACATGAATCTTGCCAGATCGAACCCACACATATTTAATTTGCATTCAGAAGCACGAGTTTTAGTGAGGCGTAGAAGCTTATAGACTACTGCAGGAAGAAACAAGAAATTGATAAATACCACTTTTATTGTCCAAACAAAAAACTTCTCTGAGGGGCAGATTCTTTTTTGTTCGCTTTTTGTCGATTATATAATCCTTAACCTGGTGAGATTTTAATGTCAATATCAAAGACTTCGATGTTCTCTAGCTCAGCGCTGATGAAGAAGATTCACTTTCATTTTGCCCAATAGTCGAAAAATTCCTCTTTGTATTGAAACAACGAATGTCTAGAACATCACCGAGAAAGTTTGAGATGCCGAGGGCATGAAAAACTTTTTCAACTATTACCTCGTTAGAATCATCAATGGAGAGAGGCACCCCGGAAAGAGTTATCTCAGCAGAGAGAAACGATGCAATCGCCGAAGCTGAGGAGTTAGCTCTAATCATCGCAAATTCAGTCGATAGGTCAGCATTCTGCTGAGATAACTGAACATTGTTTGCTTCGAGGCGTGAAATTCTTAACTCATGCGCTTCTAGTAATTTTGTATGATTTTGGATGCAATTTAGCCTATCCGTGTGATCATTATTGACAATTGTCTGCTGGGCAATGAAAGCACAGATATTGGCATGCATGGTCATGAGAAGTTCTCTATCTGACATGTTGAGCGCGTGTTGTTGACTCGTAGGCGAACACTGCCGAGCGACGTTCGTAACATCGACTGGCGAACCGATTAAATCTTCAGACGTATCTAGTGTTCGTCGATGATCCTCGTGAGATGATTGCTGTATATTCGAAGATATCATTGAACTAGAAGCAGAACGTTTAGGGGATGGCGGTGGTGATCGCATCAAATTAGGCATATTAGAAAGATGCAAGGCACAGCAAGCGTTAGCTGATTTGGACGGGAGATAAGCTTTACCGCAATCAGGGTGAACAGATTTCAAACAAATTGAGCACGAGGCACTGTTATTTGCAATGCGCTTGTTGCACTTGTCACACTTAAGGCAAGACATACAGAATGCTAGATAACTAGAATACAAATAATAAAATATTGCTCCGCACAATGCCTCCTTCAAAGTTGGCTCGACAATGCTACAACGCGTGTATATATAGTAGATAGTGTATACACGTGCTCGCACACAAGTAAGTTCACAAGTTCACAAAGTAAACCACGATAGAGCGCGGTAGGAGTCCGGTAGGCTCGTTGTCCAGATATGTATAAAGGCATACGTATAATCGAAAATAGCTTGGCACTTGTACAGTGAGAACAATCGAGGCACTGCAATGCACTTACATATTCCGATATTTGAACGTGAAGTTGGATGCGTTGATGCTGAGAGAGTAGGCGCGAAGTTGTATGACGGAGACAATCACTTAGGAACGTGGTGCCCGTAAGTGCGATCAATGTGGTGACAAAGAGGTGTTATCGATGTAGCTGTGAGAGTAGTGGTGACGTTGCTACATGGTCGATGAAGATGTGATGGTGTCGATGGTGATCGTTTCAGAGACTGACTGCGGCGAGAACCGGTGTGCCATAATATCGACAGAGAGAGAGAGAGAGAGAGAGAGAGAGACGCTCAACGTCTCTTGGCTTCAAATCATAAGGAACCCAAGTTCCTTGTTTTGAATCATTCCTAACGCATGCAATCGCTTGGAAATGGCTTGGCGGGTAACTCCTAATGCTGAAGCAAGCTCTTTTTGCGTTTGGCACGGATCCTCATCGAGCAATGCCTCCAATTCAGCGTCTTCGAAGATTTTGGCCTTCCTTAACGCGAACGGTCGTCAACATCAAAATCACCGTCTTTGAAGCGACGGAACCAATCACGGCATGTTGTTTCACTTAGAGCAGCATCTCCGTAAACTTTTTGGAGTTCTCGATGCGCTTCAGCCGCCGTTTTCTTCGAATGAAAGAAGAAAAGCAACACTTCCCGCAAATGACGACTATTTGGCACAAAATCAGACATTTTCACACAACCAAAAGTATATGACGCAAAAACAAAATCACTAATGTGTCAAAGCGGTTTG
The DNA here is from genome assembly GCA_963942595.1 of Cylloceria caligata. Classification (NCBI taxonomy): domain Eukaryota; kingdom Metazoa; phylum Arthropoda; class Insecta; order Hymenoptera; family Ichneumonidae; genus Cylloceria; species Cylloceria caligata. The sequence continues at coordinate 11,954,903 of OZ012708.1, forward strand.
TTTACCATATTTCTAAGCTTGGTTCATGACGTTTTGGTTATGTCCCAATCGACCAGCACTTACTACTGGAGCCATCTCTTGAAAAACAGCGGGAACTTAGTTGCGCACCTAATACTATTTTCAGATGAGTCCACATTCACGAATCATGGTGCCGTTAATCGGCATAACATGCATTACTAGAATGTGCAAAGTCCCCACTGGTTACGATAAGTTGAACATCAACGTCCCTGGTCGGTTAACGTTTGGTGTGGAATTGTAGGTAACAAAATCATTGGTCCTTATTTTATTGATGGTACTTTAAATGGAATCAAATATCGAAATTTCCTGGAACATGAACTACAACCTCTACTTGAGGATGTTGCATTGCCCATTCGCCAAATTATGTGGTTTCAACATGACGGTTGCCCAGCGCATTACTCAATAACAGCACGGGAAGTATTGAACCGTGATTTCAATGGCCGATGGATCGGCAGAGGTGGCCCGATTAATTGGGCTGCTAGGTCGCCTGATTTGACATCGCCGGATTTTTTTCTGTGGGGTCATCTAAAAGATAAGGTTTTTCAACAAGCACCAACAACTCGTGAAGACATGATACAGCGCATAAGAAACGCTTGCGCTGAAATTCCGGCAGATATGCTCCTCTGCTGTGGACAATCATTCGAGGAAAGAATAAATAAGTGTCTAGAAGTTCAAGGTCACAATTTCGAACATTTAATCTAATTTATTGAACAGTGCGAGACAACGGGACTCGCCTAAAACAAAAACCCCGATCGTGAAAGGCAAGGGGACTCACCTAAAACAAGCCCTCCGATGGTGAGAGGCAAGGGGACTCACGTAAAACAAGCACCCCGATGGTGAGAGGCAAGGGGACTCACCTAAAACAAGCACCCCGATGGGAACAAAAACTACTACGTCCACGTCGTTGTTCCTGGGTAACGCTAAAAGTAGTTGTTAACTTATTGATAAACGAATACATGCTTTCGATTGCAGCGCCATGTGTAAGAAAATTTCACATGAACAATAAAGTCAAATCAATGGATTTTGTCATGGAAAACCAGGAAAAAAATAGGGTTTTCCAATCACGATTTTGAAGCAACTTCCATTTTCACCACAATGGGGTAGGGATGGGGGGAGGGTGGATCGAGTTTCGTATTGCTGAATAGCTTTTTGAAAAATGAAACATGTCTTTTTTCTTTTTTCGGTCCGATGTGTAATTTCTCGAGATATTCGCAAAAATCAGGTCCCTTGCGATTACAGCGCCATCTATCACGAATTGAAAAAAAAAGTTTCAGATAAAAGTTACTTATTTTTTTATGGGGAATCCGAATCTGCAATAAAAAATATGGGTTCCCATTTACGATTCTAAAGTTGCCCCCACCCCCACCCCAGGGGTTATGGGTGAGGGGTCGACTTTGGTATCATTGGATGACTCCCTTCCAGGCGAACAAATTTTATTCAGAACTTTTTTTGATCCGATGCGTAATTTTCGAAATATTTCAACATTGCCGGGTTCATCCTCTTCATAACCTGATGTTGGATTTCTTCCTTGTGTGCCATCATACTTTGAGCGTTTGTATATCCAATTGCCTCTTACCGTGATTGCTACTTGCCAGAATCCCAGCCAATTCTTTTCTTCTCTTCTTCTAATGCTCTGATATAAGTTTGACACTCCACACTCAGAGCATCATGTTCATCATTTATCTTTAGATTATACGTCTTATTTTTATACATACAATTTATACATCTTCTTCTTGTTGCCGTACATTCACTTGTTTTGTTATCTCCAGCACACTTATGGCATGTTTCTTGTCGTGTACAATTTTTGGCAATATGGTACTAACCCCAACACTTGAAGCATCTTCTCACACTGTAGTCGTTGAATACCATACATTTCCTCCATCCTATATTTATTTTTCCTCTTTTTAGAATTAATTCGTGTGTTACTTCATCTACCTCAAGTATTAACGAGCCTTCTTTGCTTTCTCTTCTGGTTCTTGTAGTTTCTCTACTTCTTTTGTTGCTAATCCTCTGAACCACTCTTATGTAAAATCCTCCTTCTTGCCCATCAATATTATTTTGCTTCTTGATTGTATTTATTAAATCTTCGTCTTCTAGTTTCATTTCTTCTTTATCAACATTTATAATTTTTAACTTTGGCTTTATTTTCTTTGGTTCCATTATCTCGAAATCTTTGCCTAGCTTTTCACACACTGTGTCTCTCAACTGTTTTATTTCTCTCTCACTCTCGCATCGAAGTATAACAGATCGTTTATCTCGTTTCCTGATTTTTGTTATTCTTACAGTTAGATTCTTTATATCTATCTTCTCTTTTACTATCTTCTTCGTGGTCTCGCTCTCGTGTTCCTTTCTCGGTTTAACGACCAGTATGCTTTCTTTCTTTTCTTTGATTGCCTCACTATTACTTCTTTGTCCATTTCCTGCCATCTCAGCGCTTCCTCCAGGCATATTCTGTTTTATCTCTTCTAATTCCCATTTGAAAGCTATGAACTCTTCCCGAATTATTTGTTTTATCATCATCATGATTTCACTTTGGATGTTACCTCATCCTTAATTTCTTTTACTGTTTTCACCATCCAGTCTATCTTAGTATCCATACTCATTTGCTTGTTACTTCTCGATGTAGTTGCTGTTGATCCTATGGATCCTGTTAACCCCAGTCTTTCCCTGGGTCTGCCCAGAGAGAGAGAGAGAGAGAGAGAGAGAGATATAGCGCCCGCAAACATCACTTGCGTCTTCGCTGCGATCAATGTCAGTCCATTTGTTCCGGCCCAGCGAGTTTCGACTTCATTGTAGGCATTGAGCTTATTAATACCTGTGCTTAACTCATTCCGAAGGCTGTGAAGGTAAACTCGTACGTTATCCGCGTAAGCAGCATCCTTTAAGTATTTGAGGATGAGAGCACATCACGTATGTAGGTCATGTAAACTAGGGTCCCAGAACTAAACTCTGTTGGATTCCATAGGACACGTAGACTAGAGGTGAGTCTGGTCCATTTACACTTTTGACTATCTGCGTTCTGCCCGTCAGGTAGCTCGTTAACTAGTCAATTACCTGTGGAGAACACCCTGTGTCGTATAGGGTGCGCAGCAAGAGATAGTGAACCGCTCGATCGGAGGCTCGGGGGTTGAGGAGAGTTTTTATTGTTATTTTGCCTGTCATCAATACCGGTTCTAATTGCTTTTGTGAAACCCAAGATAGCTGTTTTTCAGATTCAAGAAGTGCTGCGATTCACGTGAAAACAAAATTCTCGTTTGTCGAAATGATTCTCCCTCCCCAGAAATGTTACAAGTTATGTGGCTTCAATACACTCGAGGCATTGAGAGAGGACAGATAAGTAAGATATAGGGTGGCAGTCTGTAGAAGAAATTGAAACACCAACTTTAAGCACATAGATAATAATTGCATGTTTCCAGACTAACAGGAAAGTCGCAGTTAGGACCAACGCGTTCAAGATGTCGAGTATTATGGGGAGCATGGCAGCCAGGGCATGCAGAATGAACGATATGAGGATATCGTTTTCAAAAAGTTGTTGCTGCAGAATATATTCGAAATAGAAGTGGGAGTCATTAAATGGGAACACGGAGACGATTTCGACGTCACCCGTCGGTGGTTGCCAGATAGATACAAAAAATTGGTTGATCTCAGATGCTGAGTACGTGGCAAGGTTTAAGTTGTTGTTGTCGGTGACGACGTAGATGCGACGTAGCTCCTTGGTTGCGTTACGTGCTGCGTAGCATTTTTTTTGCTTCGTCGGTACGAGTTTTTTGCTGATGGCCGTGCCTCATCTCTACAGATCCCAACCGTATACAGACCAATTCCTATACGAGTAATTGAACACTCTGTATAGGGATTAATCTGTGTTCGGATGGAATCTGTAGAAACGAGGTAATGCGATCGCTGACGACCAGGCGATTGCCTAGCCAATGTAGCCGACGTGTGTCGATTTGGCGTACAAGTAATTCCGCTATTTAGAACTATGAACTGCTCGTCGAGAAAGTATGCACGGCAAATGGGGAATCAATCGTAGGTTTGAAGTTGGCATACATGTGATTAGCTATACAGAGCAGCCTCGTTTCATTGGATGTCTAGTTTGTACGTGATATATACCAAGTCAGACCTGGAAAGGTACAATGCGCTCCTAATCCCAGTCTTCGATTTCATCATAGAGACTTACGTCCTCTACGATGCAAAGGTCCAAGCCATGTATGCGATGATGCTCTGTGATATGTAAAGTCAGAGGCGAGAAACGTGAGATTATGAGTTGTGAAGAAATTTCTTATATGTGCAATGTGTATACACCGCTGAATGATTTTTCTCCAATGGTTGCATTAAAGCTGCCCATAATAACCACATCCGCATAGTACTATTGCAAACCCTCAAAAACTGACTGAATTACGCAAAGTATCATCCATTGGGTGGACGGTATACTACCACGAAAAACATGTCGGCTATTCCGGGCTGCGATAGTTCGAGTAGTAAGGATTAGGGGCGAGTGCCTTGAATACGTGCCACCCTCCAGTACATAAAAGGGGACGCGGTGAGTATCTTTGTGGCTTGACATGAGCGTGTGTAAACACTAAACCCTCCGCCACCCTTCTCTTTATGATCATGATGCAGCAGGTTGTACCCGGAGAGCGGAATTGAATTGTCTAAACGGAATTTTTTCAGCCATGCTTCCGATGTGGCGATAATGCAATAACCTCTATCTAATAATATCAATTCTTAGACGCAGGAATGCAAGGTGTACGAGAAGCGATTACGGGCCAATATGTGAGAACTTAAGTGAGCGACACGAGGGTGGTCTAATTGTTGAGGTTGAAACCGAGATAGTGGGCGATGTGAGTCACATTGCTGCTCTGGACGCTGTTGGTTCATCGGCTTCAGCTTTAGTATCGTCGAGATCCATTATAATCCACAGAAGATGATTGGCTCCGCGCGATTTTCTTCGACGATGTGGATAATGCTATTTTGGAGACGAATAGAGGAGATATTTCTTTGTGGTTGGTCCTAGGCATGATCAACCTTCTATAGAGCATATAAGGCAGTTAGCAGGCTTTGGTTTGAGTACATTTTGACCGCATTGAAGGTGCTATTTACAATGGATGCAGCGAGCTTTCATTCGTTCTGTCGTGCATTCTTGATAAAATGGGCACACAGACGATACAATACTGATCGTCGTGTATAAGCATCGAGAATGCTAGATGGTGACAGCCAGTTCCTACTGTAGTGTGCATTGCCTGGGCTAGCTCGGGCGGAGATTCCCTTTAAGCACGATAACCCCGCAATAGTTAGCTCATGTAATTCCTTTAAAATATCGGTTTATGATATGAAATTCGATATTTCCGCGATCTGTGTTTTAATAGCGAGATGGTCTTTTCGAAAGTCAGCGTATTCAGTGCGAAGCTCACTGAATTTGAGAGTAATGATACGATCGGATATAGCTTTATGCGACCTAGTGAGTTCAGAAATATTATTGCGGATTTCAGCGGTGTTTTGTTCGAACCCGTCAGCGTGTGCTGTATGGAGCGGAGTTTGCTATCTGTAGTAGTCCCAATCGCTGCAATTGAGACATCCGGTCTACAAGTATAACGGAGAGCTTTATGATCGAGCTTTTCATTGCGATAGGCGTTAGAGATCTTTCGCAAGGTAGCGGTATACGCAGTGGTGTAATAGCTGTGCGATCTATGAAACACGGGTCGCAGCTACAGTTACGAGCACTGTTTGGGGCAACGGGATCATAATAAAATATTTCTGTCGCGCATTCTTTATGATAAGTCTCACTGTAATCTCCAGTGCAGACGACCACATTCCTTAAAATTACGAGACATTTCCGGGATCCGCAGACCACCGACATCTGGGCGGATATATTAGGTGTACAACTTTGCTTCCGCCGTTTTTTCCCGAAATTTGAAGCTTTATTGTAAAAAACTAATTATACATTTATGATTTAAAGTATTGTCTATCGCTGGTCACTTCTTTCTCCCATCTTTCGAGCAGCGTACGAATCCCACGTTGAAAAAACTGGTTATCTTTTGAAGCGATCCACGAATCGATCCAATTTTTTACTTCTTCAGAAGACCAGAAGTGCTGCTCAGCCACGTCGTGTGCCATTGGTCGAAAGAAGTGATAGTCAGAGGGAGCAACGTCTGGAGAATACGGCGGGTGGGGTAGGACTTTCCATTTTAACGTTTCCAAGTATGTCTTGATCACTTTCGCAATATGGGGTCGAGCATTGTCATGCTGCAAAACCACTTTATCGTGTCTCTCGTTGTATTGCGGCCGTTTGTCTTTTAATACTCGGCTCAAACGCATTAATTGCATTCTATAACGATCGCCTGTGATTGTTTCAGTCGGTTTTAACAGCTGATAATACACTACGCCGAGTTGGTTCCACCAAATACAGAGCATGACCTTGGAGCCATGAATATTCGGTTTGGCCGTCGACGTGGAAGCATGGACGGAAAATCCCTATGATTTTCTGCGCTTGGAGTTTCGTAATGAACCCATTTTTCGTTCCCAGTCACAATGCGATGCAGAAATCCCTTCCGTCTTTGCCTTTCAAGCAACTGTTTACAAGCAAACAAACGCCGTTCAACATCTCTCGGTTTCAACTCGTACGGCACCCAATTTTCTTGCTTCTGAATCATTCCCGTGGCTTTGAGGCGTTTCAAAATTGCTTGTTGAGTCACTCCCAATGATCGTGCCAATTCTTCTCGACTTTAACACGAGTCGTGATCAAGTAATGCCTCGAATTCTGCATCTTTTAGAACCTTCTCTCTTCCACCGCTATGCGAATGACGAGAATTTGGCTCGTTAACTGACATTTTCAATCGAGAATAACTTTATGATGCACACATAAATCGATTAATGTTTCTATGGGGTTATGATGACAGATACCTAAGTTTATTGCATGACGTCTATGATCTATTTATTTCGACCATCACTTAGCGGTAAAACCATCTATAGGAAAATGGCGGAAGCAAAGTTGTACACCTAATATTACGAACGTGGGTGACGAATATCGATGGGACGTATGCTGTGAGAGGCAATTGATAAAGTGATCCCCGAAACGATGATCGATTGCGTAGATGTGCGTAATATAAGTTACGGTAGTTCTGCAGGTAGTCTGAAGTCATAGACCCTAGAGACTATATTAATCAATAACAAGCGTATGCCGAATGTTGTGATCATAAGCACGAATAATTGGAAGCTTTCACTGTCGCGTAATTATGTAGTGTGGCCAAATTGTCGAGCAATTTATAATGATTAATGTTGATTTAACCTTGTTCAAGTTATGATCGGCAAACTAGTCAGCAACGTGACAACACCGTAACACGCGTTGTTTGTATATGATGTACGGCTGCGCGATCCGCGAAACGTGATTGCTCGATTGCTGGCGCGGTGTTTGGAAACTACTCGTTTGTGCACGATACGCATACAAATATGTGAGGTTATGTTTTTGTTTTACCCGAGAAAATAATATGCATGTAGGAGCTAAGGAGAATCACAATGTGAAGTCTCAAGATGGAAAACCAATATATATTTGGAAAATACATAAAGTTCATCGTTTAATTAGACATTTTGTGGCCCGAATATATGTGTCGTGTAGAATAGTATATTGTGTGACAAGGAATGAAACAAGACCGTTTCAGACTAGAGTGAAATTGGTAGGTCGAGCCGTAGGCAAGGGCTGATATCACTCGAAGTCTGGAATCGTGTTTTATACCGTGTCCAACACGATATCTTTAATGATTACCTGCATCGAAACTTCAAGTTTCAGTGTCAGCAGCCAGTCAGAAACAAGTTAAATTAAGGCCTATGGCGCGAAGAACTATTAACGTTGCACGGTTAGAGCTATCGCTTATGAGAATAAAATAAGTAAACTGAAATAACTAACAAACAAATTACAAAGTTATAGAAACAGGCGTGATTCTGCCCTAGGAAAGAAACACAACTGTTTTAAAGCATGATTTAAAGCATTCGCAATTTACGCATTCGCTAATTTTACGCACCCGCGGCATTGGCCTGAAATTAGCTTGATTCTACTAGCTGTAGAGACACTGAAACTTAAAGTTTCAATGCAAGTATCATGAAAAATGTATTTTTGCGCATATTTTTTTCATGAGGAATTATTATAATAAATTCCAAACATTGACTGCCGACTCCAAAAGAAGGGATGTTTAGCGTTTTTATGTACATATCTATTATTCTCTGATAGTTTTTGTGCTTACACATGATTCATTAGTATGATAACACACCTATAATGTGGTACAGCCAGGCGCCATCATAAAAGCGCTGTTGCCAAACTTCCGCGCGATTTTTATACTGTAACGTGTACGTCAATTTTATCTATAGAATTCCCGTGCCTGTTACGTCAAATAACTCCACTACATGTCCCGCGATCTCCCTTTTTTTTTAACACCAAATATCCGTAATATTTAACGAACTCGTGATACATTTTCTACTTCATCAATCTCGTTTCGAAGCAAATAATTGACCCGAAGTCGCGATTCGATACTTCTATTATAAAGCCTCATACTAAAATGTCGATTTTGGAAATTTTATTTCTCTTTCCAATAAGCCGCGTCCGACCTTGAAATTTTGCTAACATTTCCGAAATTACTTAACGTTGAGTATATTAAAAATTAATAAAGACCACGGGCAGGAGAGAGCCGCAGAGAGTAGTATTGCAGTTGGATGCGAGCAGCGCGAGGTGAAAGCAGGAAGCCGTATGCGCATGTGTCGATTCAGAGTGATGAGGCCGTGATTGCAGCGATATGCCCTAAATACGGATTTTCCAGTTTAAGGTTGGGAATAAATGTCCCTTTCATTAGCAATTTCACACAAAGCAGGACCATGCTAAATAGGGGTGAAAACGAAAAGTGATGAGAAGCAAAAATTGTATGCGAGATTTGAGAGAGAGAGAGAGACAGCGAGAGAGAGAGAGAGAGAGAGAGAGAGAGAGAGAGAGAGAGAGAGAGAGGAAGAGAAAGAGAGAATCTATGTAAAGGGTGGTTAAATTTTAAGGGCCGATGTTGATTTTGAATAAAACACAAATTATTTAGGAAATTATTGTCAATTCTTTTTATTATGATAATATGGTATGGTTCAATTATGTATGGAACAAAATATCGGCCAAATGGCCGCCGCGACCTCGGCGGCACACCTCCATCCGATGGTCCAAATTTTCGATGACGCTTAGGCATAATTGAGGTTCTATGCCGTTAATGTGCCGAATTATCTCATCCTTTAGCTCTTGAATTGTTGCTGGGTTATCGACGTACACCTTTTCTTTCAAATAACCCCAAAGAAAGAAGTCCAACGGTGTCAAATCACATGATCTTGGGGGCCAATTGACATCGCCACCACGTGAGATAACACGGCCATTGAATTTGTCGCGCAAAAGAGCCATTGTTTCGTTAGCTGTGTGGCAAGTGGCACCGTCCTGTTGAAACCACATATCGCCCACATCCATATCTTCCAATTCGGGCCATAAAAAGTTCGTTATCATCTCACGATAGCGAACACCATTCACAGTAACTGCCTGACCGGCCTCATTTTGGAAAAAATACGGCCCGATGATGCCGCCAGCCCATAAACCGCACCAAACAGTCACTCTTGGTTTTTCGACAATCACTCTTGGATTATGATTCGCCCAAATGCGGCAATTCTGCTTATTGACGAATCCACTGAGGTGAAAATGTGCCTCATCACTGAAGATGATTTTCTTCGAAAATTGATCATCTACTGTTGCCATTTCTTGCCGCCATTCTGACCATTGACGACGTTTGGAATGGTCAAGAGGCTTTAGTTCTTGAGTCAATTGCACCTTATAAGCGTGTAAATGCAAGTCTTTATGCATAATGTTCATCAACGACGAGCGTGAGAGGTGCAATTGTTGGGCACGACGACGAGTTGAGGTGGACGGATCTTCAGCCACACTATCGCGAACAGCAGCAATATTTTCTGCAGTACGAGCTGTACGAGCATGCACTGGTGTTTTAATATCTCCTACAGACCCGGTTTGCTCAAATTTTTGCACGATTTTTCCGATTGTACGCACATTCGGACGGTTAAATTGACCGAAAAAATCACGAAGTGCACGATATGCATTTTGATTTGAACGCCCATTTTCATAATAAGCCTGAATAACTTTAACGCGTTGCTCGATTGTGTATCTTTCCATGGTTTAAATTGAGTTAGTCTGAAATTGAGAAATGTCAAATGAAATGCAGAAAAAAATTTGACGTTTAGGTGTGGTTCACATTCAACATCGGCCCTTAAAATTTAACCACCCTTATATAGACTACTGTGTTCACAAAGTAAGGTGAATTTTGTTTTAAAATAATTTTTTTAAATTTATTCTTCCAAATCGATTTCGTCCCCCTCAAAATAATCCCCCCTAGCTACAATACACTTATGCCAACGTTTTTTCCAATCTTTGAAGCATGCTAAAAAGTCGTGCTCAGGTATAGCCTTCAATGCGCGTAGAGATTCACGTTTGATCTCTTCAATCGACTCAAAACGATTTCCCCGGAGTGGTCTCTTGAGCTTTGGGAACGGCCAGAAGTCACACGGTGGTAAATCAGGCGAATACGGTGGTTGTGGAGCGACATGAGTGGAATTTTTGGCGAAAAACTCACGAAGAACCAAACGCGAATTTTGGCACCAAACGCGATTTGACGCTTCTGAGGCACAAATGATCCTTCAAAATTGCTTGCACTGATCCAATTGATATTGCAAGTATGTAGGCAAGGTCTCGAATTGTTAATCGACGATTTTCGAGCACCAATTCCTTGATTTTCTTGATGTGTTGCTCATCAATTGACATCGATGGTCGTCCAGAGCGTTCCAAATCATCAACACGTTCTCTGCCTTCTTTGAAGTCTTTGTACCACTTGTAAACATTTTTCTGTGACATAGTCTCGTCACCGAAGGCCTTTTGTAACATTCGATACGTTTCAGCGGCGGAAATTTCATTCCGCAAGTAAAATTTAATAGCACTTCTTTGCTCAACAAAATTCGACATCGTAAAAATCGCCGAATTCACTTTTCTTTGTTCACAAAACCAAGCGTAAACTAAAAACTAATGATGATATTGACATGTAATTTGTCACAGATGTCACTAACAGTCCTACCAACTTGAAAAAAAAATTCATTTGTCCGATTCGGTTAACGCGGGAAGTTTAAATAAAAAATTCACCTTACTTTTTGAACACATTAGTATATGTTGTACACATATATCTGGGTTAGATAATGCAAGAGTCGGCCGATGTCGGGATTACGAGAATAAAAGCCGTCTATATCGTATCACCATGTATCAAACAGGAGTCATTCTTCACTCAGGATAACTACGTGCTCAGAAGTAAGAAGTCTTACTGTCAATAGTGTTGTGCGAATCCAATAGAAACCAATCGACATCCATTCATTACGATCGGATTATCCTTGACAAAACACCATTAATAATGGGGATTCTGTTAAGGGAGCTGCCATGAGGTCTGACAGATCTACAGACTTCGCGGCTGGATAAACCTGACGAGAATGGGAGCTACCCGTATCGCGTGGGCCATTACATTTCGTCGCCCTTTTACCGCGGTCGTCCATCACTTAGCAGCGATGATTTTATGCGGGGAGAACGAACGGGCAGGAACGGGCATGAAGAAGCAGGCGTAACGCGCACCCTATCCAGTGAATTTAGTACCCAGCATGCTAGAGGACGGCAAGCGATATATCATATCGCCTCCCATGGTTCTACCCTTACGACTACTACCCCATAGACTACGATATACCATTTTGCTGTGCTGTACAAACGAGAAAATACATAGGATACATTCTTTACACGTATGGACACACTTTTAACACGAACGATTGCGTATAATTCAGCTATTGGCTAGAAAATAAGTTAGCCAATACCTTACTCAACTGAAAAAACGCGAAACGAATCGCTTCGCGATTAAACGACCGTAAATTACTTTAATACGTATACGGAATTGTCGCGTAAATTCATAATTCTAATGTAATAAGTATCTTTTTTATGCTCTAAGAAGTCAAGCAGAATACGTATCCAGACAAAAAGCCTGCAAAGTAGAACCTTGCTCATTATTTGTCGCGTTTTACAAAGCCATCTCTGTAAAGAATGGAATGACGTCGGTGACTCATGACTTCCTTATAGAGGAAGCCTTGTGAAATGTTAAAAACAATGAAGAAGCAATGTGCCAGATTCTATGACCCTGAAGATTTCTCCATCTCCAAATGTTGAACGATTGAGACGCACAGTTTTGTATTTCCGGGCGTAAACCCTACCGGGTTGTGCGAGCCAAAATTTGATTGGTAATTCTAAACTGGTGAAGTCGAAAAATTTGTCTCAAGTATTGACTGGTAACCAATTTTTCCAGCATTGGACTGAAGCAATTTTGGTTGGACTTTACATGAAAAGTCGCTACCAATCAAAATTGGAGACGATTTTTTCGACTTTACCAGTTTGCAAAATCGCACAACCCGCTAGGGAAGTAAAACTATTTTTTTATCAGTTGTAAGAATTTGTGACAAATTATTTATTGCTATCCGATCATTGGTAGCCGTGTCTCTTCACATATTCGCGCAATAGAAAAATCTCTGAAGCACTCTTGTTCATTCGATTATTTGTTGTCAGGTATTAACTTTTTTTTATTCATGTTGGAGCATTTTCTACCACGTTTTGCAATTTTATAAATTAATTTTGCCCCGCATTTTTCCTCCTGTTCGCGTAATAAAAAATTCTCTTCGGCACTTTTTTCATGGTGCGCTTATTCGCTGGCAAATATTGTGTCTTAAAAAAATATTGAGACATCTAAAACTTTTTGCACATATCTAGTACCGTTAACAGATGTTTGGTATTAAATTTAGCGCAAACTGATTAAATGATTCAAATGTTACACTAGATTGCATTTTTAAGTTTCGATATTCTTCGTATTTACAGGACGAAAAAGCCTGCGGATTGAGAATTAATTTATCGATCGAAGTAAAATTTGACTTATTTGACACGCTAATAAAGCAGTAGAAGCTCTTCATTTTTTGCAATTTTCAATAAAATGTATTTAAAAAGTCTGATTTCATGGAATTGTGGATATGTCTTTTGAATTGAAATTGTGTTCATGATCGTGTCGTCGTATTAAAAATTTTTTGGTCACTGAAATTTCGTTCAGCTTCAGATTCTAAACTTTTTTTAAGCAAGAATAGAACGTAGAATCTTATACATTATTTATCATATTTGTTAATTTTCACAGAACTTCCTCCATATGGAAGTCAAAACTGATTAACGTACTTCCTCATATTAGATGGCTTGGGGAAAATAGACAATAACGAGGAAGCAATGTGCAAGGCTCTACTTTGCATCCTTGATTAAATTTTTTAAACTGATTTTCAGCCGCACCTTTTATTCCTTCGTTGAATGGAAAAATCTCTCGAACATTCTTGTTTATTATTCGATTATCTATATATTTACTACTATGTATACATATTTTTCCTTATTCGATTATCATGCGATATTATAAAATATATCAGCACCGAGTTCAGCATATGGAAAACGAAAGAATCGCAACCTACGCTTTAATTTAAATATATTTGTTGTCAATCCAAGCTATTATTGCGTTTGAAACCCTCCACGAGAATATTCTGTAATAATAGTTCCAGAACGTCCGACTGATGCACAAATCAATAATAGATATCTTTGAGAGGATAACTGCAACACTCTTGTCGGCGAGAAGTGGATTAAGAATACGTTCATTGATTACCGCTTCGGCTCCTCAATTATGAAGTCTTTCAACAAATACTGTTTCGCTTACTTTTAAGAAGAAGTTCGCACAAAGTTTCTGGTAGATGATTCGGAAGAGTGGGACTATAACTTTAAACGCAGATGCACAAAAGATGGGTTGAAGTAGATGCTGGTATACTATCGCTTCATATAAACAGAAATCCCTTAATTTTAGTACATACAGGGTGCGCCATTTTTTGCGTCTGTATATAAACATTGAATAACTTTAAAAAAAACTACCGATTTCCATATATGAGGTATTTTTATTTAATTTGGCCCTTTACAATTTATTTGGACTAGTTTTTTAATACAACATCAATCAAGTGGCTGCCTTCATTGGTCAAAGCAAAATGTGCCCCTTTTGCTGCGTTTTCCATCACTTTTTCGAGCATCTTGGGCGGTATAGCGACGATTTCGGCACGAATGTTTGCCTTGAGCTCGTCAATGGTATGAGGCTTGTTGGCGTATACTCTGCTTTAAAATAACCCCACAAAAAGAAGTCCGGAGGGGTCAAATCTGGATATCTGGGTGGCCAGTCTATATCGCCATTTTTTGACATCACACGTCTAGGGAGTTTCCGTTGGAGAAACTGCATTGTTTGATTTGCAGTGCGGCATGGCACACCGTCCTGTTGAAACCAGTAACCGTCCAGACATTTTTCACACATTTGAGGGCAGACATAATGAGCCCACATCCACTGACATCGATTCCCATTGACTGTTTCGCCGTCTCTGAAGAAAAATGGCCCACTGATGGTTTTGGCGCAAACGCCGGCCCAAAAAGTCACTTTTTGGGCATGCAATGGTGTTTCATGGATCTCGTGTGGATTCTCCGTTCCCCAAATCCGGCAATTTTGCTTGTTAACGGCGCTAGAAGGTGTGAAATGGGCCTTGTCGGTCATCAAAATTTCCTTCCAAAAATCAGGTTCAGTGTCAACCATTCGAGCGACTGTTTGGCCGTATTGCAAGCGACGTGGACAGTCAGTCGGCAATATTCTTCGAGTCAATTGCACATTATACGGAAACAAATGGAAATCATCCTTCAAAATGCGCCGCAAAGTGGTTCCACTGACGCCAAAATGCTGAGCGCGGTGACGATACGACACATGTGGGTTCTCGGCAACACTCTGTCTTACCCTTACTTAATTCCGGACTTACGAAACAGTGTTACGGAGTTTATTTGGCTGGATCTAGGGGAAATATCCATTTTCAGAGGTCATGAGAAAAGAATATATGCAGTGGGCGCGTGAGTTCGTACTTATAGTTTAGAAGCAGAACGGGTGGAATGACATCGGGGCCGACTCTTCGGTAACGTCGATCGAAGACAGGGCATTGGAAACTTCGGTTAGGGAAATGGCAACAGTGCGACATCTGGACTAGAGCGATCCGCGATAGTGGAGCAATTGAGACCTAGAACTACCCCTATTTACGTTGTAGACCGATTCAATATGGTCGCCGAATACATGTTGTGTAAAAAAAATAGGTCAAATGAGATCAGTAAAATCGGGGCAAGTTAGATCAAAATTAATTCATGGCATTTAAATTGTTTTAGTTAATTATGCTGTATACCGCCCTAGACTGAACATTTCATACGCCAGGTAACTGGAATATGCGTATTTTTGTATACCAATAATAATTTCAGTTCATAAAGATGCAAACAAATATGAACTCTGTCGGTACATTTACGAAATACTACAGTATCATGGAAAGTCACACAGAAAACATTAAGAGCAGCCATAACAAAGCGTATTGTTACTAAAGCCATAAAACAGAAATCGAAAAAAGAATGCAAAGTAGAACCTTCCTCATAGCAGAAGCTTTATGAAAGGTGGAAAATAATGAGAAAGCCATGTGCAAGGTTCAACTTTGCGCCCTTGCTTTAAACAAAATGTAGACAATTAAATTTAACAAAATTTTACTTGTCGAGAGATTTTTTACAAATTAGCAGTGCTATAAAATCTCATTGCTTTAATATGATTTAACGACAATCGTAGCGAATAATAAATAACTGTGTAACTGGTATAACAAATTTGAGATAAATTGATGAAGCTACTTACGATTTACAGGCCTTTATGTTTGCAATCGTATAACAAATTTCAATTTTCTATACAAGTCTCTGCCTATTTCGAAAAATAATGCCTCTCCCGATTTTCACCACATTTGTAACCAAGTATTCCTGATTGTTATTACACAGGTATCTAAAGTTTACGCTTATTTTGGTAAATGTTTTGAGTGTAGAAGCAATTACAAAATGACAAATGAAAGAAAAATGTAACAAATCCAATATCTAACACCACTAAAAATTAGTTTGTTACTTTCGAAAAATACAAAATTTTAAATACGCTAACCTCTTTATAGATTCGGCCCAATTTCAATACCATTCGACCTTGAACATTACTTTACTTGTAAAGGACTGTTCAGCTCGATAAAGAAACATTTGCGGCAGTCAGAGCATTTAAGGACATTTTTTACAAAATTGTAAACGTCGTAAAATTCAAAATCGTGCATCAATTTTGACGTAACCCATAATGAACAAAAGGATGTTTATGCTTTACCTGATTGACAAACTTCGGTTTGATAGGTAGAGTAAACTTTGAGATATAGGGGTCTGAAATTTTTGCGGTCTAAACACATACATGTCCATCCAGACATTCTTTTTAAATAACTTTTTCTTGATTCTCAGTACTCTCCGTAAAATTAGGGAAGAGATGGCATGAAAATTTCTCGGTAACGTATGAATATTCGACAATGACCTTAGCCGGTAATATTTTTTAAACATTTGAGTCACATGTAAGTAAATGGGATTAACCAGTTTTTGCCTCTCGTTATCGCAGTTTTAAGGCATAGATGAAATCATTTTTCACTTACCAAAAACCTATAAACTCGGTAGATCGTTACGCATTTAATTGAGGAAAATATTCTTCAAAGGGCCACCGTTCAGTTTTTCCAACAGTTAAAGGTTTGCTGTTAAGGAAAGAAGTAATAAAAAGGCTTCGTTCTTCTATAATCCTATTTGTAGTTGGATATAATTTTATATTCTCACCATGGAAATGCTAAAGTTTCTCTAAGAAATTATGGAAATATGAAATTATATCATATTACGTATATGACTATACAAGAACGAGGCCGTTTTTATATTTATTTTTCTAACGGCGAATTTTTATAATTTTGGAAAAGCCAAAGGATGAATACAACTGATACATCTGCTCTACTGACAAATTGTATTCATACACTCACTAAATAACTTTGGAAAAGTAACTAATGTTATGAAATATTGGGTCTGGGAAAAAGTTCGTGGCGTTTGTCCCGATAGATGGCATCAATTGCAAATAAGTAAGGAAACACAGATCGCAGCGACACCACTAAACTCTCGTTAGAAAGATGACACTTCGAGCGTTACTTTGAGTGTATAAACATCGAAATTGGTGCAGTGGGAGGATAGTTGTTTGCGTTTGGAAATGGAGAAAAGTAATGAAAAATTGCGCTCTTTTTTGCAATATTATTACGACGAAGGGACGAACGCTGCGCAGGCTTGTGAAAAAATTTGTGCTGTGTACGGTGAAGGTACTTTACCAAAATCTGCTGCGCGGAAATGGTTCGCTCGCTTTCGTTCTGGTAATTTTGATGTGAAAGATGAGTCACGCTCTGGTCGTCCAATCATTGAAAAAGCTGATGAAATTCTTGAAAAAGTCCAGCAAGATAAGCTTATCAGCAGTGTCGATATTCGTATGGAGCTAGGCATTGACCACAAAACTGTTTTGAACCATTTACACAAAGCTGGCTATAAAAAGAAGCTCGATATATGGGTTCCTCATGAGTTGAGCGCGAAAAACATGATAGACCGAATTAATATCTGCGATTCGCTGCTGAAACGCAATGAAATCGAGCGTTTTCTGAAACGTGTCATACCC
This sequence comes from Cylloceria caligata, assembly GCA_963942595.1. NCBI lineage: Eukaryota > Metazoa > Arthropoda > Insecta > Hymenoptera > Ichneumonidae > Cylloceria > Cylloceria caligata. The sequence continues at coordinate 11,972,626 of OZ012708.1, forward strand.
GGTGATGAAAAATGGATCACGCACGACAATCGGAAGCATCAAAAATCGTGGACAAGGGATGGTGAGCCGTCACAAGCGTTCGCGAAGCCAGGATTGACGGCGAAAAAGGTAATGCTGTGTGTGTGGTGGGACTAGAAGGGAATCGTCCACCATGAGCTACTTCCAGTTGGTCAGACGATTGATTCTCAACTCTACTGTGGACAACTAGAGAGATTACGCCAAGCAATTGAAAGAAAACGACCCGAATTGATTAATAGGAAAGGTGTTGTCGTCCATCATGATAACGCCCGACCACACACTTCTTTGATGACCCGTTAAATATTGCAAGAGCTTGGTTGGGAAGTTTTAATGCATCCACCGTATAGTCCAGACATAGCATCCTCTGACTATCACTTATTCTGATCTCTGTAGAACTCTCTTAATGGAAATAAGCTGCTTTCAAAAGAAGCCTGCGAAAACCACTTGATTCAGTTTTTCAAACAGAAACCACAGAAGTTCTTCACCAGCATTTCGGGTAGAGTCATGATGCCATGACTCTACCCGAAAAATGGCAAAACATTATCGATAATAATGGAGCATATTTGGTTTAAATAAATTCATTTTTACACTATAAGAAAACCAGTTGAATTTTACTAAAAAAAACGCCACGAACTTTTTCCCAGACCCAACATAAGGAATCACCACAAATAGTACAGTAACTACACCGGTACATCTACCCTTCTTAACTGTCCCGTCTTCCCAGCCGGTCCTCCGTCCTTATTTTACATAAACAGTAGTTTTTACCGATGTATGCATCCGTTCGCTTCCTGTAATGAACCTTTTTACACTAATTATCCGAATAAAAAATTATTTTGCCTCGTTTTATTTTTTTATATCCATGAATTCCATTGAATCGTTTGATCAGTACTGCACGGGAGAATAATCAAGGACTACAGTATATTCTTGGTTGAACCATAGAGGCGAATAATTAACGAGAGAGACTGGAAACTGGGGGAAGCTACTGAGAGACGCCACGACCTTTAGTTTATTGTATATGAGCTGTTTATGCGTATAAATGTTTCAACGCTGCCGAGAACGAAGTGACAGGTAGCGAAAGGGGATGAGAAAGTGTGGAAAAAGACAGAGTGCGAAAAGGTCCTAAGGTTAGGGGGAGGGGGCGACGAGCGATGGCGTGCGGCAGGCGGGCAGGGTGAGATTCGAAGAATCCGCGTGGCGAACGAGCTTTAGGGACAGGGATTTACGCGGTGCGAGTTTGCCCGCCGTCGCCTATTCCAAGGCGCGAGAACGCCCTTTATACGTCGTCGTTGTAACGTATGGCTGCTATAGATCACAATTACGGGTAATGGCGCTCACTCTTGTATTCATGGCGATATTATTTTTGGTTGCTGACACCCTCCAGGCGCCTGGTCACAACGACTGCAGTGAACGCTCGGCGTTTCGTTCATACACATATACCCGGACACACACTGAGGTATGTTTTCTACATGCATACAACAAAAGTAGGGTGAGACGAGAGACTATAAAAAATAGAGAGGTAACCCTGAGTTTGCGATATAATATATACCCGGCAGCGCAGACTTCGGGTCGTATGCTAAACAGCCGGTAATGCCGGTTTGATTTACTTCGCAGCAGCGGAAGCTGAAGCGGCAGCACTTCGAGAAGCCCAAAGAGCGACCCTCTCTTACTGTGAAAACGCAGATATATACCTACAGTATGTATTTTCGCATTTGATTGGGTACTGGAGTGCAGAGAAACGTTTTAATTATCTGACCGTGGCTTAATGTGCTATGATCTTGAGGGTAGTGAAGCACGAATTACACAGTGCGCATCGTAATACTATTGCTCAGGGGCTAGATCCAGAGCTCATGCTGCTTTACACGAAGAAAAAAGGGCCAATGACGTGTTGGCACCTCGTAACTTTCTTATCATATCTTTTATTGGCATGAAGTTATAAGTACGATCAACCGACGTACTGAAATTAGGGATATACATCTAGCGAATAACTTTGAATATATTCATTTTCTCCTGCTTGGGTCCTGGCTTTCTGCCGGCGATGCGTAGTACTACATCTAAATGGATATGTTTCGATATAGTTTAACGCGTCACCACCCTTTGCCATTTTCATGTTCGATCCTAATCCAGGATTTTCATTCCGGCGCACAGCGCTTTTGGGCTCGTAATATATATAAGTAATACAGTGTGTAACAGAGAAACGAGCGAGAGGGCGGATCTTTCCCTCTCATTCGAGCTCATCGAAACTGACTCATAGAAAAGTGTTGTTCGCCTGTACTGAAAATCTAGCCTAAATCGAACGTGAACTGGTTACTTTACTACAATTCGAATGAAAAATAAAACGATCAGAACATGAAAATATGCGATGGTGTTTAATTGTCCGAGAATGTTAAATACTATTATTAATATTGCTTTTACGTTGACCATGATTCACGTTAATTAAATTGACTGCTTTACACTTTTTTCGTTTCACAGAGTAAGAAGAATCGTGTCCGTGAAGAGTATACGGTGACTATACGCAGCTATTGAGAGCTAAGTACAAGTTTTACTCAATATCCCCATGTCTACTAAAAAATGTTATTATCACAATCCTATATGAGTGCACAATAGAATGAGTAGATTCGTGGTCAATCACTAAGTTTTAATTATCTGTATGAAAGTCAAAAGTCTGCGGAACGAAATATTTTTCATTTTACTAATTTGAAGTAAATTGTTTTGAAACTTTTTCAGGTTAAGTATTTGAAGGATTTATAGAATTGTACTGCAATGTAATACTAAATCTATTTTTTTTTAGTAGAGTATCCAGTAAACTGAGTAATGTAGCAGCAATGTGATTGAAAGTAACGAGTAATATTACCTGAAGGTTATGTGTAGATTACATCTAAAAAGGTATTTCCCTCGCAGTAATGTTACATGCTATGTAACAATTTATATAAAACCATTAGATTACAGTTATGATGCAGGTTTGTTGTATAACCCAACTACAATGTGACAAGTAGCAGAATAGTTACGAAACCGTTACTTCGAAATGTTATGTAACAATGTTCTATTGTACTTCTGTACTTCTCACTTAAGTAACAACTTATATTTAAGTTACATGTGCTGTCCAGGTAATATTTATTAATCCTTTTGGCTACTTTGCTGTTACATTCCTGCTACATTATTGTGTTTAATGGCTACTGTTTTAGCTATTTTCAGGCAACGAAGGATTGGGAGAACGCCAAAGATAATAATAAAGGTATTGAGCCGTTACCACTAAAAGTAGAGCGAGCCGTGGATAACTTAGAGCACACCCGGATTAGGACTCCTGTAAGTGGTTCCGTACAACTTTGTAGTCTTATGCACACTAAGGTGACGGACGATGTTTAACTATAACAGACAGAGACACAGATAGACAGATAGGCGGACAAGCGGGCGGACAGACGTACAGAAGTAAATAAATGCTTTCTCGTACTATACACTTTAAACATGTATTCATAGCGTCTCGACGCAAGCGTCTCTGTTTTTATGAAATATCATAATTTGAATAATAAATTAACTAAAGTAAGATCCGAAATTCCGTTTATTATAGTTTTTTGCAGTAGGGTATCTATAGATTTGGAAAAAAATGTCGCACCCTTGTTTTGGGAGGCAAACATCTAGGTTTCCAATGTTCATCCAAGCATCCAGGCAAAACGGAGTATAACAATGGAGCAGAACTCAACAACAACCCGAAGAAATATCTGAATTGGATTCATAACTGCAGTAACAATATTGGTGCCATGAGTAGTTTGTTAATTTTATAATTATAAGCTGAACGCAACTGTGTGATTGAAAGTTTCATACTTAAATTGAATACAAAGATCTATGTTTATAGTCAGCATGATTGATATTTAATCAAACCTTTAATTACCTTGAACCTATTAATAGTTGCACTTTAGAAAAACTGTGCACTCAAATGATTACATTCTTGCTAATAAACCAAATTAATCTTCATCTATGAGTGTAAAAGTAGACGTGCTAGACGATCTCAATTTTTAAAAAATCCTTACAGCTGCTCATCAGTAACTTTTTAGTTTAATGGCTATCTTTCTATATACAGATCAAGAATAGTAAATCTCTACTAGTATACAGTATGCAAGTACTAGAATTAGTTGGTCGTTGCTTTTTATAATAAAATAATAATTTGTTTGAGAATCCGTCCGATGTTGTTTGACCGATCTGTGAATATATTGGAAAAATATGAGTCTTCACTCACGACAGGGTGATAAATAACCAGACACGTCGACGGTATGTTGAGGAAGCGGTTTATTCTCCCTTCTGTCAGCTCGAATAAAAAATACAGTTTTGAGTATAATTTGGAAAAATATCAAAGTGAAAAATAAATACAAAATTAGGTTAAATTTAGAAAAATACAAAATTGATATAAAAATAAATGCACCACAATCAGAGAATTAAAAACTGTATATAAATAAATAAATTCAATCAGATTTTGTCTGTGAGACTTGAGCAGCACGCAATTATATTAATTGTTTGCTATACATACCAGGTGTGCTTATGCATACCAGGTGTGTGCATAAGTTTTTTCCGGTTTAACTAAGAGATGGCGCCAGCGAAAAGTACGCAGCGTATTAATTTGACAAATACGTCATTTTGTTCGTCTGACATTAACCTACAAACACACACAAGTTGAGTCCGCCAAAAACTAGCGTCTTTGTTTTATCGTTCAGTGATCATGTCGAGTTTTGTGCCTGAAAAAGAACATTTGCGGCACGCATTGCTTATCTTATTTAATCAAAAGAAAAAGGCTGCTGAAAGTCAACGTTTGCTGGTAGAAACATATGGTGAACACGCTCCATCGATTAGAACATGTGAGACATGGTTTTGACAATTTAAAAGTGGTGATTTCAATGTGAAAGACAGTGAGCGCTCTGGTAGACCACAAAAATGCGAAGACGAGCAATTGCAGGAGTTATTGGATGATGACCCAACTCAAACTACACGGCAATTAGCAGAAGCATTACATGTGTCACAAGAAACAATCAGCAGACGTTTACGAGTAATGGGGAAGATCAATAAACTCGGTAAATGGGTCCCACACGATTTGAATGAACGTCAAATAGAAAATCGCAAAGTCACTTGTGAAGTGCTGCTTCAACGCCACGAAAGGAAATCATTTTTGCATCGAATTGTGACGGGTGACGAAAAATGGATTTATTTTGAAAACCCGAAGCGGAAAAAATCGTGGCTTTCACCTGGCGAAGCCGGTCCTTCAACACCGAGGTCAAATCGCTTCGGCAAGAAGACCATGCTCTGTGTCTGGTGGGACCAGAGCGGTATTGTGTATTATGAACTCTTGAAGCCCGGTGAAACCGTTAATACACAACGCTATCGCCAACAAATTATTAATTTAAACCACGCATTAATCGAAAGACGACCGGAATGGGCCAGAAGACATGGCAAAGTGATTTTGTTACACGACAATGCGCCGTCTCACACAGCAAAAGCAGTGGAAGACACCTTGAAATCGCTTGGATGGGACATCCTTCCGCACCCGCCGTATTCGCCAGACTTGGCGCCATCTGACTATCACCTCTTCGCATTAATGGGGCACGCGCTCCCAGAGCAGCACTTCAGCAATTTCGAGGAAGTTGGAAAATGGCTCAACGAATGGTTTGCCGCAAAAGACAAGCAGTTTTTCTGGCATGGTATTCATAAGTTACCTGAAAGATGGGCGAAATGTGTAGAAGCCGATGGCCAATATTTTGAATAAAACAAAAATTAATTTCCCTTGAAAATTACGTGCTTTTTTTTACCAAAAAACCGGAAAAAACTTATGCATACACCTGGTATGTACTGAGAGCGGTGTACGTGCTACAGCCAGTGCTGCGGAGCACTCCACGCTATGAGATAAATGAGTGCGTAAAATGTGTCAATTATTCACTGCAAGCTCTCAGCAGATTTATCTGAGAGAAGTTGCAGTGAATGGGTGAGAGCACTTGCAATTTGATTGCTTGAGTGCTGTGAGTGAATGTGAGGATAGCGACGCATTCAGCACTGCGGAGCACAATACAACATAGACTGAGGATGCACAACTGAGCAGAGAATAGTCACAGTATTTTCCCAGCAGATTTTCTGGGGGAAAATACAGTGAATTATAAAGCACATACGTAATTATATTAATTAAGCCGGCAAGACAGTGTGAGGAAAACGTGGTGCAGCCCGTGCTGCAGCGCACGCCACAATGTGAGACAATAATGTTGATGTACCGTTAATTCTTTACTCCTCACTGACAGTGAATTACTTTGAATGTGTCAGTGTACGCTTAGCTGAATGCTGAGTCCAGGTGAGCAAGAAATGTTGAGCGAGTCCGGTGAATTGAGTGACAAAAGGGTCCGAGAGTCCAGAAATGCGTGCGCTGTTCAGTGGATGTTTCGCAAAAGTGTCTAAAGTTTCAACATGGCTGCGGGATACGAAAGCGTCGTTGGGCGCTGAAGTCAATTGAGAGAGATAGCCGGTGAGCGAAGCCGAAGTCAAGCGAGGGAGACATCCTCTCGCTCAACGCGGCATGCCTGCGAGGCACAGCCTCGGCTCCAAGAAGCTCTGCCCCGGCTATCTCCGGCCCAACCGAACGCAGCGTGCTAGAGCACAGCAACAGGTCGACGCACGGCGAATATCGATCGCCGTGCGCCAGCTGATTATCCAACACAATTGAAATATAAGAAAACGGATCTAAGATGGGAATATGTAAAAAAATAAATTCGAATGCAGTATTTGGCGAGTTAATATCATATATGGACATGTTAATATGATAAAAAATGTTTGGTAAATATGCTGTTTAGGGGACCCACCTCCGATCGCCTTCTAACTACACGCGTTCGACGCGTTTTTGTATGCCCAACAACTTTTTCCTCTGGCAAAAGCGTCGCTCTTGCCGCCGGAAAAAGATATTAACCGTCAAAGACTGAAAAATCACACACGCTACGTACATATAATTGTACGCGGCAGTAGTCGCTTACAGGACGAATCACTTGTTTCAAGACATTTAGAGGTTAAAGGAATGAGCCTATTTCAAAGGTCATCGGTGTATAGGCCATAATTCTGCAGTTTTACCAACTTTATTTAATAATAATAATAATAATAATAATAATAATAATAATAATAATAATAATAATAATAATAATAATAATAATAATAATAATAATAATAATAATAATAATAATAATAATAATAATAATAATAATAATAATAATAATAATAATAATAATAATAATAATAATAATAATAATAATAATAATAATAATAATAATAATAATAATAATAATAATAATAATAATAATAATAATAATAATAATAATAATAATAATAATAATAATAATAATAATAATAATAATAATAATAATAATAATAATAATAATAATAATAATAATAATAATAATAATAATAATAATAATAATAATAATAATAATAATAATAATAATAATAATAATAATAATAATAATAATAATAATAATAATCCCTCCCAAGTGTGTCGCCTTGCCGCGGCGGGGGGGCTTGCGTTTCTGCAATGAACTTTGGAGCTCGGCCGGCGGGGGCTCTAGCCCCTGGCAGGTCTAACCTTGCCGGACAGGTCCATGGGGAGCAGGCAGACTAAGAACACACAACATCAAAAGCTACGGTGGAAGGCATCGTGCCTACGGCTGCATGGCCGCAATGATGTAAACTAAAGCGGTCGCGAACGATCCCTGCAGGGCACCGGGTGGAACCCTGCAGTATTTACACCTTACCTAGACAAGGCGGCTCTGCCTAGGCAGACCTACATTCCGACCTACTCGTGGGATTAATATGGAGAAACTTTTAAAAGAAATAAAACCTAAGCAGAAGAAGGAGTTGGAAAAAACATCGACCGAGGAAGAGCTCAGGACAATCGGAGAACTCGCGACGAACAATATCGGGGGAGAGTCGAACGATGATAGCTTGGCAAACGTGACCGAAAGTGTCAACCTGAGAAAGAGAAGTATACTTCAGTCATGTTCGTCAACAGGCACGGAAGATCGATCTCTACATCAGAAGAAAAAGAAATTAAGATACAGAAAGAGAGAAACGACACCGCCACCCATGGAAGAGGGTAAAACGGTTCCACCTGTCGTCGGAAATATAAGGAGGCATCGAGAAGAACCTCAACCTCCTCATTCGATGATGACAATAAGAACGAACCCGATTTGACAGAGTTATTACAACTCTTTCATGAGACCGCGACTAAAATGGACGAGGCAGCGGCAATACAGAAAAATATGAATATGGCGGTAAAAACCGGCATCAAGACGATTCTTGAGGCCGCCGACGCTGCGCTAAACATGCAAAGCAGGACAGCCTTGAAGGGACGAATGATGGCAGACGACCTGACAGAGACAGAAACGGAGACAACGGAACCGGCGCCGCGACCGACGAAACGGAAACGGGAGGCGACGAAGACCCCACCAGAGGCCCGGCAGAAGCAACCCCCGAGAACGGAGGAGGCTGAAACCTGGACAACCGTGAGGAAACGAAAAAAGAAAGAAAAAATGACGGAACCGAAAAACAAAACGGACGAGACGAACGTACTGACCCAGGCTGAAAAGCGCAGACCAACCCCCAAACATAGGGGAACGGCTGTACTGGTCAAACCTGGGAAAGACAACACGTACTCGGACATCGTACGGAAGATAAGGACGACGGTCGAGCCGACGAGCAGTCATGTACAGGTGACGGCTCTAAGGAAGACCAAAGACGGACGGTGTCTCATCAAGATACAGTCAGACACGGACGGACGAGAACAGTTTCAGCGCGCACTACAGGACGCGGTCGGGGACACGGGCAGTGTAAGGACCGTGACTTCCAGGGCGCAACTGGAGATCATGGACCTCGACTGCGTTACCACCGCGGAGGACGTGATACGGGCGCTGAGACGAGAAACGGGACGAGACGGCGACTTTGGTGTCCACATCTTCGGCCCGAACCGGGCCGAGCAGTACATGGCAGTCTGCGACCTCGAGACGCGGGAAGCCGAGGTGCTGCTGGGCCGGGGCCGGATCGGGATAGGATGGGTGCGATGCCGACTACGACAGCGATTGACGGTGACCAAATGCCACAAGTACCTGGGCTACGGACACACAAAGACCAACTGCACGAACACGGATCGGACAAAAAGCTGCAGGAAATGCGGCGAGACGGGACATTACGCGACGGACTGTAAAAACAGACCGGCATACCCTCTGTGCTCTGAGGCGGAGCACGGAGACGCGGCGCACCTTGCGGGAACCGGGAGATGTGCGGTGTTCCGGGCTGCGCTGGAGGAGCGCAAAAGGGAGGCCGGAAGATGGACACCGTAATTCAGGGAAACCTGAACCGGAGCAGAACAGCGGACATGCTTCTACCTCAGATAGCCGACGAACACGACGCCGACATACTGATACTGTGCGAACCATACAGGAAACGGACGACACAGACGTGGATCACAAACGAAAACGAGACAGCTGCTATCTGGGTGAGGGGTGCCGCCCGATCCCGGATGACTGACCGCGGCGCAGGCGAAGACTTCGCATGGGCTAAGGTCGGCGCTGTCACCTACGTCAGCCTCTACTTGACCCCGAACTGTGTCGCGGCGGAGTTTGAGAGAAGGGTGGCGCTCCTCGAAGACGGAATTAGGGATCTGCCTGGTGACGTCGTGGTCGCGGGGGACCTCAACGCGAGGGCGGTCGAGTGGGGCATGACTGTGACGAACAGACGGGGACGACTATTACTGGAGATGGCCGCAAGGCTAGACCTAGTGGTGGCAAATACGGGGAACACACCGACATACAGACGACCAGAATTTGGGAACTCCATACCAGACGTAACGATGACGTTAGACAGAATACTGCCACGGGTAGGGCGATGGAGGGTGGCTGAGGACTACACGGCCAGCGACCACCAGTACATCGTCTTCGAAGTGGGAGAACAGACAACGACGACACGGACGAGGATTCAGCGCCCCCCGCGGTGGAATACGAACAACCTTGACGTACGGAAGTTTTCGGAAGAGCTGGCGGCAGCGCCGGCGCCGATAACAAACGTCCCCCCAGAGCTGACAGGCCGGCTAAGGGCGGAAAGACTGGTAGACGAAACGGCCAAACTGACGGAACGGCTGTGCAATAGCACTATGCCAAAACGACATTACGGACAACGCAGACAACCACAATATTGGTGGACGGACGAGATCGCCGAACTCCGGAAGATCTGTCTGGCAAACCGAAGACGGGCCACGAGGGCTGGTGGGAGACCTGAAAGGGAAACCCTCCAGGCCGAATACAAGACAGCACCGAAACGACTGACGAACGCTATCAGAGACAGCAAAACGCAGTGCTGGAGGAAGCTCTGCGAGGAGGTGGACCGGGACCCGTGGGGCACTGGTTACAAGTACGTGACCGGTAAACTAGGGGCCCGGGTCTCACCAGGACTCAAAGATGCTGAAACCACTCGACAAATTGTGGACGGACTTTTCCCGACACACCACATACGGACGGACGCAACGGATGACAACGGGACACCGACACACAGTAGACGCAGAGCCCGAAATCGTGGCAGTAAATACAAATAACCTCCGATCGGCATGAAAATTGGTATGCAGGGGTTTTTAAGGTCGCTGATTACGAATCTGAAAGCTAAATTATTGTAAACAAAATGGCCGATCCAATATGGCAGACATGGATGTTAAAAAGGTGTCCGATCTTGACAAAAATTGGTATATGCGGGTTTTTAGGGTCGCTTATTACGAATCCGAAAGCCAAATTATTGTAAACAAAATGGCCGATCCAATATGGCGGACATGAATGTTAAAAAGGTGTCCGATCTTGACAAAAACTGCTATATGTGGGTTTTGAGGTTCGCTCATTACGAATCCGAAAGCCAAATTATTGTAAACAAAATGGCTGATCCAATATGGCGGACAAGTATGTTAAAAAAAATTAAAAATTTTCAAAAAAACTCCCTCCTGCCGTACCACTCAAAAAAGGATGAAATAATTTACTTATTTAGTATGACGTTTTCGTATACAATGATATATAACTTGCGTTAGTTATTTGAATTTTAATTATTATAATTGAATTGAACAAAATTGATATACGCGGGTTGTGAAAGTGACTGATTGCGAATCAGAAAGCCAAACAATTTCGAACAAAATGGCCGATCCAATATGGCGGACATAAATATTAAAAAGGTGTCAGATCTTGAAGAAAATTGATATACGCGGGTTGTGAAAGTGACTGATTACGAATCAGAAAGCCAAACAATTTTGAACAAAATGGCCGATCCAATATGGCGGACATAGATGGAAAAAGGTGTCAGATCTTGACAAAAATTGGTATACGCGGGTTTTTAGGGTCACTGATCACGAATCCGACAGACAAATTATGGTACACAAAACGTATCCTGTTAAATGGATGAGATATAATATAAAATATAATAATCATAATAAAATAAACGTGAGCCGTGCCTTCTACGGAATTAATATTTTTATTTTCAAAATACATTATTCTCGAAATCGTGTAATCGAATTTAATTTTTAGTCGAATGGAACATCGGATTCGGAGTCGCCGTCGCCGTCGTCGATGTCGGAACCATCTACCGAGCTTGTATCGTCCACAAGACCCGATTCGATGTTATTTGTGACGAAACCTTGATGTGCTGCAGCATTGATAGTTGGAGCGAGCAGCATCGCGACAGCTTCCGGCGACAAACTTTTTAGTGGTTTCTTCGGTAGTTGCCGGATGCTAGATATGTACGGGTCTGAAGAAATTAGCAGCCGGTGGAAAACATCTTGCATTGTTTTTATCCTGGAAGTTTTTCGCGAGAAGTTTTCTCGGTATCGTTTAATATCTTTATTTCGAGCTTCCTGAGCGTCTTCGGATAATTCGCCGATTGGTAAAAGCGCATGAGCTATTATCAGTGAACCGTGAATTAATAGCTTGTGTACCGAAGTAGGCATGTGGTACCAAGGGTATAATGCAACGATAGTTCTTGCCGTTTCAATAGTATACTGCTCAAATAGTTCACAATTTATCTTGTGGCCACACGAGATAACTTGTAGGATAACATAGAAACGGTTAATTACTTTTTCGTTGACCCCGGTTATCAAAGCAGAAACCTTCCAATTCTCAAAAAATCGCCGAGCTGTGTTGCCATCATTGCTGCTGCCGTATCCAGGCTTCGGACGATCAATGCTTAGACCCAATTCGCTCTTGAATTCGCGTTGAATCCTCTTCTTGGTTTCTTCGGTAATTTTTTTTTCTTCGGAACTTCGTGCTTGCCATTTTTTAATGCCGAGTTTGTACGACAAATGTATGCAATACTCGAAGCACCGTATCCACACATGCAGTGTCGACAACCCGAACTTCAAATTCGTTTCAACGACCTCCTTTTGCAACATAACGTCGATGGCATTGAAATCTTTGCTGGTTGCTCCACACAAATAGCACCATTGAGCAGATTTCGTCGATGACACAGCATTGCAAACTTTACCATCTATCATGGTGAACGCCAACTTGTACGTTATGGAGATATCTTTTCCACTTACTACAGTTTGGAGTGGACTAAGCGACTTTATTTGTGCTTCGACAATTCCAACTTCATTTAGTGTGGACTCTGTATCTTCGTGCAGAAACTGTAGTCTAAGCGGCCTACAAAATCGTGGAGACGAGGGCCTAGGGTTCTTCCAAACCATGATTTCTGCTTTTGTTTGTTGATCAATGCAGATGAGTTGTAATGGCACAACCGAAGTAAAAAACACATGCGCATCTGATTTGCTATCATCAGTAAAAGTCTGCTTATATTTACTTTGCCCAGAGCTTCCATCGCAACCCCATTTGCAAATTAAATCCATATTACGAGCATTACCGTTAGTCAAGGTTTCAACGACTTCTGTTTGGACGAGTAAAATACGTTTAACTGTATGATCTAATAATGCCTGCAATTCGACTTCCGCACTCGTCTCTGTAATGGTAATTGCGTCAGACCGAGGATAACAACGCTTTTTTGCTTCCACCACTTTTTCGTAAGACGGATATAGACGACAGTTATGTGCCAACGATATTTTTCTCATCGTTAGGTAAGCTCCCTTTGACAATTTACATTCGATCAAAGCGGAAAGTGCAGCCTCTTCCGATAAAGAGGTTTCACCCGTTACTGCATAAGCTTTTCGATACTTAGAAGCTCTTAAAGGACTCGTCATTGTTACGTCCTTAACAACTTTCGAAGCGTCTAATTGTCCCGAAGCGCGAAGGCTCATTTGAGTAGCGTATGCTAATTCTTCCGGGGTTGAGGATTCACGAATATCTTCGGTCTTCTTTCGTTTTGACCTTTCACTTGCCGATGTAAACTCAAGGGACGGGCGGCCTCTTTTACTACCTGGGTCTTTCTCAACAGTGTCTGTAGGTACGGCAAAATATACCTGCCCGCTAAGCCATTTACTGTTTTTCTTGAAGAAAATGTCCGATGTTCTATTAGCTTCTTGCCACCTGGTTCTTATTTTATTAAACAGCATTGAAAAGGCGGTTCTCGAGTCCTCAGGCACCCCAACTTTACGTCCACTTTTCTCGGAAATTTTAGTTTCCACGAAATTCAATAACGTAGCGAAATTATCGTTCAAATTATCCTTTATAATAAGATATAATTCTTTCCTCGTCAAATGTACTCCTTCGTAATGGGACCCTGTAATAAAGACATAAAATTGTATAGAATTTGTGTTGAAGGATCAGATCAAAATTTTAATGAATTTTAATTATTGTATCAGGGGTACAAATTGAAAATGCGGGTTTGATAACAGATGGCGTTACTAACGCTATACGCATCAGGCAGTACTGTGACTATGTTCATGTCAAAGCTACGTCTTATAGCTTTAATTTTCAGTATGTGTCAATTTGTCGCAGTGTCAAATTCATAGTTTTTTTGAGCTCTCAATATGTCGAGTTTCGTGCCAACAAAACAGCATTTGCGGGAAGTTTTAATTTACTTCTTTAATTTGAAGAAAAGTGCTGCTGAAGCACATCGATTGGTCTCCGAGGCTTATCCGAGTCATGTTCCATCGGTTTCAACGTGCGAGAGATGGTTTGTGCGGTTTAGAAGTGGTGATTTTGACGTTGAGGACAAAGAGCGGCCGGGCCAAGTGAAAAAGTTTGAGAATGCTGAATTGGAGGCAATACTCAATGAAGACTCGTGTCAAACTCAACAAGAGCTCGCAGATTCATTGGGAGTGACACAACAAGCCATTTCCCATCGTATAAAAGCCCTCGGAATGATCCAAAAGCAAGGACATTGGGTGCCGTATGAGCTGAAGCCGAGAGACGTCGAGCGCCGTTTTTTTGCATGCGAACTGCTGCTCGAACGGCAAAAACGGAAGGGTTTTTTGCATCGCATTGTCACTGGTGATGAAAAGTGGATCCATTACGATAACCCGAAGCGCAAAAAATCATATGGTTACCCCGGCCATGCATCATCATCGACGGCCAAACCAAATATTCACGGCGCCAAGCTCATGCTCTGTATTTGGTGGGACCAGCTGGGTGTGGTGTATTATGAGCTATTGAAATCGAACGAAACCATCACAGGAGCACTATACCGAACTCAATTGATGCGTTTGAGTCGCGCACTCAAAGAAAAACGGCCACAATACGAGCAAAGACACGACAAAGTAATTTTTTAACATGACAACGCTCGGCCACATGTTGCAGCGCCGGTCAAAACATACCTACAAACGCTGAAATGGGAAGTCTTACCCCACCCGCCGTATATCCCAGATATTGCTCCTTCCGATTACCACCTTTTCCGATCGATGACACATGGCCTAGCTGACCAGCGCTTCCATTCTTACGAAGAAGCCCAAAAATGGGTCGATGACTGGATAGCAGCCAAGCCGGCCGAATTTTTTCGCGACGGTATCCGTAAATTGCCAGAAAGATGGGAAAAAGTTGTGGCTAGCGATGGACAATACTTTGAATAATTCATTTGTTACCATTTTTTCAGAATAAACGTTCAAAAATAGAAAAAAATCCCGCATTTTCAATTTGTACTCCTGATAACAAATAAGTAGCCGCAATAATTATTCGTATTTTTTTTTGAAAAGTACATAAAAAACAACAGTTATGAAAAAAAAATTGAATTTAGACTATTATGAAAGAAGTTATGAGCAAAAAAACATAAACAAATATTTTTTGAACGGGTGACCAAAAACATCTCAAAATTTACCAGAAGCCGATTTTTGATGAGTACATGAAAATATGACAAAATCAAGGGAAAAAAAATTGAACTGTCCGATTTGGCGTGGAATGCCCCATATATACCTATATATATAATAAAAATGTATCAAATATAAATAAAATGTGACGATTCAAATTAATTACTTTAGTATATACTTACATATATATGTATTGTTGTATGTCTACAAAAATAGATATATAAACGATTTACTTGAATTTGTATTTTGTATATATATATGTACATATATATATATTATATATGGTATATGTATGGATATAGTCCCATTGCTCAAGTAGCAGCTGTTCAATGGCCCCATGGCATGGCGTATGGCGCCGCGCGCGCGTGCACGGTCGGCAACCGCCTGTTTTACGTTGCCAAAAACCATAACAGACAAAGTTAGGCAGCTCTAGGCAGCTAATTCCTGTTAATTTCGCAAGCTTATATAATAAACTAAAGGCCTAGACATTGTCTGTCGCAGAATATGGCAGAAAGTATAACTTTTCGGATAGTTGAAAATATAAGTTTACAAAATTCTTTCACTTTATTTATGCAGTAGTTTATACTACACTTCAATAATTTACATATTTATTTTAAACTCAACCAATGTAAAAATATCTTCTACATACCTCCAGAAGTCGTATCCATGTCTCCGGATTGATTTAAAACACTTCACTTTAAAGTTATCGATTTTATAAGTCACGGTAGTTTTCGCTCGTTCAGCGCGCGATGCGAACACTCGTCTCGAAGGCTAACTTCCAACTGACGCAGCGACGAAGGTATACGGTGAAAAAGGTTCCCCTTTTACAATTTAACGCAGCCATTAGTCCTCTACCTGACTGCCTGCTCAAATATCCCGATTGTAAACATTTTTTTCTGACTTTTCTGCCACGATTTCGGGCTCTGCGTCTACTGTGCGACAGCCCCCAAATTCACTGCGGAGGAACTCACCAGAGCATCCAACGCGATGAAAATGGGGAAGGCGCCAGGACCTGACGGGGTACCGGCGGAGATTGTCCGGCTGATTGTCAACCTGAGGCCGGATATATTTCTCGACCTATACAACACGTGCTTAACAACGGGGACCTTCAGTGACCGATGGAAAACGGCGAGGCTAGTCCTTATCCCCAAGGGTAGGGGCGACCCCAACACGCCGTCAGCCTATCGGCCGCTGAGCCTACTGGACACGACAGGAAAACTTTACGAACAACTACTTAGACCAAGACTAACGGACGCGATACAGACCGGGGGAGGCCTATCCAACCAACAGTTTGGCTTCAGGAAGGGCCGGTCCACGATTGGAGCCATCCAGATGGTGGTAGACTCTTTCCGAGACACAGACAGACATTGCCACGCAGCGCAACCAATCGTGCTGCTGGCGACACTCGACGTTAAGAACGCTTTCAACTCGGCCAGGTGGGAGGATATACTGGAGACGTTTAAAAACGGCTTCAGGGCTCCACCATACCTGACCCGAGTAGTGGAAGATTACCTACGAAACAGACGGATTACCTACGAGACAATTGAAGGACAGGCGACAAGACAGATCACCGCGGGGGTTGCCCAAGGATCCATACTGGGACCAGACTTCTGGAACGGGATTTACGACAGCCTGCTGAGACTGGAGCTCCCGCGAGATGTTCAACTCGTCGCATACGCCGATGACGTGGCGGCGGTGATCGTCGAGCGGTCTCCAGAATTAGCACAGTACAAACTGAACCAGACGATGAGACGTGTCGGACGATGGATGACTGACCACGGACTACAACTCGCAACGGAAAAGACGGAACTGGTGTTTCTCAAAAGGAAACGCATACTGACGAGACAACCTATGAAGGTCGGGACAGACGAGATAGTGGCTGGAGGGGAAGTCAAGTACCTGGGGGTGACCCTAGATACGAAGATGACCTTCTGGCCTCACGTACAGCGGACAGCCCGGAAGGCGGCCGAAAGGGTGACATCCTTAAGCCGCCTGATGGCCAACACGAACGGACCGAGACCGGGGAAACGGAGACTTTTAATGTCAACGACTCACTCGATGCTCCTCTACGGCGCGGAGATCTGGGCAGATGCCCTGAAGACAAAGAAGTACTGCCACGCAATGACGACGGTGCAGAGACACGGTGCGCTGATGATCGCCTGCTCCTATCGGACTGTCTCTGCACAGGCAGTCTTGGTGGTAGCCGGCGTAATCCCCGTGGACCTCCTAGCTTTCGAGCGAAAGAGGATCTACGGGAGAAACGCGGACACGAGACGACAGGACGTGGCAACGACAGAAAGAGACAGGACGATTCAGGTATGGCAACAACGATGGACAGAAGGAACGACAGGCAACTGGACGAGACGACTTGTAAGGGACCTGAGATCGTGGATCGGAAGGAAGTTTGGAGACGTGAATTTTTACGTTACCCAGCTCCTGACCGGACACGGTTACCTCCGAAGGTACCTTTGCAACATGAACAGAGTACGGACGCCAGACTGTAAATACTGCGGACACGAACGAGACGACGCGGAACAAACATTTTTTGTGTGTGACCGCTGGACAGGACCCCGACTTGAACTCGAGACGATTGTTGGCAGCATCACCCCGGACAACATTGTCCAGGTGATGCTCCACTGAACAGAATGGTGGCAATTAGTTGCCACCTATACAGAGACGATACTGCGACGAGAAAACGTAGACGGCTGCCTCGCCTAACCGAGCAGACGGACTGACGTGAGGCGTCAGGTTACAGACAGCATGACGAACGGACGAACACAGTCAGAACCCCCAACCAGAAGTAATATCAAAATAGTTCCTGGTCTGGGGGAGGGCAACAAGGAGAGGGCGGTTTAGTGGGTAGGCCTATTTTGTTGGGAGTCCCACATACCCCGCCAGTTCGAAAGGCAGGGGGATATCCGTAAAAAGGATTCCGCAACTCCTTGTATAGAAAAAAAAAAAAAAAAAAAAAAAAAAAAAAAAAAAAAAAAAGAACCTATTTCTGCAGTTTAACCAACTTTATTTCTTAATAACTTTTTGTTTTATTATTATTTTTATTATTATTATTATTATTCATTAGTCATTAACAAATAAAGTTGGTAAAACTGCAGAATTAGGTTTTTTAGGTTCTTTTTATTTTATTATTATTTTACCAACTTTATTTGTTAATAACTTTTTAATGGACAGTGAGCGACGATTTTGTCAGAGGGAAAAGTTGTTAGGCATACAAAAACGCGTCGAACGCGCCTAGTTAGAAAGCGATCGGAGGTGGGTCCCCTAAACAGCATATTTACCAAATGTTTAAATAGTGTTTAATTTTATTTATTGTACTTACTCAGGATGTTTTCACTTGAATTCACAATTTTTTGTATGTATAAATTGCAGCTCACGTAAACGTACATGTGTCAAATTCTTTATATATTGTGTTTATGTAAGATAAATGTCTATGAAAATGATATTTGGGTTGTCAAACTCTATTTTTAGGTTTGTTCCAAAACCCAGAGACCTTCCCCAATAGCAGACCTAATCATTCTATCCAATCCCCCCCCCCAATGCGGTTGCAGACAACTTATCCCTTCTGAATTGCATTCGCTACGGGCGGAAGAAAACTCTACAAAACCTGGCGTCGATACAGTCGGTACCCTACCTGAGTCCCCTGGTGGCAATGTGAGTAAGCTCAAGTACCGCCTTCAGCGGCACTTAAAGGGATGCTGCAGTAGATTATTATACTGTATTTGGTTGGTAAAAAGAAGCTATTTCGTTGTACACACTATGCCCGGTTGATGTATGGGGATATGCTTCAAATTGTCTGAACTGTAATATGATCACAAACGCTTCGGCGCCCGGTTGCCTTTCGGTTGAAAATGTGCAAAAATGTAAAAAAAGTCGTATATTACGACCCCCCCCCCCCCAAATCTTATAAGGCCACTCTAAATGTGAACAGCATCTGTTTGGTAGAATATAAACGTTTGTGAAACTCACATACGTCAAACCGGACGGGGTATCGACTCATTGAAGTTCTCCTAACATTTCAATATCGTCAAAAAGTCGATCACACAAAAGAAATTCACGTAAAGTGTACTGCTTTCACGTAATCTGGCCGATTGGGGCAAGGGATTTTGACAACGGGTATACATACAGACTACGTGAACGTAGTGTATACTGTACATAAATACTCTACTTTTACCGACCGAAGTCGGAAAAAAATCTACTCCAGCATTCCCTTGAGTTGGCATCTCCTCAATTATGATGAAGTGGGCCACCCAGTGCCCGGCTAGGGGGTCACTATCCGAGCGACCGCGCGGGAGACACCCCCGAAACCACACACCAATTGCCTACCCATCACAATGAAGTTTTGGGCATGGATTTTTATGAAGGTGGGGTCCGAACCACAAAAATGTTTCATTGGTGTCGGCCTGGAATCGAACCCCGGTCCCCTGCATGCGAACCTGAACCAAATCCACTGAGCCATTGCCCTCCGATAAATGTCTATAATACAATTTGAAAAAAATGCTGACAGCTGTGAACGCAACATTTACTTATTTACGCATATTTCTCGCATTTAAACTCATCATATTTTGTATTCCTCATTTATTATTCATAACATACTGTAGGAAGATATACATACTTCAATCAACGTCAAATGTTGTCGACGACTGATTGGACACATTGTTTTTGTTGAATTGTGGACAGTAGCGAAAAAATGTCAATCTGTAGAGACCACTGAGAAACCCATCTTAGGGCATTACAACGGATTAGTTTATACCAATTTTGGGTTAAGAATTGTATACACGTGCTTTACGAGCGGGGCGTGGGGGTACATCTTCCCAGATACCTATAATGAGTGTAATGAAGATGACTGATACCTTTAAATAATTTAATCAGGTAAATTGTTGTTTATAGTCGATAATGAGCTCATACATATACAAAAATCGCTTCCCAAGTAAAAAATGATCGAAAACTGACAAAAATCAGGGTAATAAATTTTATTTTTCAATCGCGAAAAAAACCAATGAAAGGAGATATATATATAATGCCCCGCAAAAAGCAGACAGCCGACGTCAGCCAACATCCGTGTGACATGGCACGGAGAAGGAATGCAACAACTTCTCGTCGCTACTACCGTTCACGAGCAGGAAATAAACTAAGCATCATTCCCCGTTGTCGACGGTGACGAAAGGACGACAACGAAGAGCTGTAGGTCGGTGGTGATATATCAATGTAACCGATTCACAATAGGGTATTACTCTCCACATCGCGGACACAATGGCTATCTCTCAGTGCTGCCTCCTCTTGTAGAGAACGCAGTCAGCATGGAGCAATGCGATACGTTATTGCAACAGCACTCGCAGTTATACAGTCGTGTTGTACACTCGCTACTGTCTGCTATCCTATACACATTCGGTAAAGCCAGAATGTATGTACGTTACTGGTCACGTTTGTAATGCACCAAGCAACATAGTAGCAGCTTAGCAGCCGCAAAGGTGCTGTGTGTTACAACTGCTTTGCTGACACTATCGTACCGGGATTATATCACGCAGTCCTCTCACACATCTGTGCCCGCGATTACAGTATTTCTGGTACAAATCGCAACTTGATGAATAATTTTTAACAGATAGATCTTATTCGCTGTTTCCTCATAATTTTTGGACATCTACAGCACAGCCTTTTGCATGAGAAGGTACGTTGATCGATTTTCACTTCTCGATAAAAAACTTTGAGGATGACGGGCCAAAAGAATCAGGAAATAATCTGCATGTCAACATAGCGTACTTTTATTTAGTAACATTTTTAAAAAGCAGTGGTGCTGGTGGATATGCGCGTGGCGTATTTGCGCCGTTAAATAAATCCGCATATCCATACTTTCGACAAATTAAAATCTAAAATTTTATTAAATTGGGGTAGCCGCTAAATTTTTTAATTCCCTAAATTTTTGTAATTTCAAATTAGTTCACGAAAAATTCCGATAAATCAAAACGAATTTTTGCTTTACTTATTTGCAAAATTTTAGATAGCTCAAGTCGTTATAGGCCGTTCATTTCAGCAAGCTAAAGCAATATCAACAATTAAAAAATGCAATTGTGTATTAAATATAAGCCTGTCTGTCGATTTCAGCTAAGTGACATAATTAACAAATACCGTGAAAAGTTAAACAGAGACAATTAAATAAAAAAACAAAAATATGAAAAAGACTCTCGTACAGTAATTCGGTTCATATCACCACTTTTAAAATTGATACCATACAGGATATTTAAAGAGATTTATTTGTGTGTACGCTACGGTATGAAAAATATTACCAGTCACATGAATCAGCAATCAACGTTATAAAGATAGCTAAACATGGTGTGACTATTATTGAAAAAGATTCATTCTTGTGTACAACACGGTATTGGAAATATTGCCAGTCACATGAATCAGCTATCAACGTTATAAAGATAGCTAAAACAGTGCGGCTGTTATCACCGATAGTGTACCTAAAATTGCTTCAATAGTTTTAAACCCACTCCCGTCATCTACGTAGTACAATGAATGCTAAGGGATTGTACGATGGTTTTATTATATAGATGCTGGTTTCGCGCTTTACAAGTCATGTGAATTAACGGCAATACAATGCAGCACAGCATAGGAAAAGGTAATATGAATAGAAGAACAATACGAAATACATTGCTTGAACATAAAATATTTATTTTGCATTCTATTAATTCTATAAAGACGTTAAGGAGTTGTGGAGTGGGACTATATGCAGTGACTTGTTAATCGCAACACCAAGAATAGGAGAGTTAGTTGTATTTTGCATATGAAAGATTATTGTAAATTTTGGGACCGTTTCAAGAATCATAAATACTTTCAAGATATTCAAAACAACTTCTTTCCTGTACTGCATATCGCAAAAAATGTTCGGTACGAGTAGCGAAAAGAGAGATCCTTGACACACTTTCGTATATATTACGAAACAAGTATTAGAGAAATTATAATATGGTGAAATCGAAACATGCATCAGATACTTTGTTTACACACCCTCTGGCGCACACTGGGTGATCTAATTTGTATACCCTATGATGATGCGTAAGCTGCTAAATGTATAACTCGAACTACTCAGTGAGTCGTGCAACCCCTGTGAGCGCTCCGTAGACACTGGAATCTGAAGTATAATACGAGTCCGTTAAATAAATCGGGCACGTAGACGGTACGACCACCACAACTTAGTCGTTCAAGCTACGCGGCTCAACAGCGTTAAAAGTAAGTAAACAGTGGTGCTGGATGCGTAAACATAGTAATATGCACGTGCGGACATATACACCACAAGGTCAGAATAAACTGAGCTTACTATAGTAAATAGGGTAATAATTACTAGATCCTTTTTTCCATGTCTAAGTATATGTAAAACGTTGTAGAGCATTTTCTAACATAATTAGCGAAAGTGAGAGCAGTCGCAAATTATATGCCCTGAACATTGGAATTTTCGCATTTCAACCTCACAATTTTCGTCGCTAACAAAGCCCTCTGTAAAAAAATTTGTTTAATTACCACTAAAGTATGTCTAAATGACAGGCACGCAAAAGATATAGAAAATGTATGCAAAACAAAATGCTTTTTAATAGTGATAAAGTAAAAAATTATGAAAGCTGTGTCATCGCAACCATTTTTATTATTAGATGGAGTTTTGCCCAGTCACTACTCGGGGTGTGAGTGAAGTGCCATCCAGATTCCTACGTTATCGATCATCCTTTACAGGAAGATCTCAAACAATCGAATTTTTTATTATTGTCGACTCCGATTGCTTTATCAATTCGTTAAGATAGTTCTATCGTTATATCTACGAACCAAAAGTTTCGACCGCGCTGTATAGTAAAACCTAATTCTTATATCATGTGCCTATCGGATGGAAAATTTTGACGGAGGTCGTACAGTCCGTATCTACAACACAGAAACACTTCATGCATGAATAGGTCCTTTACACATGCACATAATGGCGCTGTAGTCGTGGCAACACCGCAATTCCGCGTCTGTCAGTTGTTTATATATGTTTATAGCAGTGTAGTGTTTGGTGCAATAATTTCATTCCAAAAAGTAAAGAAAAGTCTGATAGAGTACGATACAAAGGTCGTTTCATGAGTAAAAAAACTCGTGACAAGCAATTGAAGGCGGTGGCGGCTATGTGTGAATCAAATGCAACTAAACGTCAAGAGGGCTTTATTGAAAAGATTATTGCTCATTTTAAAAACAAGTATTAGCTTCTTCAGTCAAAATTTGTTTACTGTTCCATTAATCTATTCTGAATTTATTGTTATCTCCCGTGCAACGTATTTTATTATTTGTTTTTGTTACTGCATCATCCGCTCATATTATTGTTATTAATAAAATAACTTTTATTCGTTGGGAAACAAATCGATTTCAGCTCCGTTCTAAAACTTAACAATAGGGGCTATATCAAAATTTGAATTCCGCGCGTTCATCAGCTCGCTGTGGCTTACACTGTTGCCACGTCGTGACAACTATCCTCTGAACGTTCTGTGTAGAATAAAAATGATAGTTTTTATAAGGCGATATTTCCGAAACTAGGTGGTGGAAAATTCTCATTTTTTTTCAGAATAATCCCTCCGTACTAATGTGTACCCCAATGTGTGATTTCTTTAAAATTAAAAAATCGTCGAGTCCGGTTACTTCATTAATCGTTTAAAAAACACCAAAAATGGTGTACAAAATGTTGAGTCGAGTACATTTACGAAAGTGTAAGTAGGTGTATTTATTCTTACAAAAGATGTGAAATAAATAAATAACATGCAGAGCACGTATTACCAAGTACATGTAGTTTCCTAATGTAATTTTGTTCATTTTCAATCGTGCAGTGATTATTCAGGTTAGGAGTCGGAATGCAACCATAACAGCATATTCCATATTAAAACTAAAAAAAAATAACACAATTTAAATATTAAAAAAATAACTTATAAAGTACTTGGTGAGTTCGTCTTCTTACAGAGTGTCTGTATATAAAAATCTAGTATATAGCTGAATGTGGACACGCAAAACTTCATTATATGCTGAGGGAAAAAAAACGAAGTATTTCAATAGTTTTATTTTATTTTTTAGTCTTCATGGGATATATGTTATTATGATTGAATTCCGGAGAAATAAGAAGAAGTCATTGATGACATAAAATTCACATTTATCGAACTTATATTTTGCGAGTCAAAGTAGCTGAGTTTTACTCACTTAGGCATGTCGTCGTACGATAAAATTCCAAATAAGATTAACTTTAAAAGGCGTCTATGGCAATTGCACTTACCGCTATTTCCCGAAACAATCCACTTTTTAGTAAAAGTAAAAAACGACAGACTATCCAATTTTTAATTTAAGACTGATTCTCGGGCTCCTGTGCTAAAAATTTTGACTGTCTTTCGGAAAAGATGACATTCAAGCCTCCACTTTACCAAAGAATCTGTCGCAAGGGAACCAGCAAAAACTAATTCCAAGCCTTCGCTGGTAAATTCCATTCATGGAAACGAGTTGCAATTTTTATGAATCGAATTTCCGAAAATGAATTCTTCGAATCAAAATATACAGCTGCAATACACATATCGCAGTCCGCTCTACAATTCCCAAATTATGTTCTTGATGGAAAAACTGCATGATTAAAAAAATGTCTAAAAGACAAACACCAATATAATCCATTAATTAAAATCTGTAATACTTATTGATAAATATATCTCGGAAACACACCTAACTGTATCAATTATTATAATTTGTTTACTTCTTATTCTTTTTCGAGTCTTTTCGGCATTTCGAGGTTATCTCGCGTTCCCACTACAAAAATACATTTCCCATTATAAATAATATTTTAAAAGCACAGTTTTTTACTACACATGTAAAATAATCTTCAATAAATATTGTATTTTATTTTAACTGTCCGTGTAGCTGGCTGTCAATGTATATACATATAGAAATACAAACATTGCACCGTGATGTCATGACTAGAAGTGTGCGAAAAATGACGTCAGGTCACGTCAGATGTGGACGGAAGAATCGTGAATGCCTAAAACGCAGTGTGAACAAAAAATGAGTCTGAATAAAACGTGATATCATTGTTATGCCTACAGCCCCAGCTTTCTTTTTGGTCACAATTGAAAGAGGAAGAAAAATTGATCAATATGGTACACATATCTCAATTTTCTGTCATCGATAGATCCAGTTCACGCTGCGTCATAAGGGAGGGGGGGGGGGTAAGGATTTCCACTTTTGAAAAATCGATTTTTTGTTGTCTTTTATTATAGTTAAATATTTCAAGAATATAGTCTCAAAATTTGAAGTCGATCAGAGCAAAACTCTCGAAGTTATTGACTAGTTAGTCTCCTCTCGGAAAGAGAGCGCGCAGCTGGCGAGCAGGTATACAGTTTATTCACTTGGGGATCGTTCTGGCCTATTGTTCTGTGTCGCAAAATTGCTATTTAGTAAAGACAGGTAACTAAAGCCGTAAACATATATTTTATATGTATATATTATACACTGTATAATATTTTAAAAAGAGAGACGAGCGTCAGTTAATGTTGTATGGTACGTTCGATCGTGCGCTTATTCTCAGTGATTTTATAATTTTGTCAAGATATTTTCTGTTAAAAAATGCCGAGAATATCTAAAGTTTCGAGAGATGACCGAAGAGGTACAAGAACTCATTTGTGCAGAACGAAAAAAAAGCCTTACACAAAGAAACAAAATAAGGCTGAAGCTAATACGAAGAGTGCATCATCGAAAAAAAGAAAGTTGAATACCAGTGCGAGCGTGCCAGAAGACGTTGAAAAACATTATAGAATCATCGATTTTTTGCTTGTTTTCTCAACAATTTCAAGTTTGGTTAAATGTGCTCAGTGTGATGGTTTAGTTGAGTTCAAAAGTTGCACAAAAGAAGGTCTTGACTTTGAAATCCAGGTAAAATGTGCCAATTGTGATCCACGCTATATACCGTACAGTGAGAAAACTTTAAACGCGTTTTTCTCCAAACCACTTTTTAAAAGTCCGTGTGCAGTGCTATTTAAAAACTACATTACCGATTCATTTCAAACTAAGTACACACTTTCTACATATAAAATACCTCCCCCCAACGTTAAGTTTTAGATTTTTTTTTACATTAAGGGGGTTTACCACTTACAAAATGGCGGAATTTTTCGTAAAAAATAGCAGTTTTCACTTCAAATGACCACCAAAAATTTTAAACTGAGAAAAATAATAATCAGAGAACGTTGGGGGGAGGATTTAATGATACTTTGAATAAATTTTAATGGTTTTTTATTTTAGATAGTTTCTAGCTGAGATACAGTGCACACCGCAAATCGTCTATTTCCAAAGACGTTCTTGGAAAAGCTCTGAGTGTTGTTGAAATCATACTTAATAATGTACAAAAGGTGTCAATAAGTTTGCTCAATCCATATTTCTAAAAAAAATTAGCGAGTCTGCTAGTACTCGAGATATTCATGTGTAAACATCTTGTGGCGAGAAAATGCGAAACGAAAGTGTGTTGAGGATTTGTACACAAGGCGGATTTTATTCAAAAAAATAATTCCAATTGACTTCAATTTTAATGCGTTTGCAAATTTTTTATTCATTTAAAATCGCTGTACTTGAGACGATCGGCTTATGATAACTAAAATACGATACATATACACTTGATTTTAAAGAATCGAGAAATCTTTGAAAAACGGCATCAATTACAGTTCCAGATTATGTTGTAGCTACGTTTCTATTATTATTTAACTCTAGCTGAAACGTATCTTTTAAAAACGTTATCAAAGGGTCGGCTTCCGGAGTATTAAAATTAACATTAAAATCACCACTCAGAATCATAGGCATTAGGTAATAGTCCTTGTTCAAAAGTGCTGCACCACCCACACTGAACGGCAGTAGTACAAAATGAATAAAATCAATTATACTCTGAACTGATTGATTTGGTGAGATGTAGACAACGACTGAAAGAATCGTTTGTCCACTCGTGAGACGGCATTCAACTGCACAAATATCGCCAGTATCTCGTACTGCTACTCCTATTCCTGTTATTTGGCGATAGTTAATGTCCATGTTTGGTGTGACAACGTGCGAACTGTTCTGATTTTTATAAATCGCTACCCCAGCGGAACGTCTCTCCTGTCGTTTAAATTTAACGCAGCAGTCAAAGTTCGGAATGTCAACGTCTTCTTCTTCGCCAAGCCACGTTTCAGAGAGCATGAGCACAGTGCAGTTTTAAGGTACTTCTTCATGAAGATCGTTAGAATGTGCTGGTAAACTCTGGCAATTGAAATTGTAGCATGATATTTTATCTTTGATCAAATTCACTATTATTTCTTGACCCGTACGTAATGGATTTAAATTGAGGCACGCAAATTCTATTCGTAGAGCAGCCGTTGAATTGGCATCTCGAACTCCATGATAGAATACCGGATCATTAGTCGGTGACACTATGAACAATCCATCTACACTGGTGACTCGTGATAAGGCTACGTATACAAGTGATTGGCCATGCCCTTTCTCGTATGAATATACAATTTTATCAAATGTGCCACCCGGCGATTTATGAAGTGTCATGGCACAGGCAGGGGTGAGAGGAAAATGATTCCGTTTTGCAGTGATAGTTTTGTTATTGTTCAGGTAAATTGTTGAAGTTCGTCGAGCGATTGGTAGAAGTCTTGCGAGTATGTTCTTATCTTGCATGTATTTTGCTGCGATTTGTCTAGCCTTTTGTCCTATCCTTGGATTACCCGCAAATTTCATCCAGAGTCTTTTTACATCTCCTTCTTTAAATATTTCGTCTTCAGTCGCATTTTCGATTCGCTCAACAAATGCTAAGGTTCCATATGTCCCATTTGACAATCCGTCAGCTACGTTGATATTAGTCGTGATTAAATACGACTGGCCGACGACAAGTGTGAGCTCATAGAGCAAGCCTCCTGTATCAATCAGCGACATTTTATGTAACTTTTGTCGTACAAATGCAAGTTGTTCAGCATCATGACCTCCAGAAAAAACGTCATGAGAAATGGAAACCATTTTTTCCGGCGCCAAACCAAGTACAGTGTTATTGTATTCATCGACGTCTCGATTTCTTAAAAACAGTCTAACTCCATCAGGGCATCGCTCGTTTGCTTCTGCTCTGCTGAAAAATCGAGACTCGATTAGTCTCTGTTCGTTCTCTTGTAATTTTTCTCCGTTGCCGATTTTCGTAAGTACGCTCGAGAATTTCTCATTTGATTGACGCATAACTTGATTAAGTTGGTAGAATTTTAACCCTCGCCAGACTGTCGGGCCAGCAATACTTGCTTTGATCTGTTGAAAAATAGGCGTTGCACGAACAGGCGGCAGCTGTCTCAAGTTTTCTATAAAAAATACGTCTATCCCACCAAAGTTTTTCTCGAACTCTCCTGTTATTTGCTTTAAGCGAGCATCGATTTGTTGTAATAGTTCCGCTGACATCATGCTTATTTCGTCGATAATAATGCAGCGAACATACTTGAAGAGTGTTCGAAACTGTTGAACAACTTGATTTGAAAGAGGCAAATTGTTTCCAATAGTAATTTTCAGAGCAGTGTGAATAGTCAAGCCGTCAATGGCTATACTGCGGCTTTGCCGGTCGATGCACATGTGAGATATGCGTTGGTGCAGCCATCCGTGTCCGAGAAGCGATTGTAAATTTCTATTAGTAACTTAATTACAAACGTTTTCCCACAACCCGCAGGTCCCGTAAGGAATATCTGAAGTGGCTCACCACTATCTCAATCGAGAAGGGTACTATGACATGCATCATAAGGCTTTTTTGTCGACTGTTAGCCATGCGCATAAGATTATTAAATTGTGCCTTTGGCATCAGGTTCTCTCGTTTCTTAACAACAGGACCAAGACGACTGAGTAAAACTAACCTCATATCTTCATTCATTTCGGCATTTGCATAAGCATAGCATTCAGCAAATGGATCAGCTTCCGCAACGCGTGTGGCAAGCAAATTAGCCATAGCATTGTCAATATCAGGTACTTCCAGAGCAATACACATTTGTTTACAAATTTCAATCGTCTTGGCTATATCTAATTCTGATTCGAACTCTTTTCTCCGTTGTAAAATGATCACCTCCATTTCATCATACAGCTGCACAATTTTTCTCTCCGCTAGAATCTCCGTTTCGTCATGACGGAAAGGCAGATGCAGAGTTACCATTTCGCGCTTGTACTCGTCAGCCTCAGCAACCATATCGTAATTACGATAGCGAAGTATTCGGGGACCTGTTTTGCGCCGTTTCCATTGATTATTATCACTAATCGTGTAATATGCGGCAGCCTGTGCCAAAGTAAGTTGTTCAAGATCGGGTGGCCGCTTTTCGTATCTTTCAAACCAATTTGTCTTCCAGACATCGGTTGAATTACTGCCAATCTCTTCATTATCCAATTGTTCCGTTGTTTTCCTTACCCGTTGTCGTTCGATTGGCCAAACTGTTGGTAGATAAAGGACTACGGTCGAACTGTATGACATTGGCAGTCGTAACAAATACCAAGCGGCTTCTTGACTCGTCATTTCAACAGCGTTATGTATGTCAATACTGAGCTTTCGTGTGATCTCCATGAAATCAAACTCTGGATGTTCATCCATCGTTTTGATAATCTCACGTTGAAGATTACTTATACCACGATTAGTCTTATTTACGTACTCAACAACGTATGCGGCACACGAGTATTCCTCAGTTATATATTGAAAATCAGTGTTCGACTCAAGGACGTTTAAAATGAATGGATTAAACGGATTGATCCATTTCTCTGTGGTTTGCCGTTTGATAAAAACCTTAGGTCTGTTAGTTCCCGCTCGCAATACATCCAAGTAAAAATCATCCGAAGTAATATTGTGATCTTCGAAGAAATGTTCAATATCTCTATAGTCGTTCTCTTCAAGTGACTTCCACATCCGTTTGTATAATTTTGCAAGCGCATTTCTTCGAGGATCATTTGCGCTCATTGGGATAAGAATTACAATTGTTCGGCTAGGCATGAATGGTGCTTCGAAACGACATTGTTGTGCTCGAGCGCTACGTATTTTTTGTAACAAGTAAACGTATGTTTGTGGGCTTGAAGTTTCGTGTGTCCGGAAGTGTTTTCTGGTGAGACGGATATTAACCGATGTATTAAGTTTACAGCTGCTGACATATCTGAACCAACGGCATTTACAGGTGCATTATTTAACCATATCAGTAGATGAGCATGAGGGCTGCCCCGATGTTGAAACTCGATACGCTTGAAGTAATGAACAACATAATTGTCACCGAATGGACTATATCGTTTCGATTGAACAATCCCCATTATAGTATCGACGAGTTTGTTAAAATGGATGGCACAGATCACGGGGTCTTCGTTGATTAATGTAGCTTTAACATTATAATGAAGTCTTCGAATTGCCTCATCATCAATTTCAGCACCATTATTTCGAATTTTATACAGCAATTTGAGTAGTTTTGGCCACCCAATTTCATTAGCACTCATTGTAAGAAAGAATGTTGACTTACCAACTTGTCGAATCATCGCGAACCGGTCTTTCTTACGTGAAGCCCAGTAATACGCTAAGTTGGGGATATGGCGTAAAAATGCAAGATTCTCTTCAATACATCCGTGTACGTATTCTTCTGATTCTATCTGTGCTCTTGTCACAGTATTATTTTTGCCAATGAACTTAAAAGACATTTGAAGTGAATCACGAGTGCGGAATCGCATAATTTTCATGGCCATATATAGCAAATGAGTAGGATATACGCCTCGACGATCAGCCCTGCATAACTCGCTTGTTGCCATCATGAATGGAGTCACTCGAAGTTCTTCTTTGAAAGTTCTGAATTGGCCGAGATAGATGCAAAGAGAATGCATTTTGGTATGGTTTTTTCTCCGGGAGCAATACGAAGATACTTTTCTTCATTCCAAAGCAAGGATTGCTGTTGAGCTGTTAAGCTTTCTTCGATGCGGATCTCTTCGCTCACCTCATCATGACTCGGTTGGTCTGCGGCTGCTGTTTGCTGTTCGTCAGTTAAAATGAACGCGTTATTGACTGTGATATTATAAAATTTTTACAGTTCTTGTTGCATTAAATACTCAGGCCAAATTTTGACGACACGCTTCTTTACATATCCGATAAGATAATTGGTTTTGTGAATTTTTTTTCGTGCTATATGAACATTAATAGCATAATCATCATCAAGTTCTCGTGGAAGCAATTGAACCATATTATCTACTGATACTGGTACGTTTATAACTTGTTCAAGGATTCCATACTGACCATTGCTATGTCGAAGCCTTCTGATCGTCATGAAGGGCAGTCTTGGTGAGATCAAGCGCTCCGTGATTATATCAAGCTCAGTTAAGTGAGCCGGCTTTGGTGGATAAGTAAAACCGTTTGATTTCGATAACGTTGGTATTTTCTTCTTATGTAGTGAGACGTAACAAGTGCCACAGACGAGCGCAGTTTCGAAATTCATGTCAGGAAAATCAGCTGCAAGAATATCGTTTGAACACGGTGGCGGCGCTCTTAGGTCCATTTCAGTCCATAACCGATCGCATACGCTGCATATTGCACCGAAGTTGTTATCGAGGAATTTTTTTCTGAATTCAGCGTGGGCCTTGGCATGCTTTGTATATTCAAAATAATTAACTGCTTGTTGTTCTTCTCCTTCATCACATGCAGCATCCTGTGCTTCACCCATATCCGATGTTGCTTCTCTTTCCATAGGGTTGCCGTCTGCTGCTGTTGAAGTCGATGGGCCCACATGAAATGCCGATGTCGCTGGTCTTAAGGTTGCATGATCAACGATACTTCTGATGTTATCCAATCTACTCGTTGATGGTGCATAATTAAGAATTGAAATGGCAACACGTGCTCTAAAATCTCGCGTACGTTGAGTGTTAGTGCGAGCGATATTTCTCTGCTCCACTCGTCCTGCTGCCAACTTCTCTTCACGTTTTCATTTCCTGTACATTCTCATGTATTCTGCTGAATTTTTACCCATTTCTGAAATCAACAAATTATTCACTTAGAAAATTATAACAACATCATTATGATTATTTTTCAATTTTATTTTATTGCAAATAAAATATTTAATTAAATTTTTTTTTTCATTTTTTCACAATTTTTATTTATATATGAAGCCAAGATGTCATTTTTTGAATTATTTCAATCAAATTATTTTTCAATTTGTTAATATCATTATTCCCATTGTAAAATAATTAACCTTGAGAAATCATTAATTTATTTAGAAAAGTTGATTTTTTTGTATAAAGATAGTCAATAATCAGTTAAAATTTTTATTTTTCAGTTTCAAAAATCAGTTAAAAATATTAAATTTCAGTTTTTTGTAATGAATTTGTATAACATTAATGAACTTTCAATGAATCTGTTTGAAATTGTTATCTTTCATAGAAGTGGTTTACAACACAAAAACGCCATACTAAGCGTATAGCTGAACAATGTGTTTTAAACAATTACATTTTTCAGTTAAATAAATTGATTTTAATGAGAAAGTTTTTTGATTAAATATTAAAAAATTAATTGAAAATAATTATTTTTAGTTTTTTATTTGAGAGATATTTTTCATGAAAACGGTTCACAACCTCAAAATATTTTAATAGTATAACTAATCGACGTGGTATATATTTTTAGTAAAAATATTTTCAGTTTACTTACTGGCAGTATGTTATTTCACTTCAAAGAATTAAATTCACTATATAAACTTATATTTGAATATGTATGCGATATATATTATATATATATCAAACAATCTTATATAATTATTCACACGTTCTCAATACGTTTTACGACGCTAAAACTAACAGCTGATTCTCAGTCCGCTAGGAGAAGCAGTGGCCGAAACGTGACTAGGCTTTGTACACGTCACAAATCTACTATGTGGGTCACTAATTTCTCTGGCGATCTATTCTACCGACGCCTAATCGCATTCTAATTCTATGCCGTACCGCGAGCGCTCAAGTAGCTGCGCACTAGGGTATTGCGCATAGATAGATAGGGCACTTCCCCTTACATACTTCCGTTTCATTTGCTCCAATTTAGACCCATACCGCCGCTAAAGATGTTTACACATCAAAAAATCGCAAAAAAGTGTTTTTTTTCACGCTAAAACCCTTACCCCCCCCCTTAACTTCCTCAATCCTAAGTTCTCAAAATACCGTTCCGGCTCATTTATAAAATTACAATGTGACAATTACTATATATGACCCATAATATGAAGACTTTCTAATGAATAAACGTTTAGTTTCTGACTGATCACAATTAATTGACATTAATTACTTACATTTATTCGCAGCATTCATAGTTCTAGGTAATAAAAATTTCCGAGTATTTGCTTGTAACCACAGAGGTGGTTAAACAAACGCATTTTATATTATTCAACACATTCACCACACATATTTAAATTTGTTTACAATTAATTTGTTAAATTCGGTGAGGACAGAAAATTCGTAATTATTTTGACAAAGACATCTCGTAAATCGGAGTTGTCAATGATGAAATGATGGCTTATTTCTCCCTGGGGTAGATCTCAACCTGCCGAAATTATCAACAGCCACACGCTCAAGATAATGCCGCCTTGAATATTGATTGGATCGTTTTCTGGCAGCCCATTACCAGAAAAACGAAATGAGACGATTCCGGACTTCGTTCAGAGGTGTGAAGATTAACTCCAAAATGGCAAAGGATAGTGGTGCTGCTAGCTGCTTCGGATCGGTTTGGCATTCTCAGGGAGAAAGAGGAAGAATCTTCTACGTTCATAACGACATACTCTTGTAAATTCACCGGTGACATGCGCACCTTAGCGTGACGTTTGGCATGCGCACATCCTATGAGTGTACGCCGTGTGATCTACGAAAGCACCTCGATCGCTGGCGCAAAATTGAGGTCATATATCCATCTTACAATTATAATTTCCAATTAATCTTACAATTTTTAAGTTTCAATAATATTGAATCCTCTTACTGTGAACCGAGAACTGTCACTGCCGCTTCGCGGAGCACGTGGGTAGAATAATATAGTTGTGAAAACTAATAATTGGGTATCTACTCCTAATCGCAATAGTTAACATAGCGCTAACTACTCAATTCGTTAAATGAAATACAATAGTGTTCATGGAATACCGGTATTGACAGTATTTATCTTTTATTGCAACCTCAGTTTGCCGGTAGGTTGTTACAAGAAATCAGTTTGACGAGGGCTCAAATCTATAATAAGATCGTTCAATCAATCGCCGTTATTCCTCGCACTATAGTAGATTTTGCGAAATAACAATACACATACAAACAATTTTTATGATGTGTATTATATTTTTTATACTAAAATTAACTTGGTCCCGAAAAACGGGAGAAAGCGAGGTTTCAGCAGAATTTCAGCAGTCCGATATATTTACAAGTTTGAGGACCAGCAATTATCATACATGATATTTCAATAATTCGACGTCCTCTATGCAGTGGTATATTGCACTATTTCCTTTTTGTATATTCTATAAACATCACGATAGGAAAAATTTATTCACTCGAGAGAGCACTGCCGATGTCACTTCATACAATGGACATAACTTACCTTTGTGAAGAGTTGATGCGGTGGTTCGATTCGTAGCAAGAACTAATCTCTTGTACATGGACATGAACCGGTTGGTTATACCAACAAACTCGCAGGTTGACCGTATCATCCAAGTGTTTATCATGAATTCATACTGCTATCGCTGGTTGCATCACCTTGCGGCTCGTAGGTGACGCCAGAATTGCAATTGGTTGCAGGAACCAACTTGTTAGTCGTACGTACTATTATTCGCTAACCATCAATCGAAAGTAGTTCAAAATACTTTATCGACCCGGTTTTGTAACTAATAATTACATGGCACATCAGATGCAGAAAATGTTTGCTACAAGAACTTTTTGCGTCCTCATAAACGAAGCTTTGTTTTCAGGCGAACAAAAATTCGATATTTATGTATCAGAGTGCTCAACATTTTCCAAATAGTCGTAAAATTACTATAAAAAAATGTTTCCAAGGATACGCGCACGCGCGTGTGTGTGTGTGTCGCCTGTAAAATTGAAACCGAAATAGGCTGCACCCCAGATATTTTCGCTATTTCTCGTTCAATTGGGTGCAATGATAATAATTTTACGTTGCTTTGAATTTTGTTAAAAATGTCTTTCAACGTTCTAGCTTGTCCAATTTTGGAGGTATTGAGCTAAATCGTTCGACACAAATGTAGTGATAATATTGACCGATCATCGGTATTGAATTGAGCGAACATTGATCAGACTGTTTACATTGTAGTAGATTCTGAATTCTTCGAATGTATCGAAAAATTACTACAAAGTTTCTGAGTTAACCAAGTCTTGAGTTATGGAACTAAAAGTTTGTGCAAATGTTCGAGCGACTGAAAGTACTACTGACATCGAATATGGTAGCAAACGGTGTACCCATACCAATTGTGCGAAATCTTGAATCTTTCGAATTTGATGGGGAATTTTTATAAGGATTCCAAAAACTACCAAATAACAAATTTTAGGTAAATAAGCTTGTGCATGTACCAATATTTTGACCAGCCTGCACAGTAGAGCCTTGTAATTGCTTACGTATTATTTTTTATGTTTTACAGAGCTTCTTGTACGTATAAACCAAAAGCGATCAATTTACTTTCCCAAAGAGGTAGCTCTGAGAAATATGAAAACTAATGAGAAAAATGTAAAAGGTCATATGAGCTCGTATGACCTTTTCTGCTTGTACTTTGCAAATTATTTTGCGTGTAGATTACGGTTTTTACGTATTTTATAAAATGTGGTCGATTGTAATATCGAGCCTGTAATGTCGACTGAAATATGTTGGTGGTAGTCGTCGTTGCACAAAGATGTAATGTAATCACAGAGCGCTGCACGCCCACAGGATGTCGAGCGTTCTTGCGCCTGCCGTATGACAATACTGAGTCCGCGCTTTTCATGTGTAGTACTCAGCAGTATCATCGGCTTGACTGGGTTTTCCAATTATCTGTAGCACTTATCGTGTTTGCCAAAATGCTTATGAAAAATTATAAAATGCAAAGACACGACATTTCTGATCACAAATATACTCCTGGTGTAACAGCAACTAACCCCTTCGTCCGCATAATTCCGTCTAAGTTTATTTAGTGTATAGACACTTCAGTGCGTTAATTCAGTTGAAAGGGTTATATTTCATTCAATAAAAAACTTGAAGATAGAATGCAAAGGGCATTCTTTCTCAATCGGTCATTATCAAGGTTTTTGAAGAATTTGTTTATAGAATATATTTTGAAAATTATGTTCTCGAGCTATGCACTGGGGTGTGTGTAAGTCAGATTCTAGCACCTAAATAACATGACATAAGGCTCGAGCCACATATCGTACACCACGTATCGTTCATAGCGGATAGAGAATAGTACCAAAGAATATACTCGGAAGTGTTTGGCGCTACGAATATTAATTGCGACTATTCGACCGAGCTTATTTAACCACGGGATGTCAGAATACATCGGATGAAGCAGAAGACACGTGTTTATGATTAACTGATTTATGCATTAAACAAAATGTGATTGAACACCAACTAATTTTAATTAAAGAGTCACTCAATTATGAAATTTTCGAAATACCGATTTTGTTCCCCTATTTTTCGAAAGTATGTTCATGTAGCAATGTACCGGCAAAGTTTCGGGGCCTGATTAGATTTAACTTGGCTGTTACAGCCGAAAGTTGCAGAGAAAAAGCGGACGGTTCAGCTTGGCTTTAAAAAACTTTAAACGCATTTTTCTCAAAACGTTCTGTTTTCAACTGGCGCAGGTGGTTGCAAGAAAACTATTCGACCAATAGATTTGAAATGTTTACATTCGATTCAGCACATTAGTGGCTATCGCAGGCATAACAGAAACAGTTTTCCATTGAAACGTCGCACTTCGTAATGTTCAAAATTATTGAACAATTTACCAAATTTCGGCATAAAAACTTTAAACCTACGCTATTTTGTTAATTTTTCAGAAATCAAAATAATTGTGGTCCGGACGGTAATGAAACTTGTACTTATTGAAAATATTAATTTTTTTTCAATTTCATGTGTATGCTGTTCTCGGTATCACCTACACTAACAGTTGTAACTATTGAAAATAACGAATGGAAAGGAAATAAAAACTTCTTATACTATCAAAATGTGTGTTAAAAAATATGCAATCTTCAATTATATTGGATTCACTAAAGAAAGACGTCTTCTTTTGCGTTAGTAAACGTGCATATCGTATATAATTGTTCTTTTAAAATAGAGTCCACACGCCAGAATGTTTCTTGATATGTAAAAGACTGTAGTGAAAGCGGTAAATGAATTATTGTAATTTCAATATGTAGTTAACTAAAATCATCGGAAGTCATTTTATTTTTTTTAGTTTTACTTTCATATGAAAACTTTTTAAAGCTAAAGTTATGTTTATTATAGTTTTCTTACAGTCGGGAGTTCAAAATAAAATTTTTTTTTTTAAATTTCATACTTTTTAAAGCTAGTTCAATGTGACTTTCTATAGCATTTTTATAATAACTATATATTTTTATAATTACTATATATTTTTTTAGCTACTATGTTTTTTTAAACTAAAAGTGCTAAATAATTTTTAATAACTGTATTTTATTTAATCGCTCTATCATTTTTGTACTTGTGTATTTTAAATTAAATTAACAAACGCAATTAGAAAATTCCGTTGCGTCTTTATTAATTTCAAGTTCTTAACAAGATCTCTGATGTACAACAAACTTATTAAAATGTACATGCTGTTGAATAATATATATATACAAATATTGACTGAACGTGCTCTTTCTCTCACTCCACCGTGATGCTCTCAAGGGAGGGGGATAAGAGTTTGCACTTTTGAAAAATCGATTTTTTTCGTCTTTTCTTATAGTTAAACATTTCAAGAATATAGTCTCAAAATTTGAAGTCGATCAGAGCAAAACTCCCGAAGTTATTGACTAGTTAGTCTCCTCTCGGAAACACAGCGCGCAGCTTGCGAGCAGTTATACAGTTTATTCACTTGGGGATCGTTCTGGTCTATTGTTCTGTTTCGAAAAATTTCTATTGAATAAAGACAGGTAACTAAAGCCGTAAATACATATTTTATATGTGTATATTATACACTGTAAAAGAGAGACGAGCGTCAGTTAGTTGTTGTACGTTCGATCGTGCGCTCATTCTCAGTGATTTTATAATTTTGTCAAGATATTTTCTGTTAAAAAAAGCCGAGAGTATCTAAACTTTCGAGAGATGACCGAAGAGGTACAAGAACTTCTTTGTGCAGAACGAAAAAAGGCCTATTCCAAAGAAACAAAATAAGGATGAAGCTAATATGAAGAGTGCATCATCGAAAAAATAAAGTTGAATACCAGTGCGAGCGTGCCAGAACACGTTGAAAAACATTATAGAATCATCGATTTTTTGCTTGTTTTCTCAACAATTTCAAGTTTGGTTAAATGTGCTCAGTGTGATGGTTCAGTTGAGTTCAAAAGTTGCACAAAAGAAGGTCTTGGCTTTCAAATCCAGGTAAAATGTGCC
Source organism: Cylloceria caligata (assembly GCA_963942595.1). Lineage (NCBI taxonomy): Eukaryota > Metazoa > Arthropoda > Insecta > Hymenoptera > Ichneumonidae > Cylloceria > Cylloceria caligata. The sequence continues at coordinate 12,011,445 of OZ012708.1, forward strand.
AATTGTGATCCACGCTATATATCGTCGAATGAGAAAACAGGTCATCGCTACGAAATCAACACTCGATTTGCTTTCGTAATGCGTACATTAGGTTTGGGTTTAGCAGGCTGCAATAAGTTTTGCGGTCTAATGGACATTGCAAGTAATTTTTTATCCAAACCGTCTTATTTGGATACTATGGCATCGATTAGACGATAACCCTCAACACGATAAGTGCCCGAGCGGCGAGAACTGGTGGTGTCCGTATCAAAAAGCTCTGACCACAACAGGACTGGAAAATTTAGAACATAATTACACTCCACTTCCAGAAGATGTCATACAAGCGATCAAACCGATTTACGAAGATCTGAATAAGGACGAACTTCTGGAAAGGTGTCTTGGAGGTTTTACCCAAAATGCCAACGAAAGTTTGAACCAACTAATTTGGAGGATTGCACCGAAAAAATTATCTGGCAGCAAACAAATCGTTGAATTTGCATCCTACGTACATAGCTGCATGCACTTTCAACGAAGGTACTGGTGCTTTTCTCACCTTTCAAGATCGGAGGACAGCTGTCGCATCAACAGGACCGAGATACAAGCTCAGCAGCAGAGCAAAGAACCCAAAATAAGGCAAAGATTTGAGAAAAAAGAGGCTGAAGGAATCGAAGCTGCTGCAGGGAGTCTTCTCTATGGAGCTGGAATCGATAATTCGGTGTAAGTTGAAAAAAAATTATTTTTTTTCACTTTTTTAGCTTTTAAAACTTTAAACGCGTTTTTCTCAAAACCACTTTTTAAAAGTGCGTGTGCATTGCTATTTAAAAATTACATTACCGATTCATTTCAAACTTGATACACACTTTCTACATATAAAATACCTCCCCCCAACGTTAAGGGGGGAAAAGGGTCTGAGATACAAAAAAAAAAGCATATTCTTATGATTTTTTTTTCAGAGTACCTTATTAGTTAATATTTTTTAAATTTGTTACATTATTAAGCATTAGTCTAAGATATTCTGCTGAATTCTCATTAAAAAATATTGAAAAATAAGTCAGTGGTAGTGGTGCTAACCGAGTCACCTCAAAAAAAAGTTTTCATGCGGTAGTCAGGATAACTCATGATTGCTTAATCCGAAATTAAAAAACCAAAAAGATTTCTTTAGTACATAAGTTTATCTTGGATTTGAACGAAGGAATTAACAAAATATTCATTTTTGAATTTTTAGTAAAGGTGCAATCAAAAAACTCTGTTTTTTGCCAAAAATTGTTCTTTATGTTTAATTAAAAAATAAGTTGTAATTGAAAAAAAAAATCCTCTGTTCAGAACCGAGTATTTGGTATGTAAAAGAAGTGTGCAAAGTTTAGGCGAAATCAGTCCAAACGTTTTCGAGAAATTTTGACTACTGACTTAAAAAAAAAGTTTTGAGAAAAACGCGATTAAAGTCTCATGACGGTCAAGGGAGACCGAGCGCCCGGACACTCAATTGTCTATAACTTGAAAAGTTTTGCTCCTAATGACTTCAAATTTTCTGACAATATTTCTTATAGGTTGTAGTATCAGAAAAAAAAAAGAAAAAAAAACAATTTTCCGACCCTTTTCCCCCCTTAAGTTTTAGATGTTTTTTTTACATTACGAGAGTTTTCCACTTACAAAATGGCGGAATTTTGCGTAAAAAATAGCAGTTTTCACTTTAAATGACCACCAAAAATTATAAAATAAAAAAAATAATAATCAGAGAACGTTGGGGGGAGGTATTAATGATACTTTGACTAAATTTTAATGGTTTTTTATTTCGGATAATTTCCAGCTGAGATACAGTTCACACCGCAAATCGTCTATTTCCAAAGACGTTCTTGGAAAAGTTCCGTCACCGGCTTGTTTGTCGATATTTTCACATAAAAAATTTACTGAGTGTTGTTGAAATCATACGTAATAATGTACAAAAGGTTTCAATAAATTTGCTCAATCCATATTTCTAAAAAAAATCGCAAAACCCTTACCCCCCGCCCCTCTTAAGTCAGATACAGATGATCGAGTATAGGAGTAATGACGGCCATCTTTAGGCAATTCGATATATACAACCGTACTTCTCATACATTTTTTGAAAACGTTTTTATCTTTCTGAAATCTCACTTAACATATACAATCTATGACAAAAATGTTGGTTACGATACACAGAACTTGTGTATCCGGTTCTGTTAAGACATCTTTAGCCGATTCGGAGAATATCGCAGGTATAGAACTGGCATATTCGCGCTGTGCCAGTGAATCGCATACTCCCGCCGGGAGTAAAAACTCATTTAAGTTATACTTGCCATTTCCTACTTCATAATAATGATATCATGAAAACAGAAATTGTTTTTGGAAAGAAATTAATACCGTTGGAGAGCAGGATCTTCCTAACGGTTGAAATCTCATATATTTAAAGCTATATACTAGATGCATATTCCTAATTTTAGAGATTCGGCAGATAACAAAATCACTTGCACTTCATGCAGATAACAAATATGAGAAAGTTACGAGATGCAAACGCACCATTGACACTTTTGTACGCCTTCAAAATTAGGTAGATTCAACGCAAACTCTGCTCATTTGTGAGCTGATTATGATATATTAAACAGTACTGTCAGGAACCGTTTTATTCGTCTCAATCGATGTTTAACTGCACTCTTGCGGCGAAAAACAAACCAAGGGTGCAAAGTAAAATCTTGCACAATGCTTCCTCATTATTTTCCACCTTTCGTAAAGCCACCTCAATGAGGAAGTATCATGATTGATTTTGGCTTCTTCATAAAGAAAGCTTTGTGAAAGATAGAAAATAATGCGGTAGCATTGTGCAAAGCTCTAATTTATATCCTTGTTAAAAAAAATTGATATTGTATTGTAGTTTGAAGGGAAAAAGTGCTTTCAAAATATAGGAAAATTAAGGAACACAATACTCGTTTGAGATTTAACATTGTCCATTTCTTTATAAATATTCCAGAAATTCGCTTATTCGCATGTTCACAGCCCAGAAACTTGTATACCAGGTGCGAATAGCAATATCGAATTTGAAGCATTTGCCAGTGAAACTACCTATGTTTGAAACCAGACAGTTGTCGTTTCAGTGACGTTCTGCGCAAAGTTGTAAATTACCACACAATCGACATGTGCACAATGTGGTGTAAATGTAATATACATAATCGTGATGTGGTGGAGAATAATTGTGGACAGTTAAGGAGGTTCATCTCGATGTCAGCTTCTTGACATTTAAACAATATGTTGTAATAATTATTTTTATTTATTCTTTAGTTATTTGAGTCACAACAATATTTTCCTTTACAGGACCATCAGCTTGGCTCACTCATGGGTCCAGATGATAACACAATCAATAAGTAAGGACATCATTCTAACAGATCTCAATTGCATTTACTTATATCGTGTGCGAAGAACACATTAAATTGAACCCGAAGCAAGGAAGTCCACGAATACTAATGTCCCTATATTTTCTTCATCACAATAGACAGGTAATGCTTAAATCCGTGAGCTTTATAAACACGTACTCCTCAAGTGAGTTTTTACAAAGCACAGACAGGTTCTCATATTCATTAATTCTCACAATTTATGACACGTTATTATTATTCTTCGCTAGACTCCTAATACCTATGACATCTTATCGACAAATTCCTAAAATTCACAAAGTATGACACATAATCATCAATATTATCACATTTCACAAATTATGACATGTAATCATCAATATCATTAAATTTCACTCAATACGTTCCTCCATATATCAATTTTCACAAAATAGATCAATACATATTAATTGAACGATGACCATTCACAACAAGCCATATATAAGATTACACGGATAAAGAGAAACAATCTCCCCAATACTTTCCGAAAATGAGATTAATATGCGGCAAATATTAGATTATTACAAGAAAATGAGTAGGTGCACCTCGAGCAGCGCTGATAAGACTCATCACCAAGAACATCGTGTATGAAAGTACAAAAACAATTATCCTTTTATGTACAGGATATTATAGCGAATTCGCTATAATATTATTTTGTTGACTGGCGATAATCGACTTTTATAGAACCATCTAACATTCTGCAGGCATTCGGACTATGGTACACGGATAGTACCAATAATATCGTTTACGCAGTTACTAATATACTTATCTGGCTTCGGCGACTTGTTGATGTTCTACGAGGAATGTCGTGTGCGTGCGAGTATTAACGGGTGGTTTAACGTTCATACAACGAGACTGTGGTGTACTAAGCGTCGAGTACAAAGGTCGATTCCACCGGCCGTGTGCGACGTCACCAGCAATCGAACATCAGAAAGTATGCTCTGCATATGCAAATTACTCTCCGTCCCCGGAGTGCTCTCAAGATTGTATTTAGGATTTCCCAAATATGGCCCAGCCACCCTGTGTGTCCGCGATCATACGTTATATAGCAAGTACAGAGAATTTGCTAGTTTATCTCACACCATGCAATTAAATATAATATAAAAATGTTCATACCTTTCAGCTTCCTTTCACGCACCGTGCACTTATCGGCTCATTTATGTTATCGTTAAACACGAATTACCAATATTTAGCGAAAGCCCTCGTTTTGCTAGGCAAAGCACAAATCTTGAGCAGGACGGACTAAGATTTATATCGCGTGAAAGTACTTGAGTGACTAGTTCGTACTATATATATTAAGACGACATACTCGTCTTATATTAAATATACCGCGGAAATGACGAGACTAAACTAGATTCACACACACCGACTCAGAGATCCATACCACACAGCACGCACACATATAAACAAACTACAGTTACTCAAGATATAGTTATACTGCCAAGCAGTATAACTATAGTCTCAAGATACATTGAAGACTCATCTACAAGCAACACGCCAAAGTATTATACACCAGAAGAGAGTATTAACGGGACCAAATGGGCTACAGGAAATGGGCTACAGGACGACTAGGAGATATAGTAATACCCTGCTATACCGACGGAAAGAAAAGAAGAGCGGGGAAGCCGGTATAAAAGGGCACGACAAACCACAGTCGGGGAGCATTCTGTTCACAGACTTTCGCCAACATCCGGAATCTACCAAAGGAGGACCACCTAATCAACCAAAGGAAGACCAGCTAATCGACCAAAGGAGGACCAGTTCTCCAACTAGCAGAAGGACCACCTAGTCAACCCAAGGAGACGCACCATCTACTGCAACATCTCCAAGGATCAGGCCTGAAACCGCTGGCCCAGGGAAAAACGAACATCTCCAAAGCCACCAGTCATCCAAGTAGTCCAGCATCCCAGCCTACAAGATCTTTCATCGAAATTATCACAAGTGGTATGGATCCAAAATATATTAAAATCCATAGGGACTAAAAAACGCCATAGAAACGAGCTAGAGCCGCTCCTGTAGCATTTCCGATGCGCCGATGCACCGCGGATGCACCGCGCTGACGCCTCCACCGGAACAGCGGTGGGACCAGCGAGTAGATCGCTCAGCCAGAGGAGCTCGAGTGAGAGCTCCGTCCCCACTACAGTCCACGCGCTATAGATATAGAGTAGGCTACCTCCAAACACCGAGAAATAATAACAGAGGCGATATAGATATAGTAAGGATGGCAAGCCCAGCAAGCGCGTTCTATGTGTAGATACAATACCACCAAATAACTATAGAAATACTTTATTAATTCAAGATAAAATCTCCTACTTCATGCGGACGCGATTATAGAGGCATGCGTAAGCCCGGGTTAAATTCTTGTTGTAAGGTGCATAATCACCATAATTAAGGAGTATATTTAATTTTTACACAAATTATTTCACTTTTACTTGTATTATTTATTAAATGTGTCTAATAAACCATACTTTTACCTAATACAGAAGCCTATATTAATTTCCTCCCTGCTCGAGTTCGAACTAAAACCCTTTAAGGGTGATGTTAACGTAAAATACCGTTACATTTGGCGCCCGAACAGGGACTCGAGCATAGGAAAGAAAGGCTGATATTGGGCTATAAGTATGAGTTTTGAATCGATATTCGCTCAGAGACTGGTGCAACGGGCCGCACTCGACGCTAGTGGCGAACTTAATACATCACTACTAGGACGCTCTTTAGAGTGGGAATCCACAACAGCGGACGGTATCTTAAGGCAACAACGACGGATTCAAGATCGGGAAGAAATCGCTAGGCTATCCGAAATTCCGAACGTAACGATGGAAGCCAATTTAACAGATGAACTCCAGGAGGGGCGATCTTCGCCAAGGCTAGGGGATACTCTTCCGGTCGTCCCAAATCCAGTCGACATGACCCAAATCTTGGCGCTCCTGCAGACAATAAAAGAAGGCCAGGATGAGAAATTCGAACAACTGCAAACCAAACTAGATAACGCCAACGATTCCTGTGTCTCGAGGACAGCGACACTCCGGGAAAATCTGAAGGAGCACATCGAACACAACATACTCGAGAGTGACAAACGGACGGATACGAAAATCGAGACAGTCCGTCAAGAAATAACCGAAGAGCAGGATGTCGTTAATAAGTACCACAGAAATATAATCGTCAACGAGCAACGGATTGTGGCCCGAATAGACAAGGAGATGAAAGAAGCCATGGAACGAGTAACTAAGAACCAAAACACGACAGAAAAACATGGAAATAGGATAAAGGCACTAGAACAGCGTGTCTCCTCAGGCATAAATAATTCCGCCCATGGTCTGTCCACTTTCCAGATAGGAAATATTACTCGTCTCCAGGCATCTACGCAAAGAACTCCGAAATTTGCGGCAGACGGCAAGCAACGGCCTACAAAATTTCTTAAAGAACTACAAGAATACTGTGAGGCTGGAGGAATTGAGGGATCGGACGTACGCATCGTCATACAAGACGCACTGGAGGGCCAAGCTAAGAACTGGTGGCATCTCGTGGAAGGTAGCGTGCATAATTTCTCGGAATTTGCAACAGCATTTTCTGCACGCTACTGGACTAGAGAAATGCAAGACAAGGTCCGTAGCAATCTGGAGTTCGGTACATACGACACAGAAGGACAAAGTCGCACCAGGGCAGAATACGCCACTCTCATTTTTGGCAACGCGCGGGACCTTGAAAAAAAAATGTCGGACGAAGCAATTATTCGCCGCCTAGCCCGACATTTTGACGAAGAGGTGCGATGTGCCGTCAGGATCCGACAGATAAACAACGTCCAGGAATTCCTCGAGCTTCTCGAAAGCATCGATATGGCGGGACCTCTTAATAGTAAGAGAGGACACCAGCGGCGAGACCTTCAAGGACGCGGGGGACCAAGGGACCATGGATGGCGGGGACCAACGAGGAACGAGTGGCAACCACCACGAGTCTCTGACAACCGACCACGTTGGCAGACCCCTCCAAATAATGGCAACGGTGGATATACAACATGGCAGCAGGCGGCACAACGACCACCACAGCCATACACCACTCCCCCACCTACGCCACAAGGAGCGTACCACCAGGGAGCGGCACCATGGCACCAGCCACCTCCACCACCACCAGTAAAAAACGAAAGATACCACCAAACAAATGCGATCCAGGGATATCCCCCTGGACCATTTATAAACAACACCATGACACCAGAGATACGAACACAACCGAGCGGATCCCAAAATCCAAATCCGGGAAACGCTTAGACGTTGCGCCCGTACAAAAAACCGAAAGAGAAAAACGAGGTGCAACGACAAATAAAAAGGAAATACAAGGACGAAAGGAGGGAGTAAATGTAGAAAAAAGAAAGCAGAAAAGGAAGGAACGGAGAGCGTTAAAAAACGAAGAAAGAAAATCGAAGACAGACGAAGGGAAAATCGCTAGTGAGCCATCCAGTAGTCAAGCCATCCAAAAGGATATCGTGATGCTGAAATCATCGGAACGGGAACAAGGGATCGCAACCCCAAGTACCTCTAATGATCAGCAGGAGACATCCAAAGGAGAGGCGACACGAAAGAGCGGCAATGACCAGGATGCGAGGAAGTACCAAGTATTCACAGTCACCGAGGACCTTCGAGAATTTCTACGGGAGGAACCAAAGAAAGTGGGGAAATGGTATGATGATATACACCCCCGGTACCCGGAAATTCCAGTAGGAATCGAGGGACTATCCGTGAATAGTCTGATTGACAGCGGCAGTGAGGTGAGCTGTATTTCTGAGGAATTTTTTAAACAATATGATGAGAAATTCGAGAAGTGCCCCACACTGCCAGTCACTTCGACAAAGGTAGTAGGAGCTTTTGGAGGGGAACCAGAAAAAGTAAAAAAACAAATAATGGTTGAGGCGAAGACATACGGATCAGAAGGAGTGCTGCAGTTACTGGTCGTCCCGAAATTACTACGACCTATCTTAATTGGGATCGACGGAATGTTAAAACTACAAATTTCCGTCGATGCTCACAGCAAATGTGTAGCAGTAAAAGATAAGGTCGTAGCAAACCTTGAAAACGGTTTGTGGAAATTGGTAAAACAGATCATACTACCAAAAGAAGGTAGTAGAGAAACTTGTGCAATACGAGAAGAATCTCTACCAACACCCCTCGAATTCCAATTATCGGAGGTGGAATTCGAGGAAAAGATGATGGAATGCCACGATCTTGAAACGAAGATTAAAACAACTTTTAAACAAATCGTTGAAAAGAACCAGGAAGTCTTCGACCGAAGGCCAGGAAGAATGACTAAATATGTACATCGCCTCATACTCAAAGATCCAAAGCCATATTTCCATCGATCGTATCCGGTGGCGCTAGCACAACGAGAGCGAGTCCAGCAAGAAATCGATAAAATGCTCGACTACGGTGTGATACAAAAATCAAACAGTATTTACATAAATCCATTAATGCCGGTAACGAAAGCCGATGAGAGCGTGCGACTGTGTTTAGATGCCAGAGAACTAAACAACTATCTGGTAAATGACCACAACAACGCACCACCCATCGAGGAAATTTTTCAGAGGTGTGGAGGAAAATCCGTCATTTCCACGTTGGATCTCACTAGCAGCTTCTGGCAAATTCCACTACACCCAGACTCTAGAAAATATACTGCTTTTCAGCACAATGGAAAGTGTTACGAATTCACGGTCACACCGTTTGGATTAAAAACCAGTACGGCTAGCCTAATTCGAGCACTGGACGTAGTGTTAAGCGAATTAGATTTCGTCATTAATTTTGTCGACGATTTACTAGTATTATCTAGAGATCAGGAAGAGCATCTCATGCACCTCGAGACCCTTTTTCAACGTTTTAAGGAGCACGGAATGACACTAAAATTCACAAAGTCACACTTTTTCCGTAAAGAAGTATCCTTTCTAGGCCACATTCTCACCACGGACGGACTCAAACCAGATCCAGAGAAGATACGGGCTATTAAGGAATATCCTGCTCCGAAAAATTTGAAACAATTAAGAGGATTTCTCGGTTTGATAAATTTCTACACGAAATTCACAAACCGACATGCACACGAGACTGCTCCACTTTTGGAATTGCTAAGAAAGGGAGTAAGATGGAAGTGGGAACCAACACAACAAAAAGGTTTCGATCGAGTCAAAGACCTGTTCTGCGAAGAAGTCATCCTGCGATTTCCAGACACCAGGAAGCCATATATCTTGACAACCGATGCCAGCGGATATGCACTGGGGGCCATACTATCACAAAAGAACGAGGAAGGAGAGAGCGAAGTCATATCCTTCGCCAGCCGGACTCTTAAGGGGGCAGAACATGGGTACATGACCACCGAAAAAGAGTTGCTAGCAATAGTATGGGCCCTAGAAAAATTCAGGACATATCTACGAGGTGCTGAGATTCAAATAAAAACAGACCACAAAGCATTAATCTTCCTCAAAACATGTCGATTCACGGCAGAACGATTAATGCGGTGGGTTCTATCTATTCAGGATTATAATCTGAGTATAGAACACCTCGAGGGACATAAGAATACGGTTGCTGACACTCTGAGCCGAGTGGAAGGATACGAAAAGAATAATCGAGGAGCAATAGTAATCGGAGCAACCTTGGCACGAAAAGCTTCGAAAGAATTAATAAAGGAAATAAAACAAATTGCGAAACTTCAAAGAGAACAAACAGATCTTGGGGACATCATGGCATTTTTGGAGAAAGAAGAAAACACTGAAGAAGAAAAAAAATTCCGCCTCCAGGAAGGAATCCTCCAGAAGAAGACCAGAAATAAAATCTGGAAGGTCATGCTGCCAAAATGTATAGTGCGAAAATTAATCATAGAATGTCACGAACTCTATGGGCACATTGGAGCAAGAAAATGTTTTAGAATTCTCGACGAAGACTTCTCGTATCCCCACCTCGGAAAATGCATACGATCGCTATTGGCATGCTGCGATATCTGCCAACGCAGTAAGGTAACAACACAAACAAATTTCGCTGAAATGCAGACAATTATTCCTGAGAAGCCGGGGGACTTGATCTCTATCGACTTCTATGGACCACTCCCCACCTCGATAGGAGGAGTAAAACATATTCTCGTTACCATCGATGCATTCAGTAAATATGTGGTATTGTTTCCCATGCGGAAGGCGAACACGACGACGGTGATAAAAAGGATTTTCAACGACTATATCCCACAGCTTGGAAAACCAGCACGGATCCAGTTTGACCATGGTACGCAGTTCACCGCTAAAAACTGGTTAAAAAAACTAGAAGAAGAGAAAATAAGAGCAGTATTTTCCTCTATCCGTCACCCTCAAGGGAACATCGTAGAGAGAGTAAATCGAGAACTAGGACGATTCTTCCGAACATTCTTGAAAGAAAACCATGCCGGGTGGTATAAATGGGTGCAAGTAGTACAAGACTGTATCAACGAGTCCCACCACGATACCACCGAATTCACGCCCACTGAATTACAACGAGGTAAAAAACCGGTAAGACTGTGGAACAGATGGTTAGGAATACCGGCAAGTGAGGAAGACGACCCTTTGACCTACGAGGCTAAACTCCAAATTGCACGAGAAAGAATAATAAAAAAGGGGGCAAAGCGGGCCGAACGATTTAATGCCACACACCGACTAACAAACTTCGAAGAAGGAAGTTTAGTATTAGTGAAGGCTTTAAATATATCGGATCCCGCAAATCAAATCACCTCGAAATTCTTGCCTCTACGAGAAGGTCCATACGTCATAGATAAGTGCGTGGGTCTAGCAACATATTTGTTAATAGATCCACTCACTAAAAAGGTCCGAGGAAAATTCCACGCCAGTCTCTTGACCAAGTATCATACGGAAATAGAAACAGAGGAAGGAGACAACATAGAGACAAGTAGAAATAAATAGAATAAGAACAAGTAAAATTGAAAATAGTAAAAAGAATAACAGAAAACTCGATCATAGGCTGAGAACAAGAAATTTAAGAAGAGTAAAATTAGAGATAAGAAATTAGAATAAGGAATTTCGATTGTGAATTCTAAATTCACACCCACTAAAATAAATTCAAAATAGTAATAAGAATAAATAACAATAAATCATAGAATTAAAATAGATAGAATAAATTAAGATAAGAAATTTCAATTGTGGCAGGAAGGATACATATAAACTAAATTCTCAAATCACACACTCTAAATTAAACATGCAGTCGATCAACAACTCACCGAGGATAAACAATCGACCGAAGGATCTAGAAGAGACCGTCCCTACTCATTCACCGAGGATAAACAAACCCCCTCTAAGCGAACGACGATCGGTAATATAAGAATAACCAGGGACCGATAAATAGTATCAAACCAAACACTGACCGGTGATAAGGAGGAAAATTAAAACTCAAATCAAATAAAAATGCAAATAAAACATAACGAAAAATGGGAATTAAGCAAAATTACAATAAAAAACAAACGAATTAAAAGTTGGCGAGGAAAAATATCAAAAATTCAACATAAAAGCAACCGATGGGATTTAAAATATCCCAGAGACAGCAACGATCTTATAATAATTACGGACGATAACGTTCGAGGGTGGGAACCGGGAAATCTGGAGGGGATAAGTAACACCTTCGTGGGCCAAAAATTCGAGCAAGAGCAATAGTTTAAATCAAACCTATAAACCATCAACAACAAATCTACCATGTATCGAAATTACCCAGTGTCTAACTTGCAAGGGTCATACCCACGCATCGAAATACTCAGCGTCGCCGATCCGCAAAGATTCTACGTATTCAAAGAAGATCCCGGAAGAGTAAGGGAAAACGTAATTAATTACTTTGAAAACCTCCCTATCGAGACACCAGGAATCCAACAACTACAACCCGGAGACGACTACACCGGACGGCCGATACTGTACCGGTTCGAGGAGAAATTTTATAGAGGGCTGATGACTACCGAAGAAAGCCCCGACGGAGAAATTTTAATTTGGCTGGGCGATCTGGCAATCGACCAAGCAGCCAATATACAAGCATGCTACACACCACCGGACCACGCTTTTCACCTCGCCTTCCAAGCAATACCTGTCGGATTGGACTGCGTCAGGCCTCCCAACCGGCAATGGACAGAGGAAGAATTAGAAATAATCCGGAACACCATCCATGAAGACACGTGGAATATGATTATATATCCAAACGACACACACGCCGAAGCGAAGTGGGTAGAGTGCTGGAGAGCACATCACGATGGAACTATCATCCTGCTAAGCGAGGAGATCATTCGGAAGGGAGCAGGAGTACGGGCAGCCAACCCTCCACATTTTAACTGGGGAACCGATGGAGGAATGATCCTCGACCCAAATTTCTTCGAGGAAGAGGAATCGGAGGATTCAGGGTATGAAACGGACTCTGAAACCGACGAAGAGGAGATGGAAGTCGACGAGTAAAAAAAAAAAAAATAAATAAATAAATAAATAAATAAAAAAAAAAATAAACCTGAAAACATATAAAATTTATAGATAAAAAGAGAATAAACAAAACATTATTTCTTTTACATCAATCCTGTCTATAAAAATTATTTCTAGAACCTGCCACAACAGCGAATTAAAATATAGAATAAGATAGAGGTATAAGTAGAGAAAATAAGAATAGGATCCATAAGCAAGCACAATAATAAGAAGCAATAAAATAAGAAAATAAGATAGAAATAAGACATAGAATAAGATAGAAACTCAAAGTAGAGGAAAAATAATAAGAACAGCGAGAATAATACACAAGCGAAAATAAATTCATTAACCGGAGCACGAGAAATACACTAACAATAGATAAGTAATATGAACATAAGCAAGAAACGATTACGTGAGAATATGAAGACATAGTTAAGACAGACAAATTCAAAGCCGAGAAAAATAATAAATAACAGATCCTCGATTCAAGGAATTCATCTCGGATCGGGGGACAATAAGACGACATACTCGTCTTATATTAAATATACCGCGGAAATGACGAGACTAAACTAGATTCACACACACCGACTCAGAGATCCATACCACACAGCACGCACACATATAAACAAACTACAGTTACTCAAGATATAGTTATACTGCCAAGCAGTATAACTATAGTCTCAAGATACATTGAAGACTCATCTACAAGCAACACGCCAAAGTATTATACACCAGAAGAGAGTATTAACGGGACCAAATGGGCTACAGGAAATGGGCTACAGGACGACTAGGAGATATAGTAATACCCTGCTATACCGACGGAAAGAAAAGAAGAGCGGGGAAGCCGGTATAAAAGGGCACGACAAACCACAGTCGGGGAGCATTCTGTTCACAGACTTTCGCCAACATCCGGAATCTACCAAAGGAGGACCACCTAATCAACCAAAGGAAGACCAGCTAATCGACCAAAGGAGGACCAGTTCTCCAACTAGCAGAAGGACCACCTAGTCAACCCAAGGAGACGCACCATCTACTGCAACATCTCCAAGGATCAGGCCTGAAACCGCTGGCCCAGGGAAAAACGAACATCTCCAAAGCCACCAGTCATCCAAGTAGTCCAGCATCCCAGCCTACAAGATCTTTCATCGAAATTATCACAAGTGGTATGGATCCAAAATATATTAAAATCCATAGGGACTAAAAAACGCCATAGAAACGAGCTAGAGCCGCTCCTGTAGCATTTCCGATGCGCCGATGCACCGCGGATGCACCGCGCTGACGCCTCCACCGGAACAGCGGTGGGACCAGCGAGTAGATCGCTCAGCCAGAGGAGCTCGAGTGAGAGCTCCGTCCCCACTACAGTCCACGCGCTATAGATATAGAGTAGGCTACCTCCAAACACCGAGAAATAATAACAGAGGCGATATAGATATAGTAAGGATGGCAAGCCCAGCAAGCGCGTTCTATGTGTAGATACAATACCACCAAATAACTATAGAAATACTTTATTAATTCAAGATAAAATCTCCTACTTCATGCGGACGCGATTATAGAGGCATGCGTAAGCCCGGGTTAAATTCTTGTTGTAAGGTGCATAATCACCATAATTAAGGAGTATATTTAATTTTTACACAAATTATTTCACTTTTACTTGTATTATTTATTAAATGTGTCTAATAAACCATACTTTTACCTAATACAGAAGCCTATATTAATTTCCTCCCTGCTCGAGTTCGAACTAAAACCCTTTAAGGGTGATGTTAACGTAAAATACCGTTACAATATAGATTTATCACATTCATTGAATTTAATCTACGCACGGTTAGTTACCGGTCGTACACGAGAAATGGTAACGTCATATTACGATGTTTATTACTATTGTCTTTGTTAAACTGCAGAATTTCGCCCAGGGGACAGCACCGTAAAATAGATATTCATAGTCGAAGTTAAATAGTGTAACATTGGCTTTATGCAAAATTATGCATTTCTGGTCGGACAAGATAAATCAAGAAATAATGTCAACTTTATTACATGTCTACCGTTTCTGGTGAGTCCCAGATTTTACAGCAATTAAGGTGGCTACGTCATTACGCAGTAGTCCTGAGCTCTACAGACTATTATATAATCAAAAAAATAAAAATTGGTATACTATATTACATTATATTATATTATAAAGTATTATATTACAAAAATGTTTCAGCGTCGCTGCTGCTGCCGTACAAGAGAATGGATATGAGCCTCTGGTGTTTGAATGCCCCCCCCCCCCTACACCATGATTATTCTAAGTCCCCCAATGAGCTCCCCCCGCCCAAATCAAAAATAAATTGACATGACATAACACGATAAGTTATCACACGAATTGATGTTCAGCAAAATCGTGAGACGCGTAGAAATAAAGTTTTCCGAGAGTGCGAGCTAGCATTCAATGAAATTGTGATATGCGTATAATATAACGTTTCAGAGCATGCAGAATAGAGAGTGGGCGGCCGGTAGGACATAAATGGCAAATGGACATTCGCCTGAAAAGTGATCAAAATGATGAAATATTATTATATTAGGATTTCGTGCAGCTCAGGCGTAAGCGCTTGCCAATTCCCCGACTTATCCTCCTCCAAGGGAACTTGGAATAATCCAGGGCTGGACGAGCTCCTAGGGAGCCTTAGAATAACTAGGGCCTGGGGTAAGTTTAGATTGTTTCGTTGAGTGTCTGTGATAGTCTTTGTTCAAGGGCTTAATGGCGGATAGAATAATCCGGGCCAGAGGCGCGGTTCATTGGGGGATAGAATAATCAGGATCGGGGGCGGGGGTTTCTCAGACCCCAGAGATAACGCGATTCCCTTACACGATGGCGGCAAGCTATTTTTATAATACAGAGAGATTATATGTGGAGGTTGCCGGACGATCTTCAACCTAAAACGGGCACACGCAAACAGCGATTTTTCCACGATGAGCTTGTCTATTGGATATTCGGTAGAACAGTGGAATAAGTAGAAAATTACTTGGAAGTTATAGTGAGTTACTAGTAATGTCACTTCTCCAAACGAACTCGAAAGAAAAATGGAAGTCGTGGAAACTAACTTCCAAGCGGACGGATTATCGAACAGACCTCGAATTGACCTCCACATATTTTGAAATATAACGACACAATTTTGCAGACAAATATTCAAGGACAAAAAAGAAAAGAAAAATTTGCAAGTTAAAGCTTGCAAATTGCTTCCTAGAAATTGTGCACAATGCAAATACTTCCTCTATGAGAAACCCAACATTTTTAAAGATAGATTTTATAGAGCAGCTTTATGCATTGTGAATATTTTTGCATTTAAGAACACGGACGTTTATCAAACGAATCTGTTAAGTGAACTAAAATAATCTAGTGATTGAGCAAATGAACATTCGGTGAAAAAGTGAGGCACGTGAAAAATAACTTATTTTGATGTGCGGGCTTGTGAATTGACGTTCGGTGGAACAGTGTGACGCGTGGAATGAAATTTCTGAGTGTACAATATATATCGAAATGACATTTAAAGGAACAGAGGGGTGTGAAGAATGAAACTTTTCCGACCGCATGCGGGTTGGGGAAAGGACTCAACGGAAAAGTGGGTCGCATGGAAAATAACTTCCGAGCGTACGAGCTGTCGATTGAGCGGTTGGCGAAACAGTGTGATGTGAGGAAAGCATACTATTCCGATCAAGCGGGCTGTCAAATGGACGTTTTGCGACATAGTGGAATGTGAGGGCAGCAACTTTCGGCGCGAGCGAGCTGTCGAATATACACTCGACGAAAGATTAAATTCGTGGAAAGAAATTTTTTCAAACATAAGCGCTGGGGAAAGAAGTGTGGGCGCTTAGCAGAACAGTGGGACGCGTGGAAAGTAACTTTCCCGAATGATCGGGCTGCAGACTGGACATTTGTAGCAAAATAGTGAGACGTGAGGAAAGAATTTTTTCTGTTCTAGCGGGTAACCGCATGCATTTTTGGTGGAAGACATTTGGCTGAATAATGCATCGCATCGAAAGCCACTGTATGTTCGGTGGAATAGTTGAATGCGTGTAATTTAATGTAAGTTTTGAGATTGAGCAAACTGTTAAATGTACATTTGGCGGATCAGTGGCACGCATAGAAAGGGTACTACTGAAGTTAGCATGGTACTTCGGCATTATTTTTCTTATTCACGTCTCAGGTATAAAAAAGTAATTAGGCTTTCTCAAGCAAGCCTTGCAAGCAAAATACTCGTAAAATAATTGTATGCATGAATCGGAGGTGACCATTTTGTATTAGGAAATTCAAGTTAATGTCTGATTTCGTAGAAGCCTATTAAATTTAATACAAACTAGGGTTTTGTATGGCTCGGGCGTTACGCCTGCCTTATAAAATATAATCGTTGTCAATGCAAATATTGAGTGAAAATTATTTCTTTTTTCATAACGACAAAGCTTCCTCTATGAGGAGGCAAAAGAAATGAAATCTTCCTAAATATATATTTAATTTTAACAAGTCACTAGAACTAGAAACGAGACATAGTAATTATAATCCGTAAGTAAAATTAATAACTAGAATTACTAACTAAAACTAGTAACTAGAAGTAGCAACTAGATCTATCAGCTTGAACAAGTATCTGAGATTAATAAGTAATACTCACTCGGTACTAGTAACTGGAATTAATAACTACCAGGTGTACAAATATGAAATGCGGATTTTTTTTCTAAAAAAACATGTTAAATTCGGAAAAATGATAAAAAGTGCTTTATTTAAAGTATGCTCCATTGCTTGTTATATATTTTTTCCATTTTTTGGGCAATTTGTGAATATTGCGCCAGTAAAAATCTTCCCCTTTTGCTGCGAACCATTCATCAAGCCATTTTTTGACATCTTCGTACGAACCAAAGCGCTGCTCAGCAAGTGCGTGACCCATCGATGTAAACAAGTGGTAATCGGAAGGAGCCAAGTCTGGTAAGTAAGCCGCATGGGGTAGAACTTCCCAGCTGAGTGCTTCCAACGTGTCGCGAACCGGTTTTGCCGTATGTGATGGAGCATTGTCATGAAGAAAAATGACTTTGTGTTGCCTCTTTCGGTATTCTGGCCTTTTTTCAAGCAGCGAACGGTTCAAATCGGTCAATTGCTGTTGGTAACGTTTATTATTAACCGTTTCTCCAGGTTTTAACAGCTCATAATAGACCACGCCCCTCAGGTCCCACCAAACACAGAGCATCGTCTTTCTGCCAAAGCGATTCGGTCTTGTGGTCAATGTGATGGTGCGCCTGGGTCTACCCATGATTTTTTACGCTTGGGATTCTCAAAATAAATTCACTTTTCATCCCCTGTAACTATACGATGCAAAAACGACTTCCTTTTGTACCGAGCGAGCAAAATGTCACAATGAGTTTTTGCGCTTTTCCATTTGCGTGTCATTCAACTCATGTGGTACCCATCTACCGGTCTTCTGAATCTCTCCCATTTCTCGTAGTCGATTGGAAACAGATTGTTGACTAACGCTCAATTGCTCGGCGAGTTGTTTTTGTGTTTGTGAATCATCTTCGTCTAACAATGCATGCAATTCCACATCTTCGTTTTTTTTGGCGGCTTTCCACGTTCCTTGTCGGCATCATCGAAGTCACCACTTTTGAAACGCCAAAACCATCGTTCACACGTATCTTGCAATGGAGCATATTCACCATAAGCTTCTCGAAGTAATCGGTATGATTCAGCAGCAGTTTTCTTCAAATGAAAACAAAAAATTTATGCTGTCAGCGAATGCCCTTTGTTCGGTATAAATTTCGACTAATTAAACACAACAACACAACACTATTCACACACTTTTCCAATTTATCACTCGTGCGCGTCTGACACTTATTGATGACACAACAAAATGGCGCAGTGTCAAATCTTTACAGCACAAACTGCATTCGTGCACGATTTGTTGTCTGAAATCCGCATTTCATCCTTGTACACCTGGTATAACTAGTCACTAGCTACTGGTAACTAGAACTAGTATCTATAACTATAGAACTAGAACTAGGAAATAGAACTGATAACTAAAACTTGGAACTAGGGACCAGGAACCACAAATCGGGAACCAGAACTAGAATCAGTAACTAAAACTAGTAACTACAACCATAGTCTGTTAGATAACATTCGTTGGATGGTTTTACAGTGGTTGCTTAGTACAACTAATCGAATGTTAGTACATTTATCAAACAAATTCCGGGAAATGATATTACGATGGCACATACTATAGACTCGTTGGCCATTGTAAATTATCTTTTGCCTTTTTTTATCATAATAGAAACAATTATCATGAAATTGATCCATTTGTAGAAGCTCTTCACGCAGAACACACGCCACTCTTGGAGATATACGATGTCAAATGAACGCCGCTGGTACTTGATTGATTGTCGATTGGTATCTGGGACAAATTGATTGGTAACGACAAGCAAGCGGCGAGTTGTGAGAGCCATAAGATTAGGTGCACGCATGATTTCCAATGTGCGGTATGTGTACATTACCGCCGTTCGCAGCTGTTCATTCGGCTTGTGCCAACGCAGTGATTGTCGCTGTGACGAAAATTAGGTTACCATAACCAAGTGATTGATTGTGCGTATCAGTCACGATGCGCGCAGGACCTACTAAACTTCGCCTTACACGAGCTCATCGATCGTGGTTGCACCAGATACTATTATATTAGTTGAGACAAGTTTTAAAATGCGATTCTAATTTGAATTGCAACCTCGACCATTCAAGTTATTTATACACATTATTTGTTATTATAATATTATTATTATTATATTACATATTATATGTAACATACCCCTAAGCATTTAAAAGTTTGTTCTTCAGGCTTTTTTAAGCTGTGTTCTTTAGGCTGTGTATAAGTAACATCAGTAGAGTTTCAACATTAATTTGGTGGAAGCATTATAAAGCATTTGATTATACAAATTAGTCGAAAGTTAATGCTCGTTGAAGTAGATATTTCTTTTTTAAAGAAAATATTCTTAAACCTGTAGAGACGTCACAGGAAATTGTGGCTTTTGCAATAAGACAAATGAGGACTGTCGCTGAGATAAATCAATTCCGTTGAGAGGAAACAACAGTTCTGTTATTAATTCGCATTAGCTCATAGAAAGAACAGAGTGAGATATAGGAAAGCGCGCCTCAAACACGTGGGAGCGAAAAAGCGAGGCTGCAGAGTTGAGTAGAACGGATAGGGAGTAGAGGGAGAGTGCGAGAACAGACCGCAAAGGAAATAAGGTCACGCCAGAAAGTGAGTAATGATCGCAGTTTATCTCGGAGAAGTAACTAGCGGTGTTCGTGTAATGGGGGCATTCATCAACGCGCGATCTCGCATCGCGTCTGTTCGCCCCGGCGCAATACCCGACCAACGCTTGGTGGCGAGTTCGCGTTCACGTTTCAGATTCTCGTGACGATTCGCGCAGGCTTTGTGCGCGCGCTCGCGTGAAACATTTCAAGAATGATTATCCTTTTACAGCTGATCGCTCGCCGTCGTATCCGGCATTGCTCGTAATCGCTTCAAGGAACTGTGTTCTCAAAAGAATAAGCAAAAAATGTTACGAAGGTTCACGTAAATTGGCTAATCGGAGAGTCATTCCATTGACCTCAATTTCATTATACTTTACATGAAGCAGATAATTCCTTTTTTCTCAAGCATGTATTTTGAAAATATTATAGCACACAGTTTTTAAGAATGAAGTAAAACTTCTGTCACTAAAGTTTTACGAACCAAACATGTTGGAAAAATATGTAATAAAAAATATGAGTGAGGTTGAATATTCTATTATAAAAGAAGCCGGAGAACCCTCTCACTTGCTGCTCCTATGCACCTAGAGTGGTCCTGAAATATTTATATGCATATGCAACATTTTTGAACGTTCAACGAGACGTAACAACCAATTCATTTTCACCACCATCTCACGGTACATTACAATTAAAAAAAAAAAAACCAAAAATGAGAAATACTTGCATATTTCAGAGTATTGTTCGCCATCGGATATTTCAATTGACTACATGCCCTATAGTTATTATCTGGCACGCCAACTTTCCTTGGATTTTTTGGTAAACTACAGAGGAACCTCGCCTATTTACCAGGTGTATGCATAAGTTTTTTCCGGTTTAACTAAGAGATGGCGCCAATGAAAAGTACGCAGAGTATTAATTTGACACATACGTCATTTTGTTCGTCTGACATTAACCTACAAACACACACAAGTTGAGTCCGCCGAAAACTAGCGTCTTTGTTTTATCGTTCAGTGATCATGTGGAGTTTTGTGCCTGAAAAAGAACATTTGCGGCACGCATTGCTTTTCTTATTTAATCAAAAGAAAAAGGCTGCTGAAAGTCAACGTTTGCTGGTAGAAACATATGGTGAACACGCTCCATCGATTAGAACATGTGAGACATGGTTTCGACAATTTAAAAGTGGTGATTTCAATGTGAAAGACAGTGAGCGCTCTGGTAGACCACAAAAATGCGAAGACGAGCAATTGCAGGAGTTATTGGATGATGACCCAACTCAAACTCAACGGCAATTAGCAGAAGCATTACATGTGTCACAAGAAACAATCAGCAGACGTTTACGAGTAATGGGGAAGATCAATAAACTCGGTAAATGGGTCCCACACGATTTAAATGAACGTCAAATAGAAAATCGCAAAGTCACTTGTGAAGTGCTGCTTCAACGCCACGAAAGGAAATCATTTTTGCATCGAATTGTGACGGGTGACGAAAAATGGATTAATTTTGAAAACCCGAAGCGGAAAAAATCGTGGCTTTCACCTGGCGAAGCCGGTCCTTCAACACCAAGGCCAAATCGCTTCGACAAGAAGACCATGCTCTGTGTCTGGTGGGACCAGAGCGGTATTGTGTATTATGAACTCTTGAAGCCCGGCGAAACCGTTAATACACAACGCTATCGCTAACAAATTATTATATTAAACCACGCATTAATCGAAAGACGACCGGAATGGGCCAGAAGACATGGCAAAATGATTTTGTTACACGACAATGCGCCGTCTCACACAGCAAAAGCAGTGAAAGGCACCTTGAAATCGCTTGGATGGGACATCCTTCCGCACCCGCCGTATTCGCCAGACCTAGCGCCATCTGACTATCACCTCTTCGGATCAATGGGGCACGTGCTCCCAGAGCAGCACTTCAGCAATTTCGAGGAAGTTGGAAAATGGCTCGACGAATGGTTTGCCGCAAAAGACAAGCAGTTTTTCTGGCATGGTATTCATAAGTTACCTGAAAGATGGGCGAAATGTGTAGAAGCCGATGGCCAATATTTTGAATAAAACAAAAATTATTTTCCCTTGAAAATTACGTGTTTTTTTTTTACAAAAAACCGGAAAAAACTTATGTATACACCTGGTACCTTCACCTATCCTACACCAGAGAGAGGGACGCGTCGTGGTAATTTCTCGTACCAGATTGGTTCTTCGTATAGCTTACATGTCTCCGCGTTATATAAGCTAGGCGAGGTCTTACTGTACTTAGAAATTTTACTTCAGTAATATATATTGTCTCAATTTTCTCAAAATAATTTACGTATGATAATAATAGGTGATGTAGTACGCGGTATATATCGAACAATATAGTATATGCGTCAATAACGATATACCGACAACCAACGGGTCAATAGATGTATACGAGTACGGTCTAGCCATCTTCAAAGCGTTAAAGTTAGTAGTGCGAAAATAAATTCCAAAACATTTCGGTAATGTATATGTAAAATCTTATCAGGTAATTTACTCAGGACCTAGCTGTAAAATAAAGGAAGTATAACAATAATTTATACAGTTATAAAGAAATTAGCACTCCGAGTAAACAGCGGATGGCCAAAAATTATGTACTACATTGTAGTACATAATTATGTAGTACATTGATAATATCATTGGGCGAATACAGGGAGCATATATTAGTGATATAGTGATAGAAAAAAATAAGGAACCATTAGTGAGATTAATACTCCGTCGGGGAAACTAACCTGTGATAAACCGATAACATGCTACTTCAATCGTCGGGAATTCATAGATTGAAGTGTCATAAACGTCATTTAATAATATTTTTTAAGATTGATGCAAAAAAGAAAAATCCGTATTTGCACCAATCCAAGAGAGCCCGAAGATATGAAAATGTCCACAGAACAAAAGTGAGAATAATTGCTCTCGGTCTCATGTCAAATCTGTAAAACCACAATTGTAAAAGATTGTTAACAAAAACGCAAACATGCACGTAGTAAGCTGATAAAAATGTTTAAAAATTGACCACAAGGATTCAACGAATAAAACATGTCCAAGTCTAATCGATGTCCCTGAATGTCATCAAAATATAATTTGCGTATGTATATAATCAACACTCTGACATTTTTTACGATTTTTTGATTCCCATTGTGAAAGGATTGTTTCCATGAAATTTTTTTGTTAAGATGTTGGTATCAGGATACTTAAGATTATGGACAAAAACGTTCAGAAGAGAAATTTGGAAAAAATGTCGGAATGTGTGTGTATATGTGTTTATGTAAAGACATCGACAAACTCAAATTTTAGAATTGAAATTTGCGAAACCAGATGAAGCAGAAACTTCCCTTTTTTCGATATAATTTTTTGTAAAAATTGATATATGTGTGTCTTCTATACAAAAGTATGTAACTCGAAGACAGTTTTATTCATATTTTTTCGTAAAAAAGCTCAACTATGCGAGGTTATTGCTAATCAACATTTTGGTGAATTGATCCTGAAGTTTCAAACTCTTTTTTAGGAATTTTAATGCTGTCAGTAATAATTGCCAGAATACATGAGGGTATTAATTAGTTAGACCAATGTGCGAAAAAAGTGAAATATTTCAGAGAAGTTTTTAAATAAAAATGGCTATATAATCCAAATGACTAAAACTGCAGCACTTGTTTTCGTCCCGAATAAAAAATGTTAAGCTAAACTATCTCATTTTAATTAAAATGAACTTAAAACGCTAAAATTTCAGCATCATAATAATATTAACTTCGAAAAAAATAGCTAAAGCCAGTTTGCTGCCGTAAGAAAGTCTCGAGTATTTGTTGTCGGTCAAAGGGCAATGTAGAGTAAATGTACTTGTCTGAAGTCGCTGCCGCGTCTCCTGATATTACGGGCTGTCAAGTCACGTGACCTATGATCTGTGAATCCGCAAGTGCGAGAAAGACAGAGCTAGAAATTTCTAACACATTTTTCGTGAGATCACATGATTTTTTCAAAAAATTCAAATAACAATAAAATAATACACCAATTAGCGATTTGGGCGAAAATTACAGCGAATCAAATCACACACACAAGCGCGCGCCCGCACACTCACCCGTATGCACACGTAGGACATTTAAAAAAAAAATGATTTCTTGACGTTTTAGTATATTTTAAGTACTCCAACATCAAAAACTCAACAAAAAAAATCAAGAAAACAAGATTTCCCCTATGAGGGAGCAAAAGAAAATAAAATGATCCGTGGGCTGCTATTCGACTCACTAAACGCCAATATAACCAAACGCAATAAAAGTGAACACACGACCTGCGATACATGTAACGAACAATATGCCATTACTCGATTCCGAATCAGATGCACAAGAACCTAAATTAGAAGTGCAACGCAATTGAATGTTACCATCAACTTTTAAACTCTGCCTAAACAATGTCAACGTCTGCTAAATGACTATCGCCTTCTGCAAAGCCATAAATACGTATAGTATACCTTTAGAAAGCTGCATATATTGGGCCTGGGAAAAAGTTCGTGGCGTTTTTCCCGATAGATGGCATCAATAGCAAATAAGTCAGGAAACACAGATCGCAGCGACACCACTAAACGCTCATTGGAAAGGTGACACTTCGAGCGTTACTTTGAGTGTATAAACATCGAAATTGGTGCAGTGGTTGGAAAGTTGTTTGCGTGTGAAAATGGAGAAAAGTAATGAAAAATTGCGCTATATTTTGCAATATTATTATGACAAAGAGAAGAACGCTGCGCAGGCTTGTGAAAAAATTTGTGCTGTGTACGGTGAACGTACTTTATCAAAATCTGCTGCGCGGGAATGGTTCGCTCGCTTTCGTTCTGGTAATTTTGATGTGAAATATGAGTCACGCTCTGGTCGTCCAATCACTGAAAAAGCTGATGAAATTCTTGAAAAAGTCCAGCAAGATAAGCATATCAGCAGTGTCGATATTGGTATGGAGCTAGGCATTCACCACAAAACTGTTTTGAACCATTTACACAAAGCTGGCTACAAAAAGAAGCTCGATGCATGGGTTCCTCATGAGTTGAGTGCGAAAAACAAGATAGACCGAATTAACATCTGCGATGCGCTGCTGAAACGCAATGGAATCGAGCTACATCTGATTGTGAAACGTGTCATAACCGGTGATGAAAAATGGATCACGTACGATAATCGGAAGCATCAAAGATCGTGGACAATGGATGGTGAGCCGTCACAAGCGTTCGCGAAGCCAGGATTGACAGCGAAAAAGGTGATGCTGTGTGTGTGGTGAGACTGGAAGGGAATCCACCATGAGCTACTTCCAGTTGGTCAGACGATTGATTCTCAACTCTACTGTGGACAACTATAGAGATTACGCCAAGCAATTAAAAGAAAACGGCCCGAATTGATTAATAGGGAATGTGTTGTCTTCCATCATGACAACGCCCGACCACACACTTCTTTGATGACCCGTCAAAAATTGCGAGAGCGTGGTTGGGAAGTTTTTAATGCATCCACCATATAGTCCAAACATAGCACCCTTTGACTATCGCTTAATCCAATTTCTACAGAACTCTCTCAATGGAATTAAGCTGCTTTCAAAAGAAGCCTGTGAAAACCACTTGATTCAGTTTTTCAACCAGAAACAACAGAAGTTCTTCACCGATGGCACCATGGCTCTACCCGAAAAATGGCGAAACATTGTGGATAATAATGGAGCATATTTAGTTTAAATAAATTCATTTTCACATTATAAGAAAACCAGTTGAATTTTATTAAAAAAACACCACGAACTTTTTCCCAGACCCAATACATCCTTCATCGTTGAACATTTTTTTGTATATGGTTGCTGATAACTCCCGCTACCAAAGTGACCATAAATAAAAATAATTTAAAATAGATAAAGTGAAATTATGATAAATAGAAATGATGTGATGAATTCTAGCAGTGATTTTTATTAATATTCTAAATCAGACTTATTGTCGTGAAATGCACACCGTAAAATGGCATACTTTGAGCAGTGAGAATGACAAACTGAATTCATAATGATTGCTAAATATGTCTCCTTCTACCCCTATATGTCGACACACCAAAAAAATAACAAGAGAAACGTGAGAAACCTTAAAAAAAATGTCGCCTATGTGTTTAACTTGAGACAGAAAGTTTACCCCACGGAAATAATTCATAAATTTTCTGAAGTACAGTCTCGCTGTGAAGTCTTGTAATGATCCAGGAGATGGACAACTTATTGGTTCCCAGAAGAGAAGACAGAGCTAGCAATTTCATCACGGAAATTATGTTTCCTGTGATACGGTCAAAGTGATTTATGAGGCATAAAGAGTTCCAGACAGGAGTCAATTTATCACTTGTCAGTGATAAATTTGGAGTTACGAAATAGAAGGAGTAGCATTCAATCTTTGAATCAATAAAAATTCAATATTGACAGGAATGTGTAGAGTTTTTTGGGATTTAGATATCATCTCTGAACACTTGAATGATATTTGAGGATTGCATAGTTACGTAGCCCAAGATGTGACATACAGATAAAGTTGCTCCGTCAATACCAAAGTACGATAGGTATGTTCTTACAAATGCTGACTGCAATTGCTGTTAAAGTCTACTTTGGTTCCAATCCGTCTATCAGTTGTACAACAAAATTGAATTTGCTTTCACCCAAAATGTCAATTGTCTATTGAACTGTTGACGTTTTTCAGGTTTTTCGAACCTTCTAATATCGCTGACACGATAATACAATTTTCATGGTTTTCAAGTATATTGGTACCCCCCAACTTAGGCGGTAGGACATCTAGAGAAATATATTTTTTCATTAGAACTTACATGCCAAAGGCTTTGTTTTTTATACTGTCTATATAGAAAGTATAAAAAATGTCCAAAATAAAACACTAATCAATACTGCGTGAGTACTGAAAGAAAGTCCCCTACGTAGGCCGATGCAAATATTTTATTGGGTCATTCTATTATTAGCTATTAGTTAAGGGATATTTAAAATACCGCGATAAACGTTTCAAGCTTAACCAAATTTTAAGATCACCGTCATCTTTTTTTTGCGGGCAATTGGGAATTAAAAATATGAAACTGAAGCGCGTATCGCTGTAAATTAATAATACTCGTACATTATCCCATATCCGATTCACAGAATGTATAGTCGTTATTGTAATAATTGTACTCTTCGGGATAATAACAAGGGAACAAAATTACTCCTTGTTACTTTCATAACTAACAATAATAATACCCTTGTAAAACATGTTTCCAAAAAAGTTTTATTGCGCTGGTTGATTCGCGGCCAGAGAGAATGGTTTGGGTTGAAGTACACAATTGTGTTTGCGTTATTCGCAAGAAACATAGTACAGTACACTACTGCACAACTACGTTGAGAACTATGGTCGATGCTGTTTTTAACGTCTGGTCTCGTTACGAAAGACGAGTAAATTCCTCTTGAAAAATTGGCATTTTACGTAGGAGCTCTTTTTATTCCATGATTGACGTCTGTCGGATTGCAGTTCACAAAGCCGTGCAGATCCTTTTTCTCAAACCCTGTGTACCTATGGAAGTAGCCCTACCCTCCTAGGAGCTGCTGAGTGGGCACGCAACGAACACGCAGAAGGATCGAGAGACATATAGTGCGCCACGAGAGAGTTGAGTCCCCTCCCCCCGGCCGCCATGTTATTACCGTCTTTTCGCGCAGAGAACCGAGACCCCCCTATAATTATGATTTTATTTTTATGAACATAAATTATACACGCAGCCCAGCTGTGTCATTACGTGGCATTTTAATTCAAGGCTGTAGACATAATGGTAACCCGACATGGAGCACAGCGTTCGTCTTGTACCGTGCCCTGACCGCTCACCTGCCCTAGGGTGGCACTTTGCTTTCCATCTTTCTCTTTTCTCTCTCGTTTCATCAACGTTCAGAGTACGTCACTGTTATACTCTGTGGAACGTGTACAGTGTACTTGGGCTTGTGTACCAACTCTCGTTACATCGTCGATGTTTTTATGCACACTCTCATTTCCTCACCTTCGGATACCTGCGAGGAGTGTAGAATGCCTTGCGCATTTGTCTGCCCGTCTTTGTACAGAGTATACCTCATAAGTAATATGTGTTTAGCATCGTATAGTATTGCATACAGTGTGCGAAGGGTGCGCGATGTATGCTGGTTTTCAGGGTTGACCTGAGGCTGTATGTAATTGCGAGCCGTCCGAGAATGTACTAAGCACCATGGTCTAAATATCTCAAAGTTTATGTATTTAGCAGGAGAATATTACCTAATTTGGAATGGATGTAAATTTTTATTTCGTCAACATAAATGTCAAGTGCAATGACGAATAAAATGTGTAGCATACTAATTAAAAATATTTTTTTATTTTTTGTTTCAGATGTAGGTATATTTTTCCTTGAGTCATCAACGCTAGTAGTCCATCGCCATTTAAAAAGGCTTCGTTCAGTGCTATAACTATTGAAAAAACAGATTTAGAACCTAAAAAAATCGTTTATACTCTCAAAATGGGTATTAGTAAATATGCAAAACTTAAATTACGTTGGATATTTTATTCACTAAAAAAATTCTTTCAAAATGACAATTTATTAACGCTTTACAGTGGAAAGTCTTTTATGAACACGTTAATTGAGTGAAATAGAGATACAGAGCGAATTGATGAGAGTGTGTTGATCAACTTAAAGTTTCTTATAGAAGAAATTTTATGAACGACGGAGCGACAGAATACGGTAGTAACATGAAAGGTGTACATTGCATCCTTCACTTAAGGGGAGAAAAGGGTCGGAAAGTTGTTTTTTTTCTTTTTTTTCTGATACTACAACTAAAAAAAAACATTGTCAGAAAATTTAAAGGCATTAGGAGCGAAACTTTTCGAGTTATAGACAATTGAGTCTCCGGGCGCTCGGTGTCCCTTGACCGTCATGAGACTTTAATCGCGTTTTTCTCAAAACTTTGTTTTTAAGTCGGTAGTCAAAATGTCTCGAAAACGTTTCGACCGATTTCGCCTAAACTTTGCACACTTCTTTTACATACCAAACACTCGGTCCTGAACGAAGGATTTTTTTTTTCAATGACAACTTATTTTTTAATTGAACATAAAGAGCAATTTTTGGAAAAAATCAGATTTTTTTGATTGCACCTTCACTAAAAGTTCAAAAATGAATATTTTGTTAATTCCTTCGTTCAAATCCAAGATAAACTTATGTACTAAAGAAATATTTTTGGTTTTTTAATTTCGGATGAAGCAATCATGAGTTATCCTGACTACCGCATGCAAACTTTTTTTTGAGGAGACTCGGTTCTCACCACTACCACTGGCTTATTTTTCAATATTTTTTAATGAAAATTTAGCAGAATATTCTTAGAATAATGCTTAATAATGTAACAAATTAAAAAAATATTAACTAATAAGGTACTCTGAAAAAAAATCACAAAAATATGCTTTTTTTTTGTATATCAGACACTTTTCCCCCCTTAAGATTGATAGCTCAAGTCAGTATTGGGTCACAGGCCTTACATTTATCTAAGCTAAAGCAATGTCGAATTAAAAAATGCAATGTTCTACCTATCGACCATCCGTAAACATGTTAATTAAAAAGTAAATGGATAAAGAAATCTCAAAATAGAGTAGAACTTCACCTCAATTCTAAATTCTAACCCTAACCGCTAAATCGAGTAAAATTTAGCCTCCAACTTAAAGCTTTTTTTCAAAATATCGTGATGTTAGCTCGGAGGGGATAAAAAGTAATTTGCCAGGATTAGGATTCGGATAATGTGATGAAAGTCTGGATAACCGCATTATCCGGATTTAACAGATTCGACACTTCGAATTTGGATATCTGGATTTCTAAAGGGTGGTTAAATTGTAAGGGCCGATGTTGAATGTGAACCACACCTGAACGTCAAGTTTTTTCTGCATTTCATTTGACATTTCTCAATTTCAGACTAACTCAATTTGAACCATGGAAAGATACACAATCGAGCAACGCGTTAAAGTTATTCAGGCTTATTATGAAAATGGGCGTTCAAATCAAAATGCATATCGTGCACTTCGTGATTTTTTCGGTCAATTTAATCGTCCAAATGTGCGTACAATCGGAAAAATCGTGCAAAAATTTGAGCAAACCGGGTCTGTAGGAGATATTAAAACACCATTGCATGCTCGTACAGCTCGTACTGCAGAAAATATTGCTGCTGTTCGCGATAGTGTGGCTGAAGAGCCGTCCACCTCAACTCGTCATCGTGCCCAACAATTGCACCTCTCACGCTCGTCGTTGATGAACATTATGCATAAAGACTTACATTTACACGCTTATAAGGTGCAATTGACTCAAGAACTAAAGCCTCTTGACCATTCCAAACGTCGTCAATGGTCAGAATGGTGGCAAGAAATGGCAACAGTGGATGATCAATTTTCGAAGAAAATCATCTTCAGTGATGAGGCACATTTTGACCTCAGTGGATTCGTCAATAAGCAGAATTGCCGCATTTGGGCGAATCATAATCCAAGAGTGATTGTCGAAAAACCAATGCACCCACAAAGAGTGACTGTTTGGTGCGGTTTATGGGCTGGCAGCATCATCGGGCCGTATTTTTTCCAAAATGAGGCCGGTCAGGCAGTTACTGTGAATGGTGTTCACTACCGTGAGATGATAACGAACTTTTTATGGCCCGAATTGGAAGATATGGATGTGGGCGATATGTGGTTTCAACAGGACGGTGCCACTTGCCACACAGCTAACGAAACAATGGCTCTTTTGCGCGACAAATTCAATGGCCGTGTTATCTCACGTGGTGGCGATGTCAATTGGCCGCCAAGATCATGTGATTTGACACCGTTGGACTTCTTTCTTTGGGGTTATATGAAAGAAAAGGTGTACGTCGATAAGCCAGCAACAATTCAAGAGCTAAAGGATGAGATAATTCGGCACATTAACGGCATAGAACCTCAATTATGCCTAAGCGTCATCGAAAATTTGGACCATCGGATGGAGGTGTGCCGCCGAGGTCGCGGCGGCCATTTGGCCGATATTTTGTTCCATACATAATTGAACCATACCATATTATCATAATAAAAAGAATTGACAATAATTTCCTAAATAATTTGTGTTTTATTCAAAATCAACATCGGCCCTTAAAATTTAACCACCCTTTATATCCATATATGAATGTGGAGGATTCGCATAACGACCGAAACGTAACATCTTTTTACATGAATTAATAAAAAATACCATTAAAGTGTTAGTCGGAACGTAGCCGCATACCAAAACAACAAATACTTTATCCAGATATCCGCATAATCCAAATTCAACAGATTGAATCCATCCGCATATCCGAATTTTCGGATCCTGATGTGGATAAAACGTTAGCACCTATGAAAACGTAACTGATTAAAGCATGGTGAGTCCTTTTTTAACCTACCTTTTTCTCCTAAGCTTTTACTTTGATAAAATGATTTAACAATTGTATCCACATTATAACATTATGTGGGTACAGTTGTAAAAAAAATCATATTATTCACGTAATCTTATAATATGGATACAGTTGTCAAAAAATTATTTTATCAAATTAAAAGCTAACTACTAAAAACATAATGTTGTAATATGGGTACAGTTGTCAAAATAAACATAAAAATTACCAATATATATAAGTCATGGAGAAATTGCATATGAGTAATTCTAGTTCTTTAGAAACGAGTTGTAAATAAATAAATAATAAAAATGAACGGCATTTCACAAACAAATGCGCTTTTAACAAACCGTTGTTAATATTTGCTTAAAACCTGGTTTATCGAGGTTTTTTGCGTCGCTGATCACGAATTTAAATTAAAAAATCAGAATTTAAAATGGCGGCTCAAAATGCGAAAATATATTTAATTTACATGAAACTCGGTACTCAAAGATTTTTGAGGTTGTTCATAGCGAATATACATTTATGAATATGGGTGTTTCGCCAATGAGCACCTAGCATTATTTCTGGGTATATTGCCTTGCAACCTCTCACTCTGTTGGGTGTTCGTTTAGGGAGCTAGAAGATGTTATCTTTTTTAGCGGATTGTGGTCAGAAGAGTCGACACTTTCTTCAAGTTATCTTTTTCGTTTTTCTTCTAGAAAGAGATAACTCAAGGAACCAAAGCTCTTTACTCGTTCTTTTTTCCGGTGCTCAAGTTTGGTTGGATTTCCTTTACACTTTGCTGTCGCAGGTGTACAAACATGTTTTTTGTCACCGTCATTGATTTTATGGCTTTTAAAGATATCGCCTTAAACAAGTGAAATTTGTCCGCAGGTGTCATCTACGGTCAGTATAGCAGGGTGAAGTGGCGCTAAAGTTCGCTCTGTTGAACATTAAGAGGAGGCTTAAATCACGTGATCTATGTTCCAAGAATCCACAAGTGCAAGAGGGAGAGAGTAAAAAATTTCTAACAAATTTTTCTCGCACCCAGATTTTCTGAAAAATGTTGGACTTTTGGGGCTTCATGATAGAGTTACCCAGTGAGCCATTAATTGCGTCCCGTGTCTTATGACGTGTGAGAGAGCGTGAAAGCAGCCCGAGCTGCAAAGCACGCCACGAGGTGAGACGATTGAGGATGCACTTATGAGAAGATATTACCGTCACGCTGAGGGAATTTGGTTAAATTATCAGTGTGTTACCTTACCAGAGGTAGTTGAGTCCTGTTAAGCACGTATTGAGTTGAGAAGATCCGAGAAAGCTTGTAGAAAGATAACCGTAACGAGCAGCACCTGTTGTTCACTTGGCGTTGATGATGGAAGTAATTCAAGATGGTGCGCGTTACAAAAACATCGTTGGCAATAGTAACGCTGCTTGGGAGCGCGATCGTCATACATACGCGCGAAAGAGGTGCCCGCGAGGTACATTAAACCCAGCTAACAGCGTGGCCGTTGAGCGCAATAGCGCAACAGCACCGCTGCGCTGCTACGCAGCGACCGTTGTCTGGTAGTGCAAGCACATTTCTCACCATTTCCGCCCGCCATCGGCAACGGGGTTGCTGATTATCCTCATCAGATTGGTCGATGGATAAAATGGGCAAAATAGCTAGTTTTGAGATTGACCTGGTGAGCGTCGTAGCAGCTGTTCTTAATGTCACCACCCTAGTGAGCCCATCATTGCCTGGATGCAACATTGTAATCCGTGCAAGTAGCCACTTGCAACGTGGAAAACGTTCGTCTGTCAGTGGAACACGAGAGCCAATTTGTATGTTGTTGTAAGGGTAATGCCATTTCGAAATTAACTGCTGCCGCTGCAGATAATGAGCCGAAAACTGCTGCAGCAGCTGCCATCTTGATAATCTTGAGATTGCCAGGTCTTCCAAAGAAGCTTCAGAGATCGTTGTGAGTGATTCCCCAATGAGAAAGTGTCCAGGCGTCAACGCTAATATATCATCAGGGTCATCACTGAGTGGTTCCAGAGGTGGAGAGTTGAGTACGGCCTCGATTTGAGCTAGCAGTGTAGTGAGCTCCTCAAAGGTGAGCGCAGTGTCACCCACTGTACGTCGAAGGTGAAACGTGACAGATTTCACTGCTGCCTCCCATTTACCACCCATGTGTGGAGTAGCTGGTCGGTTGAATCTCCATTCAATTTGATGATTGGCGAGTGATGATGCGATGACCTAATGTTCTTGTGAGTTTTTCATGAACAGCTGACGTAGCGTCTTATGAGCGCCAACGAAGTTGGTGCCACAGTCAGAGTACATGGTGTTAGGGATACCACGCCGAGCTGAGAAGCGCCTGAATACCGAGAGAAAACCATCTGTTGAGTAGTCGCTGATTCCTTCAAGATGGAGTCCTGAGGTGGTGAGACACACAAAGACGTATACCCAGCCTTCGTGTGTTTTGCTTCCTCGACCCTTCCATGTTTTGAGTGTGAGCGGACCAGTGTAGTAAACTCCTGTATGAGTGAATGGGCGCGTGGGTGTAACTCGGGAAAGAGGTACCTGACCGATCAATTGATGAGCACCAAACCCCTCTGCCGAGCACACACTACGCACCGCAAGATGAAAGTTTTGACAGGAGCTTTTCCGCCGATGACCCAATGAGTTAGCCGCACGTGAAATAATGTGAGCGAGTGCCTCCATGAATAGTCCGCCGATGAACTTGATCGATAATGAGTGGTGAGAGCTGAGCATGCCAAAGCAGAATTGAGGGATGACTTCCATTCTACGTGAGTGCAGATTGGGCAAGGGGACCTCCCACTTTTATTACATCCTCCTGATCGATGAAGACTGTTAAGCGATTGGAAGGATGAGAGACCCGAACTGAAGAGCCAGAGAGGCTCTTGCAAAACTTGCAGTTCGTGTGAAAGGAAGGCTGCTTGAGTTGCCTTCATCCAAAAAACGTTTGCTTTCGCCATCTCCTGCGTAGAGAGTGAAGCAAAACTGGTCGAATTGCGCCTCCTTCTCATCCTGGCCAATATCCTGAAACATTGATGCGAGACGACATAGTTTGGTAAGTGACGAATACCGATAAATGAGGTCCCAATGATACTCAGGCCTCAGAGTGGCAGCGACGAAGGCTACCCCAGATCGAGCTTTTAAGTCGCTCAAAGCTTCGTGAGTAGCGGTTGATGTTGGGCAACAGTTTCCTGGTTCTACCATCCAAGACGGTCCTGATCACCACAGCTGGCGAGAAGCTAGGGGAGTTGTGATTCCCCGAGGAGCACAATCAGCTGGAATGCTGGTACCTGAAACATGTTGGCAGTGAACATTAGGGGTGAGTTCTTGAATTTGAGCTACTCGATTCCGGACATAATCCTTCCACCGTGATGGATAAAGCCACCTTACCCGTAGATGATGAGTTGACAGTGATGTAAATCACTGCAGCCATGGCTAATTGAGATGCATCAGAGAAGCCGTGAAGTTCCACTGTTGAGTTTCTCCATGTGTTAAACCACCGTGGAACTGAGAGCTTGGCCAAGCTGGTGAGATCTGCTCTGATGGCAATCCAACGAGATGAGACTTGGGATGGCAGTGGATCATCCCATTTGAGCTTGTGAAGGGAATTGAGAAATTGCCCAGATGAGGTTGGACTTGAGAAATTGAATACCACTCGAAGTTTGGTGTTGGCTCTGTCTGGCCTGAGCATGCCATGATGAGGCAGGTAATTTCGATGAGCACCCTCTCGTTTTCGAATCGTGTTGGTAATGTATCCCACGCCAGTTGGAAAGATTTCCCGGTGAGGGTAAAGCCAGAGATGAGCTGACAGGCCGAATTGCTGGCACAGCCATGTAAATAAATCAATCGTTCAACATCTGTGAGTCGTTGATTGGCAATGACGAATGCCGGCATCCTCTTCTTTCAACGATTGCAATTTGATGTCCAGCAGCTTCGTTCAAGAGCGAGATTGTATGCTGTACAGCGGCAGTCTGCTGATTTGGTTCCAACTTTTCTCGAACAGTTCTCAGAGCGAGTTGAGCGTGAGTTTCGCCTCTTCCATTTGCAAGTTTTCTGAAAAATATTCATGATCAATAAAATTGCTTGGCCACGTTCTCTCAAAATACTCATGATTCCTGCGGAAGTCGCTGTGAAGATCGTCCACTTGGTCTATCCGTGCATCGAACATCGCAGTTGAAATATTTTGTGAGTCGTCGGAGAGCAACAGATGAATTTTTGTCATCGCTTTCATCCTGCTTCGTTATGACTGGACTTTGAGCACCAACTCAGTTGACAGGCGAGCTGGCGATCGAATTCTTTTGGTGATACCACCTGATGCCGTTCCATTTGGCACTTGCAATGACCGCTTTTCATCAGGGTCGATCGGTGCAGTCCCGTTGTCTGGCAGGTTACGCTGAGACATGGTGCGCAAGGATGCTGATGCGACACAGTAATGATATAAAGGAACGAAGATACTCCGCAGAGTTGTACTTTACCGATACTGCTAAGACAGGCGACGAATAGAACCGATGAGGTGATGGCTGCGCAGACGAGTCAACGAGACTGTTGTTGAGCTGAGATTGACTACGAAGCCCAGCAAGTTTATCAATCGAAGAGTTGTACCGATGAGCTTCAAAGAGTAAATCAACCCTGGTTACTCCTGCACACGAGTGCAGTATCCGGCTCGAAGGACCAAATGTTTGAGAGACCTGATGTGCTGATGGTGTAGACTGTAATATGAATATTGAAAATGGGATGTGTATTCACTCGTAACGGATGGAAAATAACCAGACAGATGATGTAGACAGAAAAAAGATCTATATTCACTCAAAAATTACAAATAAAAATATATAAATAAAACTGTGCACTGGATTTACTGTGTGAGCTGCACGTACAATTATATTAATTGCGTCCCGTATTTTATAACGTGTGAGAGAGCGTGAAAGCAGCCCGAGCTGCAAACGTCACGAGGTGAGACGATTGAGGATGCACTTATAAGAAGATATTACCTTTGTGTTACCTTATCAGAGGTAGTTTAGCCCTGTTGAGCCCACGTTTTGAGTTGAGAAGATCCGAGTAAGCTTGTAGAAAAATAACCGTAACGTGAAGCACCTATTGTTCACTTGGTGTTGACGATGGAAGTAATTCAAGATGGTGCTGTTACGTCGGGCCCAAGATTTAGGGTCTGGCGAACACGGTCGGTCTTGCTTGTGCGTCAAGGCCTGGCAGCCCTTTATAGCGGGGACGGAGACCTCGCCTTTTTCAATTAGAAATAGGAGAATTTTACCTGGTGAGCTTCGGATAGAGTTGGGCTCGAAGGTGTACTGTTGACACTTGTCCTCTTTGTGGTAGTTCTTCTTCCTTGTCGTGTTCCCGATCTCCGTTGCAGGTGGTTCTCTTTGACTCGTACTTCTTTGTTGGTGATGGAAGGAGAAATATTTGCTGATCGTAATTGAATAGTTGATGGTAATGATTATTCCAAAGCGTATCGTACGCAATCCACAAAACACAAATTAAATACACACAAGGTATTACACAATGTCATAAGAAAAGGCAACTTGGCCTATTACAGTTCCGAAGAGTGGCTCATTCGCGGCACACGTTAGTTTATATATTGCCAGACAATTACACCGTACGCAATCCACAAAACACAAGTTATAGATATACAATATTCAGAACGGTATCGTAGGCGAGGCACTTTGGCTTGTTTCGATAAAAATATGTTACGCGACGCGACCGCGGGAAATAGTAGTAGAAAACTGAGCACGCGTGCAGTGGAAACTCTTCCTTATATATCCTAGATTGTAATGGTAATATTGATTAGGAAAACCCGTGAACTAGGATGAAATGCTATTCTAGGTTACGAACCCCCTTCCTCAAAGGTTGATTCCCCCCACCATGTCAGCATGACTCAGTTTATTTACCTTCGTGGGATGTGGTTCTCCTTTCCGAAAGACGTGAGTCACTGGTCTAGTTCTATGACTAACTATCCTCCCCTCCATGTTAACATGACTCAACTTATTTACCTTTGTTAACGAGTTTTCCTTTTGAGCCTATACCTTATCATATCTCTATTCACCCTTAGTATCGAGCGTCACGATTAGGGAGTTCGCAAAAAGGGCAGGTGCAGAGGCAATCGTAAAGTGTATCTATTATGACTAATGCCAGTTAGGCGCCACCCGCCACAAAGAAGGGTCGGGTGTGTCTCCCTACTGTGAAACACAGGGATGACTCAATTGGAAAGGATGGCTACTCCGGCTGCTTCGCTCGCTCATCGTGACCGGCTCATACCTACGAGACAATAAAGGGAAAAAAGGATCTCGCAGGACGTAACAGTGCACGTTTTAAAAACGTCGTTAGCGATGCTAACGCTGCATGAGGGCGCGATCGTCATATATAAGCGGGAGAGAAGTGCCCGCGAGGCAGTAGCCACCCAGTTAACAGCGTGGCCGTTGAGCGCAATAGCACCGATGCGCTGCTACATTTTCGGGTAGTGCGAGCAGATTTCTCAACACTCTGTTTGTGGCAAATTGTTGGCTTTCCAGTTACATACTTATTTAAAAATAAAGTAATATTAAAGGACGATCGGTATTCAATTTTTGACGAATCTATCTTGATTCTGAATTTTTCGGAAAATTGATGCTTACGCTCATTTATACAGAATTAAACTAATATTCAGCGATGTACATATTCAATTTTGTGAATATCGGTAGAATGATTTTCATCTAATATTACAGCAATTTGAATTTCTTACGTTTCAATTGCTTTTATTTTCGAAACAGTTGATAAAACGAGCTAAAACTTTAAACTCGTACATAATAACCTTCCCAGATATTTGGAACCAGATTTGGTGAAACTTAACAGACGCGTTTGGATATTATAGAACGTGGCATTTATTTAAAACGAGGATGCTATGTAGAACCTTGCATCATTGCTTATTTGTCGCACAGCTCACTTTATGAGGAAGCCAAAATTGATTAACTTACATTCTCATGGGGGTAATTTTGTGAAAAAAAAATGAGCGAGTTTACTAGTACCCGAGATATTGATGCGTAAACATCTTGTGGCGAGAAAATGCGGAACGAAAGTGTGTTGAGGATTTGTGCACAAGGCGGATTTTATTCAAAAAAATAATTCCAATTGAATTCAATTTTAATGCGTTTGCAAATTTTTTATTCATTTAAAATCGCTGTACTTGAGACGATCGGCTTGTGATAACTAAAATACGATACATATACACTCGATTCTAAAGAATCGAGAAATCTTTGAGAAACGGCATAAATTACAGTTCCAGATTGTGTTGTAGCTACGTTTCTATTACTATTTAACTCTAGCTGAAACGTATCTTTTAAAAACGTTATCAAAGGGTCGGCTTACGGAGTATTAAAATTAACATTAAAATCACCACTCAGAATCATGGGCATTAGGTAATAGACCTTGTTCAAAAGTGCTGCACCACCCACACTGAACGGCAGTAGTACAAAATGAATAAAATTAATTATACTCTGAACTGATTGATTTGGTGAGATGTAGATAACGACTGAAAGAATCGTTTGTCCACTTGTGAGACGGCATTCAGCTGCACAAATATCGCCAGTACCTCGTACTGCTACTCCTATTCCTGTTATTTGGCGATAGTTAATGTCCATGTTTGGTGTGACAACGTGCAAACTGTTCTGATTTTTATAAATCGCTACCCCAGCGGAACGTCTCTCCTGTCGTTTAAATTTAACGCAGCAGTCAAAGTTTGGAATGTCAACGTCTTCTTCTTCGCCAAGCCACGTTTCAGAGAGCATGAGCACAGTGCAGTTTTGAGGTACTTCTTCATGAAGATCGTTAGAATGTGCTCGTAAACTCTGGCAATTGAAATTGTAGAATGATATTTTATCTTTGATGAAATTCACTATTATTTCTTGACTCGTACGTAATGGATTTAAATTGAGGCTCTCAAATTCTATTCGTAGAGCAGCCGTTGAATTGGCATCTCGAACTCCATGATAGAATACCGGATCATTAGTCGGTGACACTATGAACAATCCATCTACACTGGTGACTCGACGACTGAGTAAAGCTAACCTCATATCTTCATTCATTTCAGCATTTGCATAAGCATAGAATTCAGCAAATGAATCAGCTTCCGCAACGCGTGTGGCAAGCAAATCAGCCATAGCATTGTCAATATTAGGTTCTTCCAGAGCAATACACATTTGTTTACAAATTTCAATCGTCTTGGCTATATCTAATTCTGACTCGAACTCTTTCCTCCGTTGTAAAATGATCACCTCCATTTCATCATATAGCTACACAAATTTTGTCTCCGCTAGAATCTCCGTTTCTTCATGACGCACAGTAGACGCAGAGCCCGAAATCGTGGCAGAAAAGTCAGAAAAAAATTTTTACAATCGGGATATTTGAGCAGGCAGTCAGGTAGAGGACTAATGGCTGCGTTAAATTGTAAAAGGGGAACCTTTTTCACCGTATACCTTCGTCGCTGCGTCAGTTGGAAGTTAGCCTTCGAGACGAGTGTTCGCATCGCGCGCTGAACGAGCGAAAACTACCGTGACTTATAAAATCGATAACTTTAAAGTGAAGTGTTTTAAATCAATCCGGAGACATGGATACGACTTCTGGAGGTATGTAGAAGATATTTTTACATTGGTTGAGTTTAAAATAAATATGTAAATTATTGAAGTGTAGTATAAACTACTGCATAAATAAAGTGAAAGAATTTTGTAAACTTATATTTTCAACTATCCGAAAAGTTATACTTTCTGCCATATTCTGCGACAGACAATGTCTAGGCCTTTAGTTTATTATATAAGCTTGCGAAATTAACAGGAATTAGCTGCCTAGAGCTGCCTAACTTTGTCTGTTATGGTTTTTGGCAACGTAAAACAGGCGGTTGCCGACCGTGCACGCGCGCGCGGCGCCATACGCCATGCCATGGGGCCATTGAACAGCTGCTACTTGAGCAATAGGACTATATCCATACATATACCATATATAATATATATATATGTACATATATATATACAAAACACAAATTCAAGTAAATCGTTTATATATCTATTTTTGTAGACATACAACAATACATATATATGTAAGTATATACTAAAGTAATTAATTTGAATCGTCACATTTTATTTATATTTGATACATTTTTATTATATATATAGGTATATATGGGGCATTCCACGCCAAATCGGACAGTTCAATTTTTTTTCCCTTGATTTTGTCATATTTTCATGTACTCATCAAAAATCGGCTTCTGGTAAATTTTGAGATGTTTTTGGTCACCCGTTCAAAAAATATTTGTTTATGTTTTTTTGCTCATAACTTCTTTCATAATAGTCTAAATTCAATTTTTTTTTCATAACTGTTGTTTTTTATGTACTTTTCAAAAAAAAATACGAATAATTATTGCGGCTACTTATTTGTTACAATAATTAAAATTCATTAAAATTTTGATCTGATCCTTCAACATAAATTCTATACAATTTTATGTCTTTATTACAGGGTCCCATTACGAAGGAGTACATTTGACGAGGAAAGAATTATATCTTATTATAAAGGATAATTTGAACGATAATTTCGCTACTTTATTGAATTTCGTGGAAACTAAAATTTCCGAGAAAAGTGGACGTAAAGTTGTGGTGCCTGAGGACTCGAGAACCGCCTTTTCAATGCTGTTTAATAAAATAAGAACCAGGTGGCAAGAAGCTAATAGAACATCGGACATTTTCTTGAAGGAAAACAGTAAATAGCTTAGCGGGCAGGTATATTTTGCCGTACCTACAGACACTGTTGAGAAAGACCCAGGTAGTAAAAGAGGCCGCCCGTCCCTTGAGTTTACATCGGCAAGTGAAAGGTCAAAACGAAAGAAGACCGAAGATATTCGTAAATCCTCAACCCCGGAAGAATTAGCATACGCTACTCAAATGAGCCTTCGCGCTTCGGGACAATTAGACGCTTCGAAAGTTGTTAAGGACGTAACAATGACGAGTCCTTTAAGAGCTTCTAAGTATCGAAAAGCTTATGCAGTAACGGGTGAAACCTCTTTATCGGAAGAGGCTGCACTTTCCGCTTTGATCGAATGTAAATTGTCAAAGGGAGCTTACCTAACGATGAGAAAAATATCGTTGGCACATAACTGTCGTCTATATCCGTCTTACGAAAAAGTGGTGGAAGCAAAAAAGCGTTGTTATCCTCGGTCTGACGCAATTACCATTACAGAGACGAGTGCGGAAGTCGAATTGCAGGCATTATTAGATCATACAGTTAAACGTATTTTACTCGTCCAAACAGAAGTCGTTGAAACCTTGACTAACGGTAATGCTCGTAATATGGATTTAATTTGCAAATGGGGTTGCGATGGAAGCTCTGGGCAAAGTAAATATAAGCAGACTTTTACTGATGATAGCAAATCAGATGCGCATGTGTTTTTTACTTCGGTTGTGCCATTACAACTCATCTGCATTGATCAACAAACAAAAGCAGAAATCATGGTTTGGAAGAACCCTAGGCCCTCGTCTCCACGATTTTGTAGGCCGCTTAGACTACAGTTTCTGCACGAAGATACAGAGTCCACACTAAATGAAGTTGGAATTGTCGAAGCACAAATAAAGTCGCTTAGTCCACTCCAAACTGTAGTAAGTGGAAAAGATATCTCCATAACGTACAAGTTGGCGTTCACCATGATAGATGGTAAAGTTTGCAATGCTGTGTCATCGACGAAATCTGCTCAATGGTGCTATTTGTGTGGAGCAACCAGCAAAGATTTTAATGCCATCGACGTTATGTTGCAAAAGGAGGTCGTTGAAACGAATTTGAAGTTCGGGTTGTCGACACTGCATGTGTGGATACGGTGCTTCGAGTATTGCATACATTTGTCGTACAAACTCGGCATTAAAAAATGGCAAGCACGAAGTTCCGAAGAAAAAAAAATTACCGAAGAAACCAAGAAGAGGATTCAACGCGAATTCAAGAGCGAATTGGGTCTAAGCATTGATCGTCCGAAGCCTGGATACGGCAGCAGCAATGATGGCAACACAGCTCGGCGATTTTTTGAGAATTGG
Source organism: Cylloceria caligata (assembly GCA_963942595.1). Taxonomy (NCBI): domain Eukaryota; kingdom Metazoa; phylum Arthropoda; class Insecta; order Hymenoptera; family Ichneumonidae; genus Cylloceria; species Cylloceria caligata. The sequence continues at coordinate 12,053,967 of OZ012708.1, forward strand.
AAGGTTTCTGCTTTGATAACCGGGGTCAACGAAAAAGTAATTAACCGTTTCTACGTTATCCTACAAGTTATCTCGTGTGGCCACAAGATAAATTGTGAACTATTTGAGCAGTATACTATTGAAACGGCAAGAACTATCGTTGCATTATACCCTTGGTACCACATGCCTACTTCGGTACACAAGCTATTAATTCACGGTTCACTGATAATAGCTCATGCGCTTTTACCAATCGGCGAATTATCCGAAGACGCTCAGGAAGCTCGAAATAAAGATATTAAACGATACCGAGAAAACTTCTCGCGAAAAACTTCCAGGATAAAAACAATGCAAGATGTTTTCCACCGGCTGCTAATTTCTTCAGACCCGTACATATCTAGCATCCGGCAACTACCGAAGAAACCACTAAAAAGTTTGTCGCCGGAAGCTGTCGCGATGCTGCTCGCTCCAACTATCAATGCTGCAGCACATCAAGGTTTCGTCACAAATAACATCGAATCGGGTCTTGTGGACGATACAAGCTCGGTAGATGGTTCCGACATCGACGACGGCGACGGCGACTCCGAATCCGATGTTCCATTCGACTAAAAATTAAATTCGATTACACGATTTCGAGAATAATGTATTTTGAAAATAAAAATATTAATTCCGTAGAAGGCACGGCTCACGTTTATTTTATTATGATTATTATATTTTATATTATATCTCATCCATTTAACAGGATACGTTTTGTGTACCATAATTTGTCTGTCGGATTCGTGATCAGTGACCCTAAAAACCCGCGTATACCAATTTTTGTCAAGATCTGACACCTTTTTCCATCTATGTCCGCCATATTGGATCGGCCATTTTGTTCAAAATTGTTTGGCTTTCTGATTCGTAATCAGTCACTTTCACAACCCGCGTATATCAATTTTCTTCAAGATCTGACACCTTTTTACCATTTATGTCCGCCATATTGGATCGGCCATTTTGTTCGAAATTGTTTGGCTTTCTGATTCGCAATCAGTCACTTTCACAACCCGCGTATATCAATTTTGTTCAATTCAATTATAATAATTAAAATTCAAATAACTAATGCAAGTTATATATCATTGTATACGAAAACGTCATACTAAATAAGTAAATTATTTCATCCTTTTTTGAGTGGTACGGCAGGAGGGAGTTTTTTTGAAAATTTTTAATTTTTTTTAACATACTTGTCCGCCATATTGGATCAGCCATTTTGTTTACAATAATTTGGCTTTCGGATTCGTAATGAGCGACCCTCAAAACCCACATATAGCAGTTTTTGTCAAGATCGGACACCTTTTTAACATTCATGTCCGCCATATTGGATCGGCCATTTTGTTTACAATAATTTGGCTTTCGGATTCGTAATAAGCGACCCTAAAAACCCGCATATACCAATTTTTGTCAAGATCGGACCCCTTTTTAACATCCATGTCCGCCATATTGGATCGGCCATTTTGTTTACAATAATTTAGCTTTCAGATTCGTAATCAGCGACCTTAAAAACCCCTGAATACCAATTTTCATTCCGATCGGAGGTTATTTGTATTTACTGCCACGATTTCGGGCTCTGCGTCTACTGTGTGACGGAGAGGCACATGCAGAGTTACCATTTCGCGCTTGTACTCGTCAGCCTCAGCGACCATATCGTAATTACGATAGCGAAGTATTCGGGGACCTGTTTTGCGTCGTTTCCATTGGTTATTATCACTAATTGTGTAATATGCGGCAGCCTGTGCCAAAGTAAGTTGTTCAAGATTGGGTGGCCGCTTTTCGTATCTTTCAAACCAATTTGTCTTCCAGACATCGGTTGAATTACTGTCAATCTCTTCATTATCCAATTGTTACGTTGTTTTCCTTACCCGTTGTCGTTCGATTGGCCAAACTGTTGGTAGATAAAGGACTACGGTCGAACTGCATGACATTGGCAGTCGTAACAAATACCAAGCGGCTTCTTGACTCGTCATTTCAACAGCGTTAAGTATGTCAATACTGAGCTTTCGTGTGATCTCCATGAAATCAAACTCTGGATGTTCATCCATCGTTTTGTAATGAACAATATAAATGTCACCGAATGGACTATATCGTTTCGATTGAACAATCCCCATTATAGTATCGACGACTGTGTTAAAATGGATGGCACAGATCACGGGGTCTTCGTTGATTAATGTAGCTTTAACATTATAATGAAGTCTTCGAATTGCCTCATCATCAATTTCAGCACCATTATTTCGAATTTTATACACCAATTTGAGTAATTTTGGCCATCCAATTTCATTAGCACTCGTTGTAAGAAAGAATGTTGGCGTACCAAATTGTCGAATCATCGCGAACAGGTCTTTCTTACGTGAAGCCCAGTAATACGCCAAGTTGGGGATATGGCGTAAAAATGCAAGATTCTCTTCAATACATCCGTGTACGTATTCTTCTGATTCTATCTGTGTTCTTGTCACAGTATTATTTTTGCAAATGAATTTAAAAGACATTTGAAGTGAATCACGAGTGCAGAATCGCATAATTTTCATGGCCATACTATATATAGCAAATGAGTAGGATATAGTACGCCTCGACGATCAGCCCTGCGTAACTCGCTTGTTGCCATCATGAATAGAGGCACTCGAAGTTCTTCTTTGAAAGTTCTGAACTGGCCGAGATAGATGCAAAGAGAATGCATTTTGGTATGGTGTTTTCTCCGGGAGCGATAGGAAGATACTTTTCTTCATTCCAAAGCAAGGACTGCTGTTGAGCTATTAAACTTTCTTCGATGCGGATCTCTTCGCTAACCTCATCATGACTCGGTTGGTCTGCGGCTGCTGTTTGCTGTTCGTCAGTTGAAAAGAACGCGTTATTAACTGTGAGATTATAAAATTTGTACAGTTCTTGTTGCATTAAATACTCAAGCCAAATTTTGACGACACGCTTTTTTACATATCCGATAAGATAATTGGTTTTGTGAATTTTTTTTCGTGCTATATGGACATTAATAGCATAATCATCATCAAGTTCTCGTGGAAGCAATTAAACCATATTATCTACTGATACTGGTACGTTTATAACTTGTCCAAGGATTCCATACTGACCATTGCTATGTCGAAGCCTTCTGATCCTCATGAAGGGTAGTCTTGGTGAGATCAAGCGCTCCGTGATTATACCAAGCTCTGATAAGTGAGCCGGCTTTGGTGGATAAGTAAAACCGTTCGATTTCGATAACGTTGGTATTTTCTTCTTATGTAGTGAGACGTAACAAGTACCACAGACGATCGCAGTTTCGAAATTCATGTCAGGAAAATCAGCTGCAAGCATATCCTTTGAACATGATGGCAGCGCTCTTAGGTCCATTTCAGTCCATAACCGATCGCATACGCTGCATATTGCACCGAAGTTGTTATCGAGGAATTTCTTCTTCTTCATCACATGCAGCATCCTGTGCTTCACCCATATCCGATGTTGCTTCTCTTTCCATAGGGTTGCCGTCTGCTGCTGTTGAAGTCGACGGGCCCACATGAAATGCCGATGTCGCTGGTCTTAAGGTTGCATGATCAACGATACTTCTGATGTTATCCAATCTACACGTTGATGGTGCATAATTAAGAATCGAAATGGCAACACGTGCTCTAAAATCTCGCGTACGTTGAGTGTTAGTGCGAGCGATATTTCGCTGCTCCACTCGTCCTGCTGCCAACTTCTCTTCACGTTTTCGTTTCCTGTACATTCTCATGTATTCTGCTGAATTTTTACCCATTTCTGAAATTAACAAATTATTCACTTAGAAAATTTTAACGACATCATTATGATTATTTTTCAACTTTATTTTATTGCAAATAAAATATTTAATAGATAGTCAATAATCAGTTAAAATTTTTATTTTTTAGTTTCAAAAATCAGTTAAAAATATTGAATTTCAGTTTTTTGTAATGAATTTGTATAACATTAATGAACTTTCAATGTATCTGTTTGAAATTGTTATCTTTCATAGAAGTGGTTTACAACACAAAAACGCCATACTAAGCGTATAGCTGAACATTGTGTTCTAAACAATTACATTTTTCAGTTAAATAAATTGATTTTAATGAGAAAGTTTTTAAATTAAATATTAAAAAATTTATTGAAAATAATTATTTTTAGTTTTTTATTTGAGAAATATTTTTCATGAAAACCGTTCACAACCTCAAAATATTTTAATAGTATAATTAATCGACGTGGTATATATTTTTAGTAGAAATATTTTCAGTTTACTTACTGGCAGTATTATTTCACTTCAAAGAATTAAATTCACTATATAAACTTATATTTGAATATGTATGCGATATATATTATATATGTAATATATATATATATATATATATATATATATATATATATATATATATATATATCAAACAATCTTATATAATTACTCACACGTTCTCAATACGTTTAACGACGCTAAAACTAACAGCTGATTCTCAGTCCGCTAAGGGAAGCAGTGGCCGAAACGTGGCTAGGCTTTGTACACGTCACAAATCTACTATGTGGGTCACTAATTTCTCTGGCGATCTATTCTACCGGCGCCTAATCGCATTCTAATTCTATGCCGTACCGCGAGCGCTTAAGTAGCTGCGTACTAGGGTATTGCGCATAGATAGATAGGGCACTTCCCCTTACATACTTCCGTTTCATTTGCTTCAATTTAGACCCACACCGCCGCTAAAGATGTTTACACATCAAAAAGAAAAATAATGAGGAAGCAATGTACAAAGTTCTACTTTGCATCCTTGTTTATATAATTGACTGAATGTAGACTAAATCGGACATATTCTATTCGGTTCATTCAACATCGACTTCTGGTTCGTTGACCGAGATTAAACCTAGAGTGTCGACGGGTCAATGTAGTATGTCCGACATTTATCGAGTAAATCGGGCAGACTCTGTACGGCTTGTATAACCCTTCCGCAGTCTCTTGGAAGTATGTATTCCCATCCCCGTATTTTGTAATGATTTAAATTTGATAATTCGTCCCCAGCATTTTCCTTGTTGCAAGCAGGGATGGCATATGATCACCCATCGCCATTATTTGTTAAGCGTAAATACCAAAGCCAAAAATATAACGAAGTAGTACGTCTTGCATTGTCTTTGCATTGAATAATAAAAATTTAATTACCTAATATATTAAGGAAATTATTTATTTGCAGCTCGATCACGTAGGATTTTGCAGAATTGAAATGTCGAATAAAAATTAAATATTTAATTATTCTCCGACTAGATTTCCCTCTGCTAAGATGATATTAGTCGAATATATTATACACTAATTGTTTGTTAGTACTAGTTCGTGATATAACACGACGGGACCCTTAAATACTGGTCAATAGAGTTCAGCTTTTTAGAAATAATACGATAACGTATCACTCGTTCACCAGGTCGGCAATTACATGTTGTATACTATCTAGGTATTGAGTTAATTAGTACGTTGTTTTCGAGTATTAAATCTATAATTACTCAGAATTGACTTGCCGGGTTGACAATGATTTGGGTCTAAAGCAGGGGTCTCCAAACTACGGCCCGAGGGCCACATTCGGCCCGCGGACAGATTTTGGACTATTTCACTTTTTACCACCGGCAACAACGATAATATGGTTTTGGCCCTCGGAACTTACTGGAGTAATCAGTATGGCCCTAAGGCTGGAAAGTTTGGAGACTCCTGGTCTAAAGTATTGAATCAACGATGCCATCGTTTGTAGGTATTAAGTTCGTACCGGCAAGGTAAGCAGTGTAGGTACTTAACGCCATGTTTCCTGCGTACCGGGTAGGGGACGTTTTATTTCTGAAGTATGAGGCCTGTGATAGTCATGCATTTCTAGCATTAGGTCGATGGAAAAGTTGTTGCCATTTAGCAGGCTAGCTACACAATAGATTTTGATTTTTAAACAGTAAAAAATGCGGTGCGAACAACCTGGACTTATCGAAGTGTCACACAGCCTACCACACGAGCAGTGTGTGTACACCTTTGCTTCATCCCACTCCTATCCCCACTCCTTCCCCCATCGCGCGGCTACCCCCACCACCCCACTTTTCCACCGTCGCGCTACCTACTCTGCTTAGCCATTATCGGTAACGTGGAGATGGTAAAGTGAGGTGGTGTGGGTACTCTGGTGAACAAGGAAGAGTAGAGATAAAAGCAGGATGGAGCAAAGGTGTACACATACTTGAAAAAAGGAATAAAATTAGGTACTCACCTCTGCTCTTGTTGAAGTCCACTTTCCTTCGACGGCGATTTTAAACTTCTGTCTCTTACTATCTCACTCACACAAACATACACACATACGCGCGCACGTGGACACTTTCACAACCAAGCATCGTCCGCTTCAGGAAGCTCGGGGTCCTCGAAGCCCTCGTCCACGTCGCCGCCATCGTACCCGAAGTCTATTTCGGCGCCGAGGACTCCGAACACCCGCTAGCGTTGTAACGAGGATACATTGCGAAAAATACTTTTTTGACTGCGCGATCAAGAAGTTAAAGATAGACTGAATGCTCAGGATGCTGCTGGTTGGTATCATAGGGTTTGAAGATAAGAAACCCCCCTCTGAATCATAACTAGGTGTCCAGCGGTCTGAATGCAACGACAGTGGTTTTGCACGCGCGTACCGCTTTGCGCTGTACTGCTCGCGAAGCGCTTGCTCTGCAGTAAAACGCGCAGAATATGATACCGTACCGCGAGAGACCTCGATTACAATTTATATATAATTGTATTAGGTGCACAACTAAGTTCCCGCTGTTTTTCAAGAGATGGCTCCAGTAGTAAGTGCTGGTCGATTGGGGTATAACCAAAACGTCATGAACCAAGCTTAGACATATGGTAAACAAACCGCTTTGACACATTAGTGATTTTGTTTTTGCGTCATATACTTTTGGTTGTGTGGAAATGTCTGATTTTGTGCCAAATAATCGTCATTTGCGGGAAGTGTTGCTTTTCTTCTTTCATTCGAAGAAAACGGCGTCTGAAGCGCATCGAGAACTCCAAAAAGTTTACGGAGATACTGCTCTAAGTGAAATAATATGCCGTGATTGGTTCCGTCGCTTCAAAGACGGTGATTTTGATGTTGACGACCGTTCGCGTGAAGGAAGGCCAAAAACCTTCGAAGACGCTGAATTGGAGGCATTGCTCGATGAGGATCCGTGCCAAACGCAAAAAGAGCTTGCTTCAGCATTAGGAGTTACCCGCCAAGCCATTTCCAACCGATTGCATGCGTTGGGAATAATTCAAAAACAAGGAACTTAGGTTCCTTATGATTTGAAGCCAAGAGACGTTGAGCGTCGTTTTTTCGCCTGTGAACAACTGCTCCAGCGGCAAAAAAAGAAGGGTTTTCTTCATCGCATCGTTACGGGTGATGAAAAATGGATTCATTACAGCAACCCAAAGAGAACAAAATCATGGGGACTGCCCGGTCATGCTTCTACGTCGTCGGCTCGGCCGAATATTCACGCTGCGAAGATTTTGCTGTGTATTTGGTGGGACCAGGGCGGTGTTATTTATTATGAGCTGTTGAAATCGAACGAAATCATCACTGGGGAACGGTATCGAACTCAATTGATGCGATTGAGCCGAGCACTGCGCGAAAAGCGGCCGCAATACGAGCAGAGGCACGAAAAAGTGATTCTACAGCATGACAACGCTCGGCCTCACGTTGCCAAACCCGTTAGAACCTACTGTTAGAAACGCTCAAATGGGAAGTCCTACCCCACCCGCCATATTCCCCAGATATTGCGCCGTCCGATTATTACTTGTTCCGTTCGATGGCACATGGTCTGGCTAATCAGCAGTTCAGCTCATATGAAGACATCTCAAAATGGCTTGATTCGTGGATAGCCTTGGAAGACGAACACTTCTATCGTGACGGTATTCGAGCTCTGCCGGAAAGATGGGAAAAAGTTGTCGCTAGCGATGGGCAATATTTTGAATGATTCATTTGTAAACATTTTTTCACAATGAAGTTGCATTTTCATAAAAAAAAAAACAGCGGGAACTTAGTTGCGCACCTCATAAAATAAAAGACACAGTAAGACCATGTATTTGTTTTTAATTAATCAATATTTTATTTAAATCACTTTACACACATTTGCCGTCGCATGCAACATCCCTGCAAACACGGTAACCTCCGCTCGGAGATTCCTCCGCCGTTAAGTTTATTTTTATCACTGTCTGATCGTCGAGAGACAAAAGCATTGTAATATTCACGTACTATTCTATTGTTTTTCATTAGATTATCGCTAAAGAGATTATTAAATCGCGCCATGGTGAAGCCGCACGACATAAGATGCAGGAATACGATACAAAATTGTCCACACACATCCGACGTATTACTCTGTAGCTGCTTGAGGCCGTGCCGATAGAACTTGCAGTTTCTTCGTAGCTATGCGAGATGTTGCGGTATAATCGGTGGTAGTCCGTAGCTATCAAAGTACATTCCCTTTCCATGATGGTTAACGTACATGGCGATCCAATGCTCTCCAGGTCCGTCGTGGATATGCTCCAACGGTTGAAAGTGGTAGAATCTGCAGACTCTCGTAGATTTGTCTAGTGTTAATGTTGAACACATAGTCAATGATTAAATGATGACCTATACGCTTTGAAAGACGTATATATGCAAAATTTATTTCACAGCATCGTCGATCGCGTCACGGCTACATGGTGAAGATTTCTCCTCTTTCTTATTCTCTTCCTCTTCGTCTGCCGACCAAATATCCAGGTATGATTCTCCTTTAAACGGGTGCTCGCGAAGCCAATTTTTTATTTGGAAAGCCTGGCGCATTGCACAATGCGAAGACAGTGTATCGTTTATCATAGCGCTTCTGAAGCATTTTCGCAAAGATTTCGGCATAAATGTGTATGATGGGGCGCTCTCCTTCCTCTGAGTTGGAAATTTCACGAGTCGTGATATCGCAAAGAAGTATAGCTTTCTCGTAACCGCGTGTATAGATACGTCTTGATTTTCGCGAAATTTCACACAAGTTAGCGTATGCTTGTTTACAGCTCACATCGCCCTCGTAACATTCAAGACCGTGAAAATATTTCGAGAGAAAATTATTCTGGCTTCTCGAATACTGCGGTAATTCGGCAAAGTGACACGGTGGTACGACAATCCAATGAGCAGAGTACGGTTTATCCACTGCTACTACAGCAATTTCTTTCGGAATAAATTCCGAGTCTTTACCACGCATTTCCTGTATATCCAAGACGATATCTATTTTCACGTGTAATCTGTATAGATGCTCAAGCTCGACTGATTAGTTACTCCCAAAAACGCTTCTACGTCTCTTAACACGAAACTATGTTATTCCGACATCAGCACTTTTTTTCGCTTATCCGGTAAAATCCACCATTACCTGCCGAGAGGCATCGATTTCAAGGACATTATCATATTCTGCGTAGACTACACAATGTACCGTTGAAGCAAGCGCAACCTCAAATCGTACCTTTATTCTTACACTACCGTGCTTTATTAAATTCCAATGTGAATTGCTGTTCGCCGAAAAATCGGGTGTCGAATCAAAAGCAAACAGACAGTATCCATCACGATAACTATGGCGATCGACCGAATTACCATCGTTCAAGAAATGTATTCCAGTTTCCGAAAACAACGTTTGAAAAGCATCCACATACAGATGATTTTTCGTGAAATCAGGTTGTAACGGTTTCGAAGGTATTTGAGCACCATCTACATACAACGAGAGGTAATTTATCTTGTAATTCAAAAAATTGAATGGATTCATACTGAAGTCGCCGTTAAACGCTTTGTTATCGACAAAACCGACAATTTTACGCTTCGGCAATTGACCTATCACGATATTATTGATAGTCTCTCCATGAACATCGGAGTGTATGGAAACGGCCTTTACCTCGACTCACGTAAGAGGATATTTAGCCGTAGATTTTGCCAGAGTTCTAGCATGCGAAAGCAGCACACCAGGAGCTATTTTTGTTCTACGAACGACAAGCGATGCCTCGAGAATCTTTAAGCCGCATTGACCATTCTTTGTATCGCCCACCAGACAAAATGAATCTCTAGACCGCACCAGCAGTAGTCACATCTCGACACCGTTGAATAGGAACCGCTCCTGATTGAATATATCGCAATGCAGATGGCGAACAAGTCTATAGTTTTTCCGACATTTAAAAATTGTTTTCTCTTTACAAGACCCGCATTTCCCAATGTTATATCATCCATTTTTCCAGGGATATCATCGTACCAGATAACGCTCGTGAGATGCGAATTTTTGGCGGCTGGACCGTAATTCAAAAGTGTTTTTATGTACGCACGATAAGCGTGGGCATTATTTGAAGGTGAAACTAGTTTTTGATTGAGGTATACATCTACCAGATTAAGCATAGAATACAAGTGATTGTTTACAGTGCCGGTACTTACTTCCGGCGTTGTAGTCGCGGCAATTTCCGTAGAAGGAGATATTATTTTCACTGTCAGACTAAGCATAGTATGCGCGAGATCCATGTACTCATCACCCAGTCCAGGAATAACAAATTCAATGGGTGATCTGTTAGCGAAGAAATTGGCTTATAATACACCAAATTAAGAGCCTTCGATAGTAGTTGGCGTCGGTGGGAGTGAAAATAATTCAAGTTCCGATTTAAGACACTTGCACGAACGCGCATGTAGAAAAGCCATCTTGTTTCAGCTACCCAAAAATATCTGCACCCATTCGTTGACGAGTTTTTTTCTTCTTTATTACTTTCCTCTTTATTACACTTTTCTTTTTACGGGAGATACGTCGTGGTTTACGTTCGTTTGATGAATGAGGAGCTCGCGAAATTTTGCGCTCTTTATAACCAGACCGATCATGAGAGTGTACATTTTTTCAGAAGCTTTGCGTTTGAGATTACTGATTCTCGCGCTCTGTTGCAAATAGCGTCTTTCACAGCTATATTTCTATCGAGGATATCACCGGCTACGTTTACACCAGCTCGCAATGCCCCTTTTCCAACTTCTTTAGCACCCTTCTTTAAAAGTGGTAACACTCGACGAAACAGGCCCCCGAGAAAGCTGCCGATACCGTATCCTCGTTGATTAGACGTTCCGATATAAACATGGCTAATACCGCCGTACCCGCGACGGCCCCATCCGTGCTGCACACTGTCAATATCATCCATAGCGGCGTAATCAATCGTGGGATATTTTGAAATGTAGTGTCACAATGAACGTTCCCTGTTCGGATGGTATAGGATTTCCAAACTCGTCTCTTATATCGATCTCGATAGTGTGTAAATTGTTGCGCAAAAGAGGTAAATATCGTGGCGCCGAAAATTTAATTTTTATCGAATCATACTGACAGTCGTCAGCATCAATGGGAACAACTCGTAACAGGGGTGTTTGTACATCGCCTGTAATATAGCTCTCGCAGATATCGGTGTATAGAAACATGCTGCCTGGTATAGCACCGGTGAGAGATGCAGGCCTCGACCCTGTGTATTCGCAATGCGGTTCTATCATTACAGACCTACAGGCCTCTTCCGAGAATCCTAGTAGCCTTGCGATAGCGGGCGAAAGTCGTGGTAACGTAGATCGTCGCATACTTCGACCTGCCCGGTCGGAAGCGATTTAAAGCGTAGATGACCAGCCACGTGAGGTAACTTATTTATACTCTCCAAAAGAGCGTCTATAAAGCGATAAACACCAGATGGAACTTGGTCTTTATCTACGCGTTTCCGTGTTAAAACATTTAAACCCGATAAATCATAATCACCATCCTCAAAAGTTACGAGATTTCCTACAGTAGGAACATGTAAAAGTGTCATCGGATAAGCAATTTCCACAAGAGAAACAGACCATTCTCCGTGCAAATGTATCTGACGCGGTAGTTTTGTAATAAATTTCGTCGTCGTATTATCCGGAAAATACTGCATACTACTGTTGCTCGGCTGTATGACAAAGAAAGAGTTATCCTTGGAGCTCATATTTATCAGGGACGGTGATTCCCAGCGTTCTTCCTCTTTGTCCTCTTCTTCTCTTTCATCTTCTCAGGTGACAGAGGCACTCGTACTCGCGATGATTCTGCCTCGTAGAAAATACCGTCGATAGTCTCGTTATTCAATCGTGTAGAATATATACGAATGGTTCTCGATTCACTGATATTCGTTGAATCTTAAATAACTCATTACTACAACCATGCTCATACCCTTTCACGAATGCTGCTTTAGCTATACTGATATGTACCAAGTCACCGACACTGTATTTGGTCTTTTTAGCTCTTCTCGCGTTACGCTCGTAACGCCGTGCTAAATTTTCTCGGGCTATAGAGGTAATTTCTAGGGTCAGCTCGCTCGGAGGAATACGCGTTTCGCTGTATCTAGTGTGGTTATAAGCATATAGAAATTTTTGTAAAATCAATGTAACGTTTATTTCGCGTATATGTAAAGTAACGCCACATTCGCTCTTTTATTGGGCGATTAAAGCGTTCGGCAATCGAGGCTTTTATATCGGGGTTACGAGCAGCGCGAAAATCGATATTCTGTTTCTTGAAAATTTGCTGAAATGGAGGGTCGATAAATTCTTTGCCTCGATCAGTTTGCAATTGCTGCGGGCGACGATTGTTCCTGCGTGCGAGTATATGTGTGAGACCTCGGGCCACGTTTGCGCTCGTTTTGTCACGCAAAGCCTCAACCCACGCGTATTTGCTTAACACGTCGATAACAACAAGTAGATATGCGTACCCATCGTTGTACATAGCTATCGAGCGCAGATCAGCTAAATCAGCCTCCGAGCGGTGTCATAATAAATTTTTTGAAGAATTTTCATAATTTTAACGATGACCAGTTAAATGGATTCTTTTTCTTTCTCTTTTCTAACTGTGTGGGGGATCGATATTCACTGACGTGTCGTTGTCTCTCGACTTGTGCGATGTTTTGCAATTGTTCGTCGTCTTCTTCCTCCCCCTCCACCCTCTCCGCCCACTCGATGATTTCGTTGTCCGCCGTGAGCATTAAATCTCTGTTTGAGTGTGCGGTCTCGGCCTCGTTGTTGCTACTGTTGCTGCTACTGCTACTATCACTATTGCGTAGTCAAATGAGACGCCGCTGCGGGGTTGAGGATGATGCATGTGTAGGCTCGTGTAGTAACTCGGGATTGCCGATAAATTCGCGTGGCATCTGTATCGTTCGCAGGAGTTTGGCAAAGTGAAATCGACCGATGGGTTTCTCGCGTTTTCTAGCTCGCAGAGCATCGTTAACAAGATCAACGATATTGAAATTTGAAATTCTTCTGCAGTTTATGGAAACAACACCGTTACGATCCCATGTCATTTCTTTACCGACGGCGCTGCGATGCAAATTGCGAAGCAACGATATTGCTTTAAATAAAAATTTTTTTGGTACGCTATCGATAATAAGTGTGTCATTGAGTCGAGATTTAACTTTGTTCATTAAAACGTCGTCGATTTTATTCTCGTGGCTATCGAGTATTGCTATTTTTCGTTTTGACGAAATATTCGGTACTGTATTATCTTACTCGACCAAGTGAAGATAACGCTGTAAAACATACTCGTACGCCGTTCATTTCTCTCTCTCGCACTTGTACGAGTGAGAGTTTAGAATTTCACTCAGCTCAGAGTCGAGGCGCGATAATGGCGTGCCGGTAGTCTGTACGGAGGGCGACGGGTCTGTAATAGTAGTAGTAGTAGTAGTAGTAGTAGCAGCAGTAGTGGCGAGTCCAGCGAGACGATGGACGTTATCATGAGTAATAAGCACCATCTTTCTGGCATATTCCATGGCTCGTGTAGACCAAGACAGGCACAAGAAGCAATTTGAGAAATCCGACACAGTGCTCGACGATGATCTTCTTCTTACCACTCCAATTTCACCTTTTGGCCGCCAGTCGTCGAAGAATTGTCGCGTGCCTCCGAAGATGATTCTTTTGCACGTTGTTCAGACTCACGTTTCCCTGTAAAACGTTTAGAGCACACTCGCATATACACCGTACGAGCGCTACATCTGCTTTGTGTAAAATTGCACGTCGTTGATCAGATAACATAGCGCTTGCAATATAATTGTTTGCTTTTTATCGAGAGGTCCGCGCAACGCCATTACTAGCGCATTACTGGTACATCGCGCGTCGCATCGCGAACTTTTATTGCTTTTTGATGCACGTAAACGTAATGGTATTGGTCATCGGGAAATATACAGGCGTGAAATCGACAATTATCAGGCGTCGATTGTTTCAAGTCGAATAATAGATAGCCGTGCGGTTTAGCCGTTGCATCGAAATATACCTCCTGCAAAAATCGCGGATTCTCGGGACATACCTGACGGGCTAGGTGCTGAATTTGCGCGCGATCTCGCGGATTTTTGAAGACAACGATATAATTAGCGTTTAAGGAGATATCGCGCTGCCCGTGACCCTGATGGATGAGATTTTGCGCGATGAAGATAACACTAAGATTTTTATGATGGCTACCCTTGGTGAAAAGATCGACCATGGTATTGTTCGATGCCTCGCGCATTAGATCGTCAATGACCACAAGCTTAGGCCTTGTATCACGCTGAATACTCAGACTGCCACTTTGAGTAATAAAAAAGTATACGCTCGAACGGGACATCCGTCATCTCGCGCATGTATTTAAAGAACTTCTTGACAAAATATGTTTTACCACAGCCCGTAGGACCGCTTATCACGGCTGTCCATGGATGTTTCCAACGTGTATCCATATCGATGAGTATCTATCAAAATCAATCAGCTGATTCTTAAATAAGCTTATACCGCGGCGGCGGCGGCAGCGGCGAACCCGTGGCATCAGTCATTTTCGCGGCCTTGACGAGCTGATAAGCAGCGGCGCGCCTGTACTAGCTGATGAGGTGTGTGCCCGCGGTATAAGCTGATGTTTACACCGTATGTAAATTAAATAACGATAGCTTTTAACTTCTCACAAATAAAACAACATTTGTATTTCACTATGCATACAGTTCTATGTGCAAAATTTACGAATCATGTAATTCTAAACAGCAATATTATATCCACCGAGGTAGCACGAGAAAGTCAGAACAAAAGGAAACACTCGATAAGAAAGACGGGACAAAAGGAATAAACGATGAGAAAGTCAGAACATAAGGGAACGGTAGAGAGATAGCAGCTGATGCTGCGAATAGCAGCACAAAAAGAACGAGCAGACAACGGTTTTACATATAATAAATCTGTTGGATAATCAGCTGGCGCACGGCGATCGATATTCGTCGTGCGCCTACCTGTTGCGGTGCTCTAGCATACGTCGTTCGGTTGAGCCAAAGATAGCCGAGGCAGGGTTTCGCGAAGCCGAGGATGTGCCTCGTTGGCATGCCGCGTCGAGCGAGAGGATGTCTCTCTCGCTTGACTTCGGTTTCGCTCACCGGCTATCTCGCTCAACTGACTTCAGCGCCTAACGACGCTTTCGTACTCGCAGCCATATTGCATTTTTGGACACTTTCGCAACAGCATCGAGGAACAGCACACACGGAACTTTCTTGGACTTTTCTCGTTGGCTTCTGACTCTGGATTCACTCATCCCTCTCAACAGGACTCAAAATAAGGTACGAGTACGTTGTTATAATTTACCATAAATTCAATGGCAACGAGGAGTTGGATGCTCATCGGTACATCAGCATTTTGGTCTTACTTTTTGGCGGCATTGCAGCACATGTCACGCCACGTTTTTCTCAACATAATTTGCCGGTATAATTAATATAATTATGCAGGTGTACTATATTCACTGTACTTTTCCCCAGGACATCTGCTGGAAGAGTACAGCGACTATACACTGCTCATTTTGTGCATCCTCATTATGTGTTGTATTGTGCTACGCAGTGCTGCCTGCGTAGCTAGTCTCATGTGTGTAGAGCACTCAAGCAATTTCAATTGCAAGTGCTCTCATCTATTCACTGCTACTTCTCTTCAATAAATCTACTGAGAGCTTGCCGTGAATAATTCACACATCTTATGCACTCATATTTCTCTTAGCGTGGCGTGCTACGCAGCACTGACAGCTGCACACGCACCGCTCTCAGTGCTCACAGAACACAATTAACATAATTGTGTTCTGGTTCTCTGCTCATAAATCAAAATCAACTAACTTATTTAAATTCAATTGTTTATTCTCAGTTTTTTGGTGCATTTATTTATATTATTTTGTATTTTTTCTAAATTTTGTCTTTCTCATATCTATTCTCACTTTTAGTGTTTTATTCAAAATTATGTGATTTATTGTAGTTATGCAGAAGGTGTAATAAACCACTTTCTCTAATTTAACATCTATGTGTCTGGTTTATTCTCACCCTGTCATCGAGTGAAGCTTCATTAGTTTCAATATATTTCAGATCTGTCAAATACCATCATCGGACGGATTCTCAAATAAAATCAATATATTTTTTTAACCTATTGTACACAGTAAATACGATACATGAAATTGAAGACAAAAATATTATTTTTGAATACCGCTGATTCACCCATAAACCTATATACTTTTTGCGTAATACTATTTAGCGTATTTCACAATATCCATACGGTACAATAGAGTACTTTATATATATAGGAATAATAGGTACGCTGCGAGCTCCTGTCACGAAGGATCGTAATGCGTCATAATTTATATGACGGCTATTCGCAAAGTTTAGCCTGATACTCTTTACTTTGCATTTTTCAATAATCGTACCGTCGGGTTTACGAACAAGGTATGCATAAAATTTTGATCCTCCCGAAACGAACGAAGTTATATAACTACCAGGCCCGTATTCGCTTAATTCATCCGTGAGATCTCCCAGAAATTGACCGATTGGCGGCTCATACTCGTTGCCACCGGGGGGACTCACGTAAATACAGGCGTCCGTATCGCAGTACAATATTCGCCGCCCGAGCCCCTCAAGATAACTGTATAGTTTTAGGCGAGCCTGTGCCGTCGTGTATGCTGCAATCACGGCGTTTGTTATCGAGGATGGCTGGATAGCATCGCCATTGCTTACATAGTTCACACACATGATCTTGTGATTAACCGGTAGCATTCCCGACACCTCAATCTTCGGACTCGTTAGTAAATTCAGTAGCTCCGAGCGCGTGAAAACGATAACGGTTTTCGTGAGATTCTCACGTTGACCAAACTTTCCCCAGAATGAATTAAGCGCCAATTTTGCGAGCGAACGTAAACCTGGTTTTGACTGCAAAGCACTTCACTGGAGATATACACCCTCAGACTCCTTGTACAACGCTATGAAACGCTCTATTGCTTCCTCCTCATCGTTACACTCTGGTGGCGGTCCACTCGCCTCTAGTTTTATTTTTAGGAATGTATCGATGTACTCGGCAAAATGACCCCCGCATCGCGTTATCGAGTCATACTGCGTAACAACGTATTGCCAAATTTCATCGACACGCGTCACGTTATATCCGAGCGACACAGCTTTTCTCAGCTCATCCACGACCCATGTGCCGTCAAATGCTCGCTCAGTCGTATCATCGTGTGTGCAGCCCACGGATGTGTCCATATCTGTACAGCACATTCTACACAGGGGGAACAATAATTTCCCATGCATGCGAACAGGCAGTACTGGCATATACAAATCGCGTGGTGCTACTACGGTGCACTGCACGAGACCCTCGACGACAGTTAGATCGTTTTCAAGTCCTACGAGCTCTCGACACCCGTCACCTACGTACAATTTCGGATGTCCAACGGCATATTTTCCATTCTTACATACCCATGAATACAGCGAGCACACATCCACATAGCGTATCTGCTCTCCATTTGCGACATCGTACAAACTTACAAAATTTTCCATTCGACCGCCAAAGAATGCATCGCGTGGTTCGAGAGGCGCCTACTTGACCATGGCTTGGTTTTTCATGTATAACGACATTTCCTCGTTATTCTCGACTAATCTGTCAAAATCGCATTCCTATATTTCGCTTAGAGCCCTTTCGCTCTTTCGATCTGATTCGCCCAGAAATAAGAACGGTACGCTCGTATCGCTCATCCATTGTATCACCGAATTTTGTTCGAGCATCTCTATTCACGCAATAACATCGCGGACATCCATGCCAAAAGCAGCCGTGAAATTGAAGAACGTGATGGATCCCTGCCTCCACGTAGTATCCGTCGACTGCCGGTAGGCCGGCCGGAGAGCGATACTCTCTCGTGCGTCCAGCATGAGCGATAATGCAGTTGCGCTCACGCTCTAGCCATACGAACCATACGACGGCCTGCTTATCGCCCCAGCGGTACCCCCGTGATGGTAACACCACAATGCGATCTTTCTGTAGAAACATCATTCGAAATACTCTCATACATGCTGATGCTATCGCGCATTCTTCTGTAAAGGGGCACACGCTTCCGCAACGTATAAGTAACTCTCGAAAAGCTAGACACGCGCGTCTCAAAACCGTAACATCTGTACGACAATATTGCCCAAACTCCGTCGCAAAATCAAATTTATAATCGACGCGACTCGATTCTTCCTTATCCCATTTTAAAAATCGCTTGCGATCCGCTGTGAGCATGGTATCGGGCGAGTAAAAATGCAGAGCCCGCAGAGGACCTATGTAATTCCGATATTCCGGTGTGTTGAATAAATACGAAAATATACCATTTGCCACCTCATCCGTGAAACCGAAGGCCTTAGGTAAAGCGCTAAGAGCCATGGGTAAATAGTTTAGACTATCGAGGAAAACGACATCGCCAATCTTCATCGAGACAATCTTCGTATTCAAACTCCTTTTTAATGATTCTTGGCGACCATGCGCCTTACAAAAAACTTTACCCGGGCTCACGCACGCCTATATTATCGTGTCCGCGAAAAAGGAGATTTTAAATTAAAAAGTTTCTTCAGTGCTATGAAAATATAATTATTACGGAAGGTCAGAGAGAGCGTTGTTATACCTGCCTCGTCATCGATAATTTATCAACGTAAGCATGATCTATTACCATTCTTCGTTTTCGGATTTACCGTACCCTATATTTATAGATCGCGGACCGGTGGTGGGGACGGAGCTCTCGCTTGAACTCCTCTGGCTCGCTATCTGCTCGCTTGCCGTGCCGCCGCTGCGGTGGAGGCTTCAGCGAGATGCATCCTCGGTGTATCGGCGCATCGAGATGACGACAGGAGCGTCCCTAGCTATATTTTAAGGGTGTTTTTAGTCCCCTGGATATGGTTCATTCATACCACATTGTTATCCTTCCACCGTAAGGTATCGTCGTCTGGGATGCTATGCTGCTGGTTTGGATATTCCTGTAACTCAGTGGCTGGATTTTGATGCCTTCGGAGATGTTCCTCTTTGCTGCTTCTGAGGTATCAGGCCTGGTCTTTGGAGTGGTGCTGATAATATGCTCCCCCTTTAATTGGCTAGCTGGTCCTCCTTTGGTTGGTTATCTGGTCTTCCTTCGGTTGGCTAGCTGGTCCTGGATATCGGCAAGAATCTGTGAACAAATGCTCTCCGATTGTCACATTTCGTGCCCTTTTATACTGGCTTCTCCGCTCTTCTTCGAAGTTCTGCCTGTATAAAAGGGTATAACTATATTTAATAGTCATCCTGTAGCCCATCTCCTGTAGCACATTTATCCCGTTAATTTCTTATCTTCGATTATTGTAATTACCGTGTCTCTCGTTGATTACTTTCCATACATCATTTAGTACTATGGTGGGTTCTACTAGCATAGCTCGAGTAACGGTGGTTGGTTTCTCGGTACGCTGTTCTTCATAGTATCGTCGCTGTGTTGGGTAGATGAGACGAACGAGTACAGTCAAAAGTTTCTCATGAAATTTTCGCTAGTATCAGTTTTCGTCTCGTGACAGATATTGTGACAACAAATTTAAAAAATATTATTCACGCATGTATAAGCACTCAGTCACAGCGGTTCGCTACATCCTGTAGTAAATCAGCGTAACCGGTATTATTCCGATAGCTTTACTTTGTTTAGTGAGGTAAACGCTTTCGATTTTTGGAAGTCTTTTCGAAGAGTCAAATATTACAAATTGCGTATAAGAAGTGAATAATTTTCACTTCAAATAACTAGAACAATAATAAATATAAAATTTAAGGAAAAAATATAGCTAAAATAAAACATTCTAAAAAAATATTGTCTCGGCTGTTTGTGAATTATAACATTAATGATGTGAAAAAATGAAGATGTACTACATTTCACAAGCTCGACAAAAACGCCGACGGCCATTATTTATTTGTACAATTAAAAATTTTAGTGAAACGTTTTTTTTATATTCTAGTTTTTATTTTAACTTTAGTTTTTAGTTTTAGATTTTTATTTATAATATATAGTGTCAATATTGTGACGTGGTCATCTACGTACTCCCGGTGAAGCTGCCGCCGCCAGCTATCCTGACCAAGAACTGTAATTTTCCCCGTCGTCCCTCACAGACATCGCCACCAAGGAAACCAGGACTCCAACCATTCGCCACAGCTAACACCTGCTAGTCAAAGGGAAGGATTATAAAAGATGTTTGCGCTCTATTCACCTGTTGGTTATTTCAGGAGGTTGACTTGAAATCCTGCTCCCTGCCAAAACAGAGGGTATGGATCCCCCCATCATCCCCGAGTAGGCGGGGAAACGTCCCGGGATGCCACCACCACCCTAGATATCGCAACTGACACGCACGAGACCGAGAAATCCACGTGAAGCCGAGTCGACGGTTTCCTTCTGCAACCGATATACACAGTACTAGGAGGCCGCCAAGGTAAGCTACGCTAAGCGGCCATGATCATTCACTTTTATTACAAGCAGACACGTGATCTGATGCAGGTATACGTGTAGAACAACATATACAAGGACAGTAGTAACATAGACCAGTAGAGGAAAGTAAACCAGGAAGGAATGAAACCAGGGAATGGAAAACTAGAAAGAAGGAAAGCGAGAAGAAAAAATCTGCACCACGGCACGACAGAAGAAAGTAAAGAAAACCCATACAACTGTTAGTAAAGGGTGGAAGAGTGTGAACGGGAATACGATTCAGTCATTTTTCCCCCAAATTCCGTGACGCCCGACCAGCGGCGATTGCGCATGAGACAGGTTGCCATGTGTACACTTGATAATAGAGTCGGCCTTAAAATAATATTGAACGGTGATTGATTCTCCCTGGCTGTGGCATCCCCGCTATTGTAAATTATAACAAGTAACTAGAATAAAATTGGTGAGCTATTGTAGATAGTAATTAAGAGGCTGAAACGTTCGCGAATCTCTCCCCCCCCCCGCTGCTGTTCGGTAAACGACCACGGGCTAGGGGAGCATGTTTGGCTATATTGGACTCAGTAGAATAACCGTGTCGCTACTCTACGGTGACTGACGCCCATACGAGTGAATTTTTCAGTGAATAATGGTAATTAACGACAGAATCCTTGCATAGTCTATAATCGTAATTGTGATAGAGAACCACGACATTGAGTGAGTGGTTAGTAAATATTATTTCTTTCCGTGCTGATTTATTATTATTATTATTTCACGTTAAACTAAATCGTTATTACTTCATAGTGGAACCAATTTGTTACTTCGTGCGAGTAACGCACTATTATTTCATGCAAAACTTTGTAAGTTTATTATTTCTATCCTAGGAATCTGATATATAGACGTACGACTAAATTAGTATTCAGTCGCAGAACCACGACATTGGGTGAGTGGTTAGTAAATATTATTTCTTTCCGTGCTGATTTATTATTATTATTATTTCACGTTAAACTCAATCGTTATTACTTCATAGTGGAACCAATTTGTTACTTCGTGCGAGTAACGCACTATTATTTCATGCAAAACTTTGTAAGTTTATTATTTCTATCCTAGGAATCTGATATATAGACGTACGACTAAATTAGTATTCAGTCGCAGGATCTCTAACTCCCTTCTAAATTCTCGTCATATTAGCAGAAATATGATTTAATAGTGTCTGCAGTTCCTCCTCGCAGTTAAAAGATAATTCTCGTGTGACTATCAAACTCTGACATGTACACCATTAATCTTATATCTGCAAATAACGTGATACATATAGTTAGAGTAATGTAATCATGATACTTGCTGCTTGTTTTTTTATTTCTACTGGATCCTGCTCTTTTCTGCATGTCCGCAAAAACCTACAATCTTTTCTATACTTAGTATCCAAGCGTGGTTTTCAGTATGTTCTTCTCTCATCCAGTTCTTCGCTTAGATTATATAGTTGCTCCGTAGGGTATTTACAATTCTTAAAGTACATAAGTTTCAGCACTTTTCGATGAAGACCGCTTCACAATTCATAACTAAGTAGACAAAGTCCCAGCAGCTGAAACATGATGAGATTCTCGTCTTCTCCCGGATGCGGGAAATGACCCAATCAATTCTCATTTTCCTGATCTCGTTGACCCTCCGAGTTTGATCTGCAGGAAGAATAACTACCACCTTCGGGGTGTATATCCGTAGGCCACATGAAGCGACCTGATAATGGCAGAAATTAGGCTCCTTGTTTCCAGCCACTTCGCCAGGACTTCCGCGACTTTTTCCTTTGAGGTTAGCTCGCCGAGGTCTTTAAGCTCAATCTGGGGCTCATGTGCCAGTATTCTGACTTCGGCCGCATCTCCAAAGGTGTCTTTCACCTAACTCTTTGAGGTGTGATGCCTACTGAGGTGCCGCCTGGTGAAGCTCCAGTAAGAGGTCTCCAAACGCAGCCTTCCAAATTTTGCTGGTACTCTCCGCCACCTTCATCAGTACTGATTCGCCATAACTCTTTATACTATAACACCATATCTTTCAGCGTATAACTAGTCTCCTCTAACCTTGATATCAAGGCACTTGGCCTTGTGGGTTAGGGTCACGGATTTCTCTTTCTTTCCCTATCGACGATCTGCTACAACGGTTCTATCTCTGTTTCTCGCATTGATCGTTCTCCGCCACCGATTTTGCCATATTCACCTTAAGCGGCGTTATACTGGGAACTGCACTGGTTCCCATGGGATGCCTAGCGAACCGGAGAACGGCCAAGCAGACATGCTCCGCGTCCTCTACCATTGAAGGGCAGGCTGGGCAATAAGGTATCGTCCAGTCTGAATCGGAGCTGTTAAGCCTGGAAATAGCCGTAGCGGTCAGAAGTTGCGTAAGATAGTGGGCAACGTCGCCATGTTTTCACTCGACCCATGTCCAATCTTCTGAATGAGTCTATGCGTCTATCTCCCCTTTAGTCGAGGCATCCAAGTCTTATTGCCAACTTACCATGGAGCGTTCGCTTTCCTCCAGGACCATCGCTCGCTGTCCAACACAACTTTCCTGGCACTTTCGTCGGTGAAGCTGGTACACCGATGGAGGTAGACTCTGGAAGCAACCTGTCCGGAGAGTATCCGCGACAAGTAGTAGTTCATCTCCCTGCGTTTGCGGTTCACCCAACCCTCCACCCGTGGAATTAGACATCGTGTCCATCTCCCCTTTGCAGATGCGTCCTAATTCTGTTGTCAACGTAGCAAGCCGTTTCGTTCGATTTGTGACTTTAATGGGAATCAGTCCTGCGAGGACGTAGGCGACATCTTCTGATACAATTTCAAAATCAAAAATTCGTGCATTGTCAACGGTGTCAGCGTAGCCCCTGGCTGTTTGACCTATTGTAACGCCCATCACATCCATAACGTTGCTTATAGGTAGAAAACCCTCATTAAAGATGCAGGCAGCCGTATAGGTAGTAATTTCCAAAACGTTTTTTCCAGTAAAAATATGCTCGGGACCGAAATTCCATACGCAGTGATTATAATTCTCGTTATTATTTTGGGTGTTCCTTCCCAAGCATCTTTTCAACAAATCTTCAGACGCTAAAGTCTCATATGAGGTCTGTTCAAAAAGTTTCGCGAATTTTGAATTTCCGCGGACGACGTATATTCGATTTTCGATTTTTTTGTGGCGTTAGGTTGGTACTCATGTCCCTCACTTATGCTGACAAAGTCGGCCATTTTGAAAGTTTAGTTAATTGTTGACAGCTATTTTGGTTGGACGTGTTTTGGCTTGTCTTCGATTTTTGCCTATTCCAAAAAATGGATCAAAGAATCTGTATCAAATTTTGTGTGAAAAACAAAATTAAGTGCGCGGACGCATTCCGAATGTTGACTGTGGCATATGGTTAAGCTACCTTGAACCAAAGCAACGTTTATCGGTGGTACAAAATGTTCTCAGAGGACCGAGAAGATGCGAACAACGAAAAGCGTGCTGGACGCCCAAGCACATCTACAACAGACGAAAACATTGATGAAGTGAAGAAAATAATATTGGCCAATCGTCAAATCACCGTTAGAGAAGTTGCTGAGGACCTAAACATATCGATTGGCTCGTGCTATTCGATTTTTACCAATGATTTGGGCATGAGACGGGTCGCCGCGAAATTCGTGCCAAAATTGCTCAATTTCGAACAAAAACAGTGTCGCGTTAACATTGCTAAGGAGCTGTTGGACTCGGTCCGCGACGACCCAAATTTGCTCCAGAGGGTCATAACTGGTGACGAATCATGGGTTTATGGTTATGACGTGGAAACCAAAGCTCAATCATCGCAATGGAAGCTGCCGCATGAGCCAAGACCGAAAAAAGGGCGCCAAGTTCGGTCGAATGTGAAGGTTTTGCTCACAGTTTTCTTCGATTGCAGGGGCGTGGTGCATCATGAGTTCTTGCCACAGGGTCGTCCAGTCAATAAGGAATATTACCTGCAAGTTATGCGCAATTTGCGCGAAGCAATCCGCCAGAAACGCCCGGATTTGTGGAAGAACAAAAATGGGCTTTTGCACCATGATGACGCCCCTGCTCACACATCGTTGCTTGTGCGCGAATTTTTGGCCAAAAAAACACTCTAATGATGTCGCAGCCACCGTAGTCCCCAGACCTGGCCCCCTGTGACTTTTTCCTGTTCCCAAAACTGAAGAGGCCCATGAAAGACGGCATCGAAGGAGGAGCTGAACAAGATCACAAAAAAAAATTTTTTTAACTGCTTCGAGGATTGGGAAAAACGTTGGCATAAATGTATTATATCCGAGGGGAATTACTTTGAAGGGGACAAAATAGATATTAATGAATAAATAAATACTTTTTGAAAAAACACTAAATTCGCGATACTTTTTGAACAGACCTCGTACACTGGTTTTATAAGATTTATAGTTTGTTCGTCAAACATTACTGGGTGTACGTAAGTGTTCTCTTGCTTTTGTGCTTTCAGTTCTTGATACTTGCACCAAGAATCTGGACAGTAAAAGTGCTGAGGGTTTTCGGCGCCCTTTCATACACACTACGGCGCGCTCTCTTCTTTTGGCTATAACTTTAGAAATATTTTAAATTTCGGTCTGAAACTTTTACAGTATATTTTTAAGATGTTTTTCTTGCGAAAAATGTAAAAAAAATCGATTTTTTGAACCCGTCACACCGGACTTCTTCCTTAATAATACAATTACGCTGACAAAAATAAGAAAATTACGGGGATAATAACAGTAAAAATGAAAAAACAGGGTACGAGTCGGACCCAAACGTTTATCGCTTTGCACGATTCACTGTGCCGAGACCGCCGACAATCGAGTTGGTGTACGAAATGCGTCGACAGTACCCGGGTGCAGTCGATGGATTCGAGGACTAGAAGCAAATATAAGTTCGTAATTCTTACGTTGCACAATTTATATACATAGTATATAGCTAGCGATAAACAAAAAATTAAATTAAATTAATTAGAAATTCTAATAAATGGTTTAATTATGCTTGCAGGTGGACAGACTGGCGATGGAAGGACTGCTGTAGGGGGGGGGGGTGATATTTTGCCCACTGGTTAACGCTTCTGTATCGACAATGAGCAGAGCCAATATTTTCCACGCTTTAGAATGCAGGGTCGGAGACAGATTTAAATTTTCCTCAGCCACCGGACGGCATTGATCATCTGACTTGGTTCGAGGCCGGTGTACGAGATGTTCTCACACGTCTTACAGAATCGTGCGAAGAACATGATTATGTGGGTATGACTATGAGAGTGCCGTCTTTCGTGCTAGGACCTGTATGGTTATCATTTCGACCTGCTCGTAACATCTTCCTGACGATATATGGCGACAAATGAATAGTATAGCTCAGAGCGCGCGCGAATTTCGAATAGACGCTGGTACATGTAGAATGACTACATGTATAGTACGAGGCGTCGTCATAATCAGAGAGGGCAACTGTGTGTTTTGTACTTCGATTAAATATCGTAGAATAAACTGCGCATCGAAACCTCTTGCATTATGAGCAATACAGATGGTCTTTTTAAATTTTTGCGATAATGCCAATTTCACGAGCTCCCCAACAGGATCATCGATAAACATAAATTCACGTTTACCACAGTCAGCACAATCGGTCTCCATATCTGTGATATCCAGACATGCCATACATACGCATTGTGAAACACATAAATTCGGCTCGTGAATTCGTGTCGTTTTATCATCGTGCAATTGTTCGTGTTGCTGCGTGTCAAGATCATAAAACAATAATCTCATGATGTACCACATACATGCATTTTTTTATCTGTGGTTTTAATCATACGCGAGCAGCCTCTACAGATTTTCAATGCTTGACAGACGCTGTACCATCTATATTTACGAGAAGTAATACCCGCGCAGCCATCACTCTTGTGATGAGCTAAGCAAAAAACGCCAAACAACAAACGATTACAGTCTGCGCACTATATACTCAGGCTGAGAGTCTCTATTGCCGTTGCAATAAGTGGATCTACATTGAGCACATTGATAGCTACAGCGATGCTCGAGTACTTGATTACACTTGGAATTACACTGTATCCAGAACCCCCGACTACCTAACGTACCAGCGAGATTTAATATTGGCTGGTAGTGATGAGAACGTTCGCAATAGAGAATAAAGAGTGTATGATTAATTTTACCCCATTGCAGAGAGTACGGATTTTCGCCCATCGTACAGAGCCGGAACGCGTTTTCCGAAGGTAAAAAATTCATAAGCAACGATCGCTATATCCTCGTGAACCAAGTACTCCTGAAAGAGTTGAATCTTGCGTACATCGCACCTTCTAGACGGTGTTGTTACCCCTGCATTACGCGTGAACTCTCGCTGCTGTTTATTGCGCACCTCGAAGCCCGTTCCGAATTTGACCGCGTTTGGCATGCGCTCGGGCTGTGACAAGGGATCGCTGTAGACACAAATTATCGGTATTACTTATGCGTAAAATTGACTTTTTTGCTATGGACTCGTGTGTAAGCCTGGTGCCCACACTGGCGCGTTGGAAAGTTGGTTATAGCCTGCAGGTCAAGACGATCATCAACCGGAGCCTGTTTTAGTAACTCGTTCTGTTTCGAGCAATCGATTACCATGAGTAGCGTATGCGTGAGGAATTCTGGAATATTGCGTACATCTCGTACAACAGAGCGTACAGATTGTGATTCACATCGAGATTAACCAGTTCACTGGTGGACCCGACATTAACGTTTCGTGCCAAAATTGGTAAGAGCTAATAATTCAGTATTCTACATGGAAGCTTATCTATAGGAGATTTTCATGGTCACTGGTGACGAATACGGGGTCGAAATTCGATAATTCAAAATGGCGGATTCCATATAGCGGACGAAAATGTAAAAAGCCACTTGATTTGGATGAAACACGGTATACGGGGATTTTCCCGGTTGCCGATTATGATAATAAACTTAAAATTAAGAAATTCATAATGGCGAATTAGATATGGTTGACCAGAATGCAAAAAGATACTTGATATGAATGAAACTCGGTACTCGATGGTTTCCATGGTCGCTGATTACGAATCTAAGCTTGAAAATTTTAAATTCAGAATAGAGGATGCGATATGGCGGCTTCATGTGACTAACGGTATACTATCATAGCTACTGTAACCTCCGTTATTAGCTTGTGAAAAAAACGACGCCAGAGTGCGCTACGAGGAGGTTGAGGTAGGATTTAACACTCTCTTTTTAATGATTGGAGTTTTTTTCATTTTTTATTTTTCAAATTTACAGAGGATTTACGAGAACAAAATTTTTTAAAATAATAAATACAAAACAATAAAAATTAAAAAAAAAAAAATTTTTATCAAAAACAAATTTTTTTTAAAAGTTAAAACAATTTTTTTTTTCAATGACGTGTAAAATCTTACCATAACCTCCCCATAGTTAATGACGAGCTTATGAAACAGATAGCAGTGGCCATAATAAAATATCGTTAATCATTCGAAGCTGCCATATGGACTCGAAATTTTTTATTTCTAAATTTTGATTCGAAACTCATCAATGGTAATCGAAAAAACACGCAAATGCCGAGTTTGATACGTGATATATTTTTGGGCCATATATGGGCCCAAATATGGGTTCACGTTACCTGTGAACTGGTTAAGGTTACCGTATCGGTAGTACTGGGAGTTGAGGAAGAGTTTTACTTTGGTAATGTTGCAGTGATCAAAGCGACTGGCATTTGCATTTCTAACTACTCTTCGATTCGTCTGGAAAACCACAATTACAAAGCGTGGTTTCTCCAGCTGATTAGTCGTTTTAACTGTCCAAACGTATTTCGTTGGTTTTAGAAGCATCGGATAGTCACGCAACCCCCAGGTGCGAAAAGTAATGTCGATGTGCTTCTCAATATGGCTGAGCAGACGTATCTTGCTTTGCCGACAGCATCACACATGGCATTAGTCACTCGATTCTCGTGAGTTCAATCTTGAATTCCTCGGAGGTTCCATTTGCGAACGCTGTCTGCATTCGTGTCGCTTCTCGATCTCGTGAGAATGAATTCGTGCTTCGTGTTGATGATGATTTTCTGGTAGTCCTTGGCAAATCCGAGAATCATTGCGAGCGTTATACACACATCGAAGTATCCACTGTCATCCGTAACATTTTTAGTTTCTTTGACATCGAGCCAACCAGTATTTTCAAACTCTGACAAGCACTCAACAACGCATAACCCTTCATGAGACACGTCAAACCCACATTCTGGCATCGGTAGATATATATGGTATTGATCCCGTACCGAATATCCTCAAACATATGAAAGATAGCGTTGTTTACCAACTTTGTCGATTCGACAGAAGTTCCGTTCGCTTTGTTCAGTTTTCCACACACCTGTAGTGAACTTCGTGAGGGCAAGGGATGAAGTATAGAGTTGATGTGGGTGAATTTCATAATAAGGTACGAATTCGTTCCATACGCGTAGAGTCTCCTCTATTGTAGCAGCAGCCGCAACAAAATTTCATCCGGGTTACCTTGTCCCAACAAAAACTCGGAGTCCTAGGCTTCTCAGAAACTGAATGTTGTGTCGTGTTGGCGTCTTGAGCACTCGTTATCGACTGATGATTTTCTTTTATAGCCGTGACCAATTTTGTTGAAGACAGTGTCCATAATTATTGTTACTTGGTTGCCTTGATAATAAATGGTTGCCTGTTGGTAATAACTTCACTACGAAAATTCACTAGTTCTTCGTCCTGGTCGACTATGCATAACTGCAGGTGGTCAATGACCTTGACGACGATTGGAAGATAAATGACTTGCGATGGAATTGATCTTATATCCTGGTGGTACTGCTGGGAAGAATTCGTGTATTGTATGAACCTCGCGCTCGTTCGCGTACGAGTATACTCCAGAAGTTATGCTGCACTCGACTCGCAATGTATTGATCTCTAGATAGCTCGCCTCGCAGTGTATTGTTGTTGGGTCTGAGATTAATCGAAATGCCTTTAGGTATCAGCTGTTTCTGCAAGTATGTCTCAATGTCTTCGATCTCGTAACTCCCCGTTGGCAATATAATCACTTCTTTATCTACGTAAAGTCTGGTTTTATCGCTATCGATGTTCGGTATAGAGTGGAATGAAAGCAATTCCACTAGTCCAAGAATGTAGTTCCTGTTGGGCGAGAGTTCGTTTGGTAGAAAGTATTGTGTCTCTAGTGCGGACGACGTTCCGACAGGCTTAGCGGCAATGAATCGTTCATGATGGCTCGTGCACAACTGACTCAATTCACCCGTACTACTAGCTTTTATATAAGAATTTTAGACAAAGATGACCACACTTGTACGTGTTGTAATCCTGATATCTCACATGATTGTACTTGGCCTCATTGTCAACTCTAAGGTATTGATCTCGAGGTCGTTGTAGATCGCTAAAACTATCAAAGTAAACAACGTTATTGCTATTTTTTCGATAGTCAACCTAGTTTATACCAGGATAATCTTTATTGTAAATTTTAATGATGGTAGATTCACTAATTGGCATGGCATTTCTAATGAATACACCACTAAAATGAGGCATTGTCAGAATGCATATTTGCATAATTGAGAAGATCAGCGTAAATAGGAGCATGTCGATGCAATCTTACGTTAAGGTTTTTTCCCCAGGCCTTCAGGTGTAACCCGGATTCATTTTTGCCAGGTTTGAGGTATAGACTTTTGCCGAGAGCGATAGCTTCGATCACTTGATTGAGTCTCTGACTTTGCGCCAACTGTTGCTTTGCAGCTTTCGCATCATTCACAGCTTTTACGATCCCCGCAACACCACCTGCAAGCAACCCTGTTGCACTTAAGTCAGCAAATAGAGGAATGAGGGAAGGTAAAAATCCACCTACTTTTTCTGGAACTGGCAGTATGTGTGGAACTAGTATCTTTCTCTTTCCACCAGCTGTCTTCGCCACCGCGAGCCCACTTTATTGCCGGGCGAATAACCTCTCGAGAGTTCTATCCCGTTGATATCGAGACAGCTTTCCCTATCCTGGAGAGCTTGATTGGGGGCTTATTATTTCTCTTCAAATCCATATCTTGTTCGGACTTTATCTTCATGACTTTTGATATAGAGTAAGCAGCGACTTTTTCACCGAAACCAGCGTTCTCTGACTTGATACGCTGCCAGGCTTTTTCCGACGAAACTATACCCGCTGCGTTGCGTGCTTCAACGTCTTCAAGATTCTGCGAGAATGCGATATTGTGCTCCTGGCAGGCTGCGTCGAGAGAACTGATACCAGGATCACCGCGAGCGATACATTTCGCTAATTTCGTACCTGGACTACATTACTGGTAGCCTGGTATATGAAGCTGAATAGGAAGTCTATTGATGAACTTGTTCAGTAGATCTCGACCTTTACGCATGATCCTTTCACCTCATCGAACCAGCTATGAATGTAGCTGTGAGTATATAAGTACGCTCTCTATATTCTCGAGGATCAAGGAGCGATTTTACGTTAACTCTCTTTCGAGAAGGCTGTACCTCGGGTCTCCCCTACCAGCACTGTTAACTCACGTCTGATGGTCGACGGATAATTTTGTAAACTAGACCCACCATCCATACTTTACCGCGGCCAAGAGAACTGCCATGACCAGATGTTTTTGCACGGTCGGCTTGGAAAAACCATGCTTTCACCGTTTCTGGATCATTGGACAAGTTGGACCTGCCCCCTCGGGGGCGGTGACTTAGTTAGCCAGCACTGGTGATGCGGAAGGGTCGGAGCCCCTCCACAACCACAGTCTGATTCCAGCGGGGGCGACGGGGAGGCGGAGTCACCAGTTCTTTTACTCAGTCCCAGCAGGTCACCCGGAACATATCGGCCTCAGTGGCTCGGCTGCACCGACTGGCCACTTCCTTAGAGCGGTGGCCCCTGCATCTGCCGATTACAGCCCATCCTCATACTCATACCCATACCTTAAATCAAAACTATTCTGCGCTACATTCCGTCCCATGCATACATTGTACCACATACCTCATTCCTGAAGGACACGTTAGTGTTCCTTCTACGTCCATTTTTATTCTTGGTGTTCGGTGTCACTCTACCGCACTTTACACTTGCACTTACTCCGCACTTACACTTGTAGTTTCATGGGGCTACCTTTTTCCAAGTCTATACTTACCATCCTGAGTTGCTTGGCACTTCGGTCCTCGCAGTGCGTTCTGCGCTTCCTTAGCCTCCAAGATGTTCCTCGCTAGTTCAGCGAACTTGGCGAAGTTTGGCTTCATCAGGAGTGTCCCAGGCGTGTGTCTCCAGGCGCGGTGGCCAGTTGTGTCCAGACTGCATTACGAGAGTTCTGAGTTCTTTTCTCCTTTCATGGTGAATGCCACAATGGAGTAGCAGATGTTCAGGGGTTTCAGTTTGCCCGCATTCACACAGATCGTCTTTCGCAAGTCCAAAATATCTAAGCTTACTCCTGGAATCGCCATGTCCGGTGATAAACTGAGTCACATAGTGATCCAGCACGATCCACTTCATCCTTAATTCTCGAGGTTCAGTCGCTTACAAATGGATTTCAGAGAGCAATCACTCACGTTAATCGTGACGAATTTCGATGCTCTAGCTGAACAACGAAGGACCCGTACACGACACGGAGAATTACTACCCGACAGTATTTGCGCAGATATTTTGTCTTTAGTGAACCCGAATTCAATCATGGTATTCGATGATATAGCCTGCGAGAAACAAGACAACGTCCGGGTCGTCTACTATTTAGGCAGGCACAAGAACATTGATTGTTTGAATCTGTATCAGACATACGCTCAGATTCCTAAACATCTAGTGCGCGATGACGTTAACATGCTTGTAATCTTTCGTCACGATCATATGAATCTCAAGCATGCCTACGACGACCATGTAAATACAAACAGATGTCTTACTTTCAGTTTAAAGACTTCCGCTCGAAATGCCGAACGATGACAATCATGGGTTTCTCGTAATCGACAAAGATTGTAGAGGACTTGACAGCGGTAGATACAGAAAGGGCTTCGATACAGAAAGAGCGCTGAGCGAAATTTTCAAACCGTCACTTCAATCTCTAGAACGACTTGTTACTGCTACGAGACAAGTACACGTGAATTGAGGATGAAATTAAAAAGTGGTTACCAAGAAGGATGCCTTCGCTCAAAACTGAATACGACGCTGATGATGCTGATAACTATGATGAAGCATTATAGACCGACATAGAAAGATATCCAACTATCGACAAGTATCTCCAATTACTCGACAAAAATGGAAAAAAGTTTCTCGATATGCAAATGGATTACGTGTACTGGGACGACCCGAACGAGCTGGTAGATCGACTGTGTCTGCTGCTTCCCAAATAAACAGTTGGCAATCTGAGTCACACTAATGAGATTGTCTCGATCATTGAGGAGTTGCATGAAGCCAGACTAATTTATTAATACAGCTGGAATTCATCCCGCAGCCAGTTCAATAATGAGCGTTGACGTGCTTGGTTGACAATGCTTACGAACTGAGGATTTACGAGGTCCTCTATTCTTTGGATTTAAGCTCACCGCCGACAACCAGTACGCGGTCGAGAACAAGAGATTGCACAATACTGCGGAGTCAAGTGAGCAGAACGATGCAGTCAATATGAGCCGCGCAAAATGTTTATTTCAACAGGAGTTGAGTGGTTTGTTTCATATCACAACTCGACAGAAAAAGTACTTAGATAATTCGGTATTGCAAATACAGATTATCTGAGACCAAGTGAACGAGAATCTAAAGCATATTGAGACACCAAATCGACTTTAGACTTAGCTGTACGCAATGCTAAAACTATTGCTTCATTAGAGCAAGCAGCATGGCACATCAAAGACTATTGGAGGAATTACATAAATCCGCTCGCCGCAATTATCTACGTCACAAATTCAATGTACAAGCTGTAGACGAGACGTAGCAAGCTGATCTCGTTGACATGCAGCCCTATGCTCGAGTATACAAAGATTATATGTACATACAGAGTGCGCCATCTCAATCTGGTCGATGGAAGTATTGAATAACTTAGAGAATTTTCAACAGATTTCACAAAGTCGTATTTTTTTATTAAATTTGATTCATTACAATTTATTTTGATTAGTTTCCAAAAACCGCATCGATCAAATGTCCGCCTTCATTACTGAGACAAAAAAGAGCTCTTTTTTCGGCATTTTCCATTGTATTTGCCAGCGTCTCGGGCGATATCGCTGCGATTTCGGCTCGAATGTTGTTTTTTAGCTCCTCTATGGTCTTCGGCTTGTTGGCATAGACTTTACTTTTCAAAAATCCCCACAAGAAGAAGTCCGGTGCAGTCAAATCCGGCGATCTTGGTGGCCAGTCAATATCACCTTTCTTTGATATCACACGTCCTGGGAACTTCCGACGCAAATAGTCCATTGTTGAGCGCGCAGTGTGACATGTCGCACCATCTTGTTGGAACCAAAATTCCTTAAGACCTTTTTCACGCATTTGTGGTAAAACAAAGTGTGCCAACATCCACCGATATCGATCCCCATTGACAGTTTCACCAGCTCTGAAGAAAAATGGTCCAATGGTGGTTTTTGAGCAAACACCGGCCCAAACTGTCACTTTCTCATCGTGCAATGGAGTTTCGTGAATAATATGAGGATTATTGGTGCCCCACATGCGACAGTTTTGTTTGTTGACAGCGCCAGAGAGGGTGAAATGAGCCTCGTCGGTCATCAGAATTCGCTCCCAAAAATCCGGCTCAGCTTCCTTCATTCGACTAACGTTATTAGCGTAAGCCAAGCGTCGCGGCTTGTCAGTTTCCAATAATCTTTGAGTCAACTGCACTTTGTACGGAAACATGTGAAGATCTTGCTTTAAAATCCTTCTCAAAGTGGTTCCACTGATGTTTAATTGCTGAGACTGGCGGCGGTATGAGACATTTGGATTTTCTGCAACACTCTGTCGAACAGCTTCGATATTTTCATTTGAACGACCTGGACGCGGTCGAGCTTGATGTTGGAGATTCGCTACAGATCCGTGCTCCATGAAATTTGAAGCTAAATGACGGATAGTGTCGCCTTTGGGCGCAGAACGTCCGCGATATTTTTTACGATACGCACGCTGAGTTGACACAACTGAACGATTATTTTCAATGTAAAGCGAAACTATTTCGGCGCGTTCTTTTGGCGTATAGCGATACATGGTAGAAATTGTACTGAAATAACCTATACGAAACGTGTTGTACGACGCTGGTCGGTTAAAATCTGTCAGAGTTATTCAATACTTCCATCGACCAGATTGAGATGGCGCACCCTGTACTACTTGACGTAATATGTTAATTTTATCTACGTATCTACGTAGACTATTTACTTTAGTCTAGCTTAGAGTGCTAGCTTCATTTGCTTTGCAGTATACACTTTGTATAGCCGAGATCTAATGACGCGCTGCTCTCTGCTCTGCATTGATTTTTGCCGCAAGCATTGCCCGAAGTCATCAAAGGTGATGACTGCTTGTACCACACCCTTCACCTTCTTGATACAGTTTTGGCCCTCGACTCGCACGTTATACATCCTTGATTTTCGATGGGATATTCCGAAGTATCGAATTTGTCGATATCACGCTTCATGACTGTATAAATGTCGTGGTAAGGAATTTTGTACAGCAGGCTGCTGGTTTCTGTGTACAAGAGTTTGCAGCAATCATCACCATTCTGCTTCTTCATATAGTCATAGTGGAGGTTGTAGACAAGAGTCTTTGACAAGTCCAATGACAAGTTCAAGACACAGTGGCCCACGTAGATCGATTTGTTGAGGTAGACCTCGGCTTTTGTGAGCTGAACAGCTAGGAGATTTTCCTCAAAGATAGAGTGACTATGAAAGTTGGGCTTTGCGACTAGTGCCTCAGCTCCATAACGTCCTCCCCAGTGCGTCACGAGCTTCGCTTCGGCGTGTCTATGACCATTTTCAATCGTTTTACCAAACACCGTTATTCATGAGTTGAACAGGTTCTTTTCAAGCTCGTTTTTTGCCCGCTTCTTCATATCGCTGTTGAGATCAATATATGATTTCAACCATGATCTTTGGTTGAACTTCAAAACTCGATGAATACGCTTGAGCTCTAATCCATATCTGAGAGCCTGTTTCAGATTTCGTTAGTAGAGAATGTACGAGCAGCTCTTAGAGTCCAGTGTCATCATGAGCTTGGTTTGCATCGAGCCAGGAGTACTCTTGTGTTAAGGACAGTGAGAGGTTTTGGTGTGGTGTGGTAGCTCACAGGATATTCCAGGTCAACTTCAAGAATGTGCCCCACGGGTGAATCGTCCGGAACTTTGCTGAAGTCAATATTTTCGGGACTTTCCATCCACTTGAAGCCGCGATCAGGAAGTGACTGCATCATTGCCCACCCGTACAGGTTGTTTACGTAGTAGTACATGAGGTATTTGGTCTCCTTGTTTGTGTCGTAATCGTTCATGCGCTTGTTGTTGGAACGAGCATTACTTACCACCCCGTCAGATGGCAGTGATCTCTAACTCTGTTACTGGTAGTCATAGAATTTTCCCAGATGTGACATGTGGGTGCTCCGCGAAATTGTCTTTCCTGTTGCAATGTCATACCATAGGCTTACGGTTCATTTGTATCCTTTCGAGGTCTTCTGCCAGTTGTTTCAACTGAATGAACTATTCTACAGGCGTCGCGCTGCTGTAACTACGATAGTTTTATATCGCGTCGTCGTAACTACACTTCAAGTAGTATTCCACACTACATGTTTTTGGTAGGCGTTTTACACCTAAAGTCAGGGCAGTCAATGAATGTTACTCTCTCTCTTTGTAGCAGTGATTCTTGGAGTGTAGACTTATTCTTCGATCTTGGCATGTTAACATTGCACTTGTTGATACTTTTACAATCGCTCTTATGTGTAGCCAACTTGGCTTCGTCGCGGAAGTAGTAGAGGCAGCGTTCGCCGATATAAAGATTGTGGCCTCGCTTTGATTGCTCTGACATATCTAAGCACGATAAGTATTTTACCATGACGCAATGGAGTCTCGGTAACTCGTAGATTTCAATACTATCTCCCACTTTCTCCTCCTTCTCCTCATCGATGTAGCGATCGTGTACAAGAAGAAGGTTACCGTCTTGAATACCCTTACCACGTTTAAGCAAACATCCTAGTTTGATTTCAACACCCTTCAAAAACCCGATCGTGTACCAAAACTTTTGTTTTTCGTTCGTTTGTCATTCAAGTAGAATGGTCCATTCACGAGTTTCGCGTTATTTACTGAAAAAAATAGCTTGTTCAAATACAGAATACTGGGGAATGTAGCTGGGGTTGAGTGGTTGTATGGCATATATGTATGGCTGTATTTCGAAACAGCGGCAATCAGCTGAGGACATAGGCGAGAAATAACAAATACCCGGTTTCGGCATGCGCATTTATTCGACTGTCGTCCTTTTCACGTCCCGTGTTATCGCTCTCCCCACTCTCCATTCTCTCACATTTATTCTTACCGCCTTGCGCATCTACATACACCACAGTATATAATATAATGTATCATTCCCTTTACAATTCATCAACGTGCAATGTGCACGTCATAATTTGCAGCAATCATGGTTCGTAAGTCGTGCAGAAATGATACTCTTCAAAAAAATGTTGCAAGCATAAAGACTTCTTGCACCATGAGCATCTGATGATGGCCACATTATTACAACCTAGTACTTCACAGTGTGCTTGAGACGATTGACCGAAATCAAAACTCACTGGATTGTCGAACTCGTTTGGCTTATCGGTTATATAATTACTTTCGAACCATGCATATTTGAAAAGATTTATATAACTGGGTGATGAAAGTTGATTGTGTGCGAGCGATTGCAGTTTGGTTATGTTCTTTCTCAAGTGTAAATTAATATCAGAATTAAGTAATAATACACTGTCGGAAAAATGTCGTACAAAATTTTTCCATATTCGGAAACCAAAAACGTCGAGTGGTTGGATTTTCCCTGTGGTGCCTTTAGGTATTATCTTTGTGATTGTTTTTTCGCCCCGAGGTGTTGCATTTTGAACAACTTCTGGGCAGTGTCCACTCTACGAGTCTATCAACAATACGCTGTCACGGCCGGTGTTGGGGGGGGGGGGGGGGGGGGGGGAAGAATACTTTTTCCAACCAAACTTTGAAGTGCTCTATACATAGGATGATATTGGTTATCGATATAGTATAATTCATCATATGTTCAATATTTTCTAGCAATCATTTTTGTCCATACCTGAAGTAATTTTTACGGATTTCGTTGCTGTTAAAAATACGTTTTCTGGCCTGAATACATTTTTTTCCACGATTGGGCCGAACTCACCCTTTCGCTCTTTTAGAACGATAAAAAGGGGTGGCAGTAATTTTCCATCTGCATTTATGGTTGGCTGGATAGTGTAGATGTGAGTTGTAGATGATACGGATTGTACTACACATTGCACCTGTTTAGTTCCTTCAGCCGTCAGAGTCCTGCCAGAGTGGATTTCCAGTTGAAAACCGCTCTGATTTGAATTATATACAGTAGCGGACAAAAGTTTAAGACGATGAATTACAATTTGGTTCATAGATCTGTCATACAAGTACTAACGTTTCTTTCGGCTTGTTGTTTTTTTACAATACATGTGTACGTTTGACCTTCATAATGTAGAAGTCTCGGTCGTCAAATGTAAACAATATAGATTATACCATTTTTTTTTTCTTCCAACCATCTGTAAACAGCGGACATTAGTTTAAGACGATCTGTCGAACAAGATACCCGTAGTCGACCCACGCAATAATTTGATATATTAATACTGTAAATAGTTTGTGGTGTATCATCCAGTGTCTTAAGTTTAATTACGTACGAAAAGAGTATGGGTAAAGCCCGTAATTTGTCATCAACTGAACGAAAACTAATCGTGTCTCTACGGAAGCAAAATGAGACATTTTCTTTAATTGCAACTCAAATGAATCGATCAGAAACTTCTTATAAGCAAGCGTGGTACAAGTTTGTGAAGACTGGGGACTATTTTGATTGACCAAAAAACGGTAGACCGCGGAAAACCACGCCAACGCTGGATCGTCGGATTCATCGATTAAGCGAGAAAGATCGTTTTCGTTCAGCAGTCGATATCAGAGCTGAAATATCCAGTAATAATAATGCACAAATTAGTGTAAGAATTGTCCGAAGACGATTAGACGTATTCAATTTGAAAGCACGAAAGCCACGGAAGAAGCCGATGCTCAGTAAAAACAATAAAAATTACGACTGCAATTTGCTAAGGCTCATCGGCATTGGACAAGTGAGGATTGGCAAAATGTGCTATTTTCGGACGAATCCAAATTCAACCGAATTTGTTCTGACGGGATACTGTATGTAAGACGTCGAATTGGCGAAGATTTGAATCCTCGATGTGTTTTACCGACAGTTAAGCATGGAGGTGGAAACGTAATGGTGTAGGCATGTTTTTCTCGCAATGGTCCTGGACCAATACGCCGAATTAATGGAATCATGGACCGTTTTCAATACTTGGATATATTGAAAAATACTATGTTACCGTATGCCTACGAAAATATGGGTGATAATTTTATTTATCAACAAGATAATGACCCAAAGCATACGGCTCGGGTAGTGAAAAGTTTTTTTCAAGATGAAAAGATCACTTTATTACCGTGGCCGTCGCAGTCGCCGGATTTAAATCTAATTGAAAACTTATGGTGTACCATAAAAAGAAGGGTTCAAAGAAATAAACCAAAAAATTTCGACGATTTGTACTCTTTGGTTGAAAAAACGTGGAATGAAACAACTGTGGACGACTGCAAAAAATTAATTGATTCAATGCCTCAAAGATGTGCTGATGTGATAAAAAATAATGGACTGTGGACAAAGTATTGAAGGGAGGAAAATATCTGTATATTTTCTACCAAAAAATATTTTTTTACGTATAGTCTTAAACTTTTGTCCCCGAAGATATCAAACAAATTTATGTTTTCTTTGTTTATTGTATCTAATGTTGTTACACGCAAAATTGAATTTATGTAATAAATATATGAATTAATGATTAATTAGCTAATACGAAAAAAAAATCCACTGAGTCAATTCTTTTCATAAAAAAATCAACGATTACTTTTTTTTTCCTCTCCGTCTTAAACTTTTGTCCGCTACTGTATGTTTTCCGGTCCATATTTTTGAATGTATGGTTTAATTTCATTCACGAAGTTTTCTGCATTCATTTTTAAAACTGGTTCGTCTTTTATAGTCTTTCGTGTCACGAATTTATAAATTTTCCTGGACACAATACGATGTGATTTCTTGAACTTCCGAAGCCAATTACGAGAAGCTTTAAAACGAATGTCTTCGTGACCTATCTCTTTTTGAGCTTGTAGAGCCCACTTTTGAAGGTCGATATCATGAACAATGGAACCAGCATCTACTGCGGCTTGTATGTTTTTCAAAGTATATTCAGAGATTTGAGCTTATTTCTCCTTGTAGGTCCCACCTTTGTCCCACATTTGTCCCACATTTGATTTGCCCAGCGTTTTAATTGTCGTACAGATTTGACTTTTTTGAATTTCTGACTGACGGTATCGACACTGTAATTTTTCTTCTTACCGGATCTCCAGTATTCGATTGCTTTGCGTTTATAATCGTAGCTTATGTCTTGTTCGTCTTTAGAACAAGTATCAGAACCCACTGGACCTTCATCATGTTGCCAAAGAGTGTCCTCGACAGGGTTAACATCATATTGCTTGAATGGCTCTTGAAAATCTTGCGATTGTTCCTCGATAATTTCAACTCCGTTATAATCGTCCATGCCGTCGACCAGAACTTTTTCGAAATTCTGCTTTACCTCGATTTCTGCATTGTTAATCGGAGTCTCGGGAATATTCATGGCTTCAAATGTAGCCAAAAGAAGTTTAATGACGTTGATTGGATTCACTTTCATGGTCTATTGATTTTTTTTTGTCAGAAATTATAACTGACGCACTGGCACTCCGTTCAAATGAGCAACTGAAGATCGCTGTATGTATCGCGGTTTTTATATTTGAAAGACTTGTTGTTGAACCACATGCGATATCAGCAGATAATACGCAGTCCCAGATAGCCGCCTATGTAGAAAACACCTCTTACTGCATCGAAAGTATTTTTATCATATTGGCGTATGATTAGATTACTCAAAAAAATAAGATCATATTTATTTCGTTGGAATAATTGACAATGTTCTATAGATGGAACGACTGTTGCATCATCGACTTATTCCGAAATTTGCGCCGAATCGAAATACAATCTAATCGAAAGGTCGATAACATGTGACGATAAATTATTGATAAGCACAAAATCAGCACAAAGAGTGAACGCAAGCAGCTCTTTAACATGTAAATAACGAGAAACAAGAATGTACGCACAAATATACGTACTAATGGATAAGGGGTAGTTTACCCCCGTAAATTCATTTTCTTGTGAATGTGCAAAAATACGTCATCTTTATTTTAACTTGCACTTCCAAATGGTACATGTTCTGTTTAATTTGGTTGGTTAGTTTTTTGTGTAGGGTGGAAAATTGAAAAATCAGGGGATTGTTCACCCCTGCAAATGAATTTTTTTCTTCAACTTAGCGTGGAATTTTGATTGTCTTCAATGAGGAGTATTTTGGTTTTTGTTTCATTAAAATCGGTTGACGCCTTCTGGGTGAAACTGCAAAATCACCCCTCGACATGCTAATTTTGAAGGGCGATTTCACCCCTTAGAAATGTTTTTCCGCCGATAAAAAAAAATGCGTGTCTTTTAGTTTTCGATGCTCTACAACATACGTGAGTTTCATCAAAATCGGAGGGGGACACCAAAGTATCTTTCCTTGTTAGGATAATCTGAACCTGGAGGAGCAGGAAGGAGGAGGGCTAGTGCGATATGTCGGCTATGATCGATTATACTCAAGAAATTATATAGTGATATTGACAGAGTGAAATTTGTTTTATTTAAAAGTTAGAAGAATCAATCATTTGTGATCATTTTTATAGATTCGTTGTCTCACAAATACAAATTCTATGCTGATTAATGAAAGTACACTCGATGAAAAAAAACCGCTGTTCTCCGTCGTATTGTTTATTTGAAGGAATGATTCTGTTGAGAATCCGTCCTGTTTGACTGATCTGTGAAATTATTGAAATGGGATGAGTACTCACTTAAAGCAAGAGGAAAATAAAACCAGACACAAAGATGTTATGTTGAGAAAGTGGTTTATTCCACCTTCCACTATTATGTATACAAAATATTATTTAAATTTAGAAACAATAAAAATGATATAAAAATAGATACACCAAAAAATCAGATAATTGACAAATGTATAAATAAATCAAGTGAATTGAATTTTGAATCCAAATGTGAGCAGCACACAATTATATCAATTGTGCGCTGAGTGTAGACATGAGAAAGCGGTGCATGCAACGTAGTGATAGCTACGCTGCACGACACGCTCAGACTGGTGAGTGCAAAAACATAAATGAGCTAGTAATTAGAATTTGGCATTATAATGTGAGCAGCACACAATTATATTAGTTGTGTGCTGAATATAAGCTTGAGACAGCGGTGCGTGCCACGTAGCGAGAGCTACGCAGCACGACACGCTGATACCATTGAGTGCGAAAATGTTTGTGTGTAATTCACTGCAACCACTCAGCAGTGTATTGCAAAGTGGTTGCAGTGAATTAATGAGAGCTTTTGCAATAACCTTGCTTGAGTGCTAAGCCTGTGTGTGAAACCAGCTACGCAGTCAGCACTGCGTAGCACAATACAACATAGAATGAGGATGCACGAAATGAGCAAGGTATAGTCACTGTGCTTTCCCAGCAGATTTCCGGGAGGAAAGCACAGTGAATATAAACACCAGCATAATTGTATTAATTATCTGGCAAAAGAATTGATGCAAAACGTGGTGCAGCATGTGCTGCAGCGCACGCCACGAGTGAGGCCAAGTGCTGATGTACCATATTTTCTCCGCACTGGTATTGAATTACGCATAATTGTGCCAGAGCACTCTTACCTTGAGCAATGAGTCCTGGTGAGTGTTGTTGAGTGATGCCGATGTAGAAGGTTGGTGAAAAGGTCCGAGAAGTCCAAAGATGCGCGTGCTGTCCGAAAGGATGTGTGTCGGAAAAGTGCCAAATTCTCAAGATGGCTGCGAGTATGAAAATTTCGTTGGGCGCTGGAGTCAGTTGAGCGAGATAGCCGGTGAGCGAAACCGAAGTCAAGCGAGAGAGACATCCTCTCGCTCGACGCGGCGTGGCAACGAGGCACATCCTCGGTTTCGCGAAGCCCATGCCTCGGCTATCTTCGACTCAACCGAACAACGCGTAGTAGAGCAGCGCAACAGGTAGGCGCACGACGATTATCGATCGCCGTGCGCCAGCTGATTTTCCAACAGATTCAATATACGGAAAATAGAAAAACAATCCTATAAAGTCCAACATTGCAACGAAGTTTGATTGACTTTGGATTCCTCATAATAGTGATTTGGGAACGGTGTAAAACAATGAAAAAGCTCGTTGCAATCGACTACTCCGCACGCATGTTTAGCTACTGCATACAGTAATCACACATTTTCTGCGGTCTTACTATACACGTTTTTGCGTATCCGCAGACCTTATTTGGACCCAAATGAAAATGGTAGAATTCAACATTTAATTGTAGAGGATGGCGTGTTTTTCGCGTGTATTTCTTTACTTTTTGTGCATACCATATGTGTTTTAACCAATTTTTTGCTTATGTATGCTTCGCAGAATTGACAATATACTGTGGTTTCGATTTTTGGTACCTCTACTTTTGGAACGGTTTCTACTCTGCGGCGCAATCAATCGAAATTACGTATGGTGAGACAAGCATTAGGCCAGTCAGCGATTGCGGCAACTACGCAGAGCACGGATTAGCAGGAGTGCGCAATCTAGATTTAGGCAACAGGCAGTAGCGGATCTTTTGAAAGAGTAAGGCGTCCCTACAAGAACCCGCCAAAGATTCCACAAAAATGTCCTGCCACTTTACGATTTGATATTCC
Organism: Cylloceria caligata; assembly: GCA_963942595.1. Classification (NCBI taxonomy): domain Eukaryota; kingdom Metazoa; phylum Arthropoda; class Insecta; order Hymenoptera; family Ichneumonidae; genus Cylloceria; species Cylloceria caligata. The sequence continues at coordinate 12,097,667 of OZ012708.1, forward strand.
AGCTAGCGCACGACTGAGCGATCACACATCCGAATACTGACAGCACGACAAGCTGCTTATCTCGTGAAGCCACCATCAGAACCGCACGCCAACCGTGAACCCATTATAAATATAACTTCATGCATGAAGAAAAATAAGTCTTTTTGGCAATGATGACATTTTTTATTAAGGTATCATAGATTTTTATTAAGGTAGCTTTTGAGTTTATTGAGAACTGGCGTATATAATTACCAATCCTTAGCAGACGTGTTAAAAACTAATTTAAATTGCACCCCAGTAAACGCAAAGCAACATAAACTTCGCAGTAGTACTACAATTTCCTACTCAGCGTGTAACGCTTACCTATATAAAACCCTTGTTATGTAACAGTTACGGTTATGAATAGGAAATCGTAATACTACTGCGAAGTTTATGTTACTTTGTGTTTACTGTGAGCTTTCATTTGCCAGGTGTACAAGCATGAAATGCGGATTTTTTTTCTAAAAAAACATGTTAAATTCGGAAAATGATAAAAAATGCTTTATTCAAAGTATGCTCCATCGCTTGTTATACATTTTTCCCATGTTTCGGGTAATTTGTGAATACCACGCCAGTAAAAATCTTCCCCTTTTGCTGTGAACATTCATCGAGACTTTTTTTCACATCTTCGTGCAAACCAAAGCGCTGCTCAGCAAGTGAGTGACCCATCAATGCAAACAAGTAGTAATTGGAAGGAGCCAAGTCTGGTGAGTAAGCCGCATGGGGTAGAATTTCCCAGCTGAGTGCTTCCAACGTGTCGCAAACAGGTTTTGCCGTATGCGATGGAGCATTGTCATGAAGAAAAATGACTTTGTGTTGCCTCTTTCGGTATTCTGGCCTTTTTTTAGTTTAGTATTAACCGTTTCTCCAGATTTTAACATCTCATAATCGACCACGCCTCTCTGGTTCCACCAAACACAGAGCATCGTCTTTCTGCCAAAGCGATTCGGTCCTGCGGTCGATGTGGATGGTGCGTCTGGGTCTACCCATGATTTTTTACGCTGGGGATTCTCAAAATAAATCCACTTTTCATCCCCTGTAACTATACGATGCAAAAACGACTTCCTTTTGTACCGAGCGAGCAAAATGTCACAATGTGTTTTTGCGCTTTTCCATTTGCCTGTCGTTCAACTCATGTGGTACCCATCTACAGGTCTTCCGAATCTTTCCCATCTCTCGTAGCCGATTGGAAACAGCTTGTTAACTAACGCCCAATTGCTTGGCGAGTTGTTTTTTTGTTTGCGAATCATCTTTGTACAACAATGCTTGCAATTATGCATCTTTGTATTTTTTTGGCGGCTTTCCAAGTTCGTTGTCTGCAACATCGAAGTCACCACTTTTGAAACGCCGAAACCATCGTTCACACGTATTTTGCGATCGAGCATATTCACCATAAGCTTCTCGAAGTAATCGGTATGATTCAGCAGCAGTTTTTTCAAATGAAAACAAAAAATGAATGCTGTCCGCGAATGCTCTTTTTGTGGTATCAATTTCGACATATTGAACACAACAACCCAACACTATGCACACACTTTTCCAATGTATCACTCGTGCGCGTCTGACACTTGTTGATGACACAACAAAATGGAGCGGTGTCAAATCTTTATAGCACAAACTGCAATCGTGCGTCATCTGTTGTCTGAAATCCGCATTTCATACTAATATACCTGGTACTAATACAGTAACGGTATCGTCAAGGGTGAAATGGTTTTTAGAGACCAAAAAAATCTTGCTTCATTTGACGAATTGTCATCGAATACCTCTTCGTACGAAATGTTAAACTGTTCACTTCGAAAGGCACGATGTTCTCTTTTGTTAAGGCATATTCGACTATTCCTTTATGTGGAAAATGTGCTATAATTCATGATTTTTGTTAAACTGGTCACAGCAAGACTTCCAGCATTCGGCCAGGCTCGGGCGCGTGTCCTCGAGTTTTCATTTTTTTCGAATTTTCTTAATTGACGGACGTGATAGCAAAAAAACTAAACGACCTATCGACTCGAACCGAAGTTCGTTCTCTTCAATATTGAATTATCTTCTAGGTGAACCAACAAAATTGTTAAAAAAGTATTTTTAAATAACTTTTACAGCATGTTAAAGTGATTTTTTGTTAGAAAAACCGTTTTTTTCAAACCTGAAAAAAATGTTATTTCATGATTATTTCTATTTTTTCTTAGTTCACCCAGAAGAAAAATATATGATAATTGGAAATATTTTTTGTTTTTTTGTTTCAGACAAGAATTACTAACTGCATCTGTCCTGCCAATTGGAAACTACAGGGGTTAGACGCTCACGGAAAGGGCTCATAGCTCTGCCATTTATTATTGTATCTACTTAAAAAAATATATTTTTATACTTCAAATACATAAGAAAATATACCCCAAAGGTCGCTGGGTTAAGTTGTTTTTTTCCCTTCCAAAAAAATCCTTGAAAAAAAAGCTATTTTTGGGTCTTCTAAAGCAGGATCCCCCCTTAAAACTAGCTTACCAACATATTGAAACGTTTCGCGATTTTGAACACTTCTTTCTTATACGGTTACGGTGCGCGAGGGTTCGTTTATGGTGTAAAATCGCGTTAAGTTTGAGTTTTGTTTCGAGTGATCTCTACCGTGATCGTGTGGAGAGGCAGTTTGCTCGAAACTAGTTCGTGCACTGGGCTGGAGGGAGCGAGAGGATCCGTGGAAGTTTAGATTTGCAATCAATACTAGGTTGTTATTAGTAATTTTTATTGTTTTTGTTGGTCAGACCTCAGTTTAGGTTTATTTTTCGTCGCATTTGTCCATGACAGACATGCGGGTTCGTTTACCCTTTCATCATTGGTCTTTTCTTTTTGTTTGGGTAATTCTTTTCTTTATTTGTACTGGGCGGAAGGCCCGTGATTGCTGGAGAAGCTGTTGTTTGATTGTTAGTGCAACTTAAGGTAGGGAGGATGGTATGTGGAACGATCTCGTTGTTCTTCTGTACTCACGCTCGCTTTACATTCGGTACTTAACGTCTACCTATGAGGAATCTTTTCCAATTCCTATTCTGTTGGTTTCGACTCTAATATTCGTACAGTGATAAGGCATCACTGGTACGGAGCTTGACACTCAATTTATCAATTTCAAGGGGGTCGCGGCTGCTTAGTACGCGATTTTTATTATTCTACGTATGTGGAATTTAAGAAATCCCATGTATAATCAGGTTTTGACTTTATAATTCATAAAGTGATGAGATATCAGCTTTATGGAGCTCAACACTCAATTTATCTGGTTTTAAGGGGTTTGCGTTCGCTAGTACGCGATTTTTCTAATCCTACGTATGTGGAATTTATAAGATTCCAGTTCAAATCAGAGTTTTGACTTTATAATTCATAAAGTGATTAGATATCAGCTTTATGGAGCTCAACACTCAATTTATCTAGTTTTAAGGGGTTCGCGTTCGCTAGTACGCGATTTTTCTAATCCTACATATGTGGAATTTATAAGATTCCAGTTCAAATCCGGTTTTTGACTTTATAATTCATAAAGTGATTAGATATCAGCTTTATGGAGCTCAACACTCAATTTATCAAGTTGTTTAAGTGGTCGCGCTCGCTAGTACGCGTGTTTGTTTATCCTACGTATGTGGAATATATGAGATTCCAGTTCTAATCAGGGTTTGAATTTATAATTCGCAAAGTGATTAGGTGTCATCTTTACGGAGCTCAACACTCAATTTATTTAGTTTTTAAGGTTTGTTGAATCTGGTATAATTTTGATGTTAATCGATCTCTATTAGGATAGGGTTGTCAGACTCCTGTTGGCCATTTTTGTGTATCTCTATTTGACAAGGGGGGGCCTAGTCGCAGGCTTGGTCCTCATACGGGGCGTTCCATCGTACTTTCATTAGATGTACTGGTTCGCCTTATTTTAATCATTGGACGTTAGCTGGTGTTGTGCTATTTCGAATGTTGTTGTTTCGAATTGCTCGTTAGGGGACTTGCCTCTCGAGGCTCCGCCCTACTGATGGTCGTGCCAGAATTCTATAGTAGGGACGCGAGTGTAGTGTGGTGGTGTGGTGTGGATGATTTTACCTACCTATCGTTTCTCGCTTTGTTATTGTTTGGGTCCCTAGCTATAGCTTTTCTGTTCGCAAGAGACACCGGGTTCGCAGCTTGACCAGCTAGCTCTTCCTAGACCCCGGATACTGAAGCTTTTATTCGCAATTATTTAAGCACCTTCTCGTGCCATTAAGAGGCGTACGATTGGGTTCTCGATTAATTGAGACCAGCCGAGGTATCCGCGAGATGCAGGTGGTAACTGGTGCTGGCCCTAACGTGGTCCCACCCACGCAGGTACACCCTACGAGTCTAATGCGCGGTGCACTCAGTCGGGATGCCACTCCCTTGACCTTGTGTCACTCGTGCTTCTTCACACTCCAAGAGACGGATAGCCACGACGCCGTGCGTGGGGACCCGTTAGTGGAGTGTGCCCTGACGCTGTGAGTAGGGGCGGCCAAGCGCAGTGCAGGGGAGCCTTACTCCTCACAGAGTATCCTAATGAGTTCGTTTACTCAACCGACGGCCAAGCGCAATGCAGGGGAACCGGTTGAGGAAAAGAACACTAGTGTTAACATGGAGTTTCCCAAACTATTAGTATTGTTTTCAATCGGTTCGTTCGATCAAACGACGGCCAAGCGCAATGCAGGGGAATCGAATTGATCGAAAGAACACGTCGTTGTTACATGGAGAATTTACGTGTAATTTTATGTACTAGGTGTGCTGTCGAGCAGCACTTCGTCTTGACTTATTAGTTGTGACAAGAGCCCCGAGGCTTATCCTGTCGCGGTTTATATAGGTTAGCGGATGGACCCCGGGAGGGTGTTTTGAGGTAGGTCACGTGATGTTTGCCACACTTCAATCACTAGGTGAGAGAGGTGCGGGGTGACGTGTCGGAGTCCCGTTATTGCTTGAATTTCTATATTTAGCCGCTCTTTGTCCCTCTAGGGTTTCAAACGAGGGTTCTGCGAGGTTGAAATTCGCTGGCTAATGTTATTCTCCTACTTGTTGTAGGTTCAAAGTTTTTATTGGATTTTTCTCTGGTTTGATTATGGTTTTTTCCCGATTCAGGCCCCTATGTGTCTTTCTCGGTTTTGTAGGCTGCTTTCCTGCTGTTTCGTCGATGACTAATTGCCCAGGATAATTAATTGTAGTTAATTATCTCTTCCTTGGTGGTTTTTCGACTGATTTCTTGTGGGTTTATATGTTTTTTATCACTTTCTGGTGTTCTCTTACGTGAGGATGGTTTTCTCTATGTTTTTCGTTTGGTTTTTGGTCGATATAAGTTGGTTTTATGTGTTTTATTAATATTAATGTTTAATTTGTGAGTGGGGGTACGTAGCGGCGTTTCATGAGGATTTACTTTGTTGATCTTTCTCTATGTATCGTGGCATCTCGATAGTTCCATGAATTCCTTCCTACGTTTGCCGGGTCGTGGCGTTCCCGATGTTCTCGCCTTTTGGATAGTGTGGCCTATTTGGGGTTGTGCCGTATGTTTGAGGCTTGGTCTGGTGATTGTGTAGGGCGGGGGCTACTACGCTTGCTAGTAGGCCGGTGTGTTCTTGTTGTTACGCCTACTGTTATGTTTTCCATCTTGAACTTTGGCTAGGCAGGCCTCTCATTGACGCCATTACTTTTAGGGTGTGTATTTGTAATTCTGCGTGTGTACCTACTAGTCCTTCCTATTCTCCTTGTCCGGTCGATCTTCTTCCGATCCAGTCTGGAGTGTTTTGTCTTGTTTTGGTATATTTTATGTCTTATTTTAGTTTGTGTAGGATGGTTTGGGTGTGGTGAAGGTTGGGAGTCATAGTAGCGGATCGCCTTAATGCGTTCCGTTACAATATGTACTCGTATATTGGAAAAACTACCTTTTATTTAGACTTACATTTTTCGTTTAAATCCCTTTTAACAGAATTTGATAACGAACAGATGCTAAAGGGTGATTTTTTAAGAGCTTGAGAACTTTTTTTTTAAAAAAAACGCATAAAATTTGCAAAATCTCATCGGTTCTTTATTTGAAACGTTAGATTGGTCCATGACATTTACTTTTTGAAGATAATTTCATTTAAATGTTGACCGCGGCTGCGTCTTAGGTGGTCCATTCGGAAAGTCCAATTTTGGGCAACTTTTTCGAGCATTTCGGCCGGAATAGCCCGAATTTCTTCGGAAATGTTGTCTTCCAAAACTGGAATAGTTGCTGGCTTATTTCTGTAGACTTTAGACTTGACGTAGCCCCACAAAAAATAGTCTAAAGGCGTCAAATCGCATGATCTTGGTGGCCAACTTACCGGGCCATTTCTTGAGATGAATTGTTCTCCGAAGTTTTCGCTCAAAATGGCCATAGAATCGCGAGCTGTGTGGCATGTAGCGCCATCTTGTTGAAACCACATGTCAACTAAGTTCAGTTCTTCCATTTTTGGCAACAAAAAGTTTGTTAGCATCGAACGATAGCGATCGCCATTCACCGTAACGTTGCGTCCAACAGCATCTTTGAAAAAATACGGTCCAATGATTCCACCAGCGTACAAACCACACCAAACAGTGCATTTTTCGGGATGCATGGGCAGTTCTTGAACGGCTTCTGGTTGCTCTTCACTCCAAATGCGGCAATTTTGCCTATTTACGTAGCCATTCAACCAGAAATGAGCCTCATCGCTGAACAAAATTTGTCGATAAAAAAGCGGATTTTCTGCCAACTTTTCTAGGGCCCATTCGCGGTCAACATTTAAATGAAATTATCTTCAAAAAGTAAATGTCATGGACCAATCTAACGTTTCAAATAAAGAACCGATGAGATTTTGCAAATTTTATGCGTTTTTTTTTAAAAAAAAGTTCTCAAGCTCTTAAAAAATCACCCTTTACTTATCGTTTTTTTTTTCGAAGCCATAATTTAAAAGGTATCGTTGGTCAGAGTATGTCTACAAGAAAACGCCTCATTTTTCGATAACATTTTTTTTGTTACTGATCCCTCAGCAGAGAATTTGACAATGAACAAATTCCACTTCTTAGCTTTTTTTTTGCCGAAGCCTTGCTGTAAAAGTTATTTTTTTAAAGAGTTCAATTTTGAGTATACACAAATCTTATATCTCATCTAGCAGCAACGGCTCGCTGCGATGAGTAATTCCCGTAAGATCTCCCGACATTACAATTAAATACAATTTCCAATATAAATATGAGTTGCCATTATTTTATGGTACTCACCAGACCCGGTTGCAACAGCCAACATGACAAGCGTGAGGATACGCATTTTCGAAGAGTTGTTGTTTTCAAGAGCTCTTATTTCTTACATTGCCTACTAGATTCAGAATGACTTCTGGATCGTGGTTTGGTCATTTAAATAGCAGCTTCGTGGAGATTCGTGTTTAGTTTGGAGGCCAACCGCCGTGTTTGGAGATTCGATGTCGCGAGGAAAAGTGGAGGTATTTTACAGAATTGGTAAATAATTAGTCTTGTGAAAACTTTAGAGTGTATTGAGACGACGAGTTCGTCTCATATACGCAAGCCATACTCAGCGAAGCACCGGTATCACGCGTTACCCACACGACGAAGAACACCAAGCCGAGATACACGCCAGGCATACACAACGAGGCACCTATACTACGCACGGCCAATACTATGAAGAACAGAGTACCGAGAAATTAACTACTGTTACTCAAGTAATGTTAGTACAACCCACTAGAGTACTAAATGATGTATGGAAGGGTTCAACGAGGGACACGTTAATTACAATAATCGGATATAAGAAATGAACGGGATCGATGGACTACAGGAGATGGGCTACACGACGACTATCAAATATAGTTATACCCTTTTATACAGGCAGAACTTGGAAGAAGAGCGGGGAAACCTGTATAAAAGGGTACGAAATGTGACAATCGAGGAGCATTTGTTCACAGATATTCGCCGATGCTAAGGACCAGATAGCCAACCAAAAGGAAGACCAGATAGCCAATCAAAAGGAGGACCATATACACAACTAGAAGAAGGACGGCCTAACCAATCAGAGGGAGGAACAGATATCCAACACCACTCCAAAGACCAGGAACGGTCTTTGGGAGCAAGGGGGCAAGCCAAGGGACATCGCCGCTAACTTCGAAGTCCAAGAGCTGATTCGCAGAAACTTTGGAACTAGCAGTACAACAGCCAATACGACGATATCACACAGCGTAAAATATCAAGGGGTAGGAGAAATAAAAATCCAAAAATTCTACTTAGATATAGGGTACGATAAATCATCAATGAAAGAATGGTAATAGACCACGTCTGCGTATTGGTTGATTATCGACGTGTGATCTAGGATACGTTGATAAATTATCGATGGCGACGCCGGTATAACAACGCTTTCTCTCATTTTCCGTTGTAATTCTATTTTCATACCACTGGAGAAACTATGTGATTAATTTAAATTCTCATTTTTCGCGGACACGATTATATAGGCGTGCGTGAGCTCGGGTAAAGTTTTTTGTGAGGCGCATGGTTGCCAAGAACCATTAAAAAGGAGTCAAATCCATAAATATTAATGATATTCTATTTTGCTTTGTAGTACATTATTATTTATTATATCTTTTTGAATAAACCCTACTTTTACCCAATATTGAAGCTTGTATTAATTTCCTCCCTGCTCGAGTCCGAATTAAAACCTTTTTCAGGGTAATGTTAACGATAAATACCGTTACAGTATATGGATCAAACATCAAATGATGTCCTGTATTGCGAAATAAGTAAATTAATGAATATGCGGCATTGAAAGATGTTTTTAATGTCTTTTGTAGCAGCTATACTATAAACCTATCATGCATCATATTCGTTCGTCCACAGGTACGGTATGTATTGCAAAATATTTTAAGGTGAATAACATGTGAATTCGACTAAAATGAAAACTTTTATAACAATAGCTTCTAATGAGTGAGCGGCGACTAGGAGATAGATATTGGCAGAGACGATACCCTGTCGATGCATCAATGAGTACTAAGTAAGAGTAGTAACAACTGTGCTAATGTCACTTACACATTATCACTCATTCGGAGCGTTTACTTAATTGCAATTCGGACCCATCACAGGTTTTCGCAGCACCGATAATTACTTTTGGGTGATCGGGAAAGATCAACTCCCGTGTCTCAGGAAATAGTTGCAATGATCATCTGTCAGTCAATTATTTTCTTTAAATCTTTTTAATAAAATCTATAAATTGTCAAGGAAAATATCTTTGGAGACGAGTATCTAAGCTAATTGCATATATTTACTGCATGCCACGATGAGGTATAAGGAAAATGCAACATTTTAATTCTAGTACGGACTGCGTGTAAAATAAATTGGCCTTCGCCTGACATTTTGATTTTGTAGGCGACCGGATTTAGAGCATCCGTTTTCAAAAAAATTCAAAAGATTAATTTAGCGACATCGTGGGCTTCTTTCGAGGTCTTCATTTTTTTTACTTCTCAAACTAGTATTAAATGTTTTTGAGTTTTTGTATAACAGTGGTTTGCATATCGATACATTCTGCTGTGTATTTCGACCGTTTTCCGTATTTATCCATTCTTATACTGCCAACAGCGACACAATGTTGAGGTGATTCATTGAAGCGTGAAGCGTGCAGGGAGTAAAGTCTTATGGACACGAGGTTCATAAAATTCCAGCGGGCTTCCGCGTAATTCACGGTTTCCGGTAAATTTCTTCATTTGTTTTGCGGAGTCGAAGTTGATATTACGTAATTCTCGGATAAAGGTAAAGTTTTCCATAGTTCACTGTCTTCAAGTAAATTTCTTCAGAGTTCTAAGAGTCCAGGTCGATTAAGACGTTATTCTGCGAGTTCAGGTGGACTCCTGAGTAGTTCTCGGTCTCCAGGAGTACAGGATATCTGATTACGCTAAATTCATCATTTCCATCGATGGATGCCAGGATCAGTAGTCTCAGACAGCCGGCCCGGCTTAGTGGATCGACCGATCGCGTATCATTGACAAAATATCATTTTTCGCGGATCACGAAAGACCAGACCTGCAGATACGCCGAGCTATTTTTGCTTTATCCACTTGTTCCTTATTTATATAATTTTTAAGGAGTCGTGCATCGCATCAGGTCTAATAAAAATATATTAAGCGAAAAAAATAATTGACAGTAAGCTACTGCCGATTTGGCAATGAATTCAGATATTCACATGTCGTTGAATTTCCGAAAAATCGGTGATAATTTTTTTTCATAAATGCACTTTTCAAGCCTACAAAAGTACAAAGAAGGCCAGCGGGAAGATTTAAACATTGAATAACTTTGACATTTATCAACCGATTGACTTGCATAGACATTTTTTGGAAATGTCAATTCAGTACAATTTTAACCATGAATCGCTTCATACCGAAACAACGTGCCGAAGTAGTGATGCTGTACATTGAAAATAGTCGTTCAGTTGTATTAACTCACCGTGCATATCGTCGAGGCCCATTTCACACTCTCTGGCGCCGTTAACAAGCAAAATTGCCGCATTTGGGGAACGGAGAATCCACACGAGATCCATGAAACACCATTGCATGACCAAAAAGTGACTGTTTAGGCCGGCGTTTGCGCCAAAACCATCATTGGGCCATTTTTCTTCAGAGAAGGCGAAACAGTCGACGGGAATCGATATCGGTGGATGTTGGCTCATGTCTGCCCACAAATGTGTGAAAAAGGTCTGGACGGTTACTGGTTTCAACAAGACGGTGCGCCATGTCACACTGCAAATCAAACAATGCAGTTTTCCGCAACGAAAAGTCCCTGGACGTGTGATGTCAAAAAATGGCGATATTGACTGGCCACCCAGATCCCCAAATATACCCCTCCGGACTTCTTTTTGTGGGGTTATTTGAAAAACAAAGTGTATGCCAACATACCTCAGACTATTGACGAGCTCAAAGCAAACATTCGTGCCGAAATCATCGCTATACCGCCCGAGATGCTCGAAAAAGTGATGGAAAACGCAGCAAAAAGGGCACATTTTGTTTTGGCCAATAAAGGCGGCCACTTGATTGATGTTGTATTCAAAAACTAGTTGAAATAAATTGTAAAGGACCGAATTAAATAAAAGTACCTCATATATGGAAATCGGATGTTTTTTTTAAAGTTATTCAATGTTTAGATACCGACATAAAATATGGCGCACCCTGTATATATTGTATATATATAAATATATATAATATAATAGTATAAAAATATACTAATATTTTTGTACTTCTATAGCTGAAAAAAAATACACTTTAGCAGCATAAACATGGTGCGAGACCGGAGAGTCCCAAACTATATGTTTTAACTGTAACATTTCTATAATGTATATATAATATATAATATAATATAATATAATATATATAATATTATATATTATATATTATATAATATAATTATATAATATATTATTATATTATTATATATTATATTACTATATAATATTGTTGGATAATCAGCTGGCGCACGGCGATCGATATTTGCCGTGCGTCGACCTGTTGCTGTGCTCAAGCACACGTCGTTCGGTTGAGCCGAAGATAGCCGAGGCAGGGCTTCGCGAAGCCGAGGATGTGCCTCGTTGGCACGCCGCGTCGAGCGAGAGGATGTCTCTCTCGCTTGACTTCGGTTTCGCTCACCGGCTATCTCGCTCAACTGACTTCAGCGCTCAACGATAATTTCATATTCCGCAGCCATATTGAAAATTCAGTCGGTTTGCTACGACATCGAGGAACAGCGAACCACTTTCTTGGACTTTTCTCGTTGGCTTTTCGCTCAGGACGCTCTCATCACTCTCAACAGGACTCAAAATCAGGTACGAGTACGTTGCTATAATTTACCGCAAATTCAATGGTAACGAGGAGTTGCATGCTCATCGGTACATCAACATTTTTGGCCTCACTTTTTGGCGGCATTGCAGCACATGTCAAGCCTCGTTTTTCTCACCATCATTTGCCGGTATAATTAATATAATTATGCAGGTGTACTATATTCACTGTACCTTTCCCCAGAATATCTGCTGGAAGAGTACAGCGGCTATACACTGCTCATTTTGTGCATCCTCACTATGTGTTGTGTAGTGCTACGCAGTGCTGCCTGCGTACCTGGTCCCATACGTATAGAGTACTCAAGCAATTTCTATTGTAAGTGCTCTCATTTGTTCACGGCAACCTCTCTGCATTAAGCTGCAGAGAGCTTGCTGTGAATTATACTACCACCTTACGCACTCATACATCTCACTGCGTTGCATGCTCCGCAGCACTGGCTGCGGTGCGTACACCTCTCTCAGTACTCACAGCACACAATTAATATAATTGTGTGCTGGTTCTCAGCTTATATAATCAAATGCAGTTCAATTAATTAAATTTAGTTTTTTATTCTCAGTTTTTTGGTGCATTTATTTCCATTATTTTATATTTTTCTAAATTCAATGTATTTTGGTTTCTTTGCTTCACCTATAAATGATTGTTTTATAATGTATTATTGAATACTTGTGTGGAAGGTTAAAATAAACCACTTTCTCTGTTTACCATCGATGCGTCTGGTTTTATTTCACCCTGTCGTGAGTGAAGACTCATCATTTTCAATATATTTCAGATCTGTCAAATACCATCACCAGGCGGATTCTCAAATAAATATATTTTTGAAAGTTAAGTCAATGTGATTCTCTAGAGCACTTTTATATTTGCTAAATATTTATATATTTACTATATCCTTTGAAATTAAAAAAGCAAGATATTTATTTTTTATTATTATTCAGTATTGTAATACACCTCAACAACAACCTCCAAGAAAATCTAAATTGAATTCATAACTGTATAAATATATATAATATATATAATATCATATATTATATTATCTGTCCTCTTGCACATTTTGGTTTCTTGAAACAAGAATCAGATTTTAAGTATTATTTCAGGGACATCGTAAGTTTCTTCCGACTTCATTAAATATACTTTTCTTGCTGGCCTCGTATTTTTTATGTGCTCTAACTCGACAGCGGAGGCTTATGCGTCCCTCGATTTTGCTGTACACATGGCATTTTTGTTGTTCCTTCTTCATGTTTTCTACCGATAGTGGATATACCTCGACGCGATATGCTTTTACGGTAGCGTCAAGCGTTCCCGGGTAGCAAAGACTTGTCGAAACGACGGATTTTCGCTCGCCTCTCCCTTAATATTTAATTTACCTTGCTTTGTTTCGAAACGAAAAACGATAATGCACCATTTTTCATGCAGACGAAGTACAGGATGTATACCCTAATTACAGGGAAATCGAATATACCTTCGAAAATAACTGGCAATACGAAAAAAATAATATATTTACGATTGCTAAGCACCAGTCGTTTTAAGAGTATAATCTTAAAATATTCCTTTAATTGATCTATATCATCGTTTCGAGCACATTTTGGTCGCTTGAAACAAGAGCCGGTTTACTAATTCAGCGACATTATGTTTTCTCTCACTTCCTTATATATTGTTTGGTTAGCCCCGTAGTTTCCTTATGCGCTTCGAATTAATAATAGAAACTTACGTATCTCTCGATTACGCTGTAGACGTAAAATTTATTTCGTTCTGTATCCATTCTTTTTTACTACCGTTAGTGGCAAAACCTTAACGCAATACGCTTTTTACGATAGTATCAAGGGTATTCGAGTATTAAAGACTTCGACCAATTCGACGCATTCGTGCATGCATGAACCTTGGCATTTATTTATCGTTTCTGCGATTAAAGCGAAAAACGATGATGAGCCATTTTTCACACACCACAAAGCATTAGATTTACACGTTTATCTAAAATATTGAATATAAGTTAAAATATAACCGGCAGTACGATGAATATGGTGTATTTACGATTATTACGCATTCGCGTCGGTCGTTTTAACTAACTAACTTACTATCCTAAATTATTCCTGAATTTATATATTTGATCGATTGGAGTAAAAACAATTTTTTAAATATTTTCTTCTGCACATTTTGGATGCTTGGACTTCGTCGGTTTCTTCCAAGTTTCGTATACATATATATACTTGCTAGTCATGTATTTTTTTGTGCTTCAAGTTAATAATAGAGGCTTCCGTGTCGTTCGATTCCACCGTGCTCTTATAATTTTTTTCTGTTCTTAATTTATGCTTCCTCAAAGAGGAAGTTTTGTGACGGTGAAACATTTTTCTTCTAGTTTTTAATATCAACGTGCTCAAACTGTCCCAAAATTCGAAAAATCAAATTTTGGAAAATGTCCGGATGTTTATGTGTGTGTATGTTCTGTTTCTGTAAAGTTGAAACGTGTATAGCTCGCGACCGGTTTGAGCTACAGTGCTCCAGCTTCGCATTGATATTAATCTGCATAGCCTTTTTATTGACTGCAATTTTTATCTAAAGGCCTCAAAAATTACAAACTTTACGGCTTTTCAAAATTTTCAAAAGAGGTTTGTGGTTGCTCTAACTGCCGCAATTTCAAATATTTGTGGATAATTTTTCTTACATAAATAGAGTATCAACAAAGGAAGGTTGGTATTGAATTTGGGGAACATCGGTTGAAGGATTCATATTTTGTGATTTTCAAATTATTCGAAAAATCGTGAAATCGTTCGGATTTTTCGCAAATTCTAAAATATCGTGCTGATTTTTTTAAACATACAGTATTATAATAGTAACATTGGTATAAATTTTGAATAGAATCGGTCAAACGGTTCGGATACTAACAGGCTCCAAATTGAAACTTGCAAATTGCTTCCTCGAGATTCCGCACGATGCTCAAAGTCCACTCTATGAAGAACTATCTTTCTTAATTTTAGCTTCCTCTCTACGAGGAACTATCTTTCTTAATTTTATCTTCCTCATAGAGGAAGCTTTGAGTTTCCTGCGGAATCTCGAGGAAGCAATTTGCAAGTTTCAATTTTTTGAAAAATTTGAGTGTACAATAGTTCGCATAGTTCGTTCAGTGTACAATAGTTCGCACAGATTTCCAACTATTCGACTGAAAGAGTTCGGCAGAAATGTATAACTATTAAACAATATTCTATTATTTCATTATTTCATTTTCATTCATTTTTTTATTGGAAAATACTTGTACGGATGAATTAACTTATAAAAAAAATTATTTGGTTAAAACAATATTTTGTCTTGAGAATACACATTCTTTATGATTATATGTAGATGACTTAGCTCGCTTAAATATTATTATAAAATTAAAAGGACTTAATGATGTTTGTTGTGAAAATATAAAAATCTATATAAATTGAATAATTCATGGTACTTTAATTGACAAGACTATATTATTTGAATAGCATACAAATTTATTCAGTCAAAGTTAACATTGTAATAGTTAACATTAACCTTCACAGATTTGTGACAATATCAAAGAGATATAATAGCAGGTAGTTGTGATATGCAAAGATTATAAGTACGATTTATGAACAAATGGCAATTGTGATTTGGTTCAATATGAAGTCAACTATAAAATGGTCGTTTTGCATCACATTATTATTAAATGATGGTTATATGATAAAAATTGTACATAGCAACTGATTCATTTGTAATCTTATTCAGTCTTATAATAATCGTTCAGTGCTGTATATTTATATTGAGAATCTACAGTTCCAGGAGAATTGCTTTGAAAACGATTCTGAACATTGAATGGTGGTCCAAAATAAGTATACCATATATCATGCAGGAAAAGTATTAGTCGCATTGCAGTCTATTCTGAACCTTGTAGTAGTTAAGCGCTTGACACTTGATCTTTATGAAATACGCGGTGATTACAAATAGTAAAATGATTACCATATAATGTATAATGACAGTCACGATGGTATCGTTAGGGAACAGTATTTTATTAAAGAATCATTAATAACAACATTTGAATCTCGGAGTTTAAACAATGTTTACCATATTATTGAGATATTTCATGAAATATTGAAAATAACCTTACTATTTATTATAAAAAAACACTAATCTGCACTGAAAAGTTTGCTTTAAATTCGCAATTTTATTTTTTATCACTAGAAATAT
Organism: Cylloceria caligata; assembly: GCA_963942595.1. Taxonomy (NCBI): domain Eukaryota; kingdom Metazoa; phylum Arthropoda; class Insecta; order Hymenoptera; family Ichneumonidae; genus Cylloceria; species Cylloceria caligata. Next base: position 12,113,680 of record OZ012708.1, read on the forward strand.
TTGAAAATATTATACGCGTATCGATGCAGTTGTCATTGAGACAAGCACGTTACTCAGTTGATTGAGTTTATCCGTGTCATTTATATTTTGGTTATAAAACCGAAATAGCACTTAAATAAAAAAACGGATGTTCGAAAAAGGTTTATCGAACGATCGAGGGTCAAGGATAAGACTAAAGACTAGAGAGTTGACACTATTTGTGAAAAACAATAAAAGTAGAAAATTATCGAGTTAACAGTTCTTTCCATATTTATAGAAAACTGTATACAATACATACTTTCAAACTATACTTACTATATGTTGTTCAAGATGTATGGCAATAACTTGTAGATCCTCGACGTTCTCTATAACAATGGTAATACAAATTATAGTTGAAGAATCTTTTGTGTTCAAAATATAAATATAAATTTTTTAATTTTATATGGCAGTAAATATCACTAAAGACACGAATAGTCGTAGCCGTTAGAAAGATAATCCATGAATTAGGCTGCTGTCACATGAACCGAAATGTGCGTGTCCCATAAATTGCACAGCCAATCGCGAATCCGCAATTTTGTTCTATTATTTACTGGAAAACGAATGATGATGCATGATTGGACGGCGTAAGTTATGTCGTACTAAACGTACGTTCCATGTAACTGTAGCGTTACGAAGAGAAACCGGTAAACCTATTTAAAGTAAACCGGACTATTTTGACTTCTTCGTTTCATATTACAGCCAATCAATTGTCGGTCATTTAGTATTCATTGGTGGTTTAATTAGAACATTTGGTGGTCTACCATTCTTTTTTAATCGATGTATTATTGTTTGGTGGTCACGGCTATTGTAATAAAATTGTTTAGTGGTTACTGAATTTCGCAGAAAACGTACTTGTTAATAAAACATGTAAATCTGATCCGATTTTGTTTTATAAAGTCTTAGCTGAAGCGTGAAAATACGTTAATGATTCTTACATTAATTAAAACATTTGATGATCATTAATAGGCATATGCGACATTAAAATATCGTACATGCGCAATATTATTAGGATCAAAGGCATCAGTTAAAAATTGACACAGAGTTATTGATTGATATTTGGGTTAATAACATTTTTTAATCCAAACCAATTTTTCTCTATGTGGTCTCAATAGAAATATAGAAGTACATTAATGATTAGAAGCACAATTAAAGAAGTTCGTGGTCATTGATTAGCCATACTATATATTATGAATGATCATTAATTAGTTCAACAAAGCCAGGGATATTCGATGTTAGTAACACTGTACAGATTCGTTTTTTTAATATTGTTTACGCTTGTTTAAGTATCACCAAATGTTTTAATGAGTTGTATATTTCAGAAGGACGATTTAATAATTTTTTTATTATACGCATATTTTCTGTTCCGTAACAACCCGGAAATCACACATCGGAAACGGCATACTTGGCCATACTATGCTTGCGTCGATCACTTTTTCCTTATCTATTTTGTCTGTTGAGATGAGATGTAAGAAAGATAATAAAATATAATAGCGGAATAAAATGTAACGGCTTGTGATACTGTGGAATAATTTTGATAATATTTTTATACAGTATCTGAAGTGCAGTTAATGCCGTGCAGTGACGTAAGAAATTATGAAATTATTTTTAGATAAAAATGGTTAATTATTTATGTATCATAGGTATATACGGAAAATGATTAAAATGAAAAGTGATTAGATTAGCGGCAAGATATCGAATTTTATATAAATGTGGCACGGGGCCCCTGGCCCAGTAAAGACACAACTGGGTGGTCGCCCGATAGTGGGGACGAGCGTGAAGAGTAGTCGATGCCGAGCCACGGTAAAAGAGAGGCATGCGCTCTTTTCTTTTCTTATTTTGTTATTTTATATTTCAATAAAGTTTCTTTTCTATTTTTTCATTTCTCATACTAATCGGTCTCGTGTGTCATTAATTCGCCTAACAATTCTCAAACCCCAAATAAATACATACATTTATTATATAAGTGTATATAAGCGTGTGTACAGAATTATATACATAAATGAGATGATTTCGTGATATTCTATGAGATGAGATTCTTTCCTAGCTTTATTTGGTTATATTTGGATTCGGTCATATTCGTCATTTATTATAGTTTACTCAGTCCGCAACGTTTAAAATTAAGTTTGTGATTGTTTCCAGTTCAGTTCAAAGAAATAAATTTACATAAATTTGTCTTTTTAGACTAATTTTTGTTATTTCATCCGGTTTCTTTGGGGACCATTATTTTATAGTTTAGATAACCATAAAATAAAGTTTGTAAGAGTTTATGGTTCTAATTCAATAAATGTACATTAAATGGTGACCATATTGTACATGCTGCTCTTGTTAACTTTTTCCTTCATACGTACGCTATGATCCTTATTTTATTTATTATAAATGTATCTTGGTAATGGTTAATGTACCATCGTAGTACCTTGGCACAATTTTTATTTCAACATTGCGTTTTCTTTTTATTCCATTTCTGTACCAAGACTTCTTAAAAATGATATTGCCCATTGCAAATGTCTTTTCATTAAAATCTTAGTACTGAAATTTGAAAAAAATAAGTATTGCATAGAAGTAGAGAAAACAGAAAGCATACCTTAGAAATTGATGAAATAAAAATATCATAGTTTAGACATTCAGAAAGACGACAGTATTTTGACACTATAGTAACGATACGATACTATAGCTTACATATTTAAACTTTTTATTGACAAGTTATTTTGTTGTACCACAAACAATCCTCTTTAATTAATAATATATTATCAATGATCAAAAAAATCAATTCTAGCAGTAGATCTTTCAATTTAAGCATGAAATATTTGTTTGGAGTCATTTTTCAAATGACGCATCAGATCTTTGGTCGTTCAGTCAAAAGATATTAGCAAATTTAACCGAGAGTCTTCATATAGTATTAATATTATTGTACGTTACTGAAATTAGTAGGCAGTTTGGCATATTGTTCATTCGGTGAGCAGTGGCTTATGCAGGATCACTCGACAAGTTGCTTTTTAGTTTCTGTAATATAATATTAGATCAAATTATCCGTCTTATGTTATAATTATAAAAATTATGTTGTAGTTCTGCATAATTTATCAGAATCAAACAAAACATAACACGCATTGTTTTTGAGTTTAACTGGAATTCCTGGATTTTTATTATTAGTCTCAATTTTAGAATGCAGATCATATTCAGAATCTCATTCATACAGAATATTGTTTTTAATTTTTTGAATTTTAGAATACAGATTTTAGTTAAAAAAGCGATCATTACACATCATTACTCAAAAGGAACTTTATTCTTCAGCTTGGAATTTTTTATTAAAAACTTCGTATAACTTTGTTTTTAACTTGTACCGTTTGTGAGTTCAATACATTTGATAAACGTACTCATATTTATAATTTATAAGATTTACTTGTCGTTTGTTTACGACAAATACGCTAAAGTATACAGGATTATTGACACACTTTATGGTTGATAAAACTGATAACTTTAAACCACTCTTGCTAAACCATATCTTAATCGAAGTAAAAAGATTCACTAATGATTAACAGTCTAATTGGAACGTTTAGTGATTATGAATTAGACTAACTTTGCATTGCGCGTTTTTTGCGTAATGCGTAACTTGCGTCAGCCAATCACATATCCTCGTTAGTTTTTCGGTAGTTAATAGAACAGCAATGAGGTTTTATAATAAGTGTCCCAAGTAACGAGATGGGCAAAGTTCACGCCACGTGAAACCAACATTAACGAATGTAATATAAATTTTGCGAAAAATCGACAAATATATCGGAAAATACAATGTGCAGAAATCTTGGAACAAGTACATTTACATAAGCGATCTCTTGCATTAACAAAAACTTAAGAATAAATTAACAAGATTCGAAGTATGTGTTGTAAAGTTAATGTTTATTAATTATATAATTGAAAGTGAACTTGAATTTAGATTAGGTGAAAATATAGCTATGTATTTGACATTATATTTCATCAGCTAAAATGAAGCAATTTTCATTTTCAAAATCGCGATTTGTATTAAATTTTGCTATAAGAATGGAATGGAGTGCAGTGAGGTTTTAGAAATGTTAAATATTGCTTTTGGTGAGTCTGCTATGAGTAAAACAAGGGTTTACGAGTGGTATAAGCGTTTCCAAAATGGTGAAGACGTTGAAGATTCCGAGCGCCCTGGATGCCCCAGCACATCACAAACCGATGAAAACGTGGAAAAAGTGAAAGAAATGTGTTGGATAATCAGCTGGCGCACGGCGATCGATACTCGCCGTGCGTCGACCTGTTGCTGCGGTGTAACACGCTGCGTTCGTCTACACCGGAGATAGCCGAGGCAGGCCCCGCAGAGCCGAGGCAGTAGCTCGCATGCATGCCGCGTTAAGCGAGAGATTATATCTCTCGCTTGACTTCGGCTTTGCTCACCGGCTATCTCACTCTTTTGACTCCAGCGCTCAACGTCGATTTCGTATCTCGCAGCCATATTGAAAAATCAGGCACTTTTTCGTGACAACCATGGGACAGCGCACGCATCCTGGGACTCTCGCAATTTCATCTTCTTTTCACTGGACCTTCTCAATCTCTGCTCACCAGCACTCAAGATTAACGGTAAGCGTTCACTGACATAATTTAGCGTAATTCACTGTTGGTGAGGAGTAAGGAATCAATCGGTGCATCCTCATAAAGGTCTCACCCTGTAGCGTGCTCTGCAGCATGGGCTGCACCACATTTTAACATCACTTGTTACGCACTCAATTAATATAATTGCGTGTGTTCTTACTAATTCACTGTGCTTTCCCCCCAACTGAACTTGCTAGGAAAGCACTGTGAATTTATTCCTCTCATTATTGTGCATCCTCAGTCTTTGTCTATAATGTGCTACGTAGTGCTGACTGCGTCACTCTTCTCATATTTCACTCACAGCACTCAAGCAATCAAATTGCAAGTGCTCTCACCTATTCATTGCAACTTCTCTCAGATAAATCTGCTGTGAGCTGGCAGTGAATAAGTGACACATTCTACGCACTCATTTTTCTCATTCCGTGGCGTGCTCTGCAGCGTTGGCTGCATCACGTTCACCGCACACACACACCCAGCACACAATTAATATAATTGTGTGCTGCTTAAGTCTCATAGTCGAAATTCAATTCATATTATTTATTTATATACATTTTGTAATTCTCTGATTTTTTGGTGTATTTATTTTTATATCATTTTTATTTTTTCTAAATTTAACCAATTTTTGTAATTGTTTGGAAGGTAGAATAAACCGCTTCCTCAATATACCATCGATGTGTCTGGTTCATTTTTCACCCTGTCTCGAGTGAGGTTACATAACTTTCGATATATTCACAGATTCATTCGACCACGCATTGGAAGGAATTCTCAACAAAATGATTATGAATGATCGCCGAATCACAATCAGAGAAGTAGTTGATGATGTTGGCATATCAATTGGCTCATGCCATGACTTTTTTCCGGAGGTTTTAGGTATGAAACGTGTGGCAGCAAATATTTGTTCCAAAATTGTTGAAATTCGAACAAAAACAGCGGCGAATGGACGTGGCTCAGGAGTTGTTAAATGAAATCAACAATGATGCAGAACTACTAAAACATGCCATAGCAGGTGATGAAACATGGGTTTATGGATATGATGTCGAAGCTAAGGCTCGATCGTCCCAGTGGAGGTATTCTGGATCGCCAAGACCGAAAAAAGCTCGACAAGTGCGGTCGAATGTGAAGGTTATGCTCACTATGTTCTTCGATTTTAATGGCATAGTGCACCATGAGTTCTTGCAACAAGGTCAAACAGTCAATAAGGAGTACTAGTTCAACGCCATTTGCGTGAAGCGATCCGAAAAAAAAACACCCGGATTTGTGGCGAAACAATTCATGGCTTTTGCACCACGATAATGCACCTGCTCATACTCCATTGCTTGTTCATGATTTTTTGGCCAAAAACAACACTGCAATGATGCCCCAGCCTCCATATTTGCCAGAAATGGCTCCGTGTGACTTTTTTTCTGTTCCCAAAAATAAAGAGAACCTTTGTTGCAAGCCGTTATTTTGCAAGCATAGATGAGATAAAAAACGCATTGCTAAGAGAGGTAAAAGCTATCCCAAAGAAGGAGTTCCAGAAGTGTTTTGGGGATTGGAAAAAGTTCTGGCATAAGTGTATAATATCTAATGGGGACTATTTTGAAGAGGATAACATTGTTGTACACGAATAAATAAAATTCTCTCCGAAAAACGAAAATTCCCGTTACTTTTTTAACACACCACGTATTTATAAATTTCCAGCAAATGTAATTTCAATTTCATTGTTAGTTATGTAATCAATAAACCTGTATTTGACAACCTATTAGATGTACAACTTTGCCTCCGTCGTTTTTGTATAGACGGCTTTAGTGGTAAGTAGTGGTCGAAATAAATAGATCATAGACGTCATGTAATAAACTTAGGCATCTGTCAACATAACCGCATAGACACATTAGTCGACATGTGTCTGCATCATAAAGGTATTCTCGATTGAAAATGTCAGTTTACGAGCCAAATTCTCGTCATTTGCGGGGGGTTTTAATTTTCTGCTTCAATATGAAGAAATTTGCGGCTGAGGCTCATTGAATGCTCTCAAATATTTATGGTGAGGCCGCTATTAGTGAAAGAACATGTCGTGAGTGGTTTCAACGCTTCAAGAACGGTGATTTTGACGTCGAAGACCGGCATAGCGGTGGAAGAGAGAAAGTTTTCAAAGATGCAGAATTGTAGGCATTACTTGATCACGACTCGTATTAAAGTCAAGATGAATTGGCACGATCATTGCGAATGACTCAACAAGCAATTTCAAAATGCCTCTAAGCCATGAGAATGATTCAGAAGCAAGGAAATTGGGTGCCGTATGAGTTGAAACCGAGAGATGTTGAACAGCGTTAGTTTGCTTGAGAACAGTTGCTTCAAAGGCAAAGACGGAAGGGATTTCTGCATCGCACTGTGACTGTGGACGAAAAATGGGTTCATTACGATAACCCCAAGCGCAGAAAATTATGGGGATTTCCCGGCCATGCTTCCACGTCGACGGCCAAACCGAATATTCACGGCTCCAACGTCATGCTCTGTATTTGGTGGGACCAGCTCGGCGTTGTGTATTATGAGCTGTTAAAACCGACTGAAACAATCACAGGTGATCATTATCGAACGCAATTAATACGTTTGAGCCGATCAATGAAAAACAAACGGCTGCAATACAACGAGAGACACGATCAAGTGATTTTGCAACATGACAATGCTCGACCCCATGTTGCGAAAGTAGTCAAGACATACATGGAAACGTTGAAATCGGAAGTTCTACCCCACCTGCCGTATTCCAGACGTTGCTCTCTCTGACTATCACTTATTCCGATTAATAGCACACGACCTGGCTGACCAGCACTGCTGGTCTTCTGAAAAAGTAAACAATTGGACCGATTCGTGGATCGCTTCAAAAGATGACGAGTGTTTTCAACGCGGAATTCGTACGCTTTCTGAAAGATGGGAGAAAGTAGTGGCCAGCGATGGACAATATATACTTGAATCATAAATGTATAACCAGTTTTTTACAATAAAGCCTCGAATTTCGGAAAAAAACGGCGGAAGCAAAGTTGTACACCTAATAATATATTTCGGATATTTAAAATTTATTTCGCAATGTCTTGTCAGTATAGGAAATTGCGTATGTCCTTGTTTTAAGTTTGTTTATTCACTGTATTTATTGGAAAATAATAATAAAACAGTGAATACAAGTACAAGGTAAGTGAGAGGTAAAACAAACACAAGAAGAAAGAAAAGAATCAAAAGGATTGCATGTTTACTTCTGGTAACAAGCTAAATGACGAATGTATTTTTCAGTTTTGAATCGAGGTTTGACAATTTTAACCAACTATTATAAAAATGTCATTATTAATTAAGCGATAGGTATAAAAATTTATAAAATGAAAAAAAGTATGCGAAAAAACATAAATTGATGAATGTGATGTAAGCAGTAATAATTTTTTTCTGTGATAAGTGATAACTTTCTGTAACTACAATCTAATAAATAATAAAATTGAAAGATTTGTTGCAGGTTATCATTATGGTAAAGTTTTCTTTAACACCTTGCCACTGGATGTTCACAATTTGTTAAGTAATTAATACATGTTCTACAAATTTTAACCATTTTCTTTCACACAATCTCAAGTTACAGCGCGACTAATCATTTAAAGTGAGATTTTTGTAAAAAAAAATGCATTGCAGGTAATCACTCTTGTAATGTTTACGTAATATTTTTCCAGTAGTTGCACATACTTCATAACATAATCGATGAGTATACTGCTAATCTGAACGTTTTTCCTTTACACACTCTAAAGTTACAAGAAGATAAGTCATTTTATGAAAAAATGTTTACCTAAAAAAATGCATTGCAGGTAATCACTGTTGTAAAGTTCTCTATAAAATCTTTCTAATAGATATGCATCATTCTTAAGGTGTTAATTCATTAATACACTGCAAATTTGAACCATTTTCTTCCACGTATTCTAAAATTACAGCGTTATGCGTCTTTTTATGACATTTGGGCCTAAAAAACACTTTTTCACGTAATCATGTATACAGAGAAGTTGAAATCTTTCAACATTCCACGAACATAGTTCCCATTAATAATCATGGTAACACCCTAAATTTTTAATCTATCGGTCTTCATAATTCAGACTTACCACTTGAAGTGGACGTCCGGGTGAATATAAAATATTTTTCAGTGTTGCGGACTAGAAATAAAAGAACATATATCTATTTCTATGGGTGCAGAATGTTTAGTCTAACAATATGTGTGAAACTTGCAGCCAATATAAATGGATAAAGTAAATACAAATTAAGATTTTCCTATTTATTCCATTAATGAGGCATGGAAGACGGGATTAATCGGCATTCTTTCAGAGTTTTTTGATAAAAAACGAAAGTGAGTGCCTAAAAAATGACTTTCTATGAACAGATAAGGAATGGATGTCGACAAAGCCGCTAAGCTGGTCGTGGCTCTGTCCAGACTTATGCCCAACATACTCAGACCATGATCAGGCAAACGAAGGACCTTGATGAGTGTTTATCACTCATTAATCCTTTACGGTGCAGAAATTTGGACAGACTTGCTCGCAATTGATAAGTACTGGACACGGCTGATGTCTGCGCAGGGGGCTGGTGCTAGTTCGTGTAGCCTGCAGGACGCTCCTCCGGTACAACGAAGGAGTGCCCTACGAACTGCAAGCGCTTACCGTACGGTTTCTGAGAAACAGTGTTGGTGATCACAGGAGTGATCCCGACCTATCTGCTTGCCAATGAAAGGCAACGCATATTTGGACGAAGATTGGAGGCCGCGGGAAAAACATCAAGCAACAAGAGCAGTAGCGAACTCTTGAGGAACAGGAGCAGCGGTGGAATTTGGTAGAAACTGGTAGGTGGACAGCCCAATTCATCAAAAGTTCCATCTCCTGGATCAGTTGAGGACACGGGGAGGTACATTTTTACCTCATCCAACTCCTGACGGGACACGGCATGTTTAATGCCTATCTGTACAAGTGCAACCAAAAGGGAAGTCCACAGGGTGACTACTGCCCCGGCAACGAGAACGACGCTGAGCACACCTTCTTCGGATGCGAGCGTAGGACAGCCGAATGGGTGACGAAATAATCAATGCCTGGGCGGAAATTTTAGGGCCGAGAATTACGTACAAGTCGCAGAAAAGAGACCGAGATCTATCCAGCCTTGCACCCCTAGGAACACCGCTGAAGGAGTAGGCAAGCACTCTCAAGACAAATGAAGATGAAGCTGTTCAGGCTGACAGGGAAGAAGACAGAACGCACCGTGATCATGCGAAAACGTATGGCCCTGAAGTAATGCGAAAGCGGTTCCGGAGTCATGGTTTGGATGTAGGGTAGGTAGTTTTAGTGGGTAGGGTCCGCTGAGGAGGAGTCCCAAACAATCAACGGGTTAGCTGACACGTTGGAGTGCTAGATTTCCACGTGCAAAAAAAGCTACTACTACTACTACTACTCCTACCGCGAATGTCAACTAATCCTACTGATGCTACGCAGATCTCATAGGAAACAGCGAAATCCCGCGTATTGGTGGACGGAAGATATCGTCAAGCTCAGAATGGACTGTTTGAAATTTGGACGCAAAGCCCAAAGAGCACGGATAAGAACCGACACCATCCAAGATAACGAGGCGTACAAATTGGCAAAGAAGAAGCTCACTATGGCCGTCAAGGAAGTCAATGAGGACGACTCGGGCATCAGTGGACATCAGATTGTCACACGAAAGCTAAGAAAAATGGCCCCGGTGGGGGCTAAGCACCCGGAATCAATGGAGTGGATAGTTGCAGGACTCTTCCCAGAACAGCCGGATAGGGAACGAAAGGAGTACCCGCTTGAGGAGGAAGTATCAGCTTTCAGCGTAACAGAGCTACGTGATTCTGCTGATGATTCTGCTACGTGATTCTGCTGATGTCCATGGAAAACCGCAAAGCCTCAGGCCCTGATGGAATCCCCGCGGGTGTCATAAAAGTCCTAGCAACAGAATTTCCCCATCTTTTCCTGAACATGTTTAATTTGCCTTAGGGCCGGGGTGCTCAACATAAGGTGGAAGGTGCAGTGACTGGTGTTACCCGACAAAGGAAAGTTACTTGCCAAATGTAACACTAATTCTCCGCTCACATTAATTTTGTTTCTCTAAAGATGTAGAGTTTGGGCTCGTACAGTGAGGAGATTAGTTTTAAGCTTTTTTAATACGTAAAAGTAAGGTTTATCCAATTATTGGCATACAAATCTGTGAAAATGGACTTTGTCGTGCTATCTAAAGGGTGTCCCAGCAAGAGCGCTGGATTTAAATTTGCCGCTATTTCATTAATACGAGTTGTACGGTGATTTTTTTTTGACATTTGTCACGTACAGACCACGCGATTTAAGAATATGGAGAAGTATTCAAACCAACAACGTTTAATTATTGTAAAAACACATTACAAAAATGGTGAAAGTTTTGCGAAAACAGTTCCGACCCGAACTTTAGTTACACACCGATGAAAATAAAACGAAACCTTTAGTTCCGAAAGGATACAATAATTACATTGTCCAACTGTATCATCCATTCAGCAAATTCATCTGGATATTATGATATAATTATTCCGCATATCCAATCACGAAGCACGTTTATTATTGCATTCAGTGGAAATAAATTTACGAGTACAAGGTTTCGTTTCATCTCTATTGTTCTGTGACTGAAGTTCGAGGATAATGGTACTTTCCAGATGGATCGCTAACTCAAAAAATAAAAGTAGACACGATTAAATTGTTCAGCGTAGTCAGTACTGGTAAACGATTCCGAGCGTAGTTAGGGGAAATAAGCATGTATCTACAAGGTGCGAGGTTCATTACTGCTCAATGATTGAAGCTCGTATGTATCATAATGACAAAACTCAGCTAATATAACGATGATACAGGAAACTACTAATTATTGACAATTGTCTATTTGACAGGGTGTTACAAGATTAGTTTTCATTCGAGTCCTATTTATATTGTCTTCAAAGTATTGACCATCAGAAATAGTAAAGGGGCCAGTGATTAATCAGTGTTCTAGCGGTAGTATCCAACAATGTTTTAGGCATATTATGACAAGTATGTGCAAATGTTCTAATGGTACTATCCAACAATGCTTGGCAGCTTAACTATTTTTAGGTACATTGCGTACCTATGACCCAAAAGACCGCAAGCACGAGAGAGGCAGAGCTAAAAATTTCTAACACATTTTTCTCGAAGCTATATTTTCAGATAAATGTTGTATTTATAGGACTCACTCTGTGCTACATTCGCACAGCATCACTTCCGCGTTGAAAGGAACTCTCGGTATTAGTCCTTCTTATATTAACCCTTTGCACTCCGCTGTCCCCTCTCAGGGGACATCGTAATTCTAGCATATCACTCGGATGTCCCCTCTCAGGGGACATCGTAATTCTAGCATATCACTCGGATGTCCCCTCTCAGGGGACATCGTAATTCTAGCATATCACTCGGATGTCCTCTCTCAGGGGACATTCAAGTTTATTAATGATTACGGGGAATTGAGTTATTTCAGCGCAACTTTTTGAGACATGCATGTTTCCCTGAAGTTTTATCTTGAAATGGCACAAGAAATCAAATCAAAATATGGTACAATTGCTAAGTATATAAAAAAAAATATCAATCGGTTTTACGTCAGAAGAAAACAACGAAGTGCGCTCGCGACGTTCCGAGCGCTTCTATTATGTAACTTGAGAAGAGCGATAAGGGGAGTTTGTAGAAGAAAGGTCGGTATGTAAACATAGCGCGCGCTGTATAGTGAAATATATAATTACAAATAAATAAGTCTACAGACTATTTTACATTATATTTTACTGAAGAATTAGCAGACGGCATAATAAAAGAAACAAACAATTATGCCAAAGAAGAAATTAGAAAGAAACAGCTTTCCCGAAAGTCAACTTGGCACAAGTGGTACGATATTACCAAAGAAGAATTTTTAGCATTCATCGCCGTCATCCTGAATATGGGATTGATTCAACTTCCCAAAATGCAAGAATACTGGTGTACTGCTGCCAATAGTAGAATTCCTTTTTTTTTCGGAAACATTTACCAGGTCCAGATTTATGCAGATATTTTGGATGTTACATTTGAAGAAACCCACGCAAGGAAATGCAACGATAAGAACTCGTATTCAAAAAGTCAGCAACTATTTAGAATATATAGATAGCAAATTTAGACAATATTTCATACCATATAAAGCAATCGCTGTGGATGAATCTGTGTAAAATTCAAAGGCAGAATAGCATTTATCACCTATAATCCGAACAAGCCAACAAAGTGGGGTATACGCATATATGCGCGGGCGGACTCAAGAATCCTCGATTTCAACCAATTCATATAAGTCCAATATAATTATAATACGTTACTTATTTCCAAAATTATAATAAATAATACGAGGGTCTGTAAATGTTCGTTTCTGCCGTAAAGTAGCGCTGAGTAGCTGATAGCCAACGTCCAGAATCGTTCGGAGTGCAAAGGGTTAATAAAAGATTTCTTGAGATGCACCCTTGAAGAAATATTTTAAATGCTTTATTTAGTATTTTATTTACATGTTTCTATGTTATGTTATGCACGATAAAGAAATAGATGTGTTAAAATGATATGCTGCTAGTTATCTGAACATTTTACCGTCAATTTTTTGCCGTTGCGTTTTCATGTACAATCCCAATAGGAAAACCGAAGCAAGTCAAAACAGTTCTTATAGAGAAGCTATTTTAATAACGACCTGATCGACAATTGAAAAAACAAATTTGGCCGTTTTGCCGTCTTGTCTTGCTTTGCAGTTCCATAAGCACTGCGGTCAAAAACCTATCTCTCATTTGCTATTCCGTAGCACTCACGCAGTTATCACATGGGCGAGTCGTATACATTAATATTGTTAGTTAGCAGCTCGTCGTATGTTGTTTGCGATACAATATAGGAATTTCTACTATGTAGATGGAAATGGGACAAACGTATACGGCAGAGCCCTCAAGTTATTTCTAGCGCCTTTCTTTTGAAAACAAAAATATTTTCAAGTATTCGGTCTTGAAAATCGAATTTAATTTAAATGTATGCAGATAGTAGAAATTACCGTTTCGGTATTTTTGAAAAATTAACTAGTTCTGTTATAAATAAAAGTATCGACTTTGAATGGTATGATGTTTGTTGCAATGATGATCATACAGCGCGTAGTGCCCGAGACGTACAAAAAAACTAGCATATATACAGTTACGTGAAAAGATGCGCATCGTACAGCTCTATCTGTATGATACGCAATTTCAGTCATCGTAAGTGCAGTCTATTTGACAGTTATATGATAGATAAATATTAGAATAGTGGTTTATTGTGAAATGAATACCATCCAAACAAATTACACAGAGCGCATGGCGTGCCGATGCAACTCGTAAAATATAATATCTTTTTGGCTGACAAGGGATTATTCCTTCTGCTCAGACTAATATCTCGTGTACTCTGTGAGTCAGTCAAATTGAATATAAGAAACATAAAATATGAGACAGTACCACTGGACTGTTCGGGCTTTTTTCTGCTGTCAGACAGGTCCCACGTATTCCGTGAGCCCAGTCAAATTTTCGAAGAAGAACAAGAAAAAGAAGAACGGGATGAGGATCAACACGTACCGGTAGCTTGGCCCGTACGCGAGTGAGTGGGCGCGGTAATACTTGATGTTACGAACGCACATCCAGAACCAGCAGGGCTGTCAGCCTGCTGCCGCGCTGTCAGTCTCCTGTCTGGATGCTGTCCGTCTGTCATTTTCTCACTCGCTCACTCGTTCATTTGCCCATCCCAGATTCTCTTTGCGCCTTCGCTCCTCTCGTTGGCGTTCACTCATTCCTGCTGCTTCATCTCTTTTTCCTTGTATAGCCCGCATTTAGCACTGTTCGAACTTGTTAGGCCGCACGGGAAATGGTGCGACAGCAACAGCCGTGCCCATCTGCTCGTAAAAATATCAGGAGATGCGGTAGCGTTTAGAGATAAATACATTTACCTACTTTACTGATCAAGAATGCTCGTTAATAGTGTATTACATAAGTACATTATAGTGTGTATAAGACACTATTATTATATACACTACGAGGGTCAATCAATAAATAGTCGGCCTTGCGCCATCTGTTGGTCGAGGAAAGAAATCAATAGCGACGTTTAGTAGTGCCATCCTTCACATGACTGTTATCAAAGTTTCAGCTCGCTGCGATGTTTAGTTTGCGTTTGACAGCCATCGAAAGACAAACAACTTTTGTGTTTTTACAAAAATTGAGTATCGTGCAGTGATTCGATTTTTGTTTTTGAAAAAGAAAACGAACAATGAAATGAAAGCGGAACTAGTCGAAGTTTATATGGACCTTGCACCTTCGTTATCAACCATTAAATATTGGACAGCTGAATTTAAACACGGTCATACGAGCATTGTTGACGATGAACGTCCAGGTCGTCCAAATGAGATCGTCATACCAGAAACAATTGAAAAAGTCCACGATATGGTGTTAAATGATCGGAGACTAAAAGTACGTGAGATTGCTCAGGCCACAGGTATATCATATGGCTCAGTGATTTCAATACTGAGTGATCAGTTGGGTATGAAAAAGTTATCCGCAAGATGGGTACCGCGTTTGTTCACTGTCGACCATAAAAGAGAACGTGTAGCTGATTCAAAGGCGTGTTTCGCGATCTATAAGCGTGATCCTGTTGAGTTTTTGCGTCGTTACATAACCGTGAACGAAACATGGATCCATCACTATACACCAGAGACAAAGGAACAATCGAAACAATGGACTTCACCGACCGAACGTGCTCCGAAGAAGACGAAGACGGTGCCATCGGCCAGTAAGGTCATGGCCACAGTTTTTTGGGATGCACGCGGCATAATGTACATTGATTACCTTCCGCCGAAAAAAACGATTAATGGCGAATACTATGCAGCCGTACTGACCCGATTCAACGACGAATTGAAGAAAAAACGTCCACATTTGGTGAGGAAAAAAGTGCTCTTCCATCAAGACAATGCACGCGTTCACACGTGCCCAGTTGACATGGCCAAATTTCATGAATTTAAATACGAATTGCTTTCGCATCCACCGTATTCTCCAGATTTGACCCCCTCCGACTACTTTCTGTTTTCAAACCTGAAAAAATGGCTTGGCGAAAAGAGATTTGGTTCCAGAGATGACCTCATCGCCGAAACAGAGACCTATTTTGAGGACCTTCTGAAATCTTATTATTTGGAGGGCATCAAAAAATTGGAAAATCGTTGGAATAAGTGTATCGAGCTAAAAGGAGATTATGTTGAGAAATAAAAAGATTTATGTCCAAAAAAACGCGATTTTCTTTACCAAGCCGACTATTTATTGATCGACCCTCGTATAATAGTGTATTATAGGGTATGATCGACAAAATACCTATAAATTTTGTCAATAATAATTATGTCAATAAACAAATAGCCACATAAAACTAAGATTTTGTGTATGTTTTATTGTTTTTTCCAGTCGGCTAAGAAATATGTCTATTTAGCTTCCTTATAGAGCAAGCCTTGTTTACTTTGAGACAAGCCTTGTTTTCTTGTTTTTTACATATTTTTTTGCAAGAATTTGATGCCAGAGTAATTAAAATGCTCCAAAACCATGAGAAATCATGTTTAGAAAAAATGTCCGCCTCTCTCCCTACCGCCGCGACGCAAGTGCGCGCGTGCGTATGTGTGTGTTTGGGGATCGGTGGATGGGTGGGTGTGATATGAACTTGGAAAATTGAAATGGCCATATCTCGAAAATGAGTCGATCGATTTTCCTGAAACTTTAAACACGAAACAGCCCCCTCAGCTTGCTGCAATTTTTCCTCAAATCGCTAACGGATGTCTCATTTTATGGTTGTTTGAATTTTTCGAACAAAAGGAATTTAAGATTAAGTATCCTTGTCCCCTAGTTAATTTATATGCCAAGTTTCGGTTTGATAGATAAAAATGTATGAAAAAACCTATATGCGCTCTATATAGGTTTTTTTGAAGAATCAAAAAATTCTGAATTCTATCAAATCTGAACGCCCTAATCGATTCTACAGTCCCATAACCTGTTCTTATAGAAAGTTTTAGCTCGGTAGCTCAAAATTTACGAAAGTTAGACAGATTATTCCCTTTTTTCGAAAAATTGAAACCATAAAATGTGACAATTGTTAGTGATTTTGGTGTAATGTAACGGTAATTTTTAACGTTATCATATATTTTTATTTTTCGTGGGAATTCGGGCTCGATCACAGGACTAATTAATTGAGACTTCTTAGTGGTTGACAGTAGGGCTTTATTCCAAGAAAAACAATT
Organism: Cylloceria caligata; assembly: GCA_963942595.1. Taxonomy (NCBI): domain Eukaryota; kingdom Metazoa; phylum Arthropoda; class Insecta; order Hymenoptera; family Ichneumonidae; genus Cylloceria; species Cylloceria caligata. The sequence goes on from OZ012708.1 coordinate 12,130,609, forward strand.
TCGTAAAAACGTCACTTTTAATTACGGTCACTCGAATTTTACATAATGTCCATCTAATTCCGTAATTTCCGCAATTATTTCGACGATTATAATTTATTTTATGTTTACCTCTCTCGGTACTCTCGTAGGCTTATTATTGTTCTTGCACCGCCGTGTTGTTGTACCCTCGGTGCACAGATATTTCACACTCGTTGCTATTACGCTTTGCATTCGCTCTTTCGATAGAGTGTATCAACTCTACTTACAATTCTTTATCTTTCACACTTATTTTACTTATTATATCGGGCAATGTTTATGACGCACGCTGTTATTTCTATTTTCCTATACGTTTCCTTTTATAGTATTGATTAAACTTATGCACTTGTTTCTACCTTTATCTATTTTCTAACGTTTCCTAATTCTATATTCTACTCGGTATCGAAAACTCGGGGATTCCGTCGATTTTATTTATCATTATTTCTTCTTATTCGAGCATGACTTCTCGGTATCCGCGGGCTCGAGCTTCGGTTACACACACACACCTTGGCTTCGACTCGTTTCCGGCACCTACACCGCCACACGCACACGTTCACTACTTGTACAGAGTGTATAAACTCTGTGTACAGTTCTTTCTCACTTATACCCGTTTAACTTTCTCTCTGTCGTTCTTCCACTCATATGCTCGTATAATTTTCGTCTCTACAGCTGGTTTAAAGACCACACGGTTTAATGTTATTCTCCTTTCCACGACTCTCCTAATTTTATGCATTAATCCTGTTCTCTTATAAATTACTCACTTAACTGTATTCATTAATACTATTCACACAGATCGACTCGCACCCTCACTTAATCTATCCCTATTTTAATTTATTACTAATTTTGTTTTAATTCCACTAACTACTTCTTTATATCTTTAACACCACTCGCCTAATCTATTTTTCTTGCGGGGTTTCTTTTCCACTGATTCGTTATTCCGTTCTCTATGTTAACAGGAAGTGATTTCAAATCTCTACAAAACCGTTTCTCGTCAATTCTTATTTCGTTTAGTTTTTCCACTTATCTTTTTATGTTCCTGCTATACTAGCTTCGAGGATAAGAGAGCTTCCTCTCCCCGCGCAGGCTCTTTTATAGGCTTCCCCTCGCCTCATTCCCCTCTGCCTACTCTTCATCGTAATTTTCAAACCTAACGCATCTTTTCGGCTTTTTCGATCTGCCGTTGCCGCGCTCACCGCCTTCCCCTCGCCTCCCGGCAAAATCAGTTGGTCGCTGCCCTGCTGTTTATGTCAGCGAGGGAATTCCGATGGCGTGACGTAGCATGTTTTTCACGCGAGTTCGATGGCCTATTGCCCGCGAACCTCGGTACTCTTGTACCGAGTCTGTCGCTCAGGTGTTCTTATGCCTCGAAATCTATACCGGCTCTTATAACAACGTGGACTCGAGAGTATAACTCTATTATCTCGCACCGATCATTATCGCTGCATCTACTCCTATGCTCATGCTTGTAACTATGTTACAGTAAATTGCATCAAATCGACCGGAGTTGCAACCCGACGCATGTACAAAGTTTCAGGAAGAGCAATCAACCCGTTTTCAATATATAGCCTTTTCAATTTTCGAAGCTCATCACACACACACGCATATGTACACATGTATTGGGGCTTTTGCATCGAAAACTCGAAAAAACATTTTCCTCTATGAGGAACCATTGTTTTCGTTTATAACCGCGACTCGATTTTTTGATTTTCTCATCATATTTCAATAGGTGGAAAGTTGTTGGGAAATTATTGGGGTACAGTTGAGAACGATATAGACAGACATTTTGGAATTTCGTAGAATAATTGTGCTCTAGATTCACCGCTAGAATTCTTGTACGTTCAATCACAAAACATAGAGTAAAGCTACGAAACATGCTGTACATCGTGACAGCATTATTGTCGCCACAGGCGCCCTGCCAAACGCCTTCTTCAATTTGACATGTCGAGCTCACTTCTCGGTTCTTTCCATATAAAAGTTATCGATAGTTATGGAGCGTAACTTCCTGTGCCACAGCTGGGTAAGATAATTTCAAATACAGTAACCAACTATTTTTATAAAATGCTAGGACAACGATAAAGACTACAAGTGAACATGTGTTTTATGTGATGTACTATAATACCACACAAAACACAAAGTACATCAACATCAAATCTGTTCTATTTTATAAGTTTAACACACGATGTGAATAATTATCAGTATACTCTTAATCGAAAATCTCTGAAAACGACTTACTTCGTGATAATCTTTTTTTCAGTTAATTTGCTACAAGATACATATTTCACTGCATGCACATTTTTGTGTGTGGCTATATCAGGTTAGCGATGGCACCTCTGTATAAAATCACTGATTTTCTACTGATTGTTTGTATGCTCTGCTTATACATCTAAGACCAAAACATATTAATTTTTTAATCATTCTGCGGACAATGATAAACTTTTTATTTTCACATTTTAGATAAAGTATAAGAGGAATTGGTATACTATCGTTAATTTCAATACCAAACCTACGTTTTATACATAGAAGACACACGCCAAATTTGGCTGTCACCTGCAGCTTTTATCTGCGGCTTTTAGATATTTATTGTATTTTCGGATGACACATCAGCCAGACAGACAGATAGCAACGAACGGACGCTTTTTTGTTTTTTAGGATACTCAAAACATATATTTAGAACATAATCTGACTGCCGATTTTTTTTTCGTTTACAATACTTTCTTTTATACATATTTCATATAGGTATGATGAGAATATGAAAATGATGTAGTATTCAAAGAGGTTTGAAAAATGAGAAAACCTTATATTGAAAAAAAAAGTTAAATCTGATTTTCTAGATAGGTCAGAGAAGTATTTTATAACGGAGACCTGACATCAGATTTTCCAGATTTTTTTAATCGGGGCCAAAACTTTGCTTCTTAAAAAAGTTATTAAAAAGTTTCGGCTGCTCAAAAAAATTCGAAAATAATAGAAGTGATTCTTGAGGAGATAGAATAACATAAAACATCATGGGACAAATCAAAAGGGGTCAGAATCGAACGCTTATTGAGTTGCAATACCTTATTGGAATACCTTTTGATACCTTATAGGAATACCTTATGTATATCTACGTTTGAGTAAAATTACATTTGCCCATACGTGTTCATGGACGAAAATGTAAAAAGCGCTTAGATCAGGTGTACAAATATGCAATGCGGATTTTTTTCTAAAAAAAACATGCTAAATTTGCAAGAATGATAAAAAGTGCTTTATTCAAAGTATGCTCCATCGCTTGTTATACATTTTTCCCATCCTTCGGGCAATTTGTGAATACCACGCCAGTAAAAATCTTGCCCTTTTGCTGTGAACCTTTCATCGAGCCATTTTTTCAGATCTTCGTACGAACCAAAGCGCTGCTCAGCAAGTGCGTGACCCATTGATGCAAACAAGTCATGGTAATCAGAAAGAGCCAAGTCTGGTGAGTGAACCGCATGGGGTAGAACTTCCCAGCTGAGTGCCTCCAACGTGTCGCGAATCGGTTTTGCCGTATGTGATGGAGCATTGTCATGAAGAAAAATGACTTTGTGTTGCCTCTTTCGGTATTCTGGCTTTTTTTCAAGCCGCGAACGGTTCAAATCGTTTAATTGTTGTTGATAACGTTTAGTATTAACCGTTTCCTAGATTTTAGCAGCTCATAACAGACCACATCCCTCTGGTCCCACCAAACACAGAGCATCGTCTTTCTGCCAAAGCGATTCGGCCTTACGGTCAATGTGGATGGTGCACCTGGGTCTACCCATGATTTTTTACGCTTGGGATTCTCAAAGTAAATCCACTTTTCATTCCCTGTAACTATACGATGCAAAAATTACTTCCTTTTGTACCAAGCGAGCAAAATGTCACATGTGTTTTTGCGTTTATCCATATGCCTGTCGTTCAACTCATGTGGTACCCATCTACCGGTCTTCTGAATCTTTCCCATCTGTCGTAGCCGATTGGAAACAGCTTGTTGACTAACGCCCAATTGCTCGGCGAGTTGTTTTTGTGTTTGCGAATCATCTTCGTCCAACAATGCATGCAATTCCACATCTTCGTTTTTTTTGGCGGCTTTCCACGTTCCTTGTCGGCATCATCGAAGTCACCACTTTTGAAACGCCAAAACCATCGTTCACACGTATCTTGCAATGAAGCATATTCACCATAAGCTTCTCGAAGTAATCGGTATGATTCAGCAGCAGTTTTCTTCAAATGAAAACAAATTAAATGAACAAAAATTAATGCTGTCCGCGAATGCTCTTTGTTCGGTATAAATTTCGACATATTGAACCCAACAACACACAATACTATGCACCTATTTTCCAATTTATCACTCATGCGCGTCTGACACTTGTTGATGACACAACAAAATGGCGCAGTGTCAAATCTTTATAGCACAAACTGCATTCGTGCGCCATCTATTATCTGAAATCCGCATTTCATACTTGTACACCTGGTACATGCCCACTTGATTTATTTTTGGAATGATTTCTTTTACGCCTTATCTCAACGATTTTTCCACATTTCGATGTATTACTTTGGAAATAAATGCATGAGAAGTCAGAGACCTAAAAAATCTTTATCGATTTTACCTTGGGAAATAGGTGTACGTGGAGTCAAAAAACTTTCAATAAATAACATAATGTAATTTTGTTTCATTTTACTTCCCAATAGAAGAAGCCTTGTTTTCATGAAAAAAAAATTCTTTCAGGTTTTCATCTCATGTCAGCAGCAGTAGCTCTGTCGCTTGCACGCTGCTTACAACAGTCATGCGTGCGGCTGGGTAGTAGCACCTTGTTGAATCTTAGCGATTCTTTGGAACCTGTGTGAATTACTAGAAAGGAAGGAGAGCAGGGATAATAATAAATTATCAGAACACTGTTTAAGATACACCTTTATCTCGGTTTATTGAACAGAATGACGCGCGTACTATCTTGCATGCGGTCAACAACAGACTAATCAGCTTTGTTCGCCGAGATCGCGGTATTGCACGTCGCATCGAGAGTGGGGATACTCGGCTTATCTAGAAGCCTCGGCTGCACACACACATACGTTGCGTCAAGTACGTTAAGCAAATCCAACACTTCCGCCGCTTACGTGCTTGTCCACACACACACGCATACCCATGCTTTCACGAAGACGCTTAAAATCCTCCTTTGGTAGAGCTTTGGTTAAAATGTCCGCTTTTTGCATTTTTGACGGAATATATTCGATTTTAATTTCGGCGTTTTCGACCATTTCGCGTATGTGATGATATCGGATATCGATGTGTTTAGTTCTTTGGTGGAACTCTGGGTTTTTCGCTAATTTGATAGCGCTCGGATTATCAACGTATAATACTGTGGCACTGTCGCAGCGATATCCGATCTCACTTAACATATTTCTAAGCCACACGGCATCTTTGGCTGCAGATGACGCGGCAACATATTCGGACTCCGTCGTACTTAGAGTGACCATCTTTTGACGACGAGATGACCACGTGACCGGTCCGTTCGCAAGACTAAACATGTAGCCGGTCGTTGATCTTCGCATTTCTAGATCTCCTGCATAATCCGCATCGGAAAAACCGACTAGCTTAGACTCGCTTCCGCCGCTTCGGTACTCGATCCCTAGATCTACTGTACCGACTAGATACGCGAATATTCTTTTCACAGCTTCCCAATGACTAGGATCGTGATTGTTCAGGAACTTACTCACATTGTTCACTGCGAACGCGATATCTGGTCTTGACACGATTGCAAGAAACATTAGTGAACCCACAGCCTCTCGATAAGGCACATCATTCACATCTTCATTCGCTTTTACCGGATACAATTTCGCATGACGATCCGTCAGTACACTCAACTCGTACGCTTCGCTCATGTTAAATCTCTCAAGGATACGACGGACGTATCCACTCTGATGAATAAACACCGATTTTCGAGCTCGATCGCGATCTATTTGTAAACCTACGAAACCGCTTCCGTCGCCCAAAGTTATCTCGAACTCTTGACTTAAGAACGATGTTATTTCCTCGAGAACATTTCTGTTTTTGCACGCAATAAGCCCGTCGTCTACAAATAACGCGAGATGTACCTTCGATCCCTCATACTGACCGGTATAGACACATTTGTCTGCGCTCGTTTCCTTAAAAATAAATTGCTTCAGAAAACCACTGAATTTACGGTTCCAGCACCGTGGTGCTTGCTTCAAACCGTAAAGAGACTTATTAAGCTGACATACTACACTCGAAGCACCTTTCATTTTCTGATTACCGTCGAACCCCTCAGGAACCTCCATGTGAATCTCCTCTTCGAGATTGCCGTACAGGAACGCTGTCTTCACGTCGAACTGTACAAGTTCGAGGTCTTCCTAGGCGACGAGTGCTAGCAGCACGCGTAGAGAGTCGTACCTCACCACCGGCGAGTACGTCTCGGTGTAGTCTATTCCTTCTCGTTGTTGAAAACCTCGCGCACACAGGCGAGCTTTGTATCGATACACTCGTCCCGTTGGGTCGACCAGTTTCTTGAAAACCCATTTTGAGTCGATAGTCTTCTTGCCGGCTTCCTTTGGAATAATCGTCCAAGTGTTGTTCTTCTTGTGAGCCGCCAGTTCCTCTTTAACAGCGTCAATCCATTTCGACGCGTTTTCGCCGCTGATCGCTTCTCTGAAGTTTGCCGGTGTTTCGTGGACTGCTAAGTTTAACTCCCACTCTGGACCGTACCTTACTGACCGTTTTAAAGTCGCTCGGTCTCGGAGACGACGAGGCTCGACAAGCGGCAGCTGTTCCTCGGCATCGTCTGGAGCTTCTTCCGCCCCTTCATTACCGACTGCTGGCACCGCCGGTGCGTTACCGACCGCAGGTTCCATTAACACGTCTTGCGCTCGATCTTCCTGCGCTGGCTCCTCATTGTCTAGGCCGAGTCCTCCCACAGAAAACGTCAGCTTATCGATCTTTGTGTCGACCGGCGACGGCTTCACTTCACTTCGTTTTTCATTGAACACGACATTACGCGATACCATTATAGCTTTCGTCTCGGGATTGAACACTCTGTAGTTCGCGGAATCCCCTTCGTACCCGACGAATAACACCTTTTTCGACCTTGCGTCGAACTTCCTCGTGAATTGTTTAGGCACATGTACGAAAGCTTCGGACCCAAACACTTTAGTGTGGCTCAAATTGGGCTTTTCTCCCGTCCAGATCTCATACGGCGTTTTCTTTCCTCTTCTATCCGATGACAGCAAGCGATTCTGAAGATATACGGCCGTGTTTACGGCTTCCGCCCACAGAAACGTCGGTAAACTCTTTGCCTTCAGCATCGTACGCGCACAATCAACGATGGTGCGATTATCTCGCTCGGATTTGCCGTTTTGTTCTGGCGTGTACGGTGCACTTGGCTCGAGTTTTATCCCACGCGACGATAAGTACTGGCGCATCTTCTCGTTAACGTGCTCGCGACCATTGTCGGAACGTAGCGTCTTCATCGGCCTCCCAAACTTGTTCGCGACCAGTCTCTCGAAGTCTCTGAAACGCTCGAACACTTCCGACTTTTGCTTGTGGAAATACACATACCGAAACCCGAACGCGTCGTCGATAAACGTTATAAAATAACGCGCTCCTCCAGGCGAGGTCTCCGACATCGGCCCGCACACGTCGCTATGAATGAGTTCACCCGGCTTCGTGTCCACTTCCTTCCATTCTGTTTTAAAGGGCAATTTAAGCGCTTTGTCTAGTTGGCACGCATCACAGAAGAAATCTTTCTCGTTGATCACTTTCACTCCTTCTACGAGCTCTTTTCTCACGAGATCGCATAGTGCACGTTGATTCAAATGTCAAAGGCGCTCGTGCCAAACCTTTAGACTCGTTGTCGTCACGTTAGCTTCGCCGACACTTCGTGCACCTTTTACGCGGAAAAACATTCGAAAGATTTCGTTCGACTGCTTGACGCCAGTCGCCGCAACCTTGCCTCTGTCCAACAAGTCCACCGAATCACCCGCGAATCTCACTTCGAAACCTCTCGAGGTACATACACCAACGGAAAACAGATTACTACGCACGGCCGGTACATAGAGCACGTTATCAAGTCTTGCCTCGTTCCACACGCCATTCACGAGTTTTTCGATTATTATAGTTCCTTCACCGACTATCTCGCAGACGCCATCGTCGCCAACTGATATTGTCATACCTTTGATCGGACGGAACTCTATAAACCACTCGCGTCGGAAAGTAACGTGCCTTGAAGCTCCACTGTCGGTATACCAGATTTCTTTTTTATCCAGTTGTAGCCATCTATTCTTGAGCTCTGCCGACACCCCACTCTGCTGGCTCGAACCTCGATCGTTTCTCCCACTTTCTGGGCCCACTGCCATGAACGCGACAGGACGTGATGATTCACCCTCGATGCCGGCTCCTTTGTTTTGATTACGAGTCGGGCACGCTCTCTCATAATGCCCTTTCTTCTGACAGACATAGCACTTACTGTTTAGTTTCTTTTTCTCGCGTCGTGCTTTCCTTTCTTCTTCTTTGTCCGTTGAGTCTTTTTTGTTCTTCGAGTTTCCGGCTTTTCCATGGTTGATTCTCATTTCTCATTGCCGCAAATGCTGCTATCTCACCTCCTTCAGCTTCCAGTCGACTTTCCTCTTTGATAAGCCGTTCTTCCAGGTGTTCCAGGGTCTGTTGAGCAGGATCGACGCTATCCCAGGCTGTCTGTAACGTGCTGAATCTTGGCGTGAGACTAGCTAACAGCTTCGCCATGATCGTCAAATTTGATACGTTTTCTCCGAGATCCAAGAGCTGCCTTGCCATATTCCGAACCTTAGCAACATGCTGCACGACCGTATCCGTCGAGCTCATTCGATATTCATGAAATTTCTGCAGTAAAACGAGCTTATTCGCTTCTGAATTTTGCTGATGAATCCTTGTGAGTGTGTTTTCCTTTGCAGTGGTGCAGACCAACAAACTCTCGAGTTGTCTGTATTCCATCGCTCTCGAAATGATGTACATCGCCTTTGCGTTGTCCTTCACCCACGTCTTCGCCGGCTATTCTTCAGGCGGTTCTGGTTTCACTTTCGTCCCGTCGACGATCTCGTAAACCCCGCTCGCTCGTAACGTCGCTTCTATTTGAAATTTCCATCCGAGAAAATTCGTCCCATCGAACTTCGGCACGTGCCCCACTGTGAATTCGTCCGGCATTTTCTCTGCAGTCTTTCTCTCGCTCGCGTAACTATATCGATTCTGTAGATCACTCGCGACTAAACAACGACCGGCTTTGTCTCGTGAATCTTTGTTCCCGCCTGACTCTCTCAATCCTTCTAGCAAACTTTTCACACCGGACTCGCTACTGGGCCCATAACCTGTTGAATCTTAGCGATTCTTTGGAACCTGTGTGAATTACTAGAAAGGAAGGAGAGCAGGGATAATAATAAATTATCAGAACACTGTTTAAGATACACCTTTGTCTCGGTTTATTGAACAGAATGACGCGCGTACTATCTTGCATGCGGTCAACTACAGACTAATCAGCTTTGTTCGCCGAGATCGCGGTATTGCACGTCGCATCGAGAGTGGGGATACTCGGCTTATCTAGAAGCCTCGGCTGCACACACACATACGTTGCGTCAAGTACATTAAGCACATCCAACACACCTCTCGGACACTAGTAGCAGCACCTTGGATTAATATAATATAATTGACACTTCAAGGACCTTCTCATCCTGCGCACACATATTTCTGTGCTCACCTACTTGTTAGTGTTATGACCGTGTATCACCAGTGTTTTAATTCTTAAAATAACGGGTTATAAAAATTAGCAGGACTGACACTACACACGATTATACAATTTTAATCGGTTAGTATAAGTCTGAGCAAGGAGTCTGATGTGCAAACGCCATGCGGTGACACCGGTGACGCGCGAACTGATTATGCAGATGCACCGATGAATAGTACAAAATAATTCACAGCTTATTTATAATCTGATGGTCACTGAATTTTTGCTGTTCTTTGAGACAGGTTATTCACAGTTCGAGCACTGAAAACTGAAGAGCTGAGCGCATACGTTACACAAGGTGAGACGTACCGAACCGCCAGATTTTGGTTGCAAGATAATTCTCAAACAATGCCAAATCACAGCTATCTGTTTCAGGATGATCTCACTGTTGAGAAGGATACCTGACTCATCGCCGGTCACGCTCAATTCGTCACAAGACATGGAAAATGCGAAGATATTTTGGACGAAGGCTACTCAATCGACATTTTTTCTCATACGAAATTTAAATGTTGCCATTGAATTCATCGCTGTCTTGTACTCATGCCTTCACTCGGCCGACAGCACACGTTGACAACCAAGGTTTCAATCGAGTTAGAGGTCGTCTTCTCAATCAACGCTTACATATGAGGGGAAACATACAGCTATGCTGCCTCGTGACTCATAACTGTCCTCGCTTATCATTGAACACGCTCACAGACGTACACTACATGGAGGTACTCAGTTCACAGTGACGCAAGTAAGACAAACTTATTGGATCATCAGTGGAAGGGCTCCAATGAAATCATATATTTTGCGTTGTGTTGTGGACGCTCGGTGAGGGAGATGCATGCTTATAAACTGATGATATGATATAACGTATGTTGTATGCCTAGTCGAAAACCAGTCCAAAGGTTAAGTTAACCTCCCCGTCAGATCTTCCCTATATGGAAACATACAGACAAATATACAAAAAATTCATTTATGTACGAAACCTCAAAACTATACAAATACAACATTCGAAATCTTCACGTTGAGATAATCTCAATCACTTATTCTACATTACCAAATGTGACGCGGGCTATGCTCGCATCTTCCAGCGACGAGTTACGTTAGCATACAGCGGAATACTACAGGTCCCGCTATAAGACACTACGGTTCTCTAGCATAATTGCAAATCCTGTAGAGGTGCCATTGATTCCGCCAGAGGTCGAAGTCGCCATTTTTCACCTAACAGAAAGAAGAAACCATTAGTGAAGTATATCAATAAGTAGCTAAGGAATAGACAGGGATGAAGAGAGGTTATTTTAGTTCAAAATAGATGACAGACCAGAAATTAAGTCACTTGTTACACATAGCCACCGATCGTTGGCCTTGCAGTTACCAAGGAAGGAAGGAATACGACGATCAGCCAGGTTCTCTCAACCACGCGAGATACCATTTGAGGAAATTCGACACGGACGTCAAGTTTAAATTGTTTATACGTTTCATGCTGGACTTGTCACACAAGCCACGGGTCAACGTAACTATCAGACGGCACGGCTAGCTGTTGAACAGCTGACCAGTTTTCTCGTACTCCTGGTTTAGGGAGATGAAAATGGAAGGATGTCTGGACCATTTTCCTATCCGAAGGCAGGTAACACCTACATGAAATTACGCATTTCTACTGACTGTAATGTGGAGGACAATCGATGTACACCAATATGAAAATCACGTATTTACATAAATGAGACATGGAGCGGTACACCCCATGTGTCGATAGTATCCGCCATTATGCGCCATTATGCGAAGTTAACAAAAGCGGTTTTACATACAGGTGTTGAAACCACGGTCTAATATACAGGTCTTGAAATGAAGGTACTGGTGGTGGTTCGTTATGTGACCGAATGATTACTTCGACTTGTGGCAACAAGAACCGCGCAGTGATACAGGTAGAGGACATGCGTTACACATATGAAATTCTAACCTTTTCATGCGCATATGTCACCTGTGGTATGTACATATATATATATATATAAACATATATATATAAATATTCATTAAGATTTTAAATAAAACATATATAATTAAATAATTAAGGAAGAGGAGGATGAAATACTACACTCTGCTCAAAAATATGTTTTTTATTGATTCGCTTCTTTCTTCTGTATAGTTTCCATCATTTTTATGCAGTGATTACATCTCTTTCGTTTTGAGATCAAACTGCCATTATCGTTTTGATACCGAGCAGTGAAGATCAAATATCCAGGGGATAGCTGACGCATCGAGTCAAGGGCGCACGTATGGGACCTAAAATGTATATCCGAGATAAAGTAACATCAATTAAAAGGTACAAGTGTTAGCGAAAACAAGTTAGAAAACGAGTTAATGATGATCTTATGATATTATATTATACAATAGTATACTAATATTTACAAAAATGCAAAATGAATAAACTTACTTCGACAATAATCCGACCCTTTCAGTCGTGTTTGGTCCACTTTTTCAGAATGAAATGTTGTTCAAAATGGTTTCACAAACGAATTGTGTCTGTTTCAGATTAACGATGCCTGGAGCAGCTACTCACTTTTTTGTTGTTTAGTATTCAATGGCACTTGAAACAACGAAAAAACAGTTTGGCTAATGTTCGTTTTCCCATTGCATATGTCAGAACCGCGCACGGCTTTGTCATATTCAATCATGCAATCGTCGTTAATTTGTGTACCGAAAATGTACGTAAAAAATTTGCACTTTCAGCGATCTTGACAGTTTTGTTGGTTTTGTAAGGTTATTAAGGTAGCGTGTTGGTTTTGTATTGCATCCGTAGATTACAGCGCCACACAGTTTCGATGTCACTCACTACTGTATATAAGACCGTGGTTGAAACGATTGTGATGGGGATGGTTCGTTTGAAGTCCGAGGAATTATTTTGCTGCGATATATTTTTGCGATAAACCTAACGCAGAACGCATCAGTTAAAAATCCTACATTTTTTGTTTTTTAATACGACAGAAAATACGTCAATTCAAGTGACTCTCATAAACCGTTTTTCGAGAAGCAATTTGATTTAGCCGCGCAATAATGAATTCACAGTGCAACGGCTGTATATACGATGCAATGTTTAGGCATTCACTCTTCTAAGAGGGGGCCTATTGATTTCTCCTTCTTGAAAGTGTCTCGTCGGTCGTCCGTCCGAAGTAGTATCTCAGGAACTACTGAACCGATATGATTCTCCTTGATAGGGTTTCTTCGTTTGGGTATAATTTTATGACGCATGGAGTTTAGATCCATTTGGCGCAGGCGAAATTTGGAATTCCTAAAAAAAGTAGTGATTTTTAGATTAAAAAAAATTATTTAAGAAAAAAATACTTACCAAACGGTTCAAGATCAAGCCATTCATCCAACGAGGTAACCCGTGGAACGCCAAGAGATATCGACCTGGCCAAAAACAGTTAAACACCAATAAATAAATAGAACCGAGTGTTCACTTCACCACATAAAGCTGTCACGATTTTGGCGCGGAGGCCCCACCACCACGTAACGGCACTCCACAATTCCGGAAGAATGCACGAACACAATGGATATACGAAACCAGGGAGAAACAACACCAAACGACCGAAAACGCGAATTTTCACAATACGCGGATCGAGCAGACGCGAGGCAAGCATGCGCCCGTCAATTATTAGTTAGGCACGGAGCGACGACTTCATGCGTCCGCCCGCATGTCTAATGCAGGCACTCACAGCGGCCTAGAAATAACCGCATCTAGACGGGAAATCCAGTCGAGGCAACACACATGTGACATTTTGCTCGATCGGTACAAAAGAAAATCGTTTTTGCATCGTATAGTTACAGGAGATGAAAAGTGGATTTATTTTGAGAATCCCAAGCGTAAAAAATCATGGGTAGACCCAGGCGCACTATCCACATCGTCCGCAAGACCGAATCGCTTTGGCAGAAAGACGATGCTCTGTGTTTGGTGGAACCAGAGAGGCGTGGTCGATTATGAGCTGTTAAAACCTGGGGAAACGGCTAATACTAAACGTCACCAACAACAATTGACCGATTTGAACCGTTTGCTGCATGAAAAAAGGCCAGAATACCGAAAGAGGCAACACAAAGTCATTTTTCTTCATGGCAATGCTCCATCACATACGGCAAAACTGGTTCGCGACATGTTGGAAGCACTTAGCTAGGATTCGTAGATTCGGTTTATAGTTCTCGTAGCCTAGGCTTATTGCTTCAACGTTATTGCAGTCCAGGTCCATCGCTTTCTAGCTTCAGTAGTCCAGGTTCATTGCTTCTCACTTTCAACTATCGAAGTTCATAGTTTTGATAGGATAGGTTAATCGTCACGCTGTTTTAGCAGTCCAGCTTTAACATTAAGAACCTTCAGCAGTTCAGATCCATCGTTCTATAGTTCTCGCAGTCCAGGTTCATCGGTTCATAGTTTTGGCAGTTCATGTTCATTGCTTTATAGTTTCGATAGTCTATGTTCATTGGTTCATTGTTTTAGAAATCCAGATTTATCACCTCACACCTTTAGCAGTTCAGGTCCATCTTCATAGTTGGGGGTAATTCTCCACCATTCTAGCCACTATTTTTCGTGACCATCCCCGAATTCTTTTTTAACTTTGCGAGTTTATAGTAATAATTCAAAAGACCTTTTGTGAATTATTTTAGATTTTTTAATCTAACGGTTTCGATAATGAAGAATGTTTTTTATGTAAACATATCTTTAAATATATAAGTTTGAGAAAAAAAATTATCTAAGGTAAAAGTTGTAGTTTCTTATCATTTTTTCGATTAATTTTTTTCCTTATTTAAAAAAATTATTTAAAAAATTAAAATACATAAGAAAATCGTTCAAGAAAAACAATTCAGAAAAAGATTCGGTAAAAAAATCGCCAGAATGAATTTATCTAGGGTTCTGGACTAAACAAAACCGATGCAGTAAAATAAATAAAATCCTAAAACTAGGGGTGGTAACCAATGTCTCGTAGACTCAATCTCTCGAATGGCTTTTTTTCAACAGGAACGACTGATGCAATTTGTCAAAATGCAATCTCTTGAAGAGATTGAGTCTTCGAGACATTGGTTATCACCCAAAATTAGAGTGGCCTCTTTTGTTATCTCAAAAAGTTCGACAGTATAATAATTCTCGAAGTAACAATAAGTCACAAATAACCAGTTCAACTGGAAAACGATTTGCAATTGAAAAAAAAAGCAAGAGCGATTTTTTCGTGAAAACCGATAAAAGAAACTCGAAATTAAGATTTAGCGTTATTCGAAATCTTTACATCTCTTGGCCGGTGAGATCGATTATCCAAAACAAGGGAAACTTGCTGTTGCTCGACTGTTACCACGAATAGGTGGATGGACAGATTCATGGCAAGTGTAAGTGTCGTGTGTGTGTGTGATTTTCATTGTAAAGGTTCTTAGGATTAAATTTGGTACAAATGAGTCAAGTAGTTTTATCGTATTTCGAATTTTCTAAAAAAATGGTTGTTCGTGCTCTATCACGCCCACATTTGGAAATAGCAGGAATATCTTTTAATGAAAATGATTATCGAGACAATTAACTTTACAAATCTCTCTCGTTTTTATTATTGATTGTCATTGAAACAAAAACTAAAACTTCAGACGCCTTCTCACAAATCATGATCTGATCGAGCGGAAATTTTCTACCAAGATTAACTAGAATTTATAGGTATACTGGGACTAAATTTGTCGAGAAACGGTGGAAGTACTCAAACTTTCTTTGTCCGTTATTACTTCACTTAGCCGTGAAATATAGGGGATCGGCAAAGTGCAAACAGCGGTAAAAGAAAAAACGTGTTTACTCACGAAAGGGAGGCTTATACAAGAAGAATGGAGAGATGCTAGTCGAACACTTGCACGTTTCTGTGTTGCATTTTTTGTGTCAACACAAAATAATCGATAGCTTTTCGGGAATTATACATTTTTAGCAATTTTCTTGACAAAATTAAAAAAAATATTCAGCGAAACATCACGTTTATAAGGTTTTTAAAATGATCATAAATTCGATTGAAAAGAAGATGGAATATTACAACTTTTACCTCAGATCATATTTTTTTGCTACCTATATTTTTTGTGCTATGTTTACTTGAATCAAATACAGAATTTCGGAAACGGTTGGATTAAAATATCTGGAATAACTCACTGTCTTTTCAGCTAATAGTGCAAAATAACAATGTTCCAACAGTTTCTAGGGTGGTCACGAAAAAAGTGGCTGAAGTGGTCGTGAATTCCCCTGGTATGCTTCATAGTTCTCGCAGTCCAGAGCTTCATCGTTCCTAGTCCTTGCAGCTAGGTCTATTGGTTCATAGTTCTCGCCGTCGAGGTTTATTATTTCATAGTTCTCGCACAGCACAGGTCAATCGTTTTATAGCTTCAGTAGTCCCGGTTTCTCGATGAATTTTCTTAATAGTTTACATTTATCACTTACAAGGAAGGATAGTTTGGTGTCCCCCTCCGATTTTGATGAAACTCACGTATGATGTAGAGCATCGAAAACTAAAAGACACGTACTTTTTTTATCAGCGGAAAAAACATTTCTAAGGGGTGAAATCGCCCTTATGAAACAAAAACCAAAATACTCCTCATTGAAGACAATAAAAATTCCATGTGAAGTTGAAGAAAAAAATTCATTTGCAGAGGTGAAACTGCATAATCACCTCTAACTTTGAAGGGCGATTTCACCCCTTAGAAATGTTTTTCCGCCGATAAAAGAAAATACGTGTCTTTTAGTTTTCGATGCTCTACAACATACGTGAGTTTCATCAAAATCGGAGCTGGACACCAAACTATGCTTCCTTGTTAGTAGTTTTATAAGACCAGGTTAAATGCTTCATAGTTCTAGCAGCTCAGACCTATCGGTTCATCATAACTGCAGCCTAAGTACATCGTTTTATAGTTCTCGCAGCCTGGGTTTGTTGTTCAATCGTTTTTGTAGTCTTCATAGCTTCACTAGTCTAGCTTCATATTAGGTACACAACTTTGTTTCCGCCGTTTTTTTCCGAAATTCGAGGCGTTATTGTAAAAAACTGGTTATTCATTTATGATTTAAAGTATTGTCCATCGTTGGCCACTACTTTCTCCCACCTTTTAAAGTGATTCATGAATCGATCCAATTCTTTTACTTCTTCAGAAGACCGGAAGTACTGGTCAGCCAGGTCGTGTGCCATTGATCGAAACAAGCGATAGTCAGAGGGAGCAACGTCTGGAGCATACGAGGTTTGTTCAAAAAGTATGGCGAATTTTGTGTTTGTTCAGCTCCTCCTTCGATGCCGTCTTTATCGCTTCAATCGTGGCGTAGCGTCGTCCTTTCATGGGCCTCTTCAGTTTTGGGAACACGAAAAAGTCACGGGGGCCAGGTTTGGGGAATACGGTGGCTGCGGCATCATTAGAGTGTTTTTTTGGCCAAAAATTCGCAAAATTCGCAAAATTCGCAATTGAGCAATTTTGGCACGAATTTCGCGGCGACCCGTCTCATGCCTAAATCATTGGTAAAAATCGAGTAGCACGAGCCAATCGATATGTTTAGGTCCTCAGCAACTTCTCTAACGGTGATTCGACGATTGGCCAATATTATTTTCTTCACTTCATCAATGTTTTCGTCTGTTGTTGATGTGCTCGGGCGTCCGGCACGCTTTTCGTTGTTCACATCTTCTCGGCCCTCTGAGAATATTTTGTACCACCGATAAACGTTGCTTTGGTCCAAGGTAGCTTCACCATATGCCACAGTCAACATTCGGAATGCGTCCGCGCACTTAATTTTGTTTTTCACGCAAAATTTGATACAGATTCTTTGATCCATTTTTTGGAATAGGCAAAAATCGAAGACAAGCCAAAACACGTCCAACCAAAATAGCTGTCAACAATTAACTAAACATTCAAAATGACCGACATTGTCAGCATAAGTGAGGGACATGAGTACCAACCTGACGCCATAAAAAAATCGAAAATCGAATATACGTAGCCCGCGAAAATTCAAAATTCGCGATACTTTTTGAACAGACCTCGTAAGGCGGGTGGGGTAAGACTTCCCATTTCAACGTGTCCAAGTACGAGGGTTGGCTGAAAAGTTTCCGACCTCAACATTAAATAGCAGCACTCATCAACAAACGTGAGGGAGTGTATTAGCGTATGCGTTGAAAAGTACTGACCAAAATTTCAGCCATTTTGGACGCGCAGTTATTGTTTGACAATCGTTTCGGTGAGTCGATGTGAGTGTTTTTGTGAAAATAGAAAAAATCGAGTATCGAGCTGTCATTAAATATTTATTTTTGAAAGGCAATACGCCTACGCAAATCAAAGACGAGTTGGACCCTGTGTACGGGGACTCTGCACCATCATTGACCACCGTGAAATTTTGGGCAGCTGAATTGAAACGTGGCCGTACCAGCTTGGTTGACGATAAACGTTCGGGACGGTCAAAAACTACAACCACTGACGATAACTTCGCTCAAATTCATCAAATGGTGCTAGACAACCGTTGAATTAAAGTTGGACAGATAAAAGAGGCTATGAATATGTCCAAAGAACGTGTTTGTCACATATTGAATCCGGATTTTGGCATGAGAAAGCTGTCCGCGCGTTCGGTGCCGCGGTTGCTCACTTTGGACCAGAAATGTGTTCGAACGAATATTTTCAACGCTTTGTTGGTGAAGTATAGTGTAACGGTATTAAGCGTTAACATTACCCTCAAAAGGGCTTGCTCGGACTCGAGCAGGAAGGAAAGTAATTTTAGGCTTTTGTAGTAGGTAGAAGTAGGGTTTATTCAAAGAAACAGATAAAAATTGTGTGATACATCAGAAAATAAATAGAAAATTCAATTATCTAACCCTTTTTTCTCGGTATTATGGCTACCTCGCGCCTTACATTCAAAAATGACACACGAGTGCATTTATAATCGTGTCCGCGGGTGAATTTAGAGAATATGTTTTATAATTAATATGGGCTATGATATGAGAGAGAACGTTGATAAATAATATATTCCTAATGTGAAAGTATCCTTTCACTCAAATTGATTTGACAACAGAAGGATAAACGCCGCTTGATAATTTCTATCTGTTCGTCACGATCCCTAGGTAAAGGCTTAGCATGCCCACTGTCGGTACCTAACCGGCTGTCGCTTGATTTTACCGCTGAGTGGTTCAATTTCCAACGCTACAGGCCCGTTGGTGGGAGTGGATATATGTATTTTTTAAAGGTCGACTTACGCGTCCACCCGACCGCCGCTACGATCTGGCGTCGGTGGGATGCACTCTGGGTGCATGCGCAGCTACTTGATCTCCCAGGGCCGTACCCTGTGCATTTATCGCCTTTTTATATTCTTCTTTTTATCTACGTTTATATCCCTACCCAATTTTTTATGCTCATATTATTTATAGGCCTTTGCTTTACTGATAGTTATATTCCGCATTTTAATGAGTCGTAATTATTTTAGTTTTCGAAAGCCTAGCCCGTGTATTTGGCTGTCCTCGGCTGCCAGAGTGAGAGAAAGAGAGACAGAAATAGATCGCTCTGTTGTTGTTTGGGTCAGCGGTGCGTTGGCCTCGAACGCAGCACCGGCTCAGCTGCTTCCCGTCAAATATGTATGTCGGGTACCACAGCTGGGCTCTCTTGGTACCAGTGCGGCTACACCTAGCGAGGGTTGGCTGCTCTTCCTTCCTGGACTTCTGCGTTGGCGGGACCTGCAAACAAAACTGTTCCACGAATGCCGAAATTCTGGTTTTTTTATACCAGAATCCCCTCCAGTTGGCCCATGCTTTCGGTATAACTATAGTTGGTAGCGGTCCTGTAGCCCATCTCCCTGTAGCCCACTGGTAGCCTTGGTACTTTTTGAAATTAGTCGTTGGTTTTTAATTCTCTTACTGGTATCTTTCAAACGAGTAACGGGACTTTGTCTTCGACGTACCGGCCTAATGGTGTGAGTGACGCTCGGTAGCAGTGCTTTGTTGTGTGCGTCCCGATCATCGTGAGTTGCCGAGTATAGGCCAGTCTACCTAGTGTGTGTAACGCGCGGTAGCGATGCCTGGTTGTGTGCACCACGCGTTGTAGGATAGCCAGTACGTCGCAATAGGCGCAATAAATCAGAGTTTTGGCGCCGGCTAATTACTGTTGATGAAACTTGGATATACCAATACACCCCAGAATCGAAAATAAAGTCGAAACAGTGAACTGCCAAGAGGGAACCGGCTCCAAAAAAGGCAAAGGCTGTTCTTTCGGCTGGGACAGTGATGGCAACTGTTTCTGGGATAGTCAGGGAGTTATCTTAATCGATTATCTTCAAAAAGGGAAAACCATTATAAGAGAAATTGCGGAAAAACGGCCACATTTTCAGAAAAAAAATCTTCCTCTACCAAGACAATGTGCCGTCTCACACCTCAGCGGTTGCCATGGCGAAAATCCATGAGTTACGGTTTGAACTGCTTGAACACCCACCTTACTCACCAGATCTAGCCCCAAGCGACTTTTTTTGTTCCCTAAGCTAAAAGTTGCGCTCGGAGGACAGAGATTTTCGTCGAAAGAGAAAGCTATCACGTTCTTAAACAACTATTTTGCAGAGAGAGACGCCGAATACTATTTGGACGGGTTGAAGAGATGAGAGTATCGCTAGGAGAAGTGTATAGAGTTACAAGGAGACTATGTAGAGAAGTAAAAATAAATTTGAAGAAAAAATGTGTTGTATTTTTTTAGGTCGGAAACTTTCCAGATAACCCTCATATGTCTTGACCACTTTCGCAATATGGGTTCGAGCATTGTCATGCTGCAAAATCACTTTGTCGTGTCTCTCGTTGTATTGCGGCCATTTGTCTTTCAATGCTCGGCTCAAACACATTAATTGCGTTCGATAACGATCGCCTGTGATTTTTTCAGTCGGTTTTAACAGCTCATAATACACTACGCCGGGCTGGTTCCACCAAATACAGAGCATGACTTGGAGACGTGAATATTCGGTTTGGCCGTCGACGTGGAAAAATGACCGGGAAATACCCATGATTTTCTACGCTTGGAGTTATCGTAATGAACCCATTTTTCGTCCCCAGTCACAATGCGATGCAGAAATCCCATCCGTCTTTGCCTTTCGAGCAACTGTTCACAAGCAAACAAACGCCGTTCAACATCTCTCGGTTTCAACTCGTACGGCACCTAATTTCCTTGCTTCTGAATCATTCCCATGGCTTTGAGGCGTTTTAAAATTCCTTGTTGAGTCACTCCCAATGATCGTGCTAATTCTTCTTGACTTTGACACGTGTTGTGATCAAGAAATGCCTCCAATTCTGCATCTTCAAAAACCTTCTCTCTTCCACCGCTATGCCGGTCTCCCACGTCAAAATCACCGTTCTTGAAGCGTTGAAAGCACTCACGACACGTTCTTTCACTAATAGCGGCCTGACCATAAATAGTTGAGAGCATTCGATAAGCCTTAGCGCCAGATTTCTTCATATTGAAGCAGAAAATTAAAACCTCCCGCAAATGACGAGAATTTGGCTCGTAAACTGACATTTTTTATCGAAAACAACTTTATGATACAGACACAAATCGACTAATGTTTCTAAGGGGTTATGTTGACAGATGCCTAAGTTTATTGCATGACGTCTATGATCTATTTATTTCGACAACTACTTACCTCTAAAGCTATCTATAGGAAAACGGCGGAAGGAAAGTTGTACACCTAATAATTTCTCTATTTCGGTAATCTACCCTAGCGGGTTGTGCGAGCCAAAATTTGATTGGTAATTCTAAACTGGTAAAGTCGAAAAATTCGTCTCAAGTATTGACTGGCAACCAATTTTTCCAGCATTGGACTGAAGCGATTTTGGTTGGACTTTACATGAAAAGTCGCCACCAATCAAAATTGGAGACGATTTTTTCGACTTTACCAGTTTGCAAAATCGCACAACCCGCTAGGGTAAGTTCATCACTTCGTAGTTTTGGCAGTCCAACCTCATAACCTTATGATTTCAATTGAAACTTGATGTAAGAGCCTATATCTTTTTAAATTAATATTATTGAAGCAGAGTCTATTTAATGCGGTATTTAAAAAAGCGGGATATCTCGCTTCTGCTACGCTTCTGTTGTAACGTTGTTTGTATGAACTTATAGAAAAACCCCATTATATAATACTTAAAATTACTCAGCATGAATTAGTGTCAAAATGAGTATGTTTGTTTATTACATGATTTTATATGATCAAAGTTTACGAGAGGTCCGTTTATAAAAACAGAGACACTCGAACGTCGTATTTGAATTGGAATGCTGTTTCTATGAAACTTGATAAATAATACCTCGAGCTGTTAATTTGTGGAGAGCCAACTGAAGTAAATTGCCAATGAAAAGGAATTTAAACAATTTTTTGTAGTTGCAAAAGCTTGCTCCGCTGCACCAATAGCAATTTGCTGTATTCTTAAGAAGGTATCTCGCATATGCCGCGGTTCAATTATAACGTTGTTCCTATGAAGCTTAAAAAAATAAAACTCTAACATATTAAAAATGACTTAGCATATTGAAACTACACTGAAACTCCATACACACACAGAAGCGTGCACGCGCGCATGGGCAGTCTTCTAAACCAATTTTCTTTGTGTTTAGACAATTTTAAGTATTCAGGCATAAAAGTCCAGAAAAAATGTTTTTTTTTATGAAAACGAAGATTCCACTATGAAGCAAAAATGTTCATCAAGGTCTGAATGTACGAAGTGATGAAGTTAAACTCCTAAAACTATGAAGCGATGAACCTTGACTGCTTGAACGATAACAGAATGAACTTAGTCTACTGAAGCTAGGAATTCATATAAGCATATATGCTGCTGAAAGTATGAAGCGATCAACTTGGACTCGTAATGAACTTTAAGAACCTAATCAGAACGTAAAGAATGAAACTATTAATCTGAACTATTAAAACTAGTGTTACAAGGCCTAGACTACGAAAAATACAAAGTAATGAACGTGGACATGCAACAGGAGCACGAACATACGATACCGAAGTTGTTAATTCGAACGCTCCAAAGACTTTGTTGATATAGATGTAGCTAAAGCCTACCTGTTCATTCATAATTTATTAATTCTATATGGAAAAATATATTTTACTGCTTGAGTCAGAAATACTATTACATAGAAATCCTTGACAAATGCATCAATGAACAGTAGAGCTACTGTTCAAGCGACGCCCAATGCTTATTAAGAGCTCTCCAAAACGTCAAAAAAATTTGTTGACATTGCTTTTCCGGTATGTTTTGCGCCCGGAGTTAATGGCGCGGACCGTGTATCAGACAGAGAACGCCTTTGTTTGTTTCTATTGCACGGACATTTCTAGAATTCCTATAGACAGAGTCCTAACACCGTATGCTTGGCCGCCATGTTTCTGCAAGAAACTGGCAGTGTAACGCCATCACACGCACGCGAAAGTGTGTTCAGTTGTGGACACAATCGTATATACGATATTGCACAAGAATTGCGCAACCAATCAGAAATCGCTTCGACATTGTCCAGGCTCTGTCTCTAGGTACTCTATATACTTCTAGATCGCAGCGAGCCTAGCGGTCGTACCATGAAATTCAGATTCTGTCAGCTAAATCCGGCATGGCGGCTTACATGGATCTGACAGAACAAATTTCGTTCAACCCGTCACGGGTAGCTGGTATTTGCAGAGGATCGATAAGGATTTCTACTTTCTTGTTTTTAATTAAGAAGTGTTTTGAGGTGGTGAATGGAGTCGAGTAAAACCGATACTCCCTTTTATTTATATCGAGGGGAGAGGTTAGGCTTGCCAACGATTAGATCATCCACACCTTTGACAGCTGATTCCAATTTTACTGATTTCTATCTTTCAGGACTTGAACCCCGCCGCTACTAGGACTTGGAACTCTTTTTAGATTGGATATCTTTGTCTGAAGATGGTGTCTCTGACAAATGTTTGCTTTTCCTGGTTCCTCTGCAGTTTTTTGAATGTCCATTCGTGTGTGTTGACGCACTCAGCATTAAATTACAGTGCAAATACATATTTTGAATATCCTAGATTATTTGGATGTGCCGTCCAGAACCATAATTACTTTTCCAAGAGGTTGTGGGTCCTAGTGAAATTCAACGTGTTTTCTATTGTAGTTTTGACTGTGAAATTAAAGCCAAAACTGCTTTTTTTTGTACTCTACTGGAAACAACAATAAAATAAAAATTGTTAACTATTGCAGGTTAAGTACTACGAGGAGCTATGCTATGGTATTGCAATGCAATACCAAAACTACTTTTTCTTAGTAGTATGTGCATGCCCACTTGATCTTGATCCGTAAGCCGTTTCAAAAGCTATTGTGTTTTTGGTTGACATATGCAGACAGACAGACAGATGGATTGTTAGAAATTATTCAACATTTTGTTTTTTATTTTTGACACTCAAAAAATCTATGTTTATTAATGTTACATCCCGGATTTCGTAAAGCGGACCCAATCAGAGAATAATTATCTTTGTTTTAAGCTAGAGTGCCGTGGCTCGGGATGAAAGTAGTCTGGTGATCGGGGAGTTAAATTAAATCTATTTTGACCCAAGCGTTTTAACACGAAATTAATATCACAATAACAGTTTAGACATATAGTCCAGTGTAATGTAGTTAACAATCAAAGATTGATCTGTGAATGTCTGAATTTATTGCATCGTTGATGTAACATAGCTAGAAATACTGGTTGACGGATGTAGTAGTACTTTGAATCTATGTTTTTATATGAAAGTTATGAATTTCCGTGACCATATTGAATAATAAAATTGATTACAAGGGCTAGCCATGCGTTTTGATAATCGAAAATGAACTGCTTGAAACAATGAAAAAAGTAGTGCTAGAGGGACAGTACAATCATAGGGAGTGATTAGCTATCAAAGACGAGCTGCATCCTGTCGGTCAGTGTGGGACTGATGACATAAGCAAAAGGGTACATACCCAACAGTTACACGCACTACTGGATTAATGTTTGCAATATTAATAACTGAAATCGAATAATTTGAATGTAATTTAGTAATTTATACGGACGTAGGTTTGTCTTTTACATACTCTGTACATGATGAGAAAGTGTAAATTCGATTTTGGATAAATTACATATCAAACATCTCAAACATTATTACACATGTGTAAAAAGTTTTATTTAATTTTCTGAAAA
Organism: Cylloceria caligata; assembly: GCA_963942595.1. NCBI lineage: Eukaryota > Metazoa > Arthropoda > Insecta > Hymenoptera > Ichneumonidae > Cylloceria > Cylloceria caligata. The sequence goes on from OZ012708.1 coordinate 12,155,508, forward strand.
TTTACGAATGTGAGAACAGTTACAAATGAAAGAATTCTGACTTAGTAGATTTTTACCAAATACAAAATACCTAAAACTTAAATGTTACATTAGTTATGTAAAAAGTTTTAAATCAATTGTTCAAAATTTGGGCGAATCAGAGCGACTACGACAATTTTTTTTCAAATTTTCGACGTCCTGTTACTTTATTGTTAAAAAAAAGCGATTTAATTCGGAAGCTGAGCATTTCAAGGTGGGATAGTTTTTGCTAATATTTTAAAAACATTTAAAGTGCTCTACTTATATATATTTCATGGGTTTGAATCTTTCAACTTCTTAATATTACACACACACACATATACACACCATTCAGAAGTTTTTTCTAAACCATCTATCTGGAGTACTCAGATAATTTTTAATATCTTTATAGTAAAATCCAAATAAAAAAGTTTATAAAATGTATATGTGGAAGCAAATATTCGCACACTCCTCATAACCTTACATAAATTTCTGGTCGGATACAAGCAGCAAGTAAGAATAGAAAAGATTCTTCGTAGAGGAAGCTTTTTCTGAAAGGTGGAAAATAATGAAGAAGCGCCTGAGCTACCAAATTCTGCTAGTAATTATATGAAATAAAGTTTAACAGAATTTGAATAATAAAGAAATTTTATAATTCAAAATGCTCTAAAATCACATTGCTTTAATATATTTAAACGAAAATTGTAGCTAATAATGACAAGTTATTGCGTAACTAGTGTGAACTTTTCTTAATCGATTGCTGAAATCATTCTCAAATTTCAGACCTTTTATTCTGTAAGCTATAGCAATATTGAATTAAAAAATTCAATGTTCTATAAAATTTGAGCGCCGTCATCGATTTTGATCAGATTTTATATCAACCATCGATTAACAACTTTTTTAGTCCGATGTCTGATACTTTTTTAAATTTATAACAGTAACAGAATTGAAAATCCCTCAAAAACCGAACTCCGAAATTCAATATCGAGCCCCGCTCAATGTAACTTCACCTTCGTCAAAACATTCAATTAAATTGATCAAAGTTTACGGAAATTAGAATAATCACTCTGATGTCGTGAAAATTCAAAATTCCATTAAATCTTAACCTCTTTATAGACTTGGCTTGCATCCAATACTACCCGTCCTTAAGTATAACTTTATTTGTAAAAAATATATTGGGTCGTGCGGAAAGTAATTTCGTTTTTTCCCAACAGAAGACTTAATTGTATTTTGCACAACCAACTTCACACTTAAGCCACATAATCATATGTATTTTGACAGCTGATATAGCAAGGCTTGCTTGTAAAAAAATTCAATTGATTCTGCACAGTAGTTTTTGGTTGATACCCTTTTAAATATGGAAAGTAAAAAACAGCATTTTCGGCATATTTTACTTTTTTTACTATAGAAAAGATAAAAATTCTGTTCAAGCAAGAAAAAAATTATCCGATGTGTATGGGGAAGATGTGTTAAGTGAGCGCCAGTGCCAAAACTGGTTTGCAAAATTTCGAACCGGCAATTTTGATCTCAAAGATGCACCACGTTCTGGAAGGCCAGTTGAAGTTGATGAAGACACAATAAAGGCATTAATTGATGCAAGCCGGCGAATAACAACTCGTGAGATCGCTGAGAGATTAAATTTATCGAATTCGACCGTTCATGATCATTTGAAACAGCTAGGTTTAACCTCAAAGTTCGACATATGGGTTCCTCATCTTCTTACGGAAAAAAATTTGTGCCGTCGCATTGACGTTTGTGATTTGCTTCTCAAACGCCAAGAAAATGATCCATTTTTGAAGCGTATCATCACTGGGGACTAGAAATGGGTTGTGTACAACAATGTTAAGCACAAAAGATCCTGGAGTAGAAAAGATGAACCGGCTCAAAGCACTTCGAAAGCCAATATTCATCAAAAAAAAGGTTATGCTATCTGTTTGGTGGGATTTCAAACGAATCGTTTATTTTAAGCTTCTACCGAGCAACAGAACGATCAATTCTGAAGTGTACTGTCATCAGTTAGACAAATTGAATGATTCACTTAAAGAAAAAAGGCCATAATTGGTCAATAGGAAAGGTATAGTGTTCCAACAAGATAATGCGAGACCACATACAAGTTTGACCACTCGGAAAAATATTTTAGAGCTTGAATGGGATATACTGCTACACCCACCATACTCTCCAGACCTTCGGATTATCATCTGTTCCGGTCTCTACAACATTTTTTAGACGGTAAAACGTTTAATTCAAGTGAGGAGGTCAAAGTCACTTGGATCAGTTTTTTGCCAGCAAAGAACAAAAATGTTATGAGCGTGAAATCACGCTACTGCCAGAAAGATGGCAAAAGGTATTGGATTGAATAAAATATTAATTCACTATAAGAAAATCGTCTTTCATTTTTATAAAAGAAAAAACAAAATTACTTTCCGAACAACCCAATATTTAGCCACATATCTCAAACTTTGCGACAGTTAAAGCGTTCGAGACATTTATCGAAAAATTCGACATTTTATCAAATCTGAACCCTTTAATCGATTGTCGTCAAATTTAACAGCAAACATCCTCGTCTTCTAGCCAATTTGTGTAAGAAGTTTCAACCCGATAGCTGAAAATTTACGAAAGTTGCAGCGAAGACATTTTTTGAAAACTTCAGTAAGCCATAGAATCTGAAGTTTTTGAGAAATTTTTACTGAAATTGCAACAAGTTATTGAGATTTAGTGTTCAACTTATCTGCAAAATCTGGGCACGATTGCTCTAGGCGTGCGCAAGAGGTAACTGTTTAAATGTGTACGGCCGCACGGACACGCGCACGCCGTTCAGACATTTTTTCCAAATGTGATTTTTTGATTATTTGAAACGTTTTCACCACTCTGTCATGAAAATCTGGGGAAAAAATGTGTCATGAAAACAAAGGTTCCTCTATGAGGAAGTCAAAATCATGCAGGTTTCACGTTCTGCATGAGAAATTCTTGAGTAAAAAGGTACGAAAATTTCAATGAAGAACGGGATTAAAAATGAACGGTATTTTTCAAATCACCCTAATGCGCAGTCGTCATTTTTAAGTAAGTTGGCTAGAATTCAACTTGGCTGTGACCCCAAATTCCCCGGTCTCTCCTATCACGCCTGAGAGCAAAGACCGATTTGTTTCTGTCTACTGTACGTTACTATAAGCAAGCAGGGTATATTTTCAGGGTCTCCTTCGATTAACTTCTCCGCAGCAGGAGAGTGCCAGAGAAATGAATGATTCGACACAGGTGGACGCGTGATCGAGTGAGATCATTTCGCGTTACAAATTCGATTACAAACACGCTTATAAATCTTCTGGCTGTCACGAGTGAAGGATCGAATTCTCAAGGAGGGAGGAGTTACTTGTGGGTGTTCGAAAAATAAATGTAAGAAAACTTTTCGTTTTGTAGATGTAGCAATTTGCTAGCCTTAGCACTCTCTTGCCATATTCATCTGTATATAGCATAGGTCTTTTACAGCTACACCGCTGGTAGCTACAACGGAGCAATAAACCAGGGACCGTTTGCATATCCGGCTTATGTTTCCATTGAGTTCCATCAATGTGAATAAACACCGGTACGTGAGGTAGCACCGTGCCGGGCATTAATATGTATTGGCAATAAATCGATATCGATAATTAAAATCTGCGCACAGGTATACATAGCGAGGTGTAGAAGAGGAGGGCTCGACGTGCCTGTGAGCGGCAGTCATAGATACGTATGGTATTACATCGTGGTGGAGAGCCGTCGCCGTGAGCTGCTCGAGCGCTTATATAAAAGTTCAATTTGTTATATGTAACTGCACGAGATGACTATAAATATTGCGTTACCCTTTTTAACTAGGGATCGTAAATCCGAATGATTTATGTTCACGCCGCACGTCGTCCCGAAGAAGAGGGAGAAATAGCTAGCTGGCTAGCTAGAGCAGGGGGTACCACGAGCCACTGTAGCCTGTTGGGTCGTAGCATTGTGACTGTACCAGGATTTTCGAGTCCTTTATCGCTATAGAAAATATACACAGCGCCTTTGCCCTCTCCCCCTGCCGAAATTTTATTCAACTACTTATTTTTTTGCTGACTATGTTGTCCAGTGAGGGAACAGAATTTGTGTAGTGCTTCGTTTAGGAAATATTAAAAACGCCCTATAACGTATTGCCCAAATCTATTTAAATGAAAAATCTGTTCATAAGTGTACCATTAGTAAACCTTCAGATATTTATTTATAAACATTGAATTTTTGTCGTGATTGTCCACTGAACAAATTAAGATTTTATGATGAAATGGGTTTATTTACAATCATTATCAATGGCTATTTTGCGTCATATGACCTTTTTTTATTAACAATTAGAAACTTCTTCAAAGTGTAAAATAAAGCCAGAACATTACAAATACTATACGAGGAACTTGACCCCGTAAAGACGAATTAGGTGAGAAACAACCTGGTGAATTGTTCAACAATCACATAATCATCCATCGATTCACGTTTTTTGCTATTTGTTTAGTTTTTGAAATATTTCAATCATTTTTATTTACATACTCTGTCAACCTTCGATTTTAATATTTATAATTATACAAATATAATTGCCTTAATTATATGTGTGTAGCTAAATTTAATAAAAAAATGTATGCAGGAATAATACTAATCTGGCTTAGGAAAATATCGCTATTATACAAGATGATAGTTTATCATCGAATCATTAATGTGGTGCAGAGCGATCAAGACTGGACAAGAAATGAATGGAACTGTGAGCCTAATATAATAATAGAACATTTCTTTTTTTCTCACAGAGGAAGCTTTATTTACGTGAAATTTTTTTTTCGAGAATGTAGTGTCAACGTACTCATCAGAATGGTTCAAACGTCGGGAAACATGTTCGAAAGAAAATGTTCGAATGTATGTTTGTGTGTGTGTGTGAGGACTTGAACATTTTCTAATCTTTAGCAGAAGCAGAAGAAGTGGCCCTTTCTTCGGTATACTTTTCGTCAGCATTGATGAACGGATTTAGATTTCATGACTTTTCGAATTTTGTCAAAAATGTCTCTAAACTCTCTAGCTGCCGCAAATTTTAGAGCATCGAGCTAAATAGTTCTTTACAAATAGAGTAAAGTTCAAGGATGTTTGTTATTGAATATGAGCCTGAATCTGTAAAGATGAGAGGACTACATGATTTTTAATTTTTCGAAAAATTAACGTTGCGGCTCTAACTTGCCCCAACTATGAGTAATTAAAATCAAATTTTTTTACAGAAATTAACTATTATTTAGCGGTGCAAGATATTTGGTGAAGTTCGATGCAATAAAGGTTTGGATTTTAGAACAATAAAAGTTTTTCAAATTTTAATTGCTTCCACGTTTGAAGCCCTCAACAAAATAAGCTAAAATTTTAGACATGTAAGTGAAAGCAATGAGAAATCTTCGGTGCCAAGATTAGTGAAAATCGACAGAGACGTTTGATTTGTATAGACGTTAGTCAAAGCTTGTAAAAATAAAAAGAATGTAAGTCATGAATGACTAACCATTGATTGAAAATATATCATGCCCGTTACGCAGTAAGTTCTCGTTATTGACTACAATGTTCGTTAAAATTAAAGCTATGAAATTTTGAACTACGTTGAATTATTTAATTTCTTAACTACTAAAATGTTGTTATGCTTCGTGTTTATAATTTATTTTAAACCAGGATGCAAAGTAGTACTTTGTACATTGTTTTCACATTATTTTCCACCTTTTACAAAGCTTCCTCTGTGAGAAAACCACAATTAATCACCATACTTTTTGATTTTACTTTTTATAACACAAAAACAAGTAAATATTTTTTAAAGCAATTCGGATATGAAAAACTGAACAAGTGAAACATTTCACGGAATCGAATAAGTATTATTTTTCCAATTGTCAATTTTTGTTTCTTAAAACTTGTGTAAACAATTGTATACAATATTGTTGTAAGTAAATGCAATATAACATTGTCTATTTATTTTATATTCATGACATTTTTTTTTCTAATTATCAATAAAATTATTTATAACCATAGACAATCCTTACGAATTCGATTTAATTATATCCTATTCTGATGATTAGATAAGGGGTTAATAATAGTTTATATTTGATTAACTAGCGCATGTAGAATGACAAAAAAATCGAGAATTTTTTTCTAAAATTTGTCGTCGACTTGCTTGGGACTGGATCATATGTCTGCGCATTCAAGAGGCCGAAAAGGCAATGCGACTGAAGTAGGTAAAAGAGGATCCAGTAGAGTCGAAAGGACAGCTTTCCCTTTGGCGTGTGTCGGTGCGGGTACGTGTGTACAGTATAGTTTCGTTGCCACCAAGAAAGACGCACGAGTTCTCTCGCGGGTAACCAAGACATACGAGTACTTTTCCCGAAAAAGTGTTAAGGAATTATGCTCGGGTGAGTAAATGAGATGTGTCTACGCCGGGACATATATCACCGAGACGCCATCCATTTCAACTGCTCGCGAGAAGCAGCGCAGGGAGCGAGCCGAGGAAATAAATACGATCGTCTCTTCGCGAAAGAGCGAGGTGTCGGGTGCTGCTACTGCTTCTGCGAGAGAGTTGCGGAAGGGGTGAGTAAAGACCAAGCGAAGAAGAAGAAAAGCCTTCCTTCTATTGCAGAAGAACGGAGAGAGCTAGAAAATGCGGGAGTGGGGTGTAAGTAACAGGGGCAGAAAAGCTGCGGTGTAGCAAAGAAGGAGTGGATGATAGAAGAGAAGAGAGAGGCGGACAGCGAAATCGTCCCCTGGCGGCCCCCAGCCCGCAGCACATCTTTCTCCCCGACAGCCAGAGGATCGTCCAACCATACCTCTCGCCTGTTATATCCACGACAACTATAGATATGGTATACAAAGGACATTCCACGCCAAGACGATCTGGCCGTAACTCTTGTATTTTTCCAATTAGTTAGTTTCAGAACATTAAACAACAAAACTTAGAAAACTTGCGTTTATAAAAAGTAATACATGTAACACTTTATTGAAAAATCGAGAGATAACTGCATTTAATACCGATGGATAACGCCTCCTTAAATCAAATTTCATTTTTGTAACTTTATTTTTTAATATTAATATATTATATCATATAAATTATTTTCTAATTATTGAATGAAATTGTTATTTAGGTTCTTTTCGCATTACGAAATTTAAAAAAAATTGGAACATTATTTTATTAAATCTTTTTTTAAGTAAAAATTGTATACTTATCAACCAGTACTGTGGAAATAATTAAAAGCGTACTAGGGTCAGCGTATGTTTATTCGACCATTACTCGATCATTGTGAACTATGCAGTTAGAAAGTAACGTGTATATTAATACAGGCGATTTCGTCGACATCCAGTAAAACCTCTCTATAGTTCAAGCTGTTTCAGAATCTTTATAGTATTCTAAAAATAAGCTGAAACCATATTTCGCCCATTAGTTAACTAGAGAACATTTGTCAGAGGCGTCCTATGCAATAAATATTTTGAATTTTGAATTGCGTCGTTAGGTTTTAATTTCCCTAACGAATAGCCATTTTCAATAGTTGCAATTTTTTCATAGCGAGTAAAGGAATAATTTATCTTTAACGATAATAAAATATAAAAATAATTTTATTCGTGAAAGCAAGAAAATATACCTAATTATTCGTTCTTTTCTTTTTCGAAATTAATTATTACGATTCGTTCTGCATATTATGTGAGTCGATATCGTACAAAAAGACAATGGATAAAATAACTTAAAATACGTACATTTACGTGGGCGGCCTCCTATAATTACAAAACGTTGTGAAATAAATTAAAAACATGCGAAGCACGTATCGTCAAGTACATGCTGCTTATTTTTTACAGTGGATATTTGTCTATATACGAACACTATATATTATAAACTAAATCGAAAAGTAAGAATTAAATAACAATAAAAATTCAATAAAAGAAAAGAACTAAAATTAAAAATTGTAAAAAAATATCGATTGCAGTACTTGTCGAGTTAGAATGATAACATAAATATTATACGAAGCAACAATGGTTTATTACATTTCATGAACTTGTCAACTACCACAAACTTTTTGTTTTATATCTATGTCCCTTGGTAGTAAAATTGTTTTAAGTTTCCAATCAAAGATCGGACACACAGACGCAAACATGCATGGAGCAATTCGCATCGACCGAGATCGCAGAGACAAGGCTGACGCCAGTTGAACTCAAGCAACCCGACGCTGTGTATCTGTGATATCTACCAGGTGTACAAGTACGAAATGCGGATTTCAGACGATAGATGACGCACGAATGCGGTTGTGCTATAACGATTTGACACTGCGCCATTTTGTTGTGTCATCAACAAGTGTCAGACGCGCACGAGTGATAAATTGGAAAAGTGTGTGTATAGTGTTGTGTTGTTGTGTTCAATCTGTCGAAATTTATACCGAACAAAGATCATTCGCGGACAGCATTAATTTTTTGTTTTCATTCGAAGAAAACTGCTGCTGAATCATACCGATTACTTCGTGAAGCTTATGGTGAATGTGCTCCATCCCAAGATACGTATGAAGGATGGCTTCGGCGTTTCAAAAGTGGTGACTTCGATGTTGCAGACAAGGAACGTGGAAAGCCGCCAAAAAAAATACAAAGATGTGGAATTGCAAGCATTATTGGACGAAGATGATTCGCAAACACAAAAACAACTCGCCGAACAATTGGGCGTTAGTCAACAAGCTGTTTCCAATCAGCTACGAGAGATGGGAAAGATTCAGAAGACCGGTAGATGGGAACCACAAGAGTTGAACGACAGGCAAATGGAAAAGCGCAAAAACACATGTGACATTTTGCTCGCTTGGTACAAAAGGAAGTCGTTTTTGCATTGTATAGTTACAGGGGATGAAAAGTGGGTTTACTTTGAGAATCCCAAGCGTAAAAAATCATGGATAGACCCAGGCGCACCATCCACATCGACCACAAGACCGAATCGCTTTTGCAGAAAGTCGATGCTCTGTGTTTGATGGGTCCAGAGGGGCGTGGTCTATTATGAGCTGTTAAAACCTGGGAAAACGGTTAATACTAAACGTTAGCAAAAACAATTGACCGATCTGAACCATTCGCTGCTTGAAAAAAGACCAGAATACCGAAGGAGGCAACACAAAGTTATTTTTCTTCATGACAATGCTCCATCACATACGGCAAAACCGGTTTGCGACACGGTGGAAGCACTCAGCTGGGAAATTCTACCCCATGCGGCTTACTCACCAGACTTGGCTCCTTCCGATTACCACTTGTTTGCATCGATGGGTCACGCACTTGCTGAGCAGCGCTTTGGTTCGTACAAAGATGTGAAAAAATGGCTCGAAGAATGGCTCGCAGCAAAAAGGGAAGATTTTTACTGGTGTGGTATTCACAAATTGCCCGACAGATGGGAAAAATCTATAACAAGTGATGTGATGGAGCATACTTTGAATTAAGCACTTTTTATCATTCTTCCGAATTTAATATGTTTTTTTACTAAAAAAATCCGCATTTCATACTTGTACGCCTGGTATAGCTTGAAACGAATTCATGCCCTCGAACCTGAGCTGAATTAATACTAATGAGATTTTTGTATTCAGACTTAAGGCTTAGGGCGAGTATACTGGAAAGAAACACGTGATTCGAATTGTGTCAGAACTAAAAGTTTTTGTATTCAATTTGCTATACACTCAGTGCACCGAACTTCCGTTTCCAGCTGTGAGTGATGAGGACGTATGAGATGCAATGGGTGAGATTTGGAGTAAGGGAAAGGGTTAGGGGAGATTGCAAATTAGGTACGTGGTAGGTAGATATGTCGTTATAGACGAGGAAGGCGTGTATTGTATAAGATTTTTTTTCATTATGGCAGGGGAATGAAGGATAAAGTTTGAAAAATGAGGAGCTTTAAGACGAAAGGGAGAATATGAGGCAGGGCCAAGATAAAGCTGTAGAAGTAAGTGATAGGTGGAGACGGAGTTAGGAGAAAGTGAGAAGTAGGTGATAGGGGAGCGGATGGAAAATAAAGTTGGACATGGGAAGATAGCGGATATAAGAAATTATGGGTATAGTAAAGCAGAGACGACTGACAAGCGGGGAGCGCTTTTTTATTTGAATAAGGTATAGAAAAATGTGGTAAAAAATAAAGAAAAGGGAACGTACGAGGACTAATGAGATAGAAAAATGTATAATAGAAGTAAAAAGGTGAGCGAAGAAGGAAGGAAGCAATAGTCATAAGGAAGGCGCAGGAAAAAGAGTAAAGGATCAGAAGTAAAGAAAAGGACGTGAATACGAGGAGTAGCTGCGTGGGTTTGGGGGGGGGGGGGATAAATCAGCAGTTACAGCGAGGGGCAAGTTGAGACAGGTGGGGCAGGGAAGAAAGACGAGGTGAAAAAGAGGTTGAGAAGATAAAATAGGGTATGCTAAGATAGAGGGGATAAGAAATGGCAAAGAAATGGGCTACCATCAAAGTCTCCAAATGTCGAACTCTCGAAGAATGTCTTATCAACCAGTATTTTGATTGTTTATCGTACTGCAAGAACGTCTTCTTTGACTTTAATTCTTTAATAGCTGCATTGAGGTCAACAGTCATAGAGATAACAGCTGAAATGAATATATGATTTGAATAAGACTCTATAAATAAAGGTATTTTATATCACTGATCATGAATCTGAATGAAAAATTCAGATATTCAAAATGCCAGATTTAATATACATGGTCAGCCGAAACACAAAAAAAATTACATGATTTGGATGTAAATCGGTACTCCGAGGTTTTTGATGTCGCTGATTGTAAATCTGAACTCAAAATTCAGAAATTCAAACAGACGGAATTAATATGGTGGACCAAAATGCAAAAGTGACGGACATATCCCTGGATCTGGAATCGAGTCCGGGACAGAGTCGTGGGAGTCCATGATTGATTCCGGCATGTAGTCCCACTGGGACTATCGAAAAAAGTTCGGGTGGGCTTTACAGAGTCTGGGATGGAGTCCAGTATGATCAATGTGGTCGGATAAAATCTTATTGCCCATTCGGGATTCTGTTGGAGACTGTCCGGATTTCATACGAGATTCTATCCAGAACTCCATCCGGGACTATTTTTTTGCCTCGGGAAGGCATCTCAAATAAGTGAAATCTAAACATAATGCCATAAAATGTATAACTGATTTATGAATGCATAACTGATGCAAGCTTATCATACGAAAGTTCTAAAAATAACATTAACAGATGGATTGTAGAACCTTTAATTTTGGTATTGCTGTACCAAACAAGTTGTAAATATTTGGTGCTGCCAAATATTACGCATAATTTATTGTACCATTAGGATTTAATGGTCGATCATTGATCGAATGATGGTTCATTTTCATGAGGGCAGTCTTGATAGAGTACCATGATTCAAATGAGACTCGGGACTTGGTGTTTATGGAGGTCGCTGTTTACTAAAAATTCCGAAATCCAAATGGTGGGTCTAATATAGCGAACCTAAATCGAAAAAGTAACTTGATTTAGATGAAACATGAAACTCGAAGGTTCTTGCGGTTTTATTAGAAATAGCAAAATCCAATTCAACTCACTGTTTTATTTGAAAACCCGAGTTATTGGCGAGTTAACCTACGAAAAATGGTATGTAACCCACTGTGGCCTACGCCGGAATGAGACCCACCCTTCCCTACCAAGATTCATTTTGGTCTTTGCTTTTTGGAAATGCAAAGTTATTTCGAATAAGTGAATATTAAACGTAATAATTAAAAAAGGACAACTAATGTCCAAATGCATAACTGATGCAAGCTTACAATTCTAACCTTTTAATAAATGAAGTAGCAGATTAATTGTGGAACTTTTCATTCTGATACTGCTCGAAGTAGTTTCAATTAGTCAAGGTTGATGTTCCAAAAAGTTATCAGTCGTTAATGGTAATGTCGCAAATACAGTAGAGTGTCGATTATCCGAACTAATTGGGACCGACTACCTTTCGGATAATCGAAAATTCGAATGACCGAACAGAAGTCGTTTGTTGAGAGAAAGACAAAATTGAAACGCTCAAAATTATAGAATATATATATTTATATTCAACGGCCTTCGATATTGTCAATATTCTCTTCTGCTTCATCTTTTTAGGAGAAGCAGTTGCGTTGGGCAATATTCCGGCTGCTTTTCATACCACTCCATCGCTGCCTCGAAAGCCTCGAACGCCTCACCGTGAGAAGGCTTGTCTGAAGCATCCGTACTCTCGTCGCCCTCATTATCCTCGGGATCAATATTTTCATCATGAAGAACTGAAGATACAATTTGATCGTCGGTTAGAATTTGATAACCCGGATCACCTGCGTCATCGTTGAGCCAATTTTCAGTGTCTTCATGGTTACAATCTGTAAACCCCGGGATGGCGTTGAAGAGTTCGGTGAATTCATTCACGCCACTTTCCTTGGCATTGGAATTTTCTTTTTCGCTTTCTTCCGGCATTTCTTCTGAAGCTGGCCACAGTTTGTTCCACGCATTCTTTAATTTTGCCTCTGTTAGCGACGCCCACGCATCAGCCAACATATAGCATTTCGCAAATGCAACAACACTGTCTTCGGTGCCTTCTTCAGTCAGAAACAATCTTTTGAGGATTTGTTTCCTGTACAACCTCTTCATTTTCTCAATAACCCCTTGATCCATGGGCTGAATCAACGATGTCACATTTGGCGGAAGAAACCTCACCTCGAAGTCTGGATGGAGAGCGTTTAATATAATACTTCAGCGGAAGGATGAGGCGGCGCGTTGTTTAACAACAATAACACTTTTCCAGTTTTGCGTTGAGCTTTGCGCCACTCTTTTACGTTCTTTATAAAATCATTTTTGTACCAATCGCAAAAAAATTTTGAATCCATCCAAGCACTCTTCTCGGCTTTATAAACTACAGGCAGGCCAGTAACATTTTTAAAGCAGCGTGGCTTCTTCGATTTCCCAATGAGCAATAACGACAATCTGTGAGTGCCGGCTGCGTTAGCACACGTCATAGCCGTTACTCGTTCCTTGGATACCTCAAATCCTGGAGTGGCTTTTTCACGATGCGATGCGAGAGACCTTTGGGGAAGCGACCTCCAATTTAATCCAGTCTCGTCTGCATTGTATACGTCGTCTCTAGAAAGTCCTGCCTCGTCCACGATTTTTTCAAATACCTGTTGAAAGCTCTCAGCAGCCTTCGAATCTGCCGATAACTTTTCTCCTTGGACCTGAAGTTCTCGAATCCCATGGCGACTCTTGAAAATTTTCAGAAATCCAGTACTGACTTTGAAATCCGACGATCCACCGAGTTTAGTGTTTAAGTCAAGAGCATTTTCACACAAGATCGAACCAGAAATCGGCTGTCCTAAGCTGCGCCTCTGCACAAACCACTCGGATAAAGCCTTTTCCAGATTTTGATTCTGCGCAGACTTTAAAGTTTTTCGTTTAGCACCATATCCACTGTCCGACGTTAATATGAATGATAAAATCTTCTCTTTATTGTTTTTGATATCGGTTATTGTTGCTTTTCCAATACTATAAGCGAGAACTAGCGATATATAAATATAAATATATAAATATAAATAAAAATGAGTAAAGTCAATACAATATCGTGGTAAATACTTTCTTGAAACATAGGTCAACCTGACACACTAGGTAAAATAATTTGTGTACGGTATTTCTTTACAATTGTCCCTCCTAAATATGAATCTATTTTCGAAGATTATCCCTTTCAAAAGTGCACATAATCTGAATACACCTAACAAAAAAGCAAAAAATTAATGAAAATTAATGAAAGTCGGCCCCGGTGTCTGCTATCGAAACCTTTCCATTACGGAGCTATACATTGCTCCACGGCCATTTGAAGAAATTATACGTAGCTAAAAGGGATTCACATAACAATAGAACTCTATATAGTGGCTACTTACTTGAAAAACATGATATTTGTACGTTACTGTAGATCGGTGATTTGTGGTGGATGACAAGGGAAAAATTGTAGAATTTGTATCTCAACTTGGAAAATGTGGAATATATGAGGAACAATTCGAAAAAAATACTGCGGACAGTTTGGGCCGGGTTTCGAACCCGGAGCCTTTCGATTATCAGTCGACTACTCTAATCACTGAGCTATGCCAGGCCGCTTACCACTCTTAAACCATATTGTCCTCATATATTGAATATTCCACCATGTAACAAACTTCCCTACCAGAGTCGACTTCGGCTCTGACTGAGTCGCACTTGAAATCTTCCAAAAACGGTAGAACGGCACAGTGCAATACAAACAAACTAATATAGTCGATGGGAGAGGGGAGTGGTGCTGGTGCAGACTGGGACTGACTGAGGGACTGTAAGAGTTGGGATACTACAGGCCGTAACTCTGTCTGAGGGAGTGGGGGCTAATGCAGAAAGGTGACCTCAGTGAGGGGATAGACCACTCGATAGCTTCGTTGTTTTAATTATTGTTAATTAACTCTTTATAAGTGACGCCGCCCGAAACCGTCCAGAAATGGGATTATGAAGAGCAGAGTGAAGATAACATGCTGTTATGTTAGAGCCGAGGAGTAGGGATATTCTTGTGACTTATAAAGGGCTAACGAAAGTGGGGATCTTTAGTTGAATGTCACCCCACGCTAGTCGCTGCACTTTATAATCTGGAATAAGTGGAATGTATAAGACAAAAACAGAGGGTCTCTCGATTGTCGGTTGGCTGCTGTGATCACTAAGCTACGCAAGGCTGCCTACCACACCTAATCCGAATTGTCCTCAAATATTGAACTTTTTACCACATTACACAATGATATTCTTATTATCATATATATATTGTTAAAACTATAATATTTATCGGATTATAACGTGTAATTACCGATTTTGTTCATTGAAAACTACTCCAGCGACTCACCGTGTAGATAAAAATAAATAGCAATTTTTTACAGGTTACAAACTGTGACGTCCTGGGTACAACGCCCTAATCCTCATATGAAGATTTAAAAAATTTATTGTGTACATAGTGGCTATACATACTATACATTTCTGTTTAAGCATACATACATATACATATACTAAATCCGTTTGTGGGAGTGTTGCATTCTTGTATTAAGATTGCAACACTCGTTCTTGCGTTATCCACTGGCGAGTAGCCGCTTCAATCTTAGCTAACGCAAGCAGTTTCACATACCGGGCTGTGGAGTGTGCCCAGGTGCTGGTGAGGCTACGAGGCCCGTTGGTCTAATTCTACATAGGGACCCGTGGGACTTCACCGTACTTCAGGACTCGTTGGATCGCTCATCAAAATTGAACATTGTTATTCACAAATTTGTCATTATTGTTC
This sequence comes from Cylloceria caligata, assembly GCA_963942595.1. Taxonomy (NCBI): domain Eukaryota; kingdom Metazoa; phylum Arthropoda; class Insecta; order Hymenoptera; family Ichneumonidae; genus Cylloceria; species Cylloceria caligata. The sequence goes on from OZ012708.1 coordinate 12,170,811, forward strand.
GCGTTAAAATTCGTATTTATTATATACTCTTCGCGCATATACTGTTTCCGCATGTACTGCTCGTGGTATAATTCGCGCTACAACTTGCGTCGACGGATTTGACATTTTCTGTTAGACCAATATCGGGTGTTTCGCAAGATATAAACATTTATCGTGATAAATAACAAGGGTGGTCTCGTGTGTTTATAGGCTAATCCACCAAAAATTCCCACGTTCCACTCTTCTCACTGTTTTCTGTCGTAAGCTTGTCGCGACTTCTCTCTCGTGAGCCAGCTACTTAGACGACGCTAGATCGTAGGGTCACCCAATGCCTTTGGTTATTTATTTTCTTGCCTTGGTGATCTGGAGCACAGCCCTCGCTGTACCTCCCGGTGACGTGCTATTGGGTCCCGCGGCCGGCAACCGTTGCGAGTCTACAGCACTCTACACCGTGAAGGCGCTTGGAAACTCGCACGGGGGGATTTTTCACTAGAGAGGGTGGCGTCAATGCAAGTTTCACACTCCTCTTGACCCCTTTACTCTACGAATCTGCGTGGTACCTCAGGGTCTTACACGCTGGTTCCCATCTCTTTTTAAACGGCTCACCTGGCAACGTCACACAGGCAAAGCGACACGTTTACCATCTCACTCAATCCCCTTTAAATAGATGGGAAAAGCTGTAAAAGCGCTGGGCAATACACAAAGACCAGTATCCGTTAGGCTTGACTCTAGTAAAGATTACGGGCGCATCAAGCAGCGCCGCCCCCACGAGCCCGAACCCTAATCAGGGATTGACCAACGACTCGATAGAGTTGAAAAATTGTGCCGACAATAAAGGGGGCAGGGAACTCTGGCGGATAGCGGTCGCCGCAATCTGACCTACGCAGGCGCAAGCGTGCACAATCCGACCGAATTCTGAACGACCCGGAGCCACGCTAGGTCCGGCCACATCTGAGGTAGCTCCACTTCATCCACATCGCCCCGACCCGGCTTACGACTCCGATTCAACCGAGTTCGGATCAGGGAGGTTCAACCACGACCAGGTCGTCGTGATCCAATAAGCGAATCCCTTCCGAGTTCATAAGGTAAGTCAAGGGATATTTATTTCCAACTCCATTCTCATTGATAAATCGACCGTGCTCCGGTCCCGAACGGGCGCATTCTGGTTCGAAACGGAGACAAAACAGTTTATTCTTCGTTGCGTTTCCCTTTATAATATCCAGGACGTAACACAACCATTCTTTTACCCAGTCTTAAAATTGATCCCTTATATCCCAGAATGCCGAGACGAAGGAACGGAAATACGAGCAGGATCAGCGTCTGGCCGAAGAAGAAAATCGGAGGTCGAAAGATCTTCAGGCGAAGGTGACTAGGAAGGATAATTGTTAGAACGTTGGACGTGAAAACTGATGGTTAGTTTGCATGTTTCCCATCTCTTACAATCAAACACTGAAGCCTTTACTGATTAGTATTAGCAAAATACTCGGAAATCCCAATTTAATGTTATATAATTTCTAAAACTCTTGTAGTAAACTACCACGAAAATCTGCTTAATATTTTCTGAACTCGTGGAGGTTTGAATGATTTCACGTTAAGACGACTGTCACATTGTTTTTAATGTTTTATCCATTCATTGAAACCGACTAAAGCAATATTCTCATGTAGCTAATTGCTAATTGCGCTAAAATTGGTTTAAAAAAATGTGAGACGTATAGGAAAAGATCGCATCGGTTTATTTGGCTGTGTCAGAAACTGCGAGATGTTGGACGTGATTAACATGGTCTGGTCAAATTCATCAGCCACGATCGGGCCGAGGTTATAAATCAACCATCGGCATCCATTGCAGGACCGGGGCCTTGTCCAGTTGAACCAGGACCGGAAAATCCCACCTAGATGAAAAATCCACAATTGGAAGACTATAACCGCGGAAAGAGAGTAAGCGTACCGGTACAGTTAAACATGTCCCCAACGTGTCTGTTATAAGAAAGTAGAATATTTCATTTTCAAATAAATACATATTGTTTGAAATAAGTTACAGATTGTACATGGCGTAATTTATTGTGATTACATTCAAATTACGTTTAAAGTGAAGCTACGGTTATATGTTCCCTGTCTTTAAATGTTATGTTATATTCAATAAAATCGACGAAACACATTTATTTCAGTAAAAAATATTTGCGTTCCTCCGGAGTATTTTTTCCCTTCACTCCATTGCCCGGAAGTTCGTGGTTTATTTTAATCAGTAGTTGAAGATAGTGGCCTTAATTAGTTAACTCCTTGTACAAACTGCCATAGTAGTTCTTCAAACTTACCGTTGTTTCAGCCAGGAATAAAAGCTGGCCAGACACGGGTGATCGATATCTATGCCGGGGGCGATAGAAATATCATACGAGGGTGGATCAATAACTCAGTGTGTTCAGAAAACATCTGGCACGCGGTCACTATGGTCACTGTACGATAGCTCGACGCTGCCCGTGCCTCGCTGCGCTCGGCTGCCGTGCGTATAGCCAGGTGGCAGCACCTCACGGACACTCAACTTACGCGAGAGACTATCTAGCTTTTGGTTGGCAGGAGCGTCGCTTAACGACGCTTTCGAATAACTCAGCCATCTTGTGACTCTTCGGTACTCTCGTAAAACCGCCAAGTGAACAGAAACAGCTTCCTCTCAACTCGGACTTTTTCAGTGTGCTTCTCGGATCTTCTCAACCTCAAAGGTGCTCAACAGGACTTAAATTCAACGGTAAGGTGGCACATTAACAATTTAAATAAATTCAACCAATGTGAGATGGTAAATTATCATTTTGTGCATCCTCATATATCTCACCTATTCGTAGTTTCGTAGAATAGTTTTCAAGCTACCTGTATCTAAGATGGCCAGTATGTTCGTATCATTGATCAGAACAGTGATATTTACCGTCAGCTGATCCTTTCGGCTCGTTTGCCAGATTTGGCTGGGTTCTAACATTTGGTTGAAGCATGTCCGCACCAGTTACAGTTGAAATACTTTGGTCCCTTATGTTTATGAAGATGTTCTGTAACTTCGTGATCTACTGATTCGCATGTAAAAAAACGGCCCTTCTTCGTTGTTGATTGTTTCGCGTTGGTTTTTTCCTTCGCGTATTTTCTATCTTTACTCAATACGGTCTTCCAGTTAGTTTTAGCCATTAATATTTTTCGCCCTGACTTCTCCCGCATACGATTGTAAAGTTCCAAACCTTTCTTCGCCTTATCAATCGTTCGCGAATTATACAAAATTAGCTTGTTCGCTTCATCATCCGGAGTGCCGTCGATAATATATTGGATTAGAGCCTCACCTTTGCATACATTTGAAAATATTCTTTATATAACATGGTTGCCCGTAAAAATTCTCTTTTCGCTCCGTATATAAGCAATATTTTTACAAATTTTTTTCATTATTCATCGCATTCATAACCCATTTCCATTTTTTATTTCATTCGTACATTTACGGGATTGCAATTGTATATAGTCAATGCAGCGTGTTTCAGGATATGAGAATCGCACTCTGTTGTGTGTGCGAGCTGAACAAGGCCTCGATAGCTCTGACGGTAGCCGTTCCCATGGTGGCGTGAGTGGCTTGAGGTTAATCTTCACTTCGTTTGGACCCGATGCCTCGTCCGGCCTTGCAGGTGTCGGATTGCATTTGGACCTATAATATTTATACAACATATACTCTGCCAACGCTATCGGTGCCACTGCACCCATCGAGTAAAAGCTAAGATTATGATAAATCTGACTATGATTTATTTTCGAATCTACATTGTCTCTGATATTGTCCAACTGAGACCCGAATTTCGGCAATTCCTCGGAATCTCGTATCACGTTTGTCAACTGTATTCGTTTCACCATCTCTCTTCAAAGTTTGCCTGCGTAATATTGAAAGAAAGAAGAAAATCTATGCTGACCGATTGCGTAGTCCGTCCAACGGTTCTTACACTGAATTCCCGGGTGGTTACCAGACAGACCTAACAAAACGAGTATGTCTGTGTCACAAAGAATTTCGTGCTTAGAAATACTTTTCTTGGACGTTATTTCAATCGGTTCATCGATAGGAGCTACAAATAGCCACTTTCCTAGTTGCTGCATAGTTATTGGCAACGTCATGAACGTATCATTCATGAAGATGAAAACTTCGCATGGTGCATCTGCCGTTAGTGCCATCGATGGATGCATGGGTGAGCAGATGTACAGCCTGGCGACCTCTTTGCAGCATGTTTTGTGGGGCGCGTCCTCTTCAACGAAAAAGAGACCGCGTATTTAATTTCGAGAAAAAATGTTGACCTTGAAACGAATTCTGATTCTATAAAACAAGGATTAAAGGGGTAGGGAAAAAAGAAATCAAACACATCCTTTGAGCCATACAATTATACGCTTAATTAAAGCTCAGAGAGGAAAATCCCCGAGGTGTAAACCTCAGAGAAAAAAATCCCTCGCAAACAACGAATTTACAATAGATACAAACTTTTTGTTTTATCGAATACATTTCACGTAATAGTTATCGTGAAGATGAAATCTACAGTCGGAAAAGGGTTATCTATGTCTACGTATTGTATGTTCAATTCTGTCATGCAATATGATTATTATGTGTATAAGTCGCTGGCGACCTCGTAAGCATTGCGCTTGTGGTTAGGTATCACCGTCTGATTCGGTGTATTTGACCGATTGTTGCATGTGAATATGTGAATGCGTAAATAAGTCGGTAGACGACCTATTGTCAAGCGTTGCGCTTGCTTGCTGGTACTATCGGGCCGTGCCGGTGTACCTGGCGGGACGTACCGCACTTGTCAGTGTACTTACGGGTTAATGTTCAGCTCACCAGCATACAAACAATTAGAAAGGGCTTACAAACGAAAACACACTAGACCCGAGTAACGATCGAATTGTACTAAAAACCTTTTTATTTATTCAGTTCTCCGGGAAACGCACACAGAAAAAAACGACTGATTTCGAATCCCACGACCGTCCGATCGACTCGGCCCGGTCTGCTCTATCCCCTCCACCTTCATGCCCGCCCGAGGCACATGGATGAAAGACGGTCGGCCGCGCGACGCGCGTGTTCGCACACACGCGCGAGCGACCGTTGGCAACTGATACCAACCGTTGGTACCTGGGCACCTCTAAGCCATTCGTTCGACCGAACACAGCATTTCAGGTCATCGGTAATTAATCGTAGAAAATTACCATTTTTGCTATCTATTATTGCATAGTCCTCCGTGATCTCTATGAAATAATAGCCTTCATAGCTGGATCGTACGGGTACGGGGTATATCTTGTGGACGCGGTAATTCTTTTATCCAATTAAAGATATTTCCAGCACGATTACTATTGCGTGACCTGTAGTGTAAGCTTTAACGTTGGTCAGTTGTACTAATTTTGATGCCTGCCTGAGCTCTATTGCAACGAGGAAACTGATGCCTGGTGGTAGGTGTGGTAGAGCTTCGGTGAGGTATCACGTAAGCGATCGAGATGACAATACTGCTGCGCTTGTTTCACCATCCATGATATCGGTGACGAGCCATACTAACTCATTTACGTCGCTGAGTAGGGCCTCCACTGCTATACCTATAGCATTTAAATTCTCGTCTAGGTGTTATCGGCTGTTTACCCAGCGTACGAAGCTGCTTATTGTTTCATTGACCCGGTTTACATCTTTCTTGTCGGTTTCTGGCAGCCGTTACGGATGCACCTTGATGGGTTTTGCCCCCTCTTTGGGGATATACGGTGCTGCATAAGTGCACGGCAGCTTGGCCACACTTAAATAAAACACGTCCTCATATGCGCTTGTAATTTCCCTCAGTGCTTCGTGCTCCTCTTTATTAAGGTGTGCGGTATCAAGCTCGCTTTGTAGTCGCGCAAGGCAATCGACGCCCTGCTTCTTCCTCACAGCGTACACTTCCGTAGCTGCGGCCTCGCCACGGTGACCCGCTGCCGCTATCTCAAGCGGCTCGAGTGTCACCGTAGGCCTTTGCACCTCTACCGCCTGCTCCGTTGTGTTAACGAGGCTCTCAACACAACTGTTACCCCTTGGCGATGTGACACACGTGCCCATGACGTACGTGATGGTCTTGTCCCTGCCGAAGGAAGCTGAACTCCATTTGCAGGGCCAGGGATTCTTGTTGCCCATGCAACGCCTCTAACTCGCTCCTCAGCTGTGCCATCGAACTGATGGTTTTGTGCTGCAGCTGTCTTGCGTCCACACTTTCCAACTTGCTCATCACGATCAACTCTAAAAGGGTCTCGTGATCTTCCTCAGCTACCCTGCGGAATATCGTTTCGCAGGATTTCAAGAACAGCGGCAGGGCCTTCGCTTCCTGGCTGTCGAATGATTTTACCATCTTCATACCTAGACTGAGGCTGAGCATGTTGGAAGGTGTCCGAGTCTTTTCGAAACGAGCTCGCCTCTGCGTGCAAGGAAGTGGAACCGAGTCGTGCACCCCTGATCCCCTTAAGGGGGGAAAAGGGTCGGAAAAGTGATTTTTTCTGATACTACAACTTATAAGAAATATTGTCATAAAATTTGAAGTCATTAGGAGCAAAACTTTTCGAGTTATAGACAATTGAGTCTCCGGGCGCTCGGTCTCCCTTGACCGTCATAAGTCTCCCGTAACCCTCGGCGCGACAACTGGTTTATAGCAGCTGCTCTTTTCTGTATCTCTCTTTCTAATTTCTATAGGCATGAATAGACTCCTTTGTTGTTTGATTTTTAAAAATATACCTGACATGACCTGAAGGGTCTTTGTGAAGACTAAACAGAGTTAGTTTGGCATCGTTCGTTTTGCTGTACGGACATACATTTGAACTACAAGTTTATTTTATCATTTATAAAATGGGTAAAGTTGCAAGAAATGACCAAAAGGAAGGTATTCGGAGTGATAGACCAAAAAAAAAGAAAACAACATCTTAATCCTTAGCAATCCGAAAGTGTAGAAAAGTCTTTCACTAGCTCGTCCGTAAAGAAACTGAAAATTGATGACAAAATCAATGTACCAGAGAGTGCTGTTCAGTATAAAATAATAGACTTCATGTTATTGTTTACTGCGATTTCTAATTTGGTGACGTGTTCTAAAATTATTGATAAGAAGATTTGTAATGGCAAAATGAATTTTAGTATATGCCGAAAACAAGGACTTGATTTTTAAATTGAAGTGAACTGTGAAAAGTGTGATCCAACGTACATTGACCCACGCACGAAAATAGGACAATCGTATGAAATAAATCGACGATTTATTTTTGTAATGCGTTTATTAGGCTTATGTCTCGCAGGGTGCAATAAATTTTGTGGTCTAATGCACTTATCGTGCAGTTTCCTGACCCAAACAGTCTACGATTCTTACATCAACAAAATTCTTGAATGTGTGCGTACGGTTACAAATAAACTTCTTTCTTTTGCTGTCAACGCCGAAAAAAATTAAATGTGTGCTGAAACCAGTATTGACTCATCAGATTTGACTGTCTCAGGTGACGGTACGTGGAAAAAACGTGGATTTGCTTCCTTGTTCGGCGTACCTTCTGTCATAGGATACTACTCTGGCAAAGTCTTGGACGTTTTTTGCAAAAGTTCTTACTGTAATCAATGAGAGTTTTGGAGAAACAAATGTACCACAGCAGAATTTGAAGAGTGGCATAACGAACATGTTGAGAGTAATAAATGCACCGCAAATCACGAAAGACCATCTGGCAATATGGAAGTGCAAGCGATACTCAAGTTGTTTGAACGCTCGCATGATGGAGTCAAATATAATTATTATATCGGAGACGGTGACGCTCAAGTTTATAAAAAAGTTATTGAGGCGCAACCATATGGCCAAGATTATCAAATTAATAAAAAAGAATGTGTCGGTCATGTCCAAAAAAGAATGGGGAGACGTTTGCGTGAATTAGTAAAAAATACTGTTGAAGACATGAAGATAAAAGGCAAAAAACCATTAAAAAAAAATTCTTTCCGGTAAACGTCGGCTAACGGCAAAACTTATTGACAAAAATGGAAGACGCAATTTGGGCCACTTTTCTGCATTACGGCTCCTCGGACAATAATCCCCAACATAAAAAGTGCCCAAGTGGTGAAGACTCATGGTGTGATTGGCAACGAGCTGCGGCCGCTGACGAACTTGAATCTTTCCAGCACGATTATAATCCACTGCCAGCCGACGTTTTGGAAGCCATGAGGCCTGTGTACGAAGATTTGAGTAACGATGTTCTTTTGGAGCGTTGTGTTGGCGGATTTTCGCAAAACAATAACGAAAGTTATAATCAACTCGTTTGGAAAATAGCGCCAAAAACCCTTCATGCTGGTGCTAAAGTAGTAGAAGTAGCAGCAAATGTTGCTGCTAGCATTTTTAACGAAGGGAATTTGGCTGTATTGCTATTTTTAAATAGCTTCGATGTGAAGCCTGGCCAAATAGCCCATGAGTATACACGGAGGGAAAACGAGAACCGCTAATCGAAAGCAAATCGCAAAACCCAGGCTGCTATTCAAGAGGAGAGAATTCGTCGTAGGATGAAACAAAAGGATGCTTTGGATAATGCAGGAGCAGTAGACGAGTTGCTTTATGGAGCTGAAATCGAAGATTCTATGTAAGTTTAAAAAAAAAAATTTCTCTATTTTATTCATGTATCAAACTTCAATCGCGTTTTTCCCAAAACTTTTTTTTTAAGTCGGTAGTCAACATTTCTCGAAAACCTTTGGACCGATTTCGCCTAAACGTTGCACACTTCTTTTACATACTAAATACTCGGTTCTGAAAGAAGGATTTTTTTTTTCATTTACAACTTATTTTTATATTGAAAAGAAAGCGCAATTTTTGTCAAAAATCAGAAATTTTTGATTGCACCTTTACTAAAAATTAAAAAATGAATATTTTGTTAATTCCTTCGTTCAAATCCGAGATAAACTTATGTACTAAAGAAATGTTTTTGGCTTTTTAATTTCGGATGAACCAATCAAGAGTTATTCTGACTAGCGCATGGAAACTTTTTTTTGAGGTGACTCGGTTCTCACCACTACCACTGGCTTATTTTTCAATATTTTTTTATTAAAATTTAACAGAATATACTTAGAATGATGCTTAATAATGTAACAAATTAAAAAAATATTAAGAAATAAGGTACTCTGGAAAAAAATTCACAAAAATATGCTTTTTTTTGTATCTCAGACCCTTTTCCCCCCTTAATCGTTGCTCGAGCTCGTCTAAGCGTCCCGTGAGAGACTGGATCAGCTCGTACTCGTCGGCGCCCACTTCGCCTGGCCATCGGGGTTCCAGCATCCTGATTCTGAAATTCCTGCTCGGACTCCCGCCGCCTCCTTCCGGACTTGCGCTAACTTCTCTCGAGCTCAAGCTGCCTCCTTTCGAGCGCCTCATGGCGTTCCTTAATCAGATCTGGCAGCGATTGTGTTGTCATTCCGCTTGCTGCGGGGTAACCTATCTGATCTATTGTCCTCAAAATGTAATCTCTTCGTCCACCATGGCCTCGGTGACTTCTCGGTACGGAGGTTGCGTATCTGCGGCCATCTCGCACGTTTGGCTTACCTGATCACCGTCGTAATTCCTGAAAGAGGTGCCCCTAACCAAATTTACTCCAAACTGAGCAGTTAGCCGACTGGCAAAAACTATCTGCCTTTCGGCGAGAATTCATTCCGACGACGAGAGTTGCCGTAATGCTCTACGCGTCTTAAATGCAATGTCTCGAACGCAGCTACTAGGCCAATCGCCGCAGATGGGCAAACTCTATGTTATCACAAACTACTGGTTGTGGCTAAGAAGCCTCATGATAATGGGGTGCAGTAAATGCGAGTCGTGGTCGACTTCAGGAAATTGAACGAGGTCATAATTAGTGACTTAAATATACCTACTACCCAATATTTCCGAAATATTGGACCGGCTGGAAAAGGTTCAATACTATCCGCCCATGGATCTCGCCTCGGGATTTCATCAAATCCCGATGACTTAAGAGGACAAAATGAAGACTGCATTTGTCACTCCACTGGGACATTTCGAGTATAATCGGATGCCATTTGGCTTAAAGAATGCCCCACCCACCTTCCAGTGACTGATGAACTCAGTTTTAGTCGGATTACAGGGAGTTAAATGTTACGTTTATCAAGACGATATCGTGATATATGACAGAAGTCTGAAGGAATACAACAAAAGGCTGCGAGAGGCACTGCAGTGATTACGTGAGACTAAGCTATCAGTACAGCCCCGCAAGAGCCAGTTCCTGTGCAAGAAGACACAGTACCTGGGCCATGTAATCTCTGAAGAAGGGGTGCGGGTCCATCCAACGAAGCTCGAAACAGTTCGGGAATTTCCAGTGCCAAGGAACGTAAAGGGACTTAATTGACTCCTGGCTTTGGAAGGATACTACCAAAAATTCATAGAGGGTTTATCCAAGATCGCCAAACCACTCACCGAGCTGGTACAGAAGAATACCAAGTTCAAATGGACCGTAGTTCGAGACCCTGCTTTCGAGAAGTTAAAGACGGCATTGACATCGGCACCGGTATTGCAGTATCCGAATTTCAAAAAAACATTTGTGGTTACTACAGACGCTTCAGATAGAGCAATTGATACCATCCTTTCCCAAGGTGCAGTTAGCATGGATTTGCTTATATGCTATGCGAGCCGCACCTTATCTAAAGCCAAAGGTAATTATACAACGACGGAAAAGGAACTGCTCGTGATAGTATGGGCTACAGCGCAATTCAGACCTGCGACGTACTGGCTATCCTAGAACGCGCCGTGCACATAACCAGGCATCGCTACCGCGAGTTACATACACTAGGTAGACTGGCCTATACTCGGCAACTCACGACGCTCGGTACGCACACAACCAAGCACTGCTACCAAGCGTCACTCACACCATTAGGCCGGTACGTCGAAGACAAAGTCCCGTTACTCGTTTGAAAGATACCAGTAAGAAATTAAAAACCAACGACTAATTTCAAAAAGAACCAAGGCTACCAGTGGGCTACAGGAAGATGGGCTACAGCACCGCCACCAACTACAGTTATACCAAAAGCATGGGCCAACTGGAGGAGACTCTGGTATAAAAAGACCAGAATTTCGGCATTCGAGGAACAGTTTTGTTCGCAGGTCCCACCAAAGCAGAAGTCCAGCTACCAGGAAGGAAGAGCAGACGAGCCCTCACTACCTGCAGCCATTCGGATATTCCAAGAGACCAGCTGGAGTACCTGTCACATACATCTGACGGAAAGCAGCTGAGTCGGTGCTGCGTTCGAGGCCAACGCACCGCAGACCCAAACATCAACAAAGCGGTCTCTCTCTCTCTGGTCGCCGAGGATCGAGCCAAATCAACCGTCTACTCTCTCGGACACGAAATGCTCCTCACAATATTTTAAATAACGAAGATATAAAATCTTCGTTATTAAAGACCAGGAAATTATGGTAGCATAGGCAATTCAGTAGGGATATAAATTAAAAGATAGATTAAAGGAAAAAAGGCGAGAAATACACAGGTTACGGCCCTGATATACCGAGTCGCTGCGCATGCACTCAGAGTGCATCCCACTGACGCCGGATCGTAGCAGCGGTCGGGTGGACGCGCAAGTCAACCTTGAAACAAAATTATCATATCAGCAGGAAAGTCCACTCCCACCGACGGGCCTATAGCGAGTATTGAACGACTCAGTGGTAGACACAATTATAGTTTCGATACTATGAGCGGCGGCCGGCTAGTTACCGACGGTACGCATGCTAAACCACTTACCTAGGGATCGCGACGAACAGCTAGAAATTATCAAGCGGCGTTTATCCTTCTGTTGTCAAATCAATTTTAGTGAAAGAATACTTTCACATCAGGAATACATTGCTTATCAACGTTTTCTCTCATACCTATTAATTATGAAACATATTCTTTAAATTCACCCGCGGACACGATTATAAATGCACTCGTGTGCCCGGGAATAATCTCTTGTAAGGCGCGTGGTAGCCAGAATACCAGAAGAAAGGGTTATATATTTGGATTCTCTATTTATTTCTTTGATGTATCACAAAATTCTATCTATATATTTTTGAATAAACCCTACTTTTACCTACTACAAAAGCCTAAAATTACTTTCCTCCCTGCTCGAGTTCAAACGAAGCCGTTAAGGGTAATGTTATCGTTTAATACCGTTACCTATACGGGACACGATTCAAGGTCGTGACAGACCATCAGGCACATCAGCCTGGGTGTTTGGCATAAAACATCCCGGATCGAGATTCATGCGTTGGAAAATTAAATTATCCGAGCATGAGTTCAACGTCGAGTATAAGGCTGGGAAAAGAAATACAAACGCCAATGCTTCGAGTCGAATATACACTACTACATGGGCACAGGTAAGAGAAGCCCTATCTACCGACGGGTCGGAGAGAGACAGCGCGAGGGAGCTTGCGTGCCATGCAAATGGCTGCACAAAGAGCAGGGCCAAAGATACGAACAGCACGGCTCGTAGCAACCGCGGCAACGCATCGGAGAGAGAGGCTACATCTACCAACAGGGTAGAGGGAGACAGCGCGAGAGAGCATGCGGGCGGTACGAACAGCCGCACGAAGAGCAGGGCTGAGGATACAAACAACGCGGCCCGGTGCTACCTATGCTACGCGTCAGAGGGAGAGGCTGAACATACGCACGACAAAGAAAAAGACGGAGAGCTCGAGCAACAGCACGGCCGACTCTCCAAGCGTGGTAGGCCAAAGAAGGAGAGAGACTGAACCAGCAGCGCAGCCACCGGAGGGCGGACCGAGGCAAGAGACCTCAGCCAGCTCAGCGCATAGCAATGCTGAGAAAGCGAGGCAAGGAGGGGACCGAGGCCCGTGCTATCCCAGTACTAAAGAAGAAGCAGCACGTCAGAGACGAGTCGCTGCCGCAGTGGCGTAGCCTACCGTGCGGCTGAAGACAGGCTACAGATTTTGAAAGAGTACCACGACGCTCCCCTAGGAGGGCACCAAGGGGTAAAGCGCATGTTGTCAAGGATTCATGCTAAGTACGACTGGCCCGGTATCAGGCAGGATATAGAACAGCATGTCGACGTATGTAAAAGCCGTCAAAAGAATAAACTGAAAAAGAAGGAACGAATGCCAATGGTCTTCACGGACACTCTTAGCAGGTCTTTCGAGAAGGTGGCGGTAGACATCATCGGACCGCTACCAGAAACCATGACACGGAACAAGTACATACTAACGTTTCAGTATGCCCTCACGAAGTACAGCGCGGCCGCACCGGTGCGAAATCAAGAGGCAACGACCGTTGCCAGAGCTTTAGTGAAGGAAATCATCTGTCATTATGGGACGCCGGAGACCCTGTTATCGGATCAGAGTACCAAAATCCTTAGTTCCACGTTCAAAGAAGTATGCCGCCTTTACGAATCAGGAAGATACAAACAAAGGCATACCACCCACAGCCGAATGGCGCCCTGGAACGATGACATCGGACTCTTGCGGTAAACTTCGTAAGCTAGGACCAGAGAAACTGGGACAAGTGGTTACCGTACGCCATGCTTACGTACAATACCACATCATATACCGGGATGGGTATGATCCCGTACGCGTTGGTATTCGGACGAGACGCTGAGTTACCGACAGCTCTGAGGCGAGAGCTTCGGAAGACTTACACCTACGACGACTACGCGCTTGAGTTATGCGAGCGTCTGTGCACGGCTTGGACTGTGGCTCGAGGCAAGTTACAGCTTACCAAGGACAAATCGAAAGGCCTATATGAATATAGAAACAAGGTATAGGAGGACTACGTGGGCGACAAAGTGTTTAAATTGACCCCAACCTGGGCGGGACCCTACACAATCTTGTAGGCGAGGTCCCCCGTCAATTATGTCGTCCGGAAGAGACGAAAGACGTTAACGGTACACGCGAACCGTTAGAAGCTTTTCCTCGAGCATTAGCCGAGCTATGCTATATGGTAGTAGCGTGCGGTCTAATCGAGGGCACGCAGCATCCATTGGATTACAAGGTGATCACGTTCACGGACAGTCCCAGCGTATACCATGGTACTATGAGGAGATAGAACGCCTCAATGAGGCAAGTTCGTACCGGAGACTTGCCATACGGATCGATCGCACCGCACTACTACAACTGGACACCGCCGTCGGTTCGAGCCTTCAACGTTCAATGAAGCTGTGTTAAAAGGAAACTGACGATGACAATCTGTGCCCTGTCATCTCCGACTCCGCTACCCGGATATCGAGGACTAATCGACGGCCTGGGGTTAATAATCAAGTCAATAATGGGCAACATAGACTTCACCGATGCCAACGAACTGCACGAGGAAATCGCGGCCATACAGGATACTCATCAGGCACTAAAGGAAGGGTTAAAAAATCAGTTCCAGGTGATAAGATCGGCTTTAGACATATTTAATGAAAGTGCTCATCACGTACAGGCCAACAAGGAGGCCCTATTGGAGCTCATAAACCGGGTCAATGAAACAATGAGCAGCAACGTACGCAGGGTGAAGAGGCGCCAACACTTAGACGAGAATTTAAATGCTATAAGTATAACAGTGGAGACTCTACTCAGCGACGTAAATGAGTTAGTATGGCTCGTCACCAATATCATGGATGGTGAAGCAAGCGCAGCAGTATTGTTACCGCGATCGCTTACGAGATACCTCATCGAAGCTCTACCACACTTACCACCGGGCATCAGTTTCCCCGTTGCAATACAGCTCAGCCAGGCGTAAAAATTTATGTAACTTGCCAATGTTAAAGCTTACAGTACAGGTCACGCAATAGTAATCGTGCTGGAAATATCTTTAATTGGATAACAGAATTACGGCGTCCACAAGGTATACCTTGTACTCACACGATCCAGCTATCGATGCTATTATTTCATAGAGATCACGGAGGACTATGCAATAATAGATAGCAAAAATCGTAATGTTCTATGATTAACTACCGATGACCTGAAACGCTGCAAAAAGATCGCATGGATGTACATCTGCTCACTCATGCATCCATCGATGGCACTGACGGCAGATGCACCATGCAAAGTTTTGTTTTTCATGAACAATCCCAAAATGAACACCGCTCATGGCCAGAACTGTTCTTAATAACTAAATACTAGGCCCGTCGCCGAGTCTACACCTTCGCTAGGTAACGTGGAGTCTAACGAGTTTCCCCTACGTGTACTTCTGGCATCATTGTCACCCGGCATCACTGGTTCCGGGCGCGTACAGCGTTTCTTATTAACAAACATTTATTCCCTGAGCAACGCGATTATCCTGCGAGCAAGGAATATATTTCTTTTCCCGAACCGTACCTACCCCCGTATCTATATGCGCGGTTTTACTGGTTTTGCATTACAGGTCATATATTATTATATGATGCTAACCGCCACTTACAGATAGATGGTCTGGTAGTCTATCCTGGCCATGACGCTTCCAGTCCTGGGATGACGTTCGCCTGTTGCCGTGTTTTCCCCGCTATTGGTTGCGGGCGTGTTTCCCTGCACCGTTGTCCCTCGAGTCAAATTGATGAACTAGGCCGTAAGGCCGTTGTTCGCAATTCGTTTCGTGCATCAGCACATTCTTCGTGCTCACGAGTGAGCGGCCTCGTGAGCGAACCAAAAGAGAAATAATGTCGAAATTAATTCTATTAATTATTTCGACATTAGACGAATTACTTCGAAAATTTCGCGGCACAACAAAAGAAGCAGAAATTTGGTTTTCCCTGAACAATACCGTAAACATTGTTTTCCCCTGATTGCTCCCTAACAGTCCCAAGAAACCCCTAAATCTAGGGGGAAATTCCCTAATCTGGCAACACTACGATATAATGTTCACTGGAACTTGGCTGAATATTGGTGTTTACTCAGTAGAACTTGGATTCACGGATTTTCGTGTATATTGGTATGCGAGAAATGTGTAGAAGAAATATGTACGAGTGATGCCTCACATCATAGTCGTGTACTGATCACATGTCTACGTCACTGCATAGCCATGAGATACAGTTACATCCTGGATATGAATGTTTTCAGAAAATTGGGACGCAGCGAAGAATAATATACAATTTTCTCCATGCTGCTGCGTCGCTCAGGGATTGCAATTGGTCTGGTTATTGGGGGTTTAATCAAATAAATGTTGACACAGGCCTTATAACACCAGATGAACAAACGCGTTGAAAAGTAAATATCTCTATTAAATAGTAACAACTATTAAATATGTTGATCAGTAAATGTCAGTCACAACGCAAACGAGTAAATGTTAATTATGACGCAAACCATTATTAATCATTGAATGCGACAGCACAGTTGTGAATGGTCGACCATACAGAATGGAACTATTAGTTTTGCTGTTACGAGGGACGACTGTCATGATTGACCCCCAAAGATGAACTAATTAAATGACATTAAGGCACATTAAATTGAAGAAATTAATTTCTACAGAGGTCGTGGGCTTCTACACCTTTAACCTCCGTCAACTAAATGGTATCGGAAACAGCTATTTGATAATCCTCGATTTAGTCTTCTCAAGCGTTCTTTGCTTAGTCTCCAATTCTGTTTCAGAATTCCAGAGGATGTTGTTGGATCTACCTGTGAATATATTGAAAATCATGAAACTTCACTCAAGACAGGGTGAAAATAAACCAAACACATAGATGTTAAATTAGAGAAAGTGGTTTATTACACCTTCCGCATGTCAGTACAAATTCTTCAATTTAGAAAATATATCAAATACGAAATAAAATATAAAGATTTAGAATTTTCAATTTAAGGCAATTTGAATAACACTCAATTATATTAATTGAGTGCTGGCATTGTAAAAAGATTGTGTTTCACACAATTGTATTAATTGTGTGCTGTGACTAATGAGTGGGGTGTACGCGGTTCAGCCAGCGCTGCGGAGCATGCCACGCAATGAGATAGATGAGTGCGTAGACAAATTCAGTGCCTGTCACCAAATACTCAATGAGATTGTGAATTGGAATTTACAGCCAGTGAGTGCTAGCATATGCAAATCTGGCCACTGAATATAATTGTATTGTGACAGGCTGTGAGGTAGTCTACGCTGCAGAGCACTGAAATGTGAGCTTGAGGATGCACAAAATGATTAAACTGAATTCACAATACTTTCCCAGCAAGTTTAATTGGGGGAAAGTACAGTAAATTGGTAAAACACACGCAATTATATTAATCGAGTATGCTAATAATTGAGTGAAAACGTGGTGCAGCCAATGCTGCAGAGCACGCCACAGGGTGAGATCTTTTCTGATGATGTACCGATTTATGAATCTCCTCACCGTCAGTGAATTATGTTAAATTATGACGGTGTTCTCTTACCTTAATTTGAGTCCTGGTGAGCAAGCAGAAGTTGAGAAGATCCAGTTGAGAAAAGTGAAAATTGTCCGAGCCTTGCAAATGCGTGCGCTGTTCGATGTGAGTTTTCACGTAAGTGCCGAAATTTCCAACATGGCTGCGGGATATGAAAGCGTCGTTGGGCGCTGAAGTCAATTGAGAGAGATAGCCGGTGAGCGAAGCCGAAGTCAAGCGAGAGAGACATCCTCTTGCTCAACGCGGAATGCCTACGAGGCACAGTCTCGGCTCCGCAAAGCCCTGCC
The DNA here is from genome assembly GCA_963942595.1 of Cylloceria caligata. NCBI lineage: Eukaryota > Metazoa > Arthropoda > Insecta > Hymenoptera > Ichneumonidae > Cylloceria > Cylloceria caligata. The sequence goes on from OZ012708.1 coordinate 12,188,374, forward strand.
TCGGCTATCTCCGGCCCAACCGAACGCAGCGTGCTAGAGCACAGCAACAGGTCGACGCACGGCGAATATCGATCGCCGTACGCCAGCTGATTATCCAACAAATTCCATCGAAGTTTTGCTCCGATGTGATGTTTACCATTCGGCCCTCAGCATTACAAGTGTCGATTGTAGATGATAGCTAAATCAGACTGGACCTTGGTGGGAGATTTGTTTTAAAAACGCCAACTTCGTAAATAAAAATTGCCATCTAGCCAAGATTTCATGGGATCTGGAACTATCCAATGTTCCATTGGACTATGCTGCTGATGCTCTAACGGATAGAATCAATTCGGGTATAAATCGGCATGTCCTCTGGAAAGTCCATGATGTATCGACTTTATTACCTTGGTTCTCGGCCAATCTATGGGTCACTGTCCGTGAGAAGAACATCGCTCATTCTACGTATACGCCGTCAAAATGTCCTGAAGACTCAGTGCTGTTGCTTTAAATCTATATGAAACTTCCGCACTACGAATCAGAATAAAAATGTATGGCGCGTTTGCATTTTTGTAAAAGGGCAGAAATAGGCTTGTCCCATTAAATTAAATACATGAATTAATGAACTAATGAATTTAAAAAATGGTACGTATGAAATAATTCCAGAAACATGTAAACGAAATATGTGCTGTCAGTTTCCAATAATTTTTCAAGGGGAACCGACTGAAGTTCATCAATTAAAGGGCTCCATTCCTTTTCGGGGTACTCACACACATGGAGTCGACGGATTTTTATTTGACTTAATAGCATAGATCAGCTAGCTGTAGTTACACAAGCCAGAAGTATGAACGATCGGTCGTCAACTCTTCTATCATATTGTGGGTTGCAAAAAATGTCTGTGTTGCGGCTAGATGATAAGATACGAGCCGATGATTGCCATAAGACGAGATTTATTAGAATCTAATATAGTGATAAACAGAGAAGGCATACCGATTTTACGATATTTTGAAATTTTCTAATTTTATGATAAATGACTTAAAGATCCTGAGTCTATCACATATTGAGCTATAAAAATATTGAACAGATACGTTGTTGTATACAGTATTGAAATAAGCCTGCAAAGTAGCACTTAACATTTTTCATCTCTATTATTTTCTACTTTCACAAAGCTTGCACTATGAAGAAGCTCCAATTGATCCACAATATTTACACATAGATGTGGTTTTGTGAAAGGTAGGAAATAATAAGGAAGCGATGCGCAAGGTTTCATTTCGCGAGCTTTTTTAACTACGATAGTTCCATTTACCAGGTGTACAAGTATGAAATGCGGGTTTTTTTTCTAAAAAACATGTTAAATTCGGAAGAATGATGAAAAGTACTTTATTCAAAGTATGCTCCATCGCTTGTTATACATTTTTCCCATCTTTCGGGCAATTTATGAATACCACGCCAGTAAAAATCTTCCCCTTTTGCTGCGAACCATTCATCGAGCCATTTTTTCACATTTTCGTACGAACCAAAGCGCTGCTCAGAAAGTGCGTGATACATCGATGCAAACAAGTGGTAATCGGAAGGAGCCAAGTCTGGTGACTAAGCTACCGCATGGGATGGAACTTCCCAGCTGAGTGCTTCCAACGTTTCGCGAATCGGTTTTGCCGTATGTGATGGAGCATTGTCATGAAGAAAAATGACTTTGTGTTACCTCTTTCGGTATTCTGGCCTTTTTTCAAGCAGCGAACAGTTCAAATCGGCAAATTGTTGTTGGTAACGTTTAGTATTAACCGTGTCCTCAGGTTATAACAGCTCATAATAGACCGCGCCCCTCTGGTCCCACCAAACACAGAGTATCGTCTTTCTGCCAAATCGATTCGGTCTTGCGGTCGATGTGGATGGTGCGCCTGGGTCTATCCATAATTTTTATGCTTGGGATTCTCAAAATAAATCCACTTTTCATCCTCTGTAACTATACAATGCAAAAACGACTTCATTTTGTACCGAGCGAGAAAAATGTCGCATGTGTTTTTGCGCTTTTCCATTTGCCTGTCGTTCAACTCATGTGGTACCCATCTACCGGTGTTCTGAATCTTTCCCATCTCTCGTAGCCGATTAGAAACAGCTTGTTGACTAACGCCCTATTACTCGGCGAGTTGTTTTTGTGTTTGCGAATCATCTTCGTCCAACAATGCTTTCAATTCCACGTCTTCGTATTTTTTTGGGGGCTTTCCACGTTCCTTGTTTGCAACATCGAAGTCACCACTTTCGAAACGCCGAAACCATCGTTCACACGTATCTTGGAATGGAGCATATTCACCGTAAGCTTCTCGAAGTAATCGGTATGATTCAGCAGGAGTTTTCTTCAAATGAAAACAAAAAATTTGTCCTGTCCGCGAATGCTCTTTGTTCGGTATAAATTTCGACATATTGAACACAACAACACAACACTATGCACATACTTTTCCAATTTATCCCTCGTGCGCGTCTGACACTTGTTGATGAAACAACAAAATGGTGCAGTGTCAAATCTTTATAGCACAAACTGCATTCGTGCGCCATCTGTTGTCTGAAATCCGCATTAAATTCTTGTACACCTGGTATAAAAAGAATTCATTCATCGAACACTTTAACGGATTAAAAGGTCCATCGAATATTCTAATATGATTTTCTGGACTTGACTCATAGTCGAAAACAAATTGAAAGCGAGTTGAGAAGAGCAGAATAAGCGAAGGGTTAAATATCGTCCAGCTGCATGTGTCGCAGCGTGAGATCCTAAGCATCTACTACGGCCAACGTTTTAGTTTGTACAAATGTTTTACTTTAAGAAAACGGATTCGAGTCTACAAATGGTAACGACATTATTTAGTTCGCCGATTTCTCGATTCTGTAATGGTTCAATTATTTAAGCAAAATGTTATCCTAAGAATTCTGGAAGATTTTCACGTTCATTGGAATACTCTAAGATAATTGCCTTGATTTAGCCTAGTTATGAGGAAGTTAGGTGCATGGTGAGAGCAAGTTAAGTGTAAGTTGAAAGCAAGCTGAGTACAAATTAAGATCAAGTTAAAATTCAGCATGATGAGAATGCCCAGAGTGCTGGAACTGTGCAAGCATAGTGGCGTAACAAGCACACCGTCGCACAGTAGACGCAGAGCCCGAAATCGTGGCAGTAAATACAAATAACCTCCGATCGGAATGAAAATTGGTATGCAGGGGTTTTTAAGGTCGCTGATTACGAATCTGAAAGCTAAATTATTGTAAACAAAATGGCCGATCCAATATGGCGGACATGGATGTTAAAAAGGTGTCCGATCTTGACAAAAATTGGTATATGCGGGTTTTTAGGGTCGCTTATTACGAATCCGAAAGCCAAATTATTGTAAACAAAATGGCCGATCCAATATGGCAGACATGAATGTTAAAAAGGTGTCCGATCTTGACAAAAACTGCTATATGTGGGTTTTGAGGGTCGCTCATTACGAATCCGAAAGCCAAATTATTGTAAACAAAATGGCTGATCCAATATGGCGGACAAGTATGTTAAAAAAAATTAAAAATTTTCAAAAAAACTCCCTCCTGCCGTACCACTCAAAAAAGGATGAAATAATTTACTTATTTAGTATGACGTTTTTGTATACAATGATATATAACTTGCATTAGTTATTTGAATTTTAATTATTATAATTGAATTGAACAAAATTGATATACGCGGGTTGTGAAAGTGACTGATTGCGAATCAGAAAGCCAAACAATTTCGAACAAAATGGCCGATCCAATATGGCGGACATAAATGGTAAAAAGGTGTCAGATCTTGAAGAAAATTGATATACGCGGGTTGTGAAAGTGACTGATTACGAATCAGAAAGCCAAACAATTTTGAACAAAATGGCCGATCCAATATGGCGGACATAGATGGAAAAAGGTGTCAGATCTTGACAAAAATTGGTATACGCGGGTTTTTAGGGTCACTGATCACGAATCCGACAGACAAATTATGGTACACAAAACGTATCCTGTTAAATGGATGAGATATAATATAAAATATAATAATCATAATAAAATAAACGTGAGCCGTGCCTTCTACGGAATTAATATTTTTATTTTCAAAATACATTATTCTCGAAATCGTGTAATCGAATTTAATTTTTAATCGAATGGAACATCGGATTCGGAGTCGCCGTCGCCGTCGTCGATGTCGGAACCATCTATCGAGCTTGTATCGTCCACAAGACCCGATTCGATGTTATTTGTGACGAAACCTTGATGTGCTGCAGCATTGATAGTTGGAGCGAGCAGCATCGCGACAGCTTCCGGCGACAAACTTTTTAGTGGTTTCTTCGGTAGTTGCCGGATGCTAGATATGTACGGGTCTGAAGAAATTAGCAGCCGGTGGAAAACATCTTGCATTGTTTTTATCCTGGAAGTTTTTCGCGAGAAGTTTTCTCGGTATCGTTTAATATCTTTATTTCGAGCTTCCTGAGCGTCTTCGGATAATTCGCCGATTGGTAAAAGCGCATGAGCTATTATCAGTGAACCGTGAATTAATAGCTTGTGTACCGAAGTAGGCATGTGGTACCAAGGGTATAATGCAACGATAGTTCTTGCCGTTTCAATAGTATACTGCTCAAATAGTTCACAATTTATCTTGTGGCCACACGAGATAGCTTGTAGGATAACGTAGAAACGGTTAATTACTCGTTGACTCCGGTTATCAAAGCAGAAACCTTCCAATTCTCAAAAAATCGCCGAGCTGTGTTGCAATCATTGCTGCTGCCGTATCCAGGCTTCGGACGATCAATGCTTAGACCCAATTCGCTCTTGAATTCGCGTTGAATCCTCTTCTTGGTTTCTTCGGTAATTTTTTTTTTCTTCGGAACTTCCTGCTTGCCATTTTTTAATGCCGAGTTTGTACGACAAATGTATGCAATACTCGAAGCACCGTATCCACACATGCAGTGTCGACAACCCGAACTTCAAATTCGTTTCAACGACCTCCTTTTGCAACATAACGTCGATGGCATTAAAATCTTTGCTGGTTGCTCCACACAAATAGCACCGTTGAGCAGATTTCGTCGATGACACAGCATTGCAAACTTTACCATCTATCATGGTGAACGCCAACTTGTACGTTATGGAGATATCTTTTCCACTTACTACAGTTTGGAGTGGACTAAGCGACTTTATTTGTGCTTCGACAATTCCAACTTCATTTAGTGTGGACTCTGTATCTTTGTGCAGAAACTGTAGTCTAAGCGGCCTACAAAATCGTGGAGACGAGGGCCTAGGGTTCTTCCAAACCATGATTTCTGCTTTTGTTTGTTGATCAATGCAGATGAGTTGTAATGGCACAACCGAAGTAAAAAACACATGCGCATCTGATTTGCTATCATCAGTAAAAGTCTGCTTATATTCACTTTGCCCAGAGCTTCCATCGCAACCCCATTTGCAAATTAAATCCATATTACGAGCATTACCGTTAGTCAAGGTTTCAACGACTTCTGTTTGGACGAGTAAAATACGTTTAACTGTATGATCTAATAATGCCTGCAATTCGACTTCTGCACTCGTCTCTGTAATGGTAATTGCGTCAGACCGAGGATAACAACGCTTTTTTGCTTCCACCACTTTTTCGTAAGACGGATATAGACGACAGTTATGTGCCAACGATATTTTTCTCATCGTTAGGTAAGCTCCCTTTGACAATTTACATTCGATCAAAGCGGAAAGTGCAGCCTCTTCCGATAAAGAGGTTTCACCCGTTACTGCATAAGCTTTTCGATACTTAGAAGCTCTTAAAGGACTCGTCATTGTTACGTCCTTAACAACTTTCGAAGCGTCTAATTGTCCCGAAGCGCGAAGGCTCATTTGAGTAGCGTATGCTAATTCTTCCGGGGTTGAGGATTTACGAATATCTTCGGTCTTCTTTCGTTTTGACCTTTCACTTGCCGATGTAAACTCAAGGGACGGGCGGCCTCTTTTACTACCTGGGTCTTTCTCAACAGTGTCTGTAGGTACGGCAAAATATACCTGCCCGCTAAGCCATTTACTGTTTTTCTTGAAGAAAATGTCCGATGTTCTATTAGCTTCTTGCCACCTGGTTCTTATTTTATTAAACAGCATTGAAAAGGCGGTTCTCGAGTCCTCAGGCACCACAACTTTACGTCCACTTTTCTCGGAAATTTTAGTTTCCACGAAATTCAATAACGTAGCGAAATTATCGTTCAAATTATCCTTTATAATAAGATATAATTCTTTCCTCGTCAAATGTACTCCTTCGTAATGGGACCCTGTAATAAAGACATAAAATTGTATAGAATTTGTGTTGAAGGATCAGATCAAAATTTTTATGAATTTTAATTATTGTAACAAATAAGTAGCCGCAATAATTATTCGTATTTTTTTTTGAAAAGTACATAAAAAACAACAGTTATGAAAAAAAAATTGAATTTAGACTATTATGAAAGAAGTTATGAGCAAAAAAACATAAACAAATATTTTTTGAACGGGTGACCAAAAACATCTCAAAATGTACCAGAAGCCGATTTTTGATGAGTACATGAAAATATGACAAAATCAAGGGAAAAAAAATTGAACTGTCCGATTTGGCGTGGAATGCCCCATATATACCTATATATATAATAAAAATGTATCAAATATAAATAAAATGTGACGATTCAAATTAATTACTTTAGTATATACTTACATATATATGTATTGTTGTATGTCTACAAAAATAGATATATAAATGATTTACTTGAATTTGTATTTTGTATATATATATGTATATATATATATATTATATATGGTATATGTATGGATATAGTCCTATTGCTCAAGTAGCAGCTGTTCAATGGCCCCATGGCATGGCGTATGGCGCCGCGCGCGCGTGCACGGTCGGCAACCGCCTGTTTTACGTTGCCAAAAACCATAACAGACAAAGTTAGGCAGCTCTAGGCAGCTAATTCCTGTTAATTTCGCAAGCTTATATAATAAACTAAAGGCCTAGACATTGGCTGTCGCAGAATATGGCAGAAAGTATAACTTTTCGGATAGTTGAAAATATAAGTTTACAAAATTCTTTCAATTTATTTATGCAGTAGTTTATACTACACTTCAATAATTTACATATTTATTTTAAACTCAACCAATGTAAAAATATCTTCTACATACCTCCAGAAGTCGTATCCATGTCTCCGGATTGATTTAAAACACTTCACTTTAAAGTTATCGATTTTATAAGTCACGGTAGTTTTCGCTCGTTCAGCGCGCGATGCGAACACTCGTCTCGAAGGCTAACCTCCAACTGACGCAGCGACGAAGGTATACAGTGAAAAAGGTTCCCCTTTTACAATTTAACGCAGCCATTAGTCCTCTACCTGACTGCCTGCTCAAATATCCCGATTGTAAAAATTTTTTTCTGACTTTTCTGCCACGATTTCGGGCTCTGCGTCTACTGTGCGTCGAGGGCCTACGGACGTGGATAATTGTATTCTGCTAACTTAGTGCTTCGCCCCGTGCTACCATCATGTAAACACCATACCGTCAATTTTCTTACTAGAGCATTTCCAGTCTCTCTTATACGTCACTCTTACTGCTCCATCTGAACTTAAAATCACGTATCCCTCAACTTGTTTTCGACAATGAGTAAAGGTCAGAAAATTATTTTAGAAATTCGGATGAACGAAAAAAACTACCAAAGTGGAGAAATATTTGGAGCAACGCTCACGTTGGAGTATAACAGTTGACGATCGATCACTCAGACTTGTGCTCGCTGTAAGCACTTCGAGCTGATCGATGCAACGGAGGCAAGCGAACATCAGTAAATGCTATGCTTGTGTGTAAGTATACTGAACACGAATGCTGCGCTTTGATTGGTAAACTTTATTCGCTACCAATTCGGAAACTATTGCAAATTGATTCTAGATACATAGTTTTCATGTCACGTGTGCCTTACATAGAATCCCCTAACAGAAATGATAGCGGGGAAAACGAAAGACGACCAGCAGAAAAACAAATAATGAGGGGGAGGGGGCTACGCGAAGCACGTACGGGGGCCGAGCTACTTGATTCTTTATATAATAAAAATATTTCGCGCTACCGGCATTACTACCGCTACCACCGCCGTATTCCAGACAACCTGGATTTTTCCAGACTATCGTAACGGTATTTCGCCGTTGACGTTAGTTTTATTTTTCTAGGCGTCTAGAATTCGGACTTGAACAGTAAGGAAATGAATTTTAGACGTTTTTAATAGGCAAAAGTAGAGTTTATTCAATGATTGTAAAGAAATGTCTGAAAATGGTCTTAGTGGTCCTATCTACCGGGACAATCCATTTGTATGTGTGTGGAGTTAACTTTTGAATTGGATCTTCTTTATCCCTTGATGCCGTGGACTTTTCACCAATACATTTTTAGGTGCCATAGTGGGCCTTGGAACTCGCCTTGTCTGAGTTTTCCGTCTTGTTGCTGGTACTTCTCGGCTCCTGTGAGCGCCTGCATCTAGCATATGGTCGGGCGTCGTTAGCCAATATGTTGGCAAGCGCGTGTTGTACCTAGTACCTTAATATGCTGGCCTAGCACGATACTTGTGGTGAATCGTTTTTAATTTTGATCCATTTTTTGCTACGGCCATGACTTATTTTAGCACGCTGTGCTATACTGTGCCTGCCTAGCTTGGCGCCGTTCTTTCTGTTCTTTGAGGTGGCATGAACCCTTATTTTTCTTCCCTTTAATGATCTCAATTCGGATCCCTTAGTGTGCTATTTCTTATTATCCTTCTCGGTCAGATTTATCCACCCTTTCTCATGGTTTTTACTCCGTTTCGAATCTTTTATGCTAGTAATTATTACTTATTCCGACATCTTAGTGCTAACTTAGTTCTAATTATGACTAAAATAGCTATTTGATACTACAGAATCCTAGTCTCTCCCTCTTAGCAATAGCCTTCTCTATTTCTCTGAAATAGTCAGGTCCTGAGTTAAATTTTGTCAAATAAATTAGTCAATTTATTTTACTCTTGTCTTTTTTTCTTATAGCGTTTCTTCTTTTTCGATTCGCCTGTATGTTTCTACAAAACTTATTCCAGCCTTTGTTCTATAATTCGCTCTTTCTCCCACACTATCATTTCTCATTGAGTTCTCTGATTCTCTACCGACTCTAAATATCACGATAGCTTAATTGATAATACGCCAAATAACTTTTAGCTTCTGACTCTTTTGGTTCACCGAATCCCCTCTAAGGAGTCTAAACTTCCTGCTTTTTTCCTTCCTAATAATTTCTAATATGGTCAGGCCTTTTCCTGTTGAATATTGTTCAGATAATGTAACAGGTCCTGATTACTTTTGATTTCGTGTTTTTTGCCCAATAAGAGGCCGATGCTTCTCTGCACCGGGTTTCATACCCGTCCCCTGCCTCACCTCCCTCTTCCTGGCTTTATGCTAATTTTATTTTAAACTAACCGAATCTTTTAATTTTTCAGACTCCCGCTGTGGCGTTCTAGCGCTCTCCTTGTCACCAAGCGAGGTCAGCTAATGGCTGACCTGCTTTTCGTGACATCTCCGAGCACTGTGTCATCGGATGTTTGCTTCGGCTCTCCGCTTAGGACGGCCAGCGCCTGCAGAGATGGCCGATGGCTGCCGATCTGCATCATCTGCCACCGGCGTTATGTGTGTTGTAACGTGGCAAAATCCTCCAGCGCTGCGTCCTTCTCGCACGACGGCTGCCAACACGATCTCGCAGGGCTGTAAGGAATAATCGCCGTACTCTATTTAATTATTTCCGTTTTTTTATTTTCTTTTATTAATTTGTACGACCGGACGGAGGGGAGCCCCGCGTATGCTGATGGCTGGCTTCTGGATGCGACTTATTACACCGACCGGCTCTTTCCATCTTGATCCATTGGGAAATATCATTGTCCCGCTGGATGTGGATCGATTAACGATACGACGCTATCTGTGGCCGATCAGCACCTACTAGCAACGATCCATCAGTCGTTTGGGGTTCACCGACCGGGCAGAGTTATACATCCCAAGGATCGGTTGTTAATTTTATGCGTTGTCCAGTCGAGGCGCTCCGGTGACACCGATTCCCCCAATTGACCGAGTTCAGACCGATAGGTGGGGATCATAGTTGACGGGCACGCGTGCCGGCAGGACCTCAGGACTTTTTCCCGGTTACCGTCGAGCGAACAGGACGTAGCCGCGAGTATTACATCGCCCCGCTCCACCGTTGATTTCGTCGAAATCTATCACCACCTATCGTGGGTAGCGGGGCATATCTTTTGAAACATCGAGGAGTAGATCGAAGATGGTATCGAGAGGAGAGAATTTCGAGACGATTTTGGGTTAAGAAGGACTGGCAAGGAACATCGCATCGTCATCGTCCCGGTGAGCTCTCTTCCCTTCTACGGTCTTTCGCCATTATTTGATTATTATTGTTTTCTTTAACTCATTGGAAAGTTCGATTAGAATTTAGTTGTACCTGCGATTCTGATATACCACGCACAGAGTACGATTCGTATCGGGACAGACTGCGTCGAGTAGAGTGTAATATCGAGATCGTTTGGCGGTTAGAGCCGGGAAGAAGTCATTTTGTCCGTCTTTCTGTTTCATTGTATTCGTCTTATTTTACTTTATTTATCTCTCTTATTTTATTGGACATTATTTTATTTCTGCGAACGCATGCAGTGCGTACTTGGCCGTCGTCCCGTGTTGGTACTTGAGTGAGGGATTAGTACGGTTCGAGGCGTATCTGGCCATGATAAATAGTTCGTTCGTTGTTACTGTTCTGTAGTCGTGTAACGTAAAGCCGTGCGTGTGTTAGGCCGTTATCCCGTGTTTGTTTGAATGTGTGAGGGATTTGAACGGGATAGACCATGTCGCGGATTTTACCGGGCAATTGATTTCATATGGACTTGGATCACTTTATTAATTTTTCTTATGTCGGACCTTACTTTATTTTATATTGTGAGCTTATGCAGTGCGTGCTCGGTCGTCGTCCCGTATTTGGAACTTGGTCACGAGGGATTGGTACGGCTCGAGACGTATCTCGCTTGGACTTTTGTAATCCGTTATTTGGAATAATTTAGGGATTTATATTGTTATTTTGGCCGCGAAATCGAGAAAGTATCGTGGGCCAAAATAACAATATAAATCCCTAAATTATTCCAAATAACGGATTACAAAAGTCCAAGCGAGATACGTCTCGAGCCGTACCAATCCCTCGTGACCAAGTTCCAAATACGGGACGACGACCGAGCACGCACTGCATAAGCTCACAATATAAAATAAAGTAAGGTCCGACATAAGAAAAATTAATAAAGTGATCCAAGTCCATATGAAATCAATTGCCCGGTAAAATCCGCGACATGGTCTATCCCGTTCAAATCCCTCACACATTCAAACAAACACGGGATAACGGCCTAACACACGCACGGCTTTACGTTACACGACTACAGAACAGTAACAACGAACGAACTATTTATCATGGCCAGATACGCCTCGAACCGTACTAATCCCTCACTCAAGTACCAACACGGGACGACGGCCAAGTACGCACTGCATGCGTTCGCAGAAATAAAATAATGTCCAATAAAATAAGAGAGATAAATAAAGTAAAATAAGACGAATACAATGAAACAGAAAGACGGACAAAATGACTTCTTCCCGGCTCTAACCGCCAAACGATCTCGATATTACACTCTACTCGACGCAGTCTGTCCCGATACGAATCGTACTCTGTGCGTGGTATATCAGAATCGCAGGTACAACTAAATTCTAATCGAACTTTCCAATGAGTTAAAGAAAACAATAATAATCAAATAATGGCGAAAGACCGTAGAAGGGAAGAGAGCTCACCGGGACGATGACGATGCGATGTTCCTTGCCAGTCCTTCTTAACCCAAAATCGTCTCGAAATTCTCTCCTCTCGATACCATCTTCGATCTACTCCTCGATGTTTCAAAAGATATGCCCCGCTACCCACGATAGGTGGTGATAGATTTCGACGAAATCAACGGTGGAGCGGGGCGATGTAATACTCGCGGCTACGTCCTGTTCGCTCGACGGTAACCGGGAAAAAGTCCTGAGGTCCTGCCGGCACGCGTGCCCGTCAACTATGATCCCCACCTATCGGTCTGAACTCGGTCAATTGGGGGAATCGGTGTCACCGGAGCGCCTCGACTGGACAACGCATAAAATTAACAACCGATCCTTGGGATGTATAACTCTGCCCGGTCGGTGAACCCCAAACGACTGATGGATCGTTGCTAGTAGGTGCTGATCGGCCACAGATAGCGTCGTATCGTTAATCGATCCACATCCAGCGGGACAATGATATTTCCCAATGGATCAAGATGGAAAGAGCCGGTCGGTGTAATAAGTCGCATCCAGAAGCCAGCCATCAGCATACGCGGGGCTCCCCTCCGTCCGGTCGTACAAATTAATAAAAGAAAATAAAAAAACGGAAATAATTAAATAGAGTACGGCGATTATTCCTTACAGCCCTGCGAGATCGTGTTGGCAGCCGTCGTGCGAGAAGGACGCAGCGCTGGAGGATTTTGCCACGTTACAGTGTGCACGGGCAATACGCGCATGAGCGGGCTATGAGTGTGTGAGCGCGGTGTGGTTACGTCATACTATATGCTAGAATCACGGAGCGGATAGTTGTCCCAGTGTACGTAATGTCCCGAAGTGGATACGGGCCGGGTGTGGATGACCGAATCTAACACAACGTAATCCTACCTCAGAATCATCATTCAATGTTGAATTAAAAAAATTCCTGTATTACTTTGAATTCCTGTATTATCCGGAATTACTGGTTGGTCCAGCCTGTTAGGATGGAGGGGTCATACCCTCTGTGTACGGCATTCCATGTCAAAAAGGTTCGATTCAGATAGAAAATTGCCGAGTGGGTCACATATATCTAGGATGTTTCATGTCAGGTGGATCCAGTGGCCGCCTAATTTAGTGTTATGCATTCACTATTCTAAATTCCACCTAGATTCGTAACGGATTTCGATTAGAAAATCTCTCATAGCTTCAACGAGGTTGGATGAGAGAAAACGACACAGGATTTAATGATGAAAATACCAAATTCGAAAAGTTTGAATTAGAGAAATCGGGAGGTAGAACGGATTAAGTGAAAGAAGAAAAAATACGAAACAGAGAAAAAAGAGATGAAAAGAAATATGGAGGCGAGAGATAGGGAGGATAAAAGAAGACATTTCGTAATAAAAGTCGTGACAAAAGAGAAAACGGGGATACAGCTCTCCATGAGGATACTCGAAAGAATAGGAGTGCAGACAAAAATTGAGGAAGAGAGAGAAATAGAAAAGGGCAGAGCAGGTAAAAACACACTGAAAGCTATGTTAGAGGTGTATATAAAAAATGTGGTATAAAAGAAGGAAGTAAAGAGAAATAAAAAGAATTCATGGGTAGGAAAGAAAAGAATAAAAGATTACCTCACTTGGGAACAGATAAGGAGGCAATGGTTGGTGGGAGAGATGAGGAAGAAAGAAACGGTAAACGGAAAGAGCATGAGAAAACTATTGGAATATAATAGTCAACGGGATTACATGGTTCTGGAACAAGCAAAAAAAGTTATTGAGGGACGGAAAAGAAAAAGGAAATGTAGAAGAAAGAGATGGAGGGGAATGAAGAAGGAATCGATAAGGGAAGGAGAAGCGGGGCGATAAGGGAAGAAGAAGCGAGGCGATAAAAGAAGAAAGAAAGAGAGGGGGAGATAAAAACTATAAAATAGGCTTTTGGATATTCAGGGAATGATAAAGAAGAACAAAGACTTTTGGAAGAGGATCAAGGAATGGGATGTAGTAGTTTTTATTGAATCCGGACTAGCGATGAACGAGTGGGATAGATTAGCTCAGGAGTAAAATAACGGCAGAATACAGATGGAAAATATAGTGAGCAAACAAAGAGGAATGGGAGGGGAAAGGGACGACGAATAATGATGGGATTCAGTAAGGAAATAGTGGCACAGGAAGAGAAAGGATAAAGATGATGAGCTGGTGGTAAGGAATGTCAGACGAATAGCAGATAGAGGTGGCCTTGAACATAAATGGAGGTATGAAAATGAAGCTGTGAAGTATGAGAGTATGAATGTCAAAACATAAGGAAACGCGGATGGAAGACAGTTCACGAAATTGGTGGAGAAAGTGGGGTGGAAGATTCTAAGTGAAACGTAAAGGAGGTGAAAACGATGAAATCACATTCACAGGCGGAAACAGACAGAAACAGAAGAAATAGAGGAAGGAATCGATAGAGCGGTGGAGAAAATAAAAAATGAGATGTACGGTTGTGAGAAAGCAGGAGGCAGAGTATGAAATAGGGGAAAAAGTAAAGAAAAGAAGGGTGGTGGGACGAGGAGTGCAGAGAAAAAAAATGAGGCGAGAAACAAACTAAAATGTGGAGATGAGAAGACTGGCCACAGGGTTGGAAAGAGACAATAATAATACTACCAAAAGCCAATAATAAATAAAGAGAAGGGGGAGGGCAGAGTATTTTTGAAGAGTGACGCTCATGTCGTCATTGTACAAACAATACGCGACGGTGCTCGCGTAAATGCTAAAGGTAGGTTGGAGGATAAGGGTATGATTCCGTCCAACCAGACAGGATTAAGGAAGGGAGTGCGATTGACAATGGTCAATGTTTATCGATCTAAAGGTAGTTTTTGACTCGGTAAACAGGAAGATAATGGCTAAGGGAGAGGATAAAAAGAACTGTATGAGGAGACGATGAGCTGGTTCAAGGTTGGAGAAAAAATAGCGGATTGCTTTTGGCTAATTCACTAAGAAATAAGACAATGGCGCTCATGAAGCCCCACCATATTTAATCTAATCATAACGGGAATGGAGGCGGAGCGATCTAAGGCTATGTGGTAATAATAACGGTAAGCGAAGAGACGAAAGCATGATGCAGAGGCTAGAGAAATACGTTGAAAAGAAAACTGGATATAAACGCTGGGAAAACGAAGATAACGAGATTCAGGAACGTCTGAGGGAGGTCTATGAAAGTGACATGAAAATGGAGAGAGAGAGTGCTTGAGGAGGTTAAGAAATTTACATACCTGGAGTACGAATTTCAGTGAAATAGAGAATAGGAGACACATATAAAGGACATGTAGAAAGAAAAACAGCGAGAAAGGCAGAACCTGTGTTGAAGCAAGCGTGGGGGATAGGATGAAGACAATTTAGGAATAACTGCGATAGACAGATCGAGCTCTTTCATATGCTAGTATGAACGATGGTAAGATATGGGATAGTGATATGGGGATGGGAAGAAAAAACGGAAGTAGAAGAGGTGTAGGGAAGATTATCGGGTAAAACGCTACGGTGGATAGATAGATCGCGAGTACATGGTGAAATAGAAGACGAAAACAGACAAGATGAAGTCAAGAGCAAGAAGGAGAGTGTGAAGGTAGCACAAAAAGTTGAACAATGGAGGGAGTGATGCAGCCTTGGCCTGTTTAGAAGAGGTACGAGAAAGAGGGGGGAGGGAAAAAGTATACACGTGGATAACAAGGAGAAAAGTGTTGAGGGTAAGAGAAGGATAAACAAATGTGGAAAAAGATGACCGATGAAGGTACGAAAGAGAGGTTAGAGAATTAGGGGTATTAAAGCACTTCAAGAAAAGATGACGGCGAGAGTAAGAATAGCAAGATTCAGGCTAGAGAATGACATAAAAGATGACAAGTACCAAGCGTCAGCAAAAAAGACAAGGTGTAGAATGTGCGGGGGGCAGGAGCTGTGTCATAGGAGCATGTGCTGGATAGACGCACATGAGAAGGTGAGAAAAAGTAGGGGGCTGGGGAACAGGAAATTCTGGATGAAGGAGGAGGTGAGCAGGCATGAATGAAGAAACTGGAGAAGCAGAGCATAGAAAGAGGAGATACTATGGGAGTTTGGGACGGGAGATGGAAACATGGGATGAAAGAAAGAGGAGATGAAAGAGGAGAATGAAAGAAGAGAAAATGGAAGTCGAAGGAAGGTAGAATGAGGCATAGATAAAAAGTACAAGTGAGGTAGTGCGAGGTTATGGAAGGAGAAATAAGGAACCATATAAATAGGATAAGGCAAAGATGTAAATATTATAAAGAAAGAATGTGGATTCAAAAACGAGAAAATGTAAATGGGAGTGGACACGGGAGGATCGTGATGCTTCGGCGACACGATAAATATATACATATTTACATACTAACTCCTATTGAATTAGTAAATAATTTCGATTCATTCCTTCGCATATGGGCGATGCAATTGTTGTGTCGTACGGATCTTGTCCAATTGGCCGAAGGACGCAACGACCATCGATCAATATTAAAATTGTTTTATTCTAGAAAGTGTTCAAAATCTCCTAGATTTGATAAAACATAGGGGAGACTAGGGCAAATCATGGAGACGAAGCAAGAATAAAATCTAGATCGCTACCAAATGCAAATTTACTGCTTGTTGCATAAAAATGAAAATTTCAATAATCATATAAGATGGTATCATAGTATTCCGCAAACTCTATTCTCGCTTATTTACCTCATTGTCATATGAGATAAAATTGCTGAACGGTCTTGATCGTCCGGGTGCAAGAGTACCGTCCGATACATTTGTCGAATGTCATCAGACAACGCAACGTTATGAAAACGGATCCAAATAACAATCTCAAATCTGGGACTTTGTTTCGTAAATCCGAAGCAGAGAACATCCTTGATCCTTTTTCTTAAGCTAGTTCTACTGGTTGCGTGAAAGACTGCGCTGGGCTTCGTTCTCATACTGGCTTCTTTGATTATGCCATGGTGTGGCAGATAGACCGCCAGATGCTCAGGTTTTTGGGTAGATTTAGTCACCGCAGATATGTGCCCAATCTTAAGATATTCGAGCATAAATTCTACGTATCTCTCAGATAAAATTCGATTGCTCTAGAAACGCCTCTCTAATTGCGCTCTCAACGCTCGCTCGCGATCTCTCGAATCCCACATGGTATTTCTGGATTATTGGGAAATGGAGATCAGACAATGGGGACGTCTTTCATTACACATCGTTGTATTATCAAAAAATTTGTCTCTGTCACATGTGTCCTCTGATTGAGGATGACTCATGTTGCATCGATAATTATCGAGTTTGCAAGACCTTTTCCAGTTTTTATATAGTAAATCGCCGTGTTCCACAAAACGTGTCAACATTGCTTTTATATGGCGATTGCAGAGCAGAGACGCAGAGGGTACGCACACAAATGATCCAGCAACTATCCAACTGCGAATTTGGTTCTTCCCAATTCGAGCCAGTCAAAGAAGAATTCTGCTTCATTTAACAAATCGATCAGGACGTGCCTTCTCGTTGTATTATTCGCCACGTGTTCAAGGACGACATTGCTGCTCGTTTTGCCGCTGATAGACCGAATTGCCTGTTCGATGGTACTCTCGTTGTTGTGACGAATCTTGTCTGGTGTCAGACGATGACAATGTGTTGTGCCGCTCCGATCCGAGTACCTTCGGGACCTTCCCATTTTGCATGTTTTGTAGTGGCTCCCACGAGATCGTGTAGTTCATGATGGTCAACTCGATCGATTCGGATATTTCAGCTGCATGACTGGACTTGGAATGTTCTTGTCTGAGAATAACATCGATCGAACGTTTCTTGAAATCGGTTACATTTCTCAATTCATCAATCAAATGTGGGTAACTTGATTTTTGATTCCTGGTTGTCAGTACCACCTGCGCTAGCAAGATTGCGTAGTGGTAGCGTCTGTTCCTCGAATAATCTTGTGATTGTATCTCAATTACCGTTCATCGCTTGCAAGCCGCAATTTTGCTGGCTTATCTGCTTTATGAGCTTGCCTTGCTGCTGCAGATTCGCGTCAACATCTCATCACTTACTAGCAAGTGCAACTGAGTTTGCTGTACTGACCTGTTATTTTCCCAGTGTTTTTGTTTCATTTATAAGCTAAAACTTAGCGAGATGTATCTCTTTTTCCTCGACTTACTCGAACTTCTTGTACTAGGTTTACTTGTATTTAGAGTCTAGTCAGCTCGAATTTTACTATTCCGCGCTGTTTCCGAAGTTATGTGTTCTCGGTCATACTTTTCTAAACCAAAAGCCTAACGTTTTATTGTACACCTTGTTACGTGGAATGTTTCACTTCACTTCACTCGTTAAACTTTATCATCCAGCTTGACTGGGCCGCTGTTGCATAATGAAACTGGATTCCAGAAGAAATATTATTTAATACAAGAATAAAGCAGTCAAAGTACATCGATCATCTCATCGAACACTCTCGTATGCCGCACGAGCTTAGACGAGATAGCGCGCATTCATCGACCCAATCATCGCCCATAAATCGCACCCTGTTTTTGCATTCGTCTTAGAGTCATTCAAATATTTTCAATCCCTTACGTTTTTTTGTTTATACCCTTACTATAAGGGAGGGGGGGGGGGTGATAGAGAGAGGGGGAGAGAGAGAGAGAGAAAGAGAGAACATTTATTCTACCTGCACATTACGAATGTTATATAAACAGTGTTCTGAACATATTACAAGAGCAACATTGTTACATTACATGTTACTTTCATATTATATTGCCGTGACAATTCGTGTTTACTGGCGACGCGGGTAGGTGAGAGAACAGTTGGGTCATGCCACTACAGTGGGGGAAGGTGCAAAGAAACTTGGGTAATGTGCGAGGTGCGAAGCGCATAGAATAGGTGAAAAAGAGGATTAAGCTAAAATACAATAAGAAAATACACGATAAGCGGAACGTACAATAAGGTAATGTTAGTAGGAGATATGAGGATAAGCACATTGAAAACAATGTAATTAATAAGAAGATGTACCATAAGCGGAACAGAAAATGGGGTTGCATGGAGACGGGGGCCTTGGGACGCTTAGGCGAGTCAGTTAAGGCGTACAACCGACACTCACATCAGTACACCCTCACTGTGGACGCGGACTACGAATGGCAACCGGTGGGTGTCTGTATATACACTAACCTCCTCCCTAGTCTCTCTCGACAAGTTGTGTATTGATCTTTTTTCTCCCTCCCTTTTTTCTCGTGTCGAGAGGACGCGCAGTAACTTAAGCTTATTCGTTCTCTGCCGCCCATTTCTATCAATCGCAAGTCGCTGGGTTACTCGTATTTATTGGTTATATACATTCGCCTATACGCTTTCGTATCCTAAACTACTTAAATCTGTAATACACTCGACCTTGCGGTGAAAAACCTTGCTTCATTAAAAAAAGCTCAATACTGAGGTTGATTATTTATCGGAGATAAACGTTTGGGTAATCGCTAAAGCGATGTTGGAAAATATCACTTTACTGAATTTTTACACTGCTATTCGAATTGTTTCGTTTAAAACTAATATAGGCAAATGTTCGTCAAAAAATGACGTTCGCAAGCCGTCCGCATAAATCGACGTAATTTATGGGGTAAAAAATGTTTCTTTAGGTTTAAAGCAAATTAGAGATGACCAACAGTATGAATTTGACATCACTATAAGGTTGGGTACTACCCCTGCAATCTATCATTGAAACACCCCATCTGCACCATTCACACTATACCTCGGACGATTTTACTTCATTTTCATTTACACATAGCTCCTTTACAACAATATTCACTATTCGGGCAGCTTTTACAAATTTAGATCTATTGACAACGGCTTTTATGTACAAATTAAAAGTA
Organism: Cylloceria caligata; assembly: GCA_963942595.1. Lineage (NCBI taxonomy): Eukaryota > Metazoa > Arthropoda > Insecta > Hymenoptera > Ichneumonidae > Cylloceria > Cylloceria caligata. The sequence continues at coordinate 12,208,021 of OZ012708.1, forward strand.
AATGAAAAACAGATAACGAGTGTTAGATATTCTAATCTTTGGGTCATTGGAAGTGATAACCACCAACTTCATTTTCGGGAAATTCTGAAAATTGTTTGGCATGTATTTTTTTTGTAGCTCTGATTATAATATAGAAAAATATATTTGTATATGAAATTGGAATATCTCTCTACTGACAAGAATTAGTGCAGTAAGCAAGATAAATATGTTAAATACTCGCTAAATAATTTTTGTCTCGCACTATAATCGAGTAACTTTTTTGTCGTTGGCAGAAGGAAGTGGGGGAAGGGATCTCGCAACGACAGTGAAATTGATAAATTATTACATTGTGTGCAATTAGTAAAATATTTTTTTTATTAATACACCAGATTTATTAATTCAGGATTTTCCGAAATTTAAATTGGTAAATGTGGAGAATACGGGCCTACCGCCAAATCGCTTTCTAAATAGGTGCATTCGACGCGTCTCCCCACGGGGAACAACTTTTTCCTTTGCCATTTTCGGCGCTTCTACCCAGGAACGAAGATATTAAGCGTTGAAGTTACCTTTTATGATAAATGTGGAGAATACAGGCCTATCGCCGATGACCTTCTAAGTAGGTTCGTTAGGTTCTTTAGATGCTTTACACATTATAACCCGCTCCGGGCGTATATGCGTCCAGTCGTGATGACCTTCCGTTAGTATGTTTACTACTTTCGTACACGGGAGCAGTTCAGTTATTATTATTACAGGTGCTCATACTCAGAATATTGAGCGAATATGGCGAGAAGTGCGAGCCAATATACCACGTTATGGAATGAAGAAAACACATTTAATAGGATATTTGGCAGAGTTTTTTTTCAAACGGCGTTATAAATTTACCGAAAGGATAAGCGCATTTTTTGAAGCTGTTGGAACACATTTTCCACCAGGATGGAATGCAACTAATTTAAAAAATTTGTTTTTTTCAATATTTGTATTAGGCTAGAAGTTACTGCGTCATTGTAGAAAACTTTACAAATGACATTAAGTAACTTCAACGCTGAATATCTTCGTTACTGGGCCGAAGCGCCGAAAATGGCAGAGGAAAAAGTTGTTCCCCGTGGGGAGACGCGTCGAATGCACCTGGAAGGCGATTTAGCGGTTGGCCCGTATTTTCCACATTTACCTTCAAATATCCGCGTAATATATATCAGAATAAGTATTACAAGATATTATAAGGTTTCAATAAAAATGTAGGAAAAACATTTTTTTATTTGGATATCTCATGAGCACAAGTAAGAGCATTTTTACATCTTTTTAGAATATAGCAAAGGTCTTTAATGGGTTCCACTACATGTAGGATAAATGCCGTTGGCTGTGCATGTCATATGAGAGGCGTGCGCAGGACAGAGAAAATGAAGCTTGGGACGACAGGCAGCAGCAACTGCTGCCGCAGCAGGAGCGTTAGTGAGCCGTCACCTGTCGCGAAACGAGATTGGATCGTCGACTTGGCCCCAGCATCAGCGTCGAGGGAGCGAGAGAACGAGCGGGTCCGTCCGAAGCGCGTTGTACAAATTAATAAGCGAGCAACGGAGATGGGGGGAGCGGAGCCTAGAGTATGCTGCGTGCATGAATGCCGTCGCTCGGGCACATGATGCTTCGCGTGGCTATGTACTCGTCCAGGGACGCATCACCGTGATTTTCTCTCTTTCTCTCTCGATACTAGTACTGGTAGAATGTAACTCTCGCTCTTTCGTGATGTTCGTCGCCGTCCGGTCATCCGTCTTCTCATTATAAATGCGAGGCAACGCTTTACAAGCCGCCTGCTAGTCAGCTATCACAGGCTCGCGACCTCGCGGGATAAATGACTTGGCATTACGTTTGTAATTTCATTTTATATTTAAAATGATCCGGCGGGCAGCAGGCGCACCGCTAGCTGGTCCACGCCGACTCCGCCAACCCACCGGAGACAAATTGCCCATTTGCATAATGCCGTTATTTATTAACGAGCACAAGAGATGCATACATGTGAAATTCGCGAGCGTGATGCATCTATGTAGGTAGCACGTGCGCGTACCTAAAGATATTAAGTCTTACGGATATTTTTTTTATGTTTCACGGATCTGGATTAAAAGACTTTCGGAGCAGGTGATGTATACACTTTATTACATATGTACCCCTGAGTGGAAAAATAATTTTTCTAAGAATTAACCGGTTGCCGGGCGTATTACTTAGATTTACACCGATGGTGTAGATACTTATTACAAGCACGAGACTAAATGTTCATGTGACTTTGCATATTGTCGTCACAATTGTTCGCCAGAATGACTGCAAATGTTTTATATCGAGGTAGTCTGGTGATATGCATTGGAAAGTATCTCACTTGTTTGGCTGCTGGTACTATGAGAAATACTTTTAAAAAATAATGTTTTACCGGTTGGCAGAAGATATATGTAAGCTACAATCTTGATGTGTTTTTTTTTACTCTTTGCAGGTTCACAAGAGAACTGATAGTCCGAAAATTCCTAAAAAATGCTCGGTTGTGCCTATGATGTATCCTTCCAGCATGAATGTACATTATTTTGTTAAAATTGGCGAATCTGTACTTAATTTATGATTTTTATATTTCTAAAATAACTGTTCAAGTTTATGGTACTTAATTGTGCCTTTATCATAAACTGCTACGTCTACACCGGGAAGACATTATTGGGTCTCTTCTGAATCTGACAAGAAAATTGGAAACGAACGTACTGTCGATACATTAAATTTTCGATAGTTGCTTCTAGACTGTGCAGTGACATATGGAGGTGTCATGGAAGACAACGATATACCACTATACATCGAGTTGTGCAATCATGACGACAACTGGGTCGTTGTTCTGGCGTTTCGAAATATTTTTTTACCAAATATGACGTGTTTGCTTCTAGCTATCGCTATCATTTTGGTCGGAATTGATAGATTCTTCTTCGCATTTAGTCATCAACATCGATAAGGCAGGGAACACTCGATAACACCGCATGTACCCAGAATAGAGTAATTGACAGGCACCATCAAATCAACAGGTCTCGACGGCTAATCAAAACCCGATAAGATCAGAAACTTTCGATAACTTATTTTTAATAAATATACCTGAATCGGATGAATTTATATATCTTCTCTACCAACTTTATTGGTAGAATGATTTGTTCAACATCTACAACTTTTGTAATAATCTGTTTCAAAGCGTTGGTGAATTCACCGTCACTTGACCACAAAGCAGCTGATCGACCTTCTTAATAGACACCCAGTTGTATATTAACAAACAAATAACCGTAATCATAATAAAAACAATATTTAACGATGATTTCGGTTTAAGTTCGAGATAGTTGTAATTAATTAAGCTTTCTTCCAGTTTAATTTAATCGAGAACAGATTTTATTTGTAGGCACTAGAATTTGTTAACTGTTAACAAATAGTAAAGTTGGAAATGGCGAAATAAATATTCTGTTAGAGCGAACAAATCGCTTTTTTTTAACTTCTGAATTGGCACAAATATTTATTTATTAACAGTTAATAAATGTATATTTGAATGTAATGTTCCTTTATTAGGGTCTGATAAACACCATTTTGGTTCAACATAGCATTAGTATTAATTAAAAAATTCTTATTTATCGTTACTGTTGACAAACTTCAACATTTTTGTTACGTGCGAAAAACAGTTACCTACCACCAAAAATTTGTTTGAAACAATGAGTCACATGAAGATAAACAAGCTGTGTTAGATTTTTCCTCTTCTTCAATTCGAGATTTACATATGAAGATACTCAGAGTAATGTTTATCGTCCGGTAACGTAGATCGAAAAAATGTTTGGACGGACTTATGTTTGTGGGTGTGTGTGAAGCCCTTGATAAATTGAAACCTGTATGTCTCAAGAGTGATGTCAGCTATCGAATGTTCGCACACAGGTTCAAAGGTTGTCACAATTTATATTTTACTAAAAATCCCTGTGGAGATACTCACATTCGCAAATTTTGAACTTATTGAGCTTAAGAGTACTTCATAATTGTAGTAACATTCCAGGGTGTTTTATATTGAACTTGATAGATCCTAATAAAAAGGTTCCGATTTTATACATAAATTCAAATTTTCTACAGAAACGAACTAATATTAATTTTTTGTAGCATTGTAATTTTTTCGATTTGTAACCGTTTATACTTCTGAAAGATTGACGAAACAAAGTAACTCTTAACACGAATTTCAAGTATCTGATGGAAGTTGATAGAGGTGTTTGAATTTAGAAAAAGAACATTGAATTATCATATTCATGATTGCCGATGCTTGTAAAAATAAAAGGTCTGGATCTCATAAATGTCTTGAACAAATGATCTAAAATTAGTTACATAGGCTATGTAGTACGTTCTCATTATTGGCTACAATTTACGATAAGATATATTTAAGGATTTTGAATGTAAAGAATGTTTTTAATTTTTTAATTTTTAATTTCTTGACCACTAAATTTTCGATAAACTTCAATTTCTACAATTTGTTTGAACAATGATGCAAAGTAGAACTTTAGACATTGATTCCTGATTATTATCCATTTTTCACATTACATCCTTTATGAGGTAATAAAAAATTATCGACATAATTCGTCGTAGAGGTGACTATGAAAAATAGAAAATAATGAGAAAGCAATACGCAAGGTTCTATTTCGCATCCTTATTTCAATCTTCTTCAGTAACAAAATACCGTATAAACCGCTCAAGCGTTTAAAGCATAAATAATATTATTTTTCAGGCTGCCAAAAATCGAACCCAAATGACAATTAAAACGAAATCTAAGCAGCGTAATTTTATGTCGATAGATTGTTTTATATCTAATTATAAAACTAACTAATAAGGAAAATATATCAGGGGTACAAATTGAAAATGCGGGTTTGATAACAGATGGCGTTACTAACGCTATACGCATCAGGCAGTACTGTGACTATGTTCATGTCAAAGCTACGTCTTATAGCTTTAATTTTCAGTATGTGTCAATTTGTCGCAGTGTCAAATTCATAGTTTTTTTGAGCTCTCAATATGTCGAGTTTCGTGCCAACAAAACAGCATTTGCGGGAAGTTTTAATTTACTTCTTTAATTTGAAGAAAAGTGCTGCTGAAGCACATCGATTGGTCTCCGAGGCTTATCCGAGTCATGTTCCATCGGTTTCAACGTGCGAGAGATGGTTTGTGCGGTTTAGAAGTGGTGATTTTGACGTTGAGGACAAAGAGCGGCCGGGCCAAGTGAAAAAGTTTGAGAATGCTGAATTGGAGGCAATACTCAATGAAGACTCGTGTCAAACTCAACAAGAGCTCGCAGATTCATTGGGAGTGACACAACAAGCCATTTCCCATCGTATAAAAGCCCTCGGAATGATCCAAAAGCAAGGACATTGGGTGCCGTATGAGCTGAAGCCGAGAGACGTCGAGCGCCGTTTTTTTGCATGCGAACTGCTGCTCGAACGGCAAAAACGGAAGGGTTTTTTGCATCGCATTGTCACTGGTGATGAAAAGTGGATCCATTACGATAACCCGAAGCGCAAAAAATCATATGGTTACCCCGGCCATGCATCATCATCGACGGCCAAACCAAATATTCACGGCGCCAAGCTCATGCTCTGTATTTGGTGGGACCAGCTGGGTGTGGTGTATTATGAGCTATTGAAATCGAACGAAACCATCACAGGAGCACTATACCGAACTCAATTGATGCGTTTGAGCCGCGCACTCAAAGAAAAACGGCCACAATACGAGCAAAGACACGACAAAGTAATTTTGCAACATGACAACGCTCGGCCACATGTTGCAGCGCCGGTCAAAACATACCTACAAACGCTGAAATGGGAAGTCTTACCCCACCCGCCGTATAGCCCAGATATTGCTCCTTCCGATTACCACCTTTTCCGATCGATGACACATGGCCTAGCTGACCAGCGCTTCCATTCTTACGAAGAAGCCCAAAAATGGGTCGATGACTGGATAGCAGCCAAGCCGGCCGAATTTTTTCGCGACGGTATCCGTAAATTGCCAGAAAGATGGGAAAAAGTTGTGGCTAGCGATGGACAATACTTTCAATAATTCATTTGTTACCATTTTTTCAGAATAAACGTTCAAAAATAGAAAAAAATCCCGCATTTTCAATTTGTACTCCTGATACCTACTGCAAAAGGTGTTCTAATTTTTCGATTTGTTTAAAAAATTTACATTGAATGAATGAGTAAAAAAAAATTGTAACCATATGATACTCAACTGTCAAGCCCAGACGCTAATGACGCCAGGGGCCCATTTAATCGATGTTATGAATTGAATAAAAATGGTATAATGCGTTACGAACAAATCCGTTTGAGGCCACGTATTGTAACCCTAACAGTTAGGGTTACAGGTTCTTATTAGATATTGGGTTCTGGGTGGGAATATCCATGGAGACCACCGAAGAGGTAATGCGAATACCCAATCCGACACTTTATTGTAGTCGAGATGTATGCTGTGTGAATGTTCAATAAATATATAATTATCCTCGAAACGTAGCGAGACAACATATCACTCTAATAATAGTCGTTTAAGGTAGACTCTGTTACTAACACAGACAGACAAATATGCCGTAAAAACATCAAACTGCGACATGTTGGCAGCAGAAACGCAATAGACAAGTTCATGCAGTACTGCCATTACCTAAACATAATGCATAAAGCTACTCTATGACGATATAGCGTACAATCATTGGCCAGGTCCAAATTTAAATCGACATTATTCCATTTAAGAACGTTCGTAAGCCGTACCAATTACTGCGTAAGTTTTCCAGTAGGCGATGAATAGACAGCTTGATAAGTAACACAATTAAAATGGACAGAGTCTATGGTAAACCTCCTTAAGTCCAAAAATACCAAATTAGTTTGCTGCTTGTCAAACCGAGGTCGCCTCAGTGACAGCAGGTATCGCTTTTTCTAAATATTCTATTGACTGTGTTAATTAAATTGTTGTTCTTTTACTTTTTTGAGATATTTGTAATAAAATTTTTAAGTAACTACGCAATCTGTATCAAATCGTATATTCATAATCTCTGAATTCTGTACAAAAACGAAATGATTCTGCGAGTAATACGCGATTCCATATGTCGGGATCATTTATTAAACGTTCTGGGGCGTAATCAACTAAAACATAACACTTTGTAATCGGTGGCATAAGTTGAATTAAATATAAATGTAATGTGAACCTTGGTCAACATGAAATTAACGTCATATGCTATTTGCGATGCTCACAGAACGATAAACTGTCTATCAGCTGAAATTGTAAGCATTCGAAGGAATCTCACGGACGAAGCTTTTTTACTAGTATACCCTCACACTAGTTCCATTTGTTATTCGTGGAGACTACTTTCAGACCGCGTGAATAGGCGTTACCGACGCCGCCAACGGTTATAAGGTTTATGAATTCGACGATCCCGACATTCCTCGGCAACGACATTTTATGTAACAGTAACAATTATTGCACAGAAACTATTTTTAAAAAACCAATTTGAAAGGAATAAATAAATTGGAATAAATTCTCAATTATGAGACAACAAATCTTTGATCATAAATTCACAAAAATATACTTTTTTTTTAATTTCTGACAATTGTAGAATATCAAGAAATAAAGAATTAGTTACTCGTTGTTTACTTTAAGCGGCGGAATAAATCGTTATTCGCGATTATCAATACGTATTTAGTTACTGGAGCGTCCGGCATTACCCGCTGTTCGCAATCACCCCGTTCTTCTCTATGGTTGAGTATTTGTACTTTCACGTACCGGACACAGTGCATTATGTTTTTTCACTGTGCTCACTGCTCTCGCATAACTAATACTCTTTTAATTTTCTGTTTGCTGTCACCGACATGTAAAGTGAAGCGAGAATCGAGAAGTAATGTAAAGCCCTAGCGCGGTACGCACGTTAACCTTGATGAAATATTCGTCGTGGTACGTACGCGTGAACATGCGGCAGTGGTTTCAGCCTTGGCTTCGGCAGCAGTAGAAGTAGTAGAAGCAGACCGTTTGATTTATCTAACAATAAACGTAAGTGCGAGCTGGACCGCCGGTAAAGTAATCGAGTGTGACGAATCGAAATCACGATCAGCAATACGGGGACGCACATCGTTTTGCCCAGCAGGCCATCATGCCAGCGAATACCAAGCTACATGTTGACACGCGACATCAGTCACTCATGTATCTGTATAAAATGATGTAGGACTTAAGGTTTTATGGTAAGAGCACGATGTTTTCTTTAGTCTATTCATAGTATTCGTAATGCTCGTACGTTGATAATAATAGCATTACCACTTTTGGGTTTAAGGGGAGACTATAGTTACTTTTGAAATTTAGATACTTGTAAAGCATTTTTTGTTGCAAATTGATCTAATTTACATGGAAAAGTCCTTTTAAAACAGATTTTTAACTGACTGATAAAACTGATAAGAGTTAGTATCACCTCACGCTGCTGCATGGAAGTAACCATTATCCATTCATACATACATTAACACACGTTACTACAAAGTACATGTGGTCACATGCGAACACTGTACCTTCATTTACCATTAGAAATATACTTCTGAAGCATCTTCGGAAAGTATATAATAGGATGTATTTTAATTGAAAAAACTGAAGATTGAAGTTAAATACCTGACTTTTTTTTGACAATGGTATGTGTGACATAGGAGAGTGCAAAAGTAAGAAAAGAGTTTCTTAGGGTTATATCATAATTTCAGTGCGCTATCGACCTGTCATGGCTGCGTAGCTAGAATCGCATCCTTTTCCAAGCCGTATTATATGTCCTAGTTGCGGTGCGCTACCATTTCTGTAAAGGTAGCTTATCTCAACTTACATGATATTTTAAGATTGTTATATATCCTAATTTCAGTGCGCTATCAACCTGTCAGGGCACCGTAGCTAGAATCTCATTGTTTTCTAAGCCGGATGTCATCATTTTGGTGCGATATCTCTTTATCGAATTAGTTCGCTCAAATTACATTACATTTCAAGAGTGTTATAAGTAATAATTGCATTGCGCTCTCTACCTGTCACGGCAGCGTAGCTAAAATGCCCTTCAAGTGATATTATACATAATAAATGTGGTGAAACATCTTATCTTCAAGTTATCTAGTATCGCAGTGCCTTACGTCAACACTGAAATCAGAGAAAGGTAGATTCCACCTGAAATACATGTAAATGAAATGTGTAATGTGATTTAGTGATACCCCGCTATGCGCGCGATGATATTTTTCATAAGTTGAGAGAATTATATGTGGAGTATGTCAATTTGTGTTGTGAGATTTGATATAACTGAATTTACCATGCAATAATGTTGAAATGTGTATGATGAACTATGCCTTTGTACTTTGTTTATAAGGCTGATTGCCAAAGTGATATAGCTGAATTACCATGCAATACTGTTGAAATGCGTATGGTGAACTATGTTTTTTTTTTTTTTTATAAGGCTGATTGCCAAAGTGATATAACTGAATTTACCATGCAAAAATGTTGAAATGCGTAAAATGAAATATGTCGTTGTGCTTTGTTTATTAAGGCTATAGGCCGAAATGATCTAAATAAAATATACCATGCAATAAGGTTGAAATTGAATCCTGAAAGGTGTCTTTATTTTTTCTTTATTGAGAAAAAATGAAGAATAAATAGGAATAACCATCTCTCACTGTCTCTTTCTCGTGAGCCAACATACTGCTGTCATATTGATAAGATCAATCTGAAATACTCTTCTTGGTATAGAGGTTTGTATTATAAAGCAATACAGCTGTCAAAACAAAATAATAAATAATAATATTACAGGATCTTTCGTCGTTTGCAATCATTTTTACTATAATGATATGATTTTTTTCCGAGTCCCTTACGAAAAATAAACTTCTTCCAATTCGATGCGAAAGTATGTGAACAAAATGAGATCTTAAAAAAAATATTCTAGGGTTCTATGCTGCCATGTAAACTAAGCGTTACCTAAGATCGTAACTTACATGATATAATGAGATCCGCAAATTCTTTTCTCTCCACTTGAATAAATAACAATATTGTGCTTCATAGTCGTAAAGGTATTTCCTGGAAATAAATTTGCATAAAGTTAATGCGATGACGGTAACAATATAAAGGATATGAAGTAGAATTTTGCACGGTGCTTCTACATTATCTTCCACCATTGAAAACTCTATGAAAAAATATATTGATAAATTATGGCTTTCTGATAGAGGAGCTTCGCCAAAGGTTAAAAATAATGAGTAAGCAACCTGAAAAGTTTTACTTTGCATAATTGTTTAGAAAAAATTGTAGAAATTGAAGTTTAACGAATTTTAGTGATCAAGAAACGAAAAATATGGTTTTGAAATTAATAAATTGTGCAAAGTGCTACATTAAAAAAAATCATATTCAGAATTTTATTTATGTAGTAATTAGTATACTGATCATAATCTAAATCGGTACTATGTTATTAAGACTTCACCAACCTTGATTCCGAAACTTTAATTATATTGAATAAGCAGAAGGTGTCATTTAAATTTATAATTGTTATATCAGTTTTTTTTAGGTATTTATAACTTTTTGAAGAAAATAGTAGAACTAATGAAATACTTTTTTAATTTCTTGTATATATGTTGTTCGATGCTATCCATTTCTGCAGAAAATGTTATCCCAATAACTGGAAATTTATACGAGTTAGAACAGAAACAAACATTTTTCGAATAATTCTAAACATCATCATATTTTTTACCAATTTTCACTACATGTTATACCGACAATTGTTTGAAATCAGTATAACACATTTTACATCAATAACTCACATTATTTACGACTTACAGCCCATTTATTTTTGTAAGCCTCGGTAATCGTGAATGTAAACATTCCATATTCTACTCAATTCGAACGCCTTCGTCGATTTCCACGAAATTTGTTTTTAAGTGTTCTTTAGGTTCTTCTCCTAATCGTTATTTGTACCAGAAGTAATAATTTCGTTAGTTATACGTTTTTGAAGTAAAATAGTCACAAATTGAAAAAATCTCATTCCTATAAAACCCTTTTACCGATTTTCATCAAATTGAATTTAACACCTTTGAATGTTAGTTCATTCGTATACAACGTTTGAGTTCAACTGATTAAAGCTTACTTAAGCTAGAACGTCAAAATCAATTTTTTTAAGAAAAATTTTAAATCGCATAAAATTCGAACTTCCTGATAGGTTCGGCTCAGATTTAATCCCAAACGTCCTTGAACATTACTCTATTTGCAAAGACCTATTTAGCTTCATAAAATCCAAAAAGATGAATCAATTTTATGGAAAATCATAACGAAAATCATAATTCAAATTTATAATTGCTCCACTTTATATCTTCTATTAATTTTTTTAAAGGCAATCGTAAAAGTATCAACATATAAAAGTATGACACTTCATGTACTTCACATTACATAGATTACGAAGAAAAATCAGAAATGGAATTTTCACAAATTACTAAACATCGACAAATCCTGAATCCTAAAAACGAAAAACAATAAACTGAATAATAACGATTACTTAACAAAAGTTGATTAATTTTAACACGAAATCATAACGATACACATAACTCGAACGATACGAAAACAGGATGTAGATATTAACTCGAAGAAACAATTAAAAGAAGCTAACCGAACTAACCGTTGTACGTTCCACTAGGCGGAATTAATAACGTTAGAGATTCTTTCGGTCAGAATCCTGCTCGAAATGACTCGCTATGTTCCTTCGCTCGCACGATAACTCTTCGTAGGTCGTTTTTTATGACAGGTACGAACTTTAGACATTCGTTACCCGTGGATGTTACTGATGCCTTGTCATTGGAGAATTTTCGCACTTGTTGCCATCGACTTTCAATGGAGCAGGGAAACATGCAGCGTTCTTGTTTGATAAGTTTTACTTCCTTTTTGGACATATTTCTTATTATAAAACTTTTTAAAAATTTATCTTGCCTGGATAATTAAATCCATAGATTGTTATAGAAAATAAAATATACCAAATCGAATCGTGTCGGTTGCTTGTAATTATCGGATACGTTATATGCTTTTCCTTGTAGAACAACTTAATCATGTTCTATCTTATGAGTGCTAATTTCATTATTAACATTAAATTGAAAAAGAACATCCGCGCCTTTTTATTAATACTTTATTATTGTTAGTAGAGCTTACTGTACTGAGGGGAAAAAATACAATTAGGAAAAACCAAAATCATTTTTTGTTACGTCAGCGGGGTATGAATCTGATCTTCAGGGTTAAAATATATCCAGTGTACGGAACTTAGGAATAATATTTTTGAAAATTGTATATAACGTGCTGACGTCTTATGCATAAGTTTTACGGAATTGTACGGCATATATCACTAAAACTCGAAATTCATTAAACTGCTGAAGTAGAAGAGTTTTGCTTCCTTTTATAGCAGAAACGATGTTTTCATGCTTTTTTTATCGAAATTTTAATATCAGTATGGAGAGGGGCATTAGACACTTAAAAAATTTGAACTACGAGGTGTGTTCAAGAAATAACGGGAATTTTCGTTTTTTGGAAAGGATCTCATCTATACTTACAAAACGACGGTCTTTTAAGATTCTCTTTATATTTGGGGACAGAAAAAAGTCACACTGAGCCATGTCTGGCGAACATGGAGGCTAGCATCATTACAGTGTTGTTTTTGGCCAAAAAATCACGAACAAGCAATGAAGTGTAAGCAGGTGCATTATCGTTGTGCAAAAACCATGAATTGATTCGCCACAAATCCGGGCATTTTTTTCAGCTTGCTTCACGCGAATGGCGTTGAACTTGTAAGTTGGGGCACTATGCCGTTAAAATCGAAGAACACAGTAAGCATAACCTTCACATTTGACCGCACTTGTCAAGCTTTTTTTCGGTCTGTTATAACCGTTTCAGTAGTTCTGCATCGTTGTTGACTTTATTTAGCGACGCCTGAGCAATTTCCATTCGTCACTGTTTTTATTCGAAATTTGCTGCCACACCTTGCATACCCAAAACCTCCGAAAAATGACATGAAATGAGCCAATCGATATGCCAACATCATCAGCTACTTCTCTGATTGTGATTCGGCGATCATTGTTAATAATTTCTTTCACTTTTTCCACGTTTTCTTCGGTTTGTGATGTGCTGGGGCGTCCATGGCGCTCGTCATCTTCAACATCTTCACTGCCATTTTGAAAACACTTATACCACTTGTAAACCCTTGTTTTACTCATAGCAAACTCACCAAACGCAATATTTAACATTTCTAAAACTTTGCTGCACTTTATTCCATTCTTATATGATAGCAAAATTTAATACATATTCTTTGATCGATTTTCAAAGTCGCCGATTCTACCAGAACACATGTGATCTTTTTGACAACTAACAATAGACTAAATATCCAATATGGCTAACATAATACAGCAACTTTCCAGACAAGTTTACCAACACAACTACGAAAAAATCGCGCGAATCGGACTAATACAACACGTGAAATTACGAAATTCCCGTTATTTTGTTAACACACCTCGTATAATTAAAAATAAAAAATGATAACTTAAGGATACGTTAAGGTAGTGCGCTACTTTCAGGTAAAATTGATTAAGATTAAATACACGGAGAAAATAATAGATTCTAATCAGCTAGATAGAAATTCTGTCGTCTCATAATTTCCACAGACACAGCAGATAGAGAACGGTTAAATATGATTTTTTTGTGTATTTTTTTGCTCTTTGTTCAATTAATTTGTTATTTTCTCTGTATGTTACGTACTTGTTTCACAGTATACTAGAATATATTTATATCTAGTCTTCGGCTCTTTAGACGACGATTTTCTTGAAGTTTTACAAATATATAAATATCAAAATCAATATTTTTTTATTCACAGCAAAAAAAAACAACAAAATCCATCCTCTTAATTTCGATTAAGGGGATGAATTATATTTGAATTTTAATGAAATGTTATTAACGTAGTTATCTTGGATGGGTATTAGGTTTATAAGTATTTCTGCATTTACTATGTTCACTTACGGTTGCATTCAACTATCAGGGGTACAAATTGAAAATGCGGGTTTGATAACAGATGGCGTTACTAACGCTATACGCATCAGGCAGTACTGTGACTATGTTCATGTCAAAGCTACGTCTTATAGCTTTAATTTTCAGTATGTGTCAATTTGTCGCAGTGTCAAATTCATAGTTTTTTTGAGCTCTCAATATGTCGAGTTTCGTGCCAACAAAACAGCATTTGCGGGAAGTTTTAATTTACTTCTTTAATTTGAAGAAAAGTGCTGCTGAAGCACATCGATTGGTCTCCGAGGCTTATCCGAGTCATGTTCCATCGGTTTCAACGTGCGAGAGATGGTTTGTGCGGTTTAGAAGTGGTGATTTTGACGTTGAGGACAAAGAGCGGCCGGGCCAAGTGAAAAAGTTTGAGAATGCTGAATTGGAGGCAATACTCAATGAAGACTCGTGTCAAACTCAACAAGAGCTCGCAGATTCATTGGGAGTGACACAACAAGCCATTTCCCATCGTATAAAAGCCCTCGGAATGATCCAAAAGCAAGGACATTGGGTGCCGTATGAGCTGAAGCCGAGAGACGTCGAGCGCCGTTTTTTTGCATGCGAACTGCTGCTCGAACGGCAAAAACGGAAGGGTTTTTTGCATCGCATTGTCACTGGTGATGAAAAGTGGATCCATTACGATAACCCGAAGCGCAAAAAATCATATGGTTACCCCGGCCATGCATCATCATCGACGGCCAAACCAAATATTCACGGCGCCAAGCTCATGCTCTGTATTTGGTGGGACCAGCTGGGTGTGGTGTATTATGAGCTATTGAAATCGAACGAAACCATCACAGGAGCACTATACCGAACTCAATTGATGCGTTCGAGCCGCGCACTCAAAGAAAAACGGCCACAATACGAGCAAAGACACGACAAAGTAATTTTGCAACATGACAACGCTCGGCCACATGTTGCAGCGCCGGTCAAAACATACCTACAAACGCTGAAATGGGAAGTCTTACCCCACCCGCCGTATAGCCCAGATATTGCTCCTTCCGATTACCACCTTTTCCGATCGATGACACATGGCCTAGCTGACCAGCGCTTCCATTCTTACGAAGAAGCCCAAAAATGGGTCGATGACTGGATAGCAGCCAAGCCGGCCGAATTTTTTCGCGACGGTATCCGTAAATTGCCAGAAAGATGGGAAAAAGTTGTGGCTAGCGATGGACAATACTTTGAATAATTCATTTGTTACCATTTTTTCAGAATAAACGTTCAAAAATAGAAAAAAATCCCGCATTTTCAATTTGTACTCCTGATAGGATACATAAATAAACAGGTTGAAAAACACCAGACAAATATGTACTATCATTTAATGGTTTAAGGTGATAAAAAACACACCAGGGAGTGATAGAGATAGGACTAGGTGACTCCACGAAGGAAAGAGACACACTATGAAGTGTGTTTCACAATGTCTTAATACCGTCATGTTTGAATGCTTCACGTCAAGCAACTTGTGGAAAAAAAATACGATGAACAAATCTTAAAAATATCTACATGTACATGGTATATATATACTCACTAGGTTATCATAATTAATTGCGCATAATAACAACCATTTATCCATACGTGCAATCCCGTCGATATTTCGCAAGCGATTCGTACAATATATTAATGTCTGCCGATCAAGGAGTCAAGTTTAACGATTGAAACTATATACGGTTGTAACAAGCACAGATAGCGATTTCTCGATGCGTCGAATGAATGCTTTATTTCTATGTCGAACGTCTAAAGAATAGTTAACCATACCGATCGAATAGCGCTGATTGAATGAACGCGCGAACATTTCCCTGTGACTGTATTGAGTCGTGCACAAACCTGGAGTCTACAGTTCTGAGTTGACCCCGCACTCTCTTCCATCGCTGAAACCATTACCGGTAGATAGAAAGCCTTGGGAAGTACTTTAGTCGAAGCCCCAAAGGTCACTGCGCATCGGGTACTCGTAAATATAATTCTCGCTGAGTGTGTAGCGGAGAGTCGAAAGTTATTTTTCGTAACGACCAGCGACGAGATTTTCAGCGTGAGCATAGAGCAGTTCGAAATATATTGATTCTCTTAATATACTTGGTATTTGAGAACATATAGATAGGAAAGCTGCTGGCCGATGCTTTAAGAAATATAGAAAACTAATAATAACATTTGAACGACAAAAATTGGGATTTAATTTGTGTCCAGACTCTTTATTCTGTTAAGAATATTCAACTATTGTAGTTTAGTCGATATAATATTTTTTATGTACACACAATGTGCACATGAACTGTCTCTTTTTGTACATGTAAAGTGTAGTGAAAGTGCCGCTTTTTATAGTTAGGTACGTATACCAGGTGTACAAGTATGAAATGCGGATTTCAGACAACAGATGGCGCACGAATGCAGTTTGTGCTATAAAGATTTAACACTGCCCCATTTTGTTGTGTCATCAACAAGTGTCAGACGCGTACGAGTGATAAATTGGAAATGTGTGTGCATAGTGTTGTCTTGTGTTCAATATGTCGAAATTTATACCGAACAAAGAGTATTCGCGGACAGCATTAATTTTTTGTTTTCATTTGAAGAAAAAGGCTGCTGCTAAATCATACCGATTACTTCGAGAAGCTTATGGTGAATATGCTCCATCGCAAGATACGTGTGAACGATGGTTTCGGCGTTTCAAAAGTGGTGACTTCGATGTTGCAGACAAGGAACGTGGAAAGCCGCCAAAAAATACGAAGATGTGGAATTGCAGGCATTGTTGGACGAAGATGATTTGCAAACACAAAAACATCTCGCCGAACAATTCGGCGTTAGTCAACAAGCTGTTTCCAATCGGCTACGAGAGATGGGAAATATTCAGAAGACCGGTAGATGGGTATCACATGAGTTGAACGACAGGCATATGGAAAAGCGCAAAAACACATGTGACATTTTGCTCGCTTGGTACAAAAGGAAGTCTTTTTTGCATCGTATAGTTACAGGGGATGAAAAGTGGATTTACTTTGAGAATCCCAAGCGTAAAAAATCATGAGTAGACCCAGGCGCACCATCCACATCGACCGCAAGACCGAATCGCTTTGGCAGAAAGACGATGCTCTGTGTTTGGTGGGACCAGAGGGGCGTGCTCTATTATGAGCTGTTAAAACCTGGAGAAACGGTTAATACTAAACGTTACCAACAACAATTGACCGATTTGAACTGTTCGCTGCTTGAAAAAAGGCCAGTATGCCGAAAGAGACAACACAAAGTCATTTTTCTTCATGACAATGCTCCATCACATACGGCAAAACCGGTTGGTGACACGTTGGAAGCACTCAGCTGGGAAGTTCTACCCCATGCGGCTTACTCACCAGACATGGCTCCTTCCGATTACCACTTGTTTGCATCGATAAGTCACGCACTTGCTGAGCAGCGCTTTGGTTCGTACGAAGATGTGAAAAAATGGCTCGATGAATGGTTCGCAGCAACATTTTTACTGGCGTGGTATTCACAAATTGCCCGAAAGATGGGAAAAATGTATAACAAGCGATAGAGCATACTTTAAATAAAGCACTTTTTATCATTCTATCGAATTTAACATGTTTTTTAGAAAAAAAATCCGCATTTCATACTTTTACACCTGGTATATATTGAATATATGAGAAAAAAGTTCTCAGCATGCGAAACTCTGCTACGATTTCTTTTTCACCTATTAGTTATTTTTTCGTAAACACCTTTTTAACACTCTAATTACTTTTCCCCACTGTTTTTCGAAATAAGTCTGGCTAACTAGCCTTTAAACATAGCTGCAGAGGTTTTCGTGAGGCATTTTTAAAATGTTCTTCATGTGAAAAATTAAAAAATGAGTTTGAGTCCTCACGATTTAGACAGCGATGATCATCGCCAATCTACACCACCACAAATACGCGAAGCAGCGAGACTTGTTACAGACATTTTATTGCCTGGCAAATCAAAAGACCAATACAAGCAATGTTGCGACCAATTCGTGGAATAGCGAAAATAAGAACAACAAAAAACCACATCGCTTTCAGAGGAAATAATACTTGTTTATTTGGAACAAGTACAGAAAAAAAAGTTAACCATCAACTGTTTGATAAAAATATTCCATGCTGAAAAGTACTGTGTCAAATATTCGTCGTGTGGACATTGGTAACTATCGCATATTGTCCGTACCTGTGGAAAAATAGCAAAGGATTTAAATAAACACTAAATCTAAAATTTTAAAACCAAAACATGTCGAAAAATAGTTAAATGAGGCTCCGGATAATCATTTCAATCTTTAATATTTCAAAAAATTATTGGTATGCATATATGGGCATGTTTAGAAGGTACAATTAACGGGTTATGATTGAAATATCTGGTTAAAAGTGCGATAATATGAAAAAAAAACGTAGGAACCACAATTAGTCAATTAAAAGTTTTGTAAAATTTCACATAATTAACTTCATATTTCAGTCACAACCCGCAATTTCTACACTCGGAATAGATCCATATGTGCCTAGCAGTTTTTTTTTAAGCATTAATGAAGTATATCTCAGTTCAATAGGACAGACTTGGTATATTCCGACTTTTAATACTTTAGCAAAAACTATTTTAATACTAATTTCTTGCCCGAGCCTTTATCTTTGCTATGTCCGTAATAGAGATGAGCACCTCTTTTTATTTCGAAAAAACGCACTTTATCGTTTGTTATTCCATAATTTTTCAATTTAGTTTTTATAACTATTTAACTGCACTGCGTGTTTAACGTGTCAGTCATTTTCTAATTAATTTGTAACGAAATTTCACTTGACGGGTGAAAATAACTAATGAAATGAACAAAATGAACGGTAATTCTTTTTTTCAATGAAGGACCAAAAATATTGTAACGAATCATTCTCTTTTCTATTCACGATTCTTCATGTCGTTATACTCATTAAGTGCGGTATATAGTAGTTGCTGGCTTCCCACTTATTACATCATATCGATCATTCATTGTATCGGTAGAGATAATTAATATTAGTTTATACAGCAGGCCGCTTCGCTTCATCCTCGCTCGTTCTGGTCCGAGTCATTTGAATTCGAAGCGATTTTCTCCTCAGCCACCCGATAACGATTACTGCGAGCAGACAATTTCGGTAGAAATTCATAATAGCAAAAAGTAATCTAAATTTAGTATTACGTAGGTCCGAACATTCGATGATTTATTATGTAGTGTCTTTTTATTATTTAGACTTTCAGTGACCGCCCGATTGATTATAATTTCGTCCAATGCCATTTATATAGGCCATCAGGCGACTATACATGTCTGTTTACGTTGTCGCATACTATGACGCATTCCGACACATCTGTTAACTGATCATGGTTAGTGTAATCTTGATTTACGGGCAGACTTTGTATCCAAACCATCAATTTTACTGCGCCATCGAATCAAGAAGCATCATGACATTGGTACTTCGTTGCGTCTTCACCAAGGCGCAACGAAATTGCGAATTGTCATTCGAAATTTACCTGTCATTATATCGTGAGAATATATTTTTTATCATCAGCTCAACCCATTCAACTTCGTCGTGCGTGGATTAGTGTCTGCTGTTGTATTATTGTGATATAAACACTTTTATTTATATAATTCTTTGGATTGATTTAGTCGCAATTGTCAAACACGACGTCGTATGTTTATGTATCTCACGTGATGGAATAATTGTGTCCTTACTTAAGCGTAGAATGCATAACTACAGTCATTATAGCGTATGTATGTACTCGAGATAAGTACTCAAACATAATTAAACGATCAAACGAACTTATATGTTGTGAAGTTCGATCGTAACTAAAGGGTGGTTAAATTTTAAGGGCCGATGTTGATTTTGAATAAAACACAAATTATTTAGGAAATTATTATCAATTCTTTTTATTATGATAATATGGTATGGTTCAATTATGTATGGAACAAAATATCGGCCAAATGGCCGCCGCGACCTCGGCGGCACACCTCCATCCGATGGTCCAAATTTTCGATGACGCTTAGGCATAATTGAGGTTCTATGCCGTTAATGTGCGGAATTATCTCATCCTTTAGCTCTTGAATTGTTGCTGGCTTATCGACGTACACCTTTTCTTTCAAATAACCCCAAAGAAAGAAGTCCAACGGTGTCAAATCACATGATCTTGGCGGCCAATTGACATCGCCACCACGTGAGATAACACGGCCATTGAATTTGTCGCGCAAAAGAGCCATTGTTTCGTTAGCTGTGTGGCAAGTGGCACCGTCCTGTTGAAACCACATATCGCCCACATCCATATCTTCCAATTCGGGCCATAAAAAGTTCGTAATCATCTCACGATAGCGAACACCATTCACAGTAACTGCCTGACCGGCCTCATTTTGAGGTGGACGGCTCTTCAGCCACACTATCGCGAACAGCAGCAATATTTTCTGCAGTACGAGCTGTACGAGCATGCACTGGTGTTTTAATATCTCCTACAGACCCGGTTTGCTCAAATTTTTGCACGATTTTTCCGATTGTACGCACATTTGGACGATTAAATTGACCGAAAAAATCACGAAGTGCACGATATTCATTTTGATTTGAACGCCCATTTTCATAATAAGCCTGAGTAACTTTAACGCGTTGCTCGATTGTGTATCTTTCCATGGTTCAAATTGAGTTAGTCTGAAATTGAGAAATGTCAAATGAAATGCAGAAAAAAACTTGACGTTTAGGTGTGGTTCACATTCAACATCGGCCCTTACAATTTAACCACCCTTTACATGTAGAGTCTCGTTTGAGATGATTACATCGTAGATGTTCAGAGATAACTCATTTTATTATTTTTCAAATAACCTTAGGCAACATAAAACACAACTTGTATCGAGACCAACGGTCTCTGAAAGAACAAAGGAATAACGGTTTTTATCCGTGTACCTCGCACCTAACAAAATGCAAACAGTATTATCTTAACCAATAAACGATTAGAATTATGCGAGCACGGTCGCTGCAAACTCTTTCCTGCCCGACTTAACCGGCCGATTATAAAATTTTGCGAATACCTGTGAGTCCTTAGACCACCCCGCGGTATTTCTTATCGGGATGATATCTAGACCCTTTGCTAAAGCAGCCGACGTAGACGCGTGCCTTGTACTGTGTGCTGTAAAGTCGGGACCTATGCCACTCTTCGCCTACACTGATCGGATCCAACGACTTATTGTTTGTGTGCTTGCCGATTTGAAGTGCCTTCTTGATGTGATTAGCACGTTATTGCAATCGCCCCTAAGCGGTTTCGTTATATCCAGATATCTTTTCAACGTGCTCGCTATGCACAGTCTGGGCTGTTCACGAAAGTACGGCATTAGCAAAAGCGGTTGAAAAGCCCCGGGATGCGACGTTTTTATGATGTCCGAGATCTTTATCTCGAAGCCCTGTGCCGAGTGAGAAATATTATCGAGCGAGAAGGTTTGCGCTCGATGAGCCGTACCTAAGGCTAACAGCGTAACTAATCTCTCCGACAACTGTTGAATGTTCAATGATTCAAGAGGGTATAAGTTCGCAATGATCGTAAGTACCATGCCGACATCTCATGTTTCGTCGTATCGAGGTTTCATCGGTCTAAGCCGAAAAATACCCTTAAAAATCTATTGATAATCCGATCGTTAGTCACGTCGTTCGCTGATATTAACGAAATTGCCGATCGTGTCGAGTTTAGTCTAAACGTCCGTTTTTATCTCGTGACAGAAATTCACCCATAGTCTAATAGGTCCCGCGTACTGCTTCCACGTACTCTCGGCGAGTGAAGCCAACAACGTCTCCAATCCAAATTTGGTTTACCGAATTCCGATATTATTTTTTCGTATGCCCAATTCGACAGTTCCCATTCCGTATCTATATTTTTTATCCTCGACTCCCTATCCGCCTCAACATTTTCCTTGGACTCTATATAGGACGCGAAAATCCAAATCTTTCTACATTCACACCATTGCCAGATCTCTTTGGCGATCCCGTGAAGTGCGGCATATTGCACGCCTCCCATTCGATTAACATAGGCAATAGCTGTCGTGTTATCGATTCGTAGTAAGATTTCACAATCATATAAATCGCTTGCGAAACATTTAAGGGCCACCAAGACGGCAATAAGTTCGAGTTGGTTAATGTGCGCAGCACCCATTCCGTATCATTCCAAAACCCGTGTGTACCTTTGCTATCACGTTTTTGACGCGTCCGAGTAAATCTCCTTAACAAACCGAAAACTTCTTATCAGTCCAAATGACGTTGTAATATTTTGTTTTCACCAATCGAATTCTATTTGCAAATCAGCGGATAATTCGAGCCGTGCATCGTAATTCCCCCCGCGGATTAACAGGCCGAAGAACTTTTCTCGTTCGAAGCTCGTGGTATATAACCATCCATACTCAATTGCGCGACAACAGTCGACTAACTTTCCGATGAAGTGAGCGAATTCCCGAATCGTACAAAACTTGCGATGACTAAAGTCGTCGATCAAGGTTACCATCTTCCTTCTTTTGACTTCCGGTAGCTCTAATCTCATTCTATGAGAGTTAATAACGAATCCCCGAAAAGTGCAATTCTTCTTGGGAGTCAAGCTACTTTTTTTGATAATTCACTATAAACCCCAGGTACTGCAGTTCTCTAACAGTGGCTTCTGCGTTTCTGCGACACGCGTTTGAATCCGAACCGATGCAGAGGGTGTCATCTAAGTAGACCGTCGAGATGAATCCTTTTCATCTCAAATAATTTACTACCGGTTTCAGGATTTTTGTAAAAATAAACGGCGCCGTGCATAAACTGAACGGAAGGCATACAAATTCATAAATTATGTCCCCGAAAACAAATCTTAAATATTTTCGGCTTTCTACGTGCATAGATACCATATAATACGCATCTTGTAAGTCTACGTTACACATAAAATCGCCTCGTGAGATTAGTTTCGTCGCATTTCTGATGTCCTCCAACTTGAAATGCTGCGTGACTATTAAACTATTAAGCTTTTTCAAGTTTAGCACAAATCTCATTTTACCGTTTGATTTTTGTACTAAAAAATACGACGAAATGAATTGTCCCGGGCATGGGAAACAGGGTCTGACTGCGTCCAGTTCCAACAGCTTGGTGATCGCTAGTTTCATATGCTCACGATCAGTCAAAGAATTAAATTCTGGCTGAGGAGGTGGAAGAGTTTGGTATACCGGCTGGTCAAATTCAATTCTATACCCTCCTACACAATTCAAAATGAATCGATCCTGCGTGATCTTTTCCCATTGGGGAAGAAACTCTCGCAGTCGCCCAGCTGCTTTATTTACCTCTAAGATCTCCCCTGAGAGCCTCGGTACGAGCTCTGCTTGCGACTTTGACTCCGAGCGCGTTGTTGATCTCATTGTTGATACGACTGATTCGATTTTGGAACAAATTTGACCAATTTCCTCGGTCCTCTCTGGTTTGCGCCCGCCCGAGATCTCTCTCGATTCGAGTTGGCCGGCGGGCCTCTCCAGTTTCCCGAATTTGAGTTACGTAGAGGCACCTTCGGCACCGATGGCTGAGACTTCAACTCCAAGCTAACCTATTCAATCGATTTTGCCTTTTTAATTTTTTCCGATAAATCCTCGCCGAATAAAAACGCGCCTGGCTTAGTTTCGTCCAGAATTCCGTTGACCTTCTTGTCGAGAGATGGTGTAATACACGATTGCAGTGTAATCGTGTTCAGACGAAAAGCATGCGCCAGCAGTCTACCGGCGTCGGCAAGACACTCCAACAACAGGTACTCATCGATGCCGTCTTCCTTGGGGCTCAACAGCAAGGAAATTCCAGTGCCCAATGCGGCCATAGCTGAGCCGCGAATATTTTGCGCATTTCTCAAGTACTTGTCTCGCTTCGGGGCAGACTCAAAGAGCGACGACGCTACCTCTGCGTTTAGTGATGGCGCTTCCAAACGACAGTTGCCTGTCCGAGTATACTTTGCCAACAACTTCTCTTGATCTTCTTTTTTAAGTACTTTGGCCATCCATTTTTCCCAGTTTTGTGCCAAGGTTGTGTTGAGCTGTAATTCTGGTGCACCAGATTTTTCATCGACACCCAGAATACGCAGCGTCTCCTCATCGAAAGTCTGTACTGAGTCCTCCGTAGGCTGGCTCGCTGTTGTGTCTGTGCGCTGACTCGCAGCATCCACTAGAGGTTGTCCTTCGATATCTCGAGTTTGATCATCCACTGCGATGGGAGAATTATTTTCCATATTGTCACCGTTTGCTGGTGACAGGCCTGTAAATATATTAACGTGCGATAAACACAATCTCTCGCACTTGCTACGCATGCAAGTCCTTGCGCAACCAACTGAAGATAGGCAAAAGGAAATTACTCTATCTTTGTACGGCTAATGCCGACAAGTCACGTGTTCCATGACATTGGACAATCTACCGATTCCACCATACATGTGGAGTCGTGCAGTTCGACTCTAAGGAAATACTCTGCGAGATTTTCTTCGTACGGACTGAGCTGCCGAGTCTGTGGCCATGATAAATGCAGTATATGCAATAAATATCAATTTTTTGTGAACTACATTTACAAGCGACTCAAGGTAGAACTCTGCGAGTCTACCTTCGTACGGTCAAAGCCGCCGAGTCTGAGGCCCGTTATTTCCGCAAGCGACACCCGCTCGACCCTTCTTAGGTTGTGTACGACCGGAGACAATTTTTATGAAATTGACTCCGTACGGCAAAGCCGCCCGGTCTACGGAAATAACTATAGATAACGGAAAAAATACCTTGATGACTTGTCGGTACACCCTGATGGTTAATTGTTACTCTCTTGGCAGCCACGCCCGAGGTAGCCACGCTCGTGTGCATAAACTCGCGCCTCGGACTTCCCGAGTCCGTATCTGAAGAGCTGTCAGGCATCGCCTCGACCATTTTCTTCAACTTCTTAAGGAACTTCTCGTTCTTATTCTCCTTGTTCTTCTTCCCCTTGTGCGACTTTCCCATGATTCTTCTCTTAAAAACCTGGAACAATGCTCTAAACGTGCTACACTTTTACGCACGAAAAACGTTATGACTTGGAGAGAGAACGACCGCACCGCCAGGGGGCCCAGGCGGTCATCTTTTGTTAAGCTCTGAATATTCGTGACACTAGCGTGTAGAAGTAGACGGTACTACGATGTAATCTCGAAAACGAGACTCGTAATATAATTATATACAGTTATCAATTTTTCGTTTTGTTTTGCTTCCTCATAGAGAAAGCTGTTTTCGAGAAATCTTACTAGAAATAATGCCCGTGCGTGTGTGTCCATGTGTCAGTGTTCAGGGGTGTGCGCGTGCTTGCGTGCGTGCGATGAGCTTGCAAAATTGAAACGGCTATATCTCGAGAACGGGTTACTGGATCTTTCTGAAGCTTTGCACATGAATCGGGTCACGATCCTCCTCAGTTTGTTGCTATTTTCGACCAAATCGCTAACGTGTGTCTCATTTTAAGGTTGTATGAATTTTCGGAAAAAGGGTGTAACTCGGTAACTTTCGTAAACGTTGAACTATCGAGCTAAAGCTTTCTCCAAGAATAAGCCAGGGGACAAGATTGATCGATATTGAATTTGGCATGAATCGATCAAGGTATTCAGATTTCATTGAATCATGTAATTTTGTTAACTTTCGAAAAAAAATCTATTTTTGCTCTAGCTTTCGTAGATTTCTATCTATCAAACTGAAACTTGGCATACAAATTGGTTAGGAGATAATGATTCTTGATGTTGAGTTTAGAGAGAAACGATCTGGGGGTGAAATGAAATTTGCAATTTTAGTTAATTTTTAATTCTATTCAAAATTTTAATACCACTTCTTCGAGAGACATAGTTTTTTCGGAAAAACCGTATTATTTCTCAAGATAGTCTCCCTTGAGCTCAAGAGCCCAACGTTTCTCTAATTCTTTTATCCCTTCCAAATAATAAGATAAGGAGTCAAATTTCTTCCGCCTGAAGGAATTGCTCGAAATCGAAGAAATGGTTTGGAAACAAGATATAATCACTGGGAGCTAAGTCCGTAAAATATGGTGGATGAGAGAACAATTCTTATCCTAATTTATTGAATTTTTCTATGGCGACTACGCACGTGTGCACCCATGCATTGTCTTGATAAAAGAGTACTTTCTTTTTGGCCAAATGGGGGCTAACTGGGGGATGTTTTCTTCAAAACGACGTTGAACCGGTCCAATAAGTTAGCGTAATATTCGCCGTTGATTGTTTTCCTCTTTTGAACGTAATCGGTGTGGCTTATGCGGCCTGCATCCCAAAAAACTGTCACCATGACCTTGTTGGCCGACAGACCCACCTTGGCTTTATTCGGCGCCGATTTACCCAGAGAAACCCACTGTTTCGATTGCTGCTTGGTCTCCGGTGTATTGTGATGGATTCATGCTTCGCCCACGGTGATGAAATGGGACAAAAACTTGTCCGGATTGCAGTTGAACAACGCCAAATACTCCTTCGAATTTGTCACACGATTGCATTCGTGGTCAAGTGTAAGCAAACGCGGCACCCATCTTGCGGATAGCTTTCTCATACCCAAATGATCTTTTAAAATCGAAACCACTGAGCCATGTGGTATGCCTATGGTTTCTACAATCTCGCGCACTTTCAATCTCCGATCGGCCAACACCATATCGTGGATTTTTTCAATTGCTTTGGGTGTAGTGACCTCAATTGGGCGTCCAGAACCTTCGGCGTCCTCATGCTTGTGCGACCACAACGAAATTAAATAAACCACTTCTTTACCATGGAAACTCATGGTGCAGAGTCCTTATAGTATTTATCAAGCTTATCCTTGATTTAAGTGATGGTTTATTTCCGCAAAAAATAATGCTTAATGAGCACATGAAATTCACTTTTTTCCAGTTTTGTAAAAATGCACGTGGTTGTCTGCTTTCAATGGCTGTCAAACACTAACTAAATGACGCAGCTTGCTCAAAATTTCACAGCAGTTTATTGATAGATGGCAGTTGACGGGAGCAGTGTTGCTTTTCAAATTATAACGCAGGAAATTGAAAAAGTCACTGAGTTATTGATCCACCCTCGTATAAAAATATCTTGCCACCGCCGTTGCGATGGAGAAATCGTAGGTAGAAGAATCGAGTCCCTCCCGAACTTACCCGAACTTACCCGACCGGAGGTCCGATTGGGTCGGGTTGAGTTAGGTTGAATAGGGCAGGAGGGGGCCTCCCAGAACTCGAGATGCTTTCAACCATGTATCGCCGATCGGGTTACGGAACTATTTCAAAAATGTATTTTGTGGTTTGCTCAATTCTTAGTAACACATAATTTTTGTTTTAGTCAATTTCATTCTAACTTAATTTCTAGCTTAAATAGTAATTCTTAAATTGTTTAAATCAATTTTATCCTCAGATTAATGCCCTTTTGGGAGTCTAAATCTTTGGTTTCCTTCTTCGCAGTGGCTTTCTATGACAATCGGGCCTTCCTTCAGTTTAGGCTTGGACCTGAATAATTTTGCAGGACCTGGATCCTTTTAGTATGGTGGTTTTTGTAGAAAAAAAAGACCAAGGGATCTTGGCACCGGGTTTTATACCCGTCCCCTGCCTCGCCACTCTATCTCTTTTACTAATTTATTTAAAAGAATCTGAATTTAATATGATAATTTTGCGGATTGCTGCCGCAGCGTTCCGGCGCTCCCTTTGCTGCCAAGCGAGTCCAGCAGGGCGCTGACTTGCTTTTTGTACCAATCAGCCCTGTGACGTCAAATGTTTTCTTTGGATCTGGACTTCGGAAGGCCAGCGCTCGCTGAACCGACTAATGGCTGCCGATGTGCATCATCTTCTACCGGCGTCTTATGGGTGTGTGGGTTAAGTATGCATGGGTGGCTAATGGGTGTGTGTGAGCGGGGTGCGACTACGTCACAGAATATCAGGGTGAATAAAAATAAGAATTGAATAAGGGTAGGAAATGAAATTAGGAAAGAAGCCAGGGCGTCGGAGAATAATAAAGTAGAGCTGAATAGATAGGGAGGAGGATCAAGAAAAATAGAAGGAGAGGAGGAGAGGCCAGAATAGCGAAAAGGCTTGGACGTATAGAGCGCTGCGCTGCAGCGAAGAACCAAGAAAAAGAAAATCAAAAAACTTACCGGGAGGGGGGGGAGGCTTAGTCCTGATCGAGTATTTAAGAGTAAAGGCGGGCTAAGTATTCCTCGGTGGCTAGGTAAGATCCCTGTGAATAAAAAATAAAAACACCGCAGACAATAACGTCAGAGCACGTCAAAACTGACGAAGACCGTCGCGAAAACAATCAATTTCGTGAATTACCGTGACGCGCAATGCTCGATAGCATCCACAGGAGGCCTTCGACATCTTGGCCCACGACGATCCAGGTAGACAGCTCCATACGCCCGACCACATGGTCGATGCAGGCGCTCATATCGGTCCAGGAGTAAGAGTAATTCAAACGGGAAACTCAATGCCCGAAATCCTCCTGAGAGTCCATCGCCAAACCACGCACGGATAAGCTAGAGACGGTCAATAAAATATGCACACACTAGAGTCATCCATCTTAATTGTTAGTTGAATCCAGGTTAAACAAGTGTTTCTCATCCAGTCGCTGTCACAAAACACGCTACAACCCCTATCAGTCAGTCACGAGACCTGCTTCTCAGCACTAAGATAGGTACATTTCTCACGAAGCATCCCAATTATTTTGTACATGGTACTTCTTAGTGCTCAGCCAAGATCTTTCTTGGCTGAAGCTCTGCGATATTTTTTCGCGTTAAACATATTCATTTATCCAAATTCCAGTAATAACCACACTCAGCTTATACGCACACTTGTACATTTCCTTTTGCCTACTACTATCCTTTTATTCAATACATTTTGATTATTTTATATTCTACAAATGAACACGTGTATTTTCCTGATAATCCACCTGAAATTAACGAATAAAAATGAAGCCCTCAAAGGCTCACTTACTCCCATCCTTCCTTGTGAGGACGGAGCCCTGAGAGACTCACTCTCTCCCCGCCTTCCCTTGTGACGTCGGAGCCCCATGAGACTCACTTATATTCCAATCTTTCCTTAATCAACCATACCTAGTACGCTCAACTACTCAATGCCGTTACATCATTGAACTACTCAGTTAAATAATCAGTTAAATAGCTCCATATTACCTTCGAACACACCTCATACCGCGAGTCCAGTCAGTCTCCAATCCCTGTTGAACGCATTCTGGGCTAAACTCTGGAGATAACCTCCGTGTGATCGTACAACTCACACATATCCTAACGCGTTTAGATCTCTCTGGACGTAAAAATACATATTTGTATGTGTGTATGTATATATATATATATAGATTTTCTCGCTGTACTATAAAAATATCGCGCCGCTGCCATGTAGAAGAATCGCGGGGGGGGGGGGGGGGGGGGGGGGGGGTGTTTTGTGTGTAAAGTGCGCAGGAGGCGAAGCCGACTCATTAACTCTACCATGATGAGCACCAACCGAGCTTTCCAGTCGTTGCTTGTTTCTGTACTGATCGTCTTCTGTTATCTTTCCCGATCGTATTTTATTTTCACTTCTGATTATGATTTGTTGCCTCCAATCATGTTTGCTTTACGCTTCCGATCATCCTTTAATATGAGGACGATTCGAATTAAATGTGGTAAGCGGCTTGGCGTAGCTTAGTTGTCAGAGCAGGTGACCAGCGATTTGAATATTTCGGGTTCGAATCCCGGCCTAGATGTCCCACTTTTTTTTCTTGATCCTCATATATTCCACTATGGCGGGTATAATTGGTATATGAGGTACTCTACACCGTTTTACCGAAATTATCATGTTTGGATTTGTGATTTCGATACTCACTGCTTATTCGGATTCTTAAAAGAGACGAATTGTTGCAGTTTTAGGTAGTCAGATGATCAGTATATATAGTCGGCTGTAACTTTTTATTGAAACGAATCCACAAAAATTACCCAACAAACATCTTCATCTCAAAATACACGTTTGAAAAAAGATGTAAAAAATATCATTGATTCGCTCATAAGGGTGTACTCCCGCTTTAAAGTTACAAATTGAAACTTGGAAAGTTACGCAATGTTGTTTTAAAATTTCTAACAAATAAATACATTTTTTAATCGTAGGACAATGTTGATATTTTTTTAATTCTTTTTTTTTATTTGGATCTTTCTGAAAAATTAAATGTCATACGGAATAAAGTAATCATTATTACTATTTTGTACAGTGTGACGTAATCACACCCCACACACACATAACTCTGCACGCACACACATGACCCGCACTCGCACACACAACAGATGGCGGATGACGTAGATTGGCCACCATCTACTCTCTCCGAGAGCCTCAGTCGTCTGGAATGCGAACCCGAAACAAAGATTATCCGAATAAAACTGAACCAGGCCTGCCATTAGGCGAACAAAGATTCAGCAAAAAAAGGCCTGAGACGTATAATCAATTAGTAGGAAAGGAAGCGATAGAAAACTTATACCCCTAAGAAGATAATTAATTGAAGCCGGAAACTTAAGAGTTATCAAACTTACTCTTTGATCGAAAAGTACCCGGAATTTCTCATTTAAACGAGCCACCCTTGAGATATTGTCAAAATCATTTTTTATCTGGGTTAATACATCTGTCAGTTGTTTACATGTCACTTTTAAGCGCAATGAGTCAGATAGTTTGTGCGTAATAGCTTTGTAAGCAAGTCATTGTTTGGTGTACTCTGCGAATTTTGCTATGTCGAATGTAGTTGAGCAAAGAGTGTGTCTGAAATTTTGTGTTTCTAACAAAATATCATGTGCGGAAGTGTTGAAAATGTTAACGGTAGCCTAAGGGGACTCGACAATGTCGAAAACACAAGCATTCAAGTGGTACAAAGAGTTTAAAGCGGGCCGTACTGTAGTTGATGATTTGCCTCATTCCGATGTACATCCACCTCTGTGATTGATGAAAACATCGAAAAAGTTAAGAAAATTGTGTTCGAAGATTGTCATGTGAGCATCAGGGAGATAGCAGCCGATCTTGATGTCTCGTTCGGATCGGTGAAGAGCGTTATGCACGATGTTTTGGGCATGAGACGAGTTCAAGCGCGAGAACGACTCATGGTTTCTTCACCACGACAATGCACCGGCTCACACATCTCATCTTGTACGCGACCAAAAACAACGTTAATACCATTCTGCAAGTTCCGTATCCACCTGACATTGCCCCGTGTGACTTTTTCTTGTTCTCACGATTGAAGTTACCACTTCGCGGAGTGCGTTTTGAGACGATTGAGGCGATAAAGAAGAATTCGCAGAAGGAGCTGAAAGCGATTTCAAAATCGACCTATTAAAAGTGTGTTAAAGATTGGAAGAAGCGTTGGAATATGTATATTGCTTATGATAGGGATTACTTTGAAGGGAATAAAATAAATATCGACGAATAATTGAACCGTTTTCGTTTTATTGACAAATTCCGGGTATTTTTTGATCATAAGGTACTTGCAAAATTATCATTTAAGCTATTATATTTTTGAGTAAATTGAATTGAAACACTGAGCTCTCCATGAAACGCGGGAGTGTAGAAGAAAGGACAGTTATAAAAAATTGAAGACTTTAATAGAAGATTTTTATAGAATTAAAGAACAGGCGAATCCAAGTAATAAGGACGTTGTAACAAATTTGGCCAGCGTAGAAGAAATTAAAAAAGTTATGACTTAAAATAGAATAAGGGCCAGGTCGGATCGGAAAAAGAGAAGAGGATTTTACAGCAAGGATAGGATAAGGATCCTACAATAATCAGTAGCCACATTGGGCCTAATTAGAATAAGTTAGTATTAGTAGGTAGGAATAAATCAAATTTATCAACACATCAAATTAAATTTGGACAAATAGCCGAGATAGCGAAGATAGAGATCGACAAAAAAAAAGAATTAGCAGCTAAATACTAAAAGATTCGAATCGAGTTAGAAGGGAGAAAATACGCAATGAAGCAAACAAAGAAGAGAGAAGAGACAGAGTCAAGATACGCAAACCCAGAAACCCAGAGCGTGCAGAGACGGGACGGGTAAAATAACAGAAAATTTTTTTAATTCCTCACCAGAAGAATCCTGCTGTGCCACCTCATTATGGCCTCCGGCCCCGGACCAGTTCCATGGCGCACCGGATTTTATCTATCCTGCGAATAAATAAAAACACCTATCAATAAATAAATACAAAAGTACACGTCACCACATAAAAAAAGCAAAATTGTTGACCCGGAGGATCCACCACCACGAGAATACACTAAACGACAACCGGAGACGGCATGAACACTGCCAGCACGAAACAGCAGACGGAAGCTTCACAAAAACTTTTAAATTCTCGGATTTCCCAAACATTCGGATCGCGGCAACGCGACAGAAGGACGCGACAGCCGACATATTGGCTAGCGACGCCCAACCACATACTAGTTGCAGGCGCTCGCAACGGTCTGCGAGGAATAGTAGCCAGACGGAAAACTCAGCCAAGGAGAGTTCCAAGGTTCACTGCGTAAAAAGTCGCATTAGTGATTAGTCCACTGCGTCAGCGAACAAAGAAGAATCAGTCCAGAAATCATTTTATATCTACCACCACGAGAATACACTAAACGACGACCGGAGACGGCATGAACACTGCCAGCACGAAACAACAGACGGAAGCAACATTTATATTTAAACGAATTTTTTGTACAGGTAGATGGCGCCACCAAAACCATTGTTACAGATTTTCTTGTTTTAATTGAATAAACCCTATTTTTACCTATTACAGAAGTCTAAAATTGATTTCCTCACTGTTCGAGTCCGAATTCTAGACCCCTAGAAAAATAAAATTAATGATAACCAGTAAATACCGTTACAGCAGATGATGATGTAAATAGTATCTAAATATAATATAATTGAGCACTGGAAAAACGATGAATGCATAAAATGACATATAATATAATTCATTTCTACATATATGTGAGTGTAATTTTTAAAATTATCTTCTTTTCAAGGACTGCACTATATTTATATTATTTCAGTACGAGAGGATCCATTTATTACAATTATTGCATAAAGTAGTAATAATTACTATATTATTATTATTTCAATTATTTCATGTATGCATAACCGATTTATAGCGACAATAATCCTATTGTTATTACTACTGTATACAATAATTGTAGAAAATGGATCGCCTCGTACCAAGATAATATAAATACGAAGTAGCTCTTAAAAAGAAGAGAATTCATAAAATGACAGTTAAATTTCCATGACCCAGATAGGTATTTTTTGTCTAATTATGCGTTATTCGCACAAAACGTCTATCTCGGTGGATAAAGTGATAGCACACCTCAAGGTTGCGGTTGTCATATTATATAATATGATATTATATAGAAATATTCCAGCACAATAATTGTCCCGAGTTCTGAAAATAAATTTAAACGTTTATAATCATTAACTTGAATGGTTATGCATTATTAATAATGTGATTCGAGAGAGGGAGTGAAGGTGAATAAATAAAGTGCAGGACGATAGCGGTATTAACTCTAAACAAAATATAAAATAACTGTCCGGGTTATGCACGTGACAACTTTGGTGACAGCAGTGGGGTACGGCTTTTATTCACCTCGAGATCCGGTGTAAGTCTCGTGTAAATTATTTGTAATTGTGAATTGATAAATTGCGTACATGAATGTTTACCTTTATTTTATAAATTAAATTTGTATTCAAGATATTACATATTTATGTGACGATTCTACTTTTGGTGTAAAATCTCATTCTTGTTCCAAAAAATGTGTAATTACTATTTATGATGAGAACAGATCATCTCAGTCAGAATCGTTGATTTACGTATCAAATTATTCTCCATCTTCTTTTTAACTTTGACTAATTAAAAAATTGCAATGTCTCAGAACGATGCCGATGTGTTACGTGCACTGATAACGGGGAACGCGCTGCAGACCGTCGTAAATAGCCTTAACCTTCAGCGTCGTGTATATAATTTATTGGTATTCGATGGCGTCAACATCCATGAGTAGAATTTCCTAAGGGAGGTACAGAGCGCGACTAGCTTCGTACCTGGAACTTTGATTAAATAATTCCTTTGGGCTGTATTAGAGAAACTACGGGGTGACGCGCACAACCGTATAGAAGGAGAACTTAGAACAGTCAAGGATCTTGAAAAAGGTCTCATGAGAAGATCCAGCCTGCGGAAAGAACTGCGACTACTACACCTCTAAGCACTTGCAGTTGCGTTTGTATAAAGAGGAGAAAGTTCGTCATCTCTATTATCGACTCCGCACCCTTGTGAGTAGAGTACTCTGAGTGCATGAAAAACTTTTCAAAAAATCACGCTCAATGCATTTCACGGAAATTATGCCCCCGCGTGAGCGAATTAATGGTAATCGCAAAACCAGTAAAGTTGAAGGATGTTTACGAATTCGCGACCAAGATTCTTTTAAATGCCCTCCCGGGCATCTGCGGAGAACCCCCTTGTGATGTTTGCAAGGGATGTCCCGAAGTCGCGTTCCCCTTTTCGTGTTTCTGCGTAACGAGTCGGGGATCCATCACAAAGATAGCACTGTTCCAGTATATTCATCTCTACCATCAGGAATAAAAAAATTAAATTCATGAAAATAACAGGCCACCAATTCATGAAAATTTCGCATGAAAAATAACGTTGGTGGTAGTCATCGTTATTGTTTCTCGTAAAGAATTAGTTATGATTGCTGTCCTTAAAAGTATTGGCTATGGGTGGACTCAAGGGGAAACGGATCCGGGAAAAGGTATTGTTGCGTACGAGTGTCAGGCATGTTGTCCATAGTGAAGATGAAGAGAGTGAAGAGAGTTTTTTGCATTAAATAACATTTAATAACATTTAATGTTATGCCGGTACCGGGTAATTGGATTATTCGGTATTCGGTATAATATTAAAAAGTTATTATTTTTTGATCGATGGATCTCGAGTTATCGATGAAAACGCGAATTTATATAAATGGAAGTATTTATTATAGGCAACGGTAACTTTCCGTTGTCTATCTAAAAGTCAATAGAGGAATGAACAATAATTCGTAGTTTCGAGCATTCGACGAGGAACCAACCGTTCTCTGTTGAGTCTAATTTAATTCTGATTTTAGTAAAGCAGTTAGCAACTGCGTTTGCTAAAATCCCTTAGTTGGCTGCCTTAGCTTTAGCCGATCGTAGATCGCCTAGCGAGTCGCCTCATGCTGCGTCGGCGTCTACCTCGCATCCTGTCTTGTATGACAGTTATCTTTTAGAATTCCATATCTAGTTGTGTCAGCTAAGGAATATTCCTGAGGATACGTGAAGTGGAATATTCCGCGACACAACATCCCTCTCCCCTTAAGGGGGGAAAAGGTTCGGAAGATTGGTTTTTTTTTCTGATACTACAACTTATAAGAAATATTGTCAGAAAATTTGAAGTCATTAGGAGCAAAACTTTTCGAGTTATAGACAATTGAGTCTCTGGGCGTTCGGTCTCCCTTCACCGTCATGAGACTTTAATCGCGTTTTTCTCAAAACTTTTTTTTTAAGTCGGTAGTCAAAATTTCTCGAAAACGTTTGAACCGATTTCGCCTAAACTTTGCACACTTCTTTTACATACCAAATACTCGGTTCTGAATAAAGGATTTTTTTTTCAATTACAACTGTTGGATAATCAGCTGGCGCACGGCGATCGATATTCGCCGTGCATCGACCTGTTGCTGTGCTCAAGCACGCAGCGTTCGGTTGGGCGGAGGTAGCCGAGGCAGGGCTTCGCGGAGCCGAGGTTGTGCCTTGTAGGCATGCCGCGTTGAGCGAGAGGATGTCTCTCTCGCTTGACTTCGGCTTCGCTCACCGGCTATCTCTCTTAATTGACCTCAGCGCCCAACGACGCTTTCATATTCCGCAGCCATATTGGATATTTTGGCACTTACGTGAAAACCCGCACGGAACAGCGCACGCATTTGGAAGGCTCGGACAATTTTCACTTTTGTCAACCGGATCATCTCAACCTTCTTTACTCAACAGGACTCAAAATCAGGTACGAGTGCCTTGTTATAATTTACCATAAATTCAATGGCAATGAGGAGTTGGATTCTCATCGGTACATCAACGTTTTTTGGTCTCACTTTATGGCGAGCATCGCAGCACATGTCGCGCCACGTTTCCTCTCAGCTTAATTTGCCGGTATAATTAATATAATTATGAAGGTGTTCTATATTCGCTGTACTTTCCCCCAGGACATCTGCTGGGAGAGTACAGCGACTATACACTGCTCATTTTGTGCATCCTCATTATATGTCGTATTGTGCTATGCAGTGCTGCCTGCATACATGTAGAGCACTACATGCATGCATGTAGAGCACTCAAGCAATTTCAATTGCAAGTGCTCTCATTTGTTCACTGCAACCTCTCTTCATTAAGCTGCTGAGAGCTTGCTGTGAATTGTTATAACGCCTTACGCACTCGTTCTCTCTAGCGTGGCGTGCTACGCAGCACTGACTGCTGCACGCACACCGCTCTCTACGCTCTCAGTGCTCACAGCGCACAATTAATATAATTGTGTGCTGCTTCTCAGCTCATAGATTAAAATCAATTTATTTGTTTATATACAGCTTTCAATTCTTCGATTTGTCAGTGCATTAATTTTATATCATTTTTTGTCGTTTCCTAAATTTAACTATTTTTGTATTTATTGTTGACTTTGAAATTTTCTAAATAACACATAAATTCTATTTTGCATACTGACATGCGGAAGGTGTAATAAACCACTTTCTCTGAATACCATCTATGCGTCTGGTTTATTTTCACCCTGTCTTGAGTGAAGCTTCATTAGTTTCCATATATTCACAGGTCTGTCAAACACCATCGGACGGAATTCTCAAACAACAACTTATTTTTTAATTGAACATAAAGAGCAATTTTTGGCAAAAATCACAGTTTTTTTATTGCACTTTTACTAAAGATTAAAAAATGAATATTTTGTTAATTCGTTCGTTTAAATCCAAGATAAACTTATGTACTAAAGAAATCTTTTTGGTTTATTAATTTTGGATGAAGCAACCGTGAGTTATTCTGACTACCGCATGCAAACTTTTTTTTGAGGTGACTCGGTTCTCATCACTACCACTGGCTTAATTTTCAATATTTTTAAATGAAAATTTAGCAGAACATTCTTAGAATAATGCTTAATAATGTAACAAATTAAAAAAATATTAACTAATAAGGTACTCTGAAAAAAAATCACAAAAATATGCTTTTTTTTTGTATCTCAGACCCTTTCCCCCCTTAAAAGGAAAAAATTTCTAAAAAATGTTTTCTTCAGTTGGTTTTCCGTACCTTTACAATTTTAATACAATTTTACGGTTCGATATATAATATATAATATAACATTTGTAACTGTAACATTTAAACAGAACGTAGCCATCCAAGGCTATCGGTGCTATAGCACCCAAGGAGTAGAAGCTCAGGTTGTGGATGTGCTGCATTCCGTCTCCGGCGGTATTAAGGGTTTCCATGATGTGGTCGGCTCGAGCTCCGAGGTTCCGAAGCTCTTCGGGGTCTCGCAGCACGCTCTATAGTAGGACGGTCCTCTCGGTCTGCGTCGGGGGCGCCTGAGCTTCGATCTCCGTTAAAGTCTAATTAAACGACGGAAGGTAGTTTTCCCGTATGATCTGCGACGTTCGCCCGATGGTTCTGATACTGAAATCTCGGGCGGTTACTACACATCCGCTTACCAAAGCCAGTATTCCCGAATTATTTAGTATTTCATGCTGAGTGGGATTTTTTCCACATTTTATTCCTACGGGAACCGGGGTTGGCGCGACGTATAGCCATCGTCCTTGTTGTTGCATTGAACGATTAGGGGATGGGTGATTTTGATGACCCTTTTTGCGCATTTTTGCCGTTACCGGTGTCTATTTTCGCATAGATTAGGACTTCGCAGGGTGTGTCGTTTGTAACCGGAATAGTAGGGTGTGTTAGTGGGCAAATTTACGTCTCTCGGCGCCGGGAATTCCCTTACAGCTGCAAGCTTCTTCGGATCGGCACGTACACCCTCTTCGGAGATGATGTGGCCGAGGTGCTGTGTTTCTTTGTGCAGGAACTGGCACTTGCTCGGTTGCACTGCCAATCTGGCTTCTCTTAGCCGCTGCAGTACCTCGCGTAGCCTGTCATTGTGCTCCTTGAAGGTCTTTCCGTGGATTACTATGTCATCTAGGTACACATAGCATTTTACTCCCTGCAGTCCAGCCAGCGCGGAGTTCATCAGCGTCTGGAAAGTCGGCGGTGCGTTCTTTAGTCTAAATGGCATGCGGTTATATTCAAAATGGCCCTGTGGTGTAGAAAAAGCAATTTTTTTTTATCATGCTGCGCCATCGGGATTTGGTGAAATCCAGAGGCGAGATCCAAAGTCGTATAATATCGGGCCCGTCCCAACTGGTCCAATATATCGGTGACATTGGGCCATGGGTATGAGTCTCCGATGGTGCTTTCGTTCAACTTCCGAACGTCTACCACTACGCGCATTTTCCTTACCCCGGCTGCATCAGGTTTTTTCGTTACAACCAGCAGCGGCGCGTTCCACTGGCTTCTGCTGGGCTTGAAGATGCCTCCTGTCACCATTTCACTGGTCTGCCTTTCCACCTCCTTTTTCCGGCAGCCTATATGGATGCACCTTAATGGGCTGCACCCCTTCCTTAAGGGGAATCACGTGCTCCACCAATAGCGTACATGGCAGCTTGTCCCCTGGCAGGTGGAATACATCTTCGTATTCCCTAGTAATCTCATCGAGCGCTTCGCGCTCTTCTTTATTGAGATTTTCCGAGTCTAGCTCTTGAGCTAGTCGCGCGAGGCGGTCGGCCCCTCGCTCTGCGCCGACGGTGCATACTTCGGGCGTCGCGGCCTCGAGACCGTGACCCACTGCCGTTATCTCTAGCGGCTCGAGTTCCACCACGGGGCGTTGGAACTCAACAGCCTGCTCTGTGGTGTTTATCAGACTTACTGCACAGCTACTACCGTGCGGCGCCGTGATGCAGGCTCCCATGATTACTTCGTTTCCGAGTTCTATTTTCGAGAGTAGTCCGATGAATTTACTCTTGGTCGCGGCATACGCGACGGTCTCGCTGCGTGGCGGCCGGGTCATCTTGACAGATCCATCCAAAAGCGGCATGCAGTGTCCGTACAGTTTAAGCATTTCGCCGTGCAAGATATCTGCCTTTTGACGTTTAATGAAGTCCATTCCGAGCAGTCATTCACCTTCAGTGGCACGGTGTTCGGAATGATGTAAAACCAATGCTCTACATTTAGAGCCGGTGTCTCGAGCACGATTTTGGCGATTCCTAGTGGAGTAAATTTTTCGCCCACTACCCCTTGCAGCTCCACTGTACAGTCTTTCACCATGGTCTCCAGTTTGAGACAGTCTTCTTTGATGATGCTGCATTGCGCTCCGGTGTCTGCCTTGAGGGTGAGTACCCCGGTCACAGCCAACTGTGCGACGATATCGAAGTCGCTGGCAGTGGCGCTTGACGCCGCAACGTTACCTGTAGCAGTTGTAGAGTCGTTTTCTTTAGCTTGCATGCGGGTCTTTGCTGGGCCGTTAGAGTATTCAGTCTTATCGTTCCCAGTGGGCGGGTGTCTGTATTCGCTCGACTAGTTCCTGCTGTTACAGTTGTTTTTTTCGTCTTATCCCCTGAGTCCTTCTGACGTTGGGGCTGCTGTGACGTCTGAGCTGGCTTGCTCTTGTTTTGCGACAATCTTATTCTGCAGTCCTTCCGGACGTGTCCCTTCTTCTGACAGTAATCGCACACGATGTCTACGTTGTGTATGGACTTGTTTTCGCTAGGCATTGGCAAGCTAACTCTTCCCGATTTCCGGGTGCAGTCTCGAGCCATGTATCCAGCTTTGCCACAGGTGTAACAGTTTTCTCCCTGCCGGGATGGCGCGCCTTGGGATCTTCTGGGGTGGCTTAATACTCCACCTGCCCCTCCCTTTGGCTGCACCATATTCGTAATCTCGATGGCTCCCGTCACAGACTCGTGGAGGGTGGCGTAATTGCGTGATCTCACCAGGATCTGGATCCGCCCATGCAGTCCATTCTCGAAGTTGGCCTGGGCGCTCTTCCGCGGTATCTTTTCGATGATGCGCATCTCCAACATCGTGGCGGCTTCCTCGCAAAGCTTTTCTATAATATCGACGGTGATACGCTCTGTCCTGGCGGCGTATACCACGATGTCCTCGCCCTGGACCTGCCGAAGGGAGTTGAATTCTACCTGTAACGCAGACAACGACTTCCGTTTCCCGTACAGGGCCTCCAGCTCGGTCTTAAGCTGCGCTACCGAGAGGATGACTTTATGCTTCATCTCTCGGGACGCCCTACCCTCGAGCTTGCTCCTGAGTACTAATTCTAGCAGGATGTCATGATCCCTGGACGCTACTCGCTTGAAAACGGTCTCGCATGATCGTAGGAAGGCATCCAGCTCGTCGGCGTTACTTCCGTCGCAATGCTTGATGTTCTTCAGTGGTAGTCCAAGGTCGAGCGTCTGACCCTGAGTCTCTGGCTCCCTCAGTTGTCCCCTTTGGAACATGGGATCCGCAGGGGGGTAATCCGGTTCCTCGAATCGGGTTTGCCTCGACCGCGGATACGGTATCGGGCCTTCTCCCAACCCTGTTCCTTCTAGCCTCCGCAATAATTCGGCATTTTGCTCCCGTAGGGACTGGATGAGTTCGTATTCGTCCGCACCTACCTCGTTTAGCGTATCCGCTAAGTTTCGTCTTGCCGACGGTGTCTCGGCCCGCCTGAGTTCGCGATCAAGCTCGCGTTGGCCTCGCTCATGCTCGCGCTGCAGCCTTTCGCACTGCCGTCGAGCTCTTTCCAAATCGCAGTGGCTCCGGTCGGTCGCCTCTAACCGATCTCGTACTCTTGAAGTCACCAGCCGTGCTGCCGTACCGGTAACCATCAGGAAACCTACGCGATCTATTGTTTGCAGATTTTCGATTTCCCGCTCGTCTATGTCCTCGTCTAGGCGTTCAGATGTTCGTCCACCAGTAGCCATATTGAACACGTCGTCGCTACCTATACTACTGTTATCGCGAAACGCTGCACCCCTGAGTGGATTTACGCCGAACTCAGCGTCCAGTCGGCCTGCGACGGCCTCTTGCCTGTCGGCGGGGATTCGACCCGGCGACGAGAGCTCTGTTAACGCCCTGCGCGCTTCGTACACGATTTCCCCCACGGCAGCAGCTAATCCGGCTGTGGAGTCTACCCCTTCGCCTGGCATCGTAGTTTCTAGCGAATTGACTCCGCGTTTCGGTTTCGCTCCAATACTCTAAATATACCCACGAAATCTCGAAAGAAATATCTCTAGTGGAATATACATATTTTGAAAATTTTCAAATATCTTTCCTAACTGACTTTGGTTTATATCGGCAATATGTATTAGTATAACGTAACCACCACTTACAGAAGGATGATCTGGTAGATGGTCCTCTCCATGGCGATGTTCTCGGGTGCTGTCGACTTGGTGTCCTGCATCTCCTTTCTGTTGATGGTCCTTGACGTCCTTCCTGACGCTGTTGGCCTGATTCTTCGCTGGTTTCTGGGTTCGTCCTTAGCGCGTCGTTAATGGTTGCACGACGGCTTCTTCTCAAGTAGCTACTTCGAGTACTTGGTTGCACACTTTGTGCGTTTTTTCCTCGACTTGACGTGACACCGTCAATCGGGATTCTTAAACGGTTGACCGATATGTCACACCGCACCGACGTACAGTTTGCGCCGTCGCTTTAGCTTATTCGGGTTTTTACGAACTACACTGGCGTCCTTAGCACGAGTCGTAGTCGTCACTTCAGAGTCACTCTTATTTACTTTGTCCAAAGCACTTTTTGTCCAAATAAATCACGTATCACTTAACTTCGGCAGATCCCACCGCTGCCATCAAATGTATGCCGGTACCGGGTAATTTGATTATTCGGTATTCGGTATAATATTAAAAAGTTATTATTTTTTGGGATTGTTTGCCGACAAGGAGATGGATCTCGAGTTATCGATGAAAACGTGAATTTATATAAATGGAAGTATTTATTATAGGCAACGGTAACTTTCCGTTGTCTATCTAAAAGTCAATAAAGGAATGTACAATAATTCGTAGTTTGGAGCATTTGACGAGAAACCAACCGTTCTCTGTTGAGTCTAATTTAATTCTGCTCTTAGTAAAGTAGTTAGCTACTGCGTTTGCTAAAATCCCTTAGTTGGCAGCTTTAGGTTTAGCCAATCGTAGATCGCCTAGCGAGTCGCCTCATGCTGCGTCGGCATCTACCTCGTATCCTGTCTTATATGACAGTTATCTTTTAGAATTTCATATCTAGCTATGTCAGCTAAGGAATATTCCTGAGAATACGTGAAATGGAATATTCCGCGACATAACATCCCTCCCCCCTTGAAAAATGTTTCTAAAAAATTTTTTTCTTCACTTTATTGGATTCCCGTTTACATATAATGTTTTTTGGTTGTCAATGTCGTCGGTTTCCCGTTTACATATAATTTTTTTCTCGATTACATATAATGTTTTTTTCGTTTGTCAATGTCGTTCAAGTCGAGCAAGTCGTTCTCGATTGGGGAGACGATTGCATAACCGGGCCAGCTCAGTTCGCAGTCGTTCCTCTGGTTGTTGTCGTCCGAGTGGCTCGAGGTTGATGGTTACCTCGGCGGCTGCCGGGGTTGTTGCCTCGCTCGTTCTCGTTGGTTTTCTGTTTTTTTGGTGCCTGTAACATTTAAACAGAACGTAGCCAGCAAGGCTATCGGTGCTATAGCACCCAAGGAGTAAAAGCTCAGGTTGTGGATGTGCTACATCCCGTCTCCGGCGGTATTGAGGGTTTCCATGATGTGGTCGGCTCGAGCTCCGGGCTTTCGAAGCTCTTCGGGGTCTCGCAGAACGCTCTGTAGTGGGATGGTCCTCTCGGTCTGCGTCGGGGGCGCCTGAGCTTCGATCTCCGTTAATGTCAAATTAAACGACGGAAGGTAGTTTTCCCGTATGATCTGTGATGTTCGCCCGATGGTTTTGATGCTGAAATCTCGGGCGGTTACTATACATACGCCTACCAAAGCCAGTATTCCCGTATTATTTAACATTTCAAGCCGAGTGGGATTTTTCCCACATTTTTTCTAGGGTTGGCGCGACGTATAGCCATCACCCTTGCTGTTGCATTAGGACGATGAGGTGATGGATTAGTTGGATAACCCTTTTAGCGCATTTCTCGCCGTTATCTGTGTCCATTTTCGCTGTAGGCCTTTAGGTCAGTCAGTCGCATAAGTATTGACGCTCTTTTCATAAATATTAATATTATCTTGAAATATTGAAATATTTTGGCATATTTCACTGTCATTTGCAGAAATCGAATTACCTATTAACATGTGTATATCAACCGAATAGAGTGTGCACGTCGACTTATTTTTTCCAAAATGACTTCTCTACTATTTCGTGAGGTCCCGTCCACTTCGGGGTCAGCTTGGCTGACCGCCCCTGCGCACCGTCTCATCTCGTTCGCCGATGCGGTACTCCTGTTCCTGCGCATTGTGGTCATATGCATTCTTTGACTGTCTTTTCGCGTCTTCTAGGTTGTTGCGCGCTACTGGCCATGCGGCGTGTAATCGCTCGCGTAACTCGTGGACGTAATCATCGTGGGCATAGGTGCTGCGGGGCACCTGTTTCACAGCGGTCGTCAACTCAGCCTCGCGTCCGTACACCAACACGTGGGGAGACAGTCCGGTCCCCGTATGTGGAATGGT
Organism: Cylloceria caligata; assembly: GCA_963942595.1. Classification (NCBI taxonomy): domain Eukaryota; kingdom Metazoa; phylum Arthropoda; class Insecta; order Hymenoptera; family Ichneumonidae; genus Cylloceria; species Cylloceria caligata. The sequence goes on from OZ012708.1 coordinate 12,251,795, forward strand.
GTTGTACGTGAACATCGCATACGGCCGCCACTCGTCCCAATTTCTTTGATCCTCCTCTATGAAATTTTTTAGGTACTCAACGAGGGTGCAATGCGATCTTTCTAAAGCGCCATTTGATTCCGGATGGTAGGCTGTCGTTTGTATCTTCTTGATTGGCAGCAGTCGACATATTTCTTTGAAGGTCGAGCTGAGGAAGTTTGTACCCTGATCCGATAGTATCATTTCCGGCGTTCCGTGCCGGCAAATTGATTCTTCAACGAGTGCTCTAGCGACTGTCGAAGCCTCTTGGTTCGGCAGTGATATCACTGCACTGTATTTTGTGAGCGCGTCCTAGATAGCAAGTATATATCTTTTTCCAGATGCGCTTTCTAGTAGCGGTCCTACGATGTTGACCGCGACCTTTTCAAATGACCTCGATGGGGTGTCCGTTACCGCCATCGGCACTCGTTCCTTTTTCCTGATTTTATTCTTTTGGTAGGATTCGCAGGATATTATGTATTTTTCCAAATCCCTTCTTACGCCGGGCCAGTCGTATTTGGTCCGGATCCGACGTAACGTACGCTTGATACCCTGATGCCCTCCTATGGGGGTGTCGTGGTATTCTCTTATTATCTTCAGGCGGTCGTCAGTCAATGGGGTGGCTACGCCACTGCCGCAGTCGCTGCGCTCTTTCATATTGCTGTCTTCTTCTGTGCTGCTGGAGGTTTGCGAGCTGCGGCCTCTGCTTTGCCTCGCTTCCTCAGCAGGCTTGTGCGGTGCTCAGACCGCAGTTTCTTTGCTTGGTGTGCCCACCGGTAGCTCCGCCGTTGCTGCCCTCGCTCTGTCCCTTTCAGCGATGCTCGCAGTCTTACTCATGCCTGTCTGCACTAGCTTGCGTGGTCTGCCTCTTCCCCGACCGCTCGGCTTCGCGGCAGGGCTGTTGGGCTCAGTAGAGCGACCTGCATGCACGCTGCGGATCTCTCTATCCTTGTCTGTAGCATTGGCAGGCGCTTTCTCTCGCTCTGCCTCGTTGCTGGGCTGACCCATGGTATTCTCGGCCCTCCGCTTTGTGCGGTCATTCGCTGTGCCGAGTTGCCCCGTCGTGCTGTCCTCTTCCGACTCACGAACTTCGTTCTTTGCTCTCGCTTGGGCTCTCGTAGTGAGGAATATACGGCTTAGCGCATCTGCATTTGTGTTACGCTTTCCTGCCTTATATTCGACGTTAAACTTATGTTCCGCCAATTTTATTTTCCAACGCATTAGTCTCGAACCCGGGTCCTTTACTCTGAACAGCCAGGTGAGCGGTTGGTGGTCCGTCACTACCGTGAAACGTGTACCATAAATATATGGTCGAAATTGAGCAAAAGCCCAAATTATCGCGAGTAGCTCTTACTCCGTGTGTTACTATGTCGTCGAGGTACACATAGCATTTGACGCCCTGTAGTCGTGCTAACGCGGAGTTCATTAGCCGCTGGAAAGTCGTCGGCGCGTTCTTCAATCCGAATGGCATGCGGTTATACTCCAAATGACCCCGCGGAGTGGAAAATGCCGTTTTTCTATGTTTTCCTGCGCCATCGGGATTTGGTGAAATCCAGAGGCGAGGTCCAACGTCATGTAATATCGGGCTCGTCCCAACAGGTCCAATATTTCGGTTATATTGGGCAGTGGGCACGAGTCTCCGATGGTAGCTTCGTTCAACTTCCGAAAGTCCACCACTCCGCGCATTTTCCTCACTCCGGCGGCATCGGGTTTCTTTGCCACGACCATCAGCGGCGCGTTCCATTGACTCCTGCTGAACTGGACTATTCCATCCGCTAGCATTTCGTCTGTCGGCATCTCCACTTCTCTTTCTCGTTGCGCTATCTTTCTCTTTCTTATGGGATTTTATTTCCTGTCCCACTTGGTCTCGTGTGGTCGCGTATATGCGACTCAGAGCGTCTGCATCTATATTTCTTTTTCCGGCTTTATGCATTTTACCGGACCCATGCCCCGATTTTACGTTCTTCCCAGCCAAGGGTTGCCATCCTAGGTCCTTCGATCCGACCTTAAAGGGTGCGCGATACTGAACCTCGTGCGTGCGCTGTCGCTTGTTCCCTCGTAGTTTGAATACACCGTTGTATTCGCACACTATTCCTGCGCGAGCTGCTTGCTTTTCACTGCTGGGGGGCACCAAGTCGGGCTTCCGTTGGCGCTGCGCAAACCGTGTGGCCTTCTTCCCCGTGCTCTCTGAGCTAACGCGCAGTGCCTTGACCTGGCGGCTACGTACGGTTTTCGCTATCTCCGACGGCTCGCATGTCACCGTCGGCTCGCATTCCACCGTCGGCTAGCATGTTACCGTTGGCTCGCATGTCACCGTCGGCTCGCATGTCACCGTCGGCTGTTGCACTTCCCCGTCGCATTTAGAAACTTCTAAACTCACTCTTTTGGTTCTTGATGGTGTGACACGGGGTCTCTCTATGATGCCTTGGCCGATCCCGCTCTTTATAGGTAGTCTGACAAATTTATTTTCCTTGGCGGCATCCATGTTAGACCCGTTTCCGGAAGGAAGATTTATCTTTGTAAGCAGGCCTATGTATTTGCACGTAGCGGCAGTTCTACTGCATGGTGACGAATATATCCTCGTCGCGCGGTCCCGTAGCGGCATGCAGTGCCCATACAACTTGAGCATCTCGCCATGCAGGATGTCCGCTTTATACTGCTTGATAAAGTCCATGCCAAGTAATCCGTTGACCTTCAACGGCACATTGTTCGGAACGATGTAGAACCAATAATCTACATTTAAAGCCGGTGTCTCGAGTACAATTTTAGCTATCCCGAGGGGGGTGAATTTCTCGCCCGCTACCTCCTGCAGCGCTACGGTGCAGTCGCTCACCATGGTCTCTGGTTTGAGACAGCCTTCCTTGATTATGCTGCACTGCGCTCCGGTGTCCGCTTTGAGGGTGAGTACCCCGGTCGTGGCCAACGGTGCATCGATATCGAAGTCGCTGGCGGTGGCACTCGACGCCGGCAGCGTTACTTGTAGAAACTGCAGCGTTGTTTTCTTCTGCTTGCACGCAGGTCTCTGCTGGACAGTTAGCGTATTCAGTCTCAGTGCGCCCAGCGTGTTCACGCCTGCCGTGGCTGGATCTGACCCCGCGGTTACCGAATTTCTTGCATCTTTGTAGCCTGCGTTTCTTGGCTTTCGGGGCGGCTGCATTGGCTCGCTTTTATTCTGCGACAGTCTCTTCCGGCAGTCCTTCCACATGTGGCCTTTCTCCTGGCAGTAATTGCAGGTTATTTCCACGTTGTGGATTGATTTGTTTTCACTGGGTACTGATAGGCTTACTCGTTCCGTATCCCGGGTGCAGTCTCGAGCCATGTGTCCAGTTTTTCCGCAGGTGAAACAATTTTCTCCCTGCCGGGGTGATGCGCCTTGGGACCTTCTGGGGTGGCTTAGTGCTCCACCTACCCCTCCCTTTGGCTGCACCATGTTGATTATCTCTATGGCCCCTGCCACAGAGTCATGCAGAGTTTGGTAATTTCTCGCTAGTACCAGCACTTGCACCTGGTCGTGCAGGCCGTTTTCGAAGTTGGCCTGTGCGCTTCGTCGGGTGACACTCTCGACGGTGATCTTCTCATCCTCTGTTTTCAACGGTTCGCAGAGTATTTCGGCGATGTGTACCGTAATTCTCTCCGTTCTTGCCGCGTAGGCGGCGATGTCTTCGTTCTGTCCCTGCCGGAGGGAGCTGAACTCCATTTGCAACGCAGCCAGGGACTGTGGTCCGTACAACGCTTCCAACTCGCTCCTGAGTTGCGCCATGGTACTGATGGTTTTGTGCTGCAGTTGTCTTGCTGCCGCACCTTCTAATTTGCTCATGACGATTAATTCGAAAAGGGTGTCATGCTCCTTCTCGGTTACCCTGCGAAAAATCGTCTCGCAGGACTTAAAGAAGAGCCTCAATGCCTTTGCATCTTTGCCATCGAACGTTTTTACTATTTTTATTCCGAGGCTGAGGCTGAGCATATTTGAGGGCCTCTGCGTCTCCTCGAACCGCGTGCGTCTCGGGGGCTGTACGAGGGGCGGATGGTCTTCCATCCCTGCTCCTCCTAAACATCCGTTGCTGGACCTCAGCTATTTGCTCTCTTAGGGAGCGGATGAGCTCGTATTCCCCCACACCTACCTCGTTTAACGTATCCGCCAAGTTTCGTCTTGCTCACGGTGTTTCAGCCCCCTGGAGTTCGCGATCGAGTTCGCGTTGACTTTGCTCATGCTCGCGCTACAGCCTTTCGCACTGCCGTCGAGCTCTTACCAAATCACGGTGGCTCCGGTCGATCGCCTCTAACCGATCTCGTACTCTTGAAGTCACCGACCGTGCTGTCGTACCGGTAGTTGTTGGGAAACCTACGCGATCTATCGTTTGCATGCTTTCGAATTCCCGCTCGTCCATGTCCTCGTCTAGGCGTTCAGGTGTTCGTCCGCCAGTAGCCATATTGAACACGTCGTCGCTACCTAACTACTGTTATCGCGAAAGGCCGCACCCCTGAGTAGTGGGTTTACGCCGAACTCAGTGTCCAGTCGGCCTGCAATGGCCTCTTGCCGGTCGGCGGGGATTCGACCCGGCGGCGAGACCTCTGTTAACGCCCTGCGCGCTTCTTACACGATTTCCCCTACGGCAGCAGCTAATCCGGCTGTGGAGTCTACCCCTTCGCCGGGCATCGCAGTTTCTAACGAATTGACTCTACGTTTCCTTTTCGCTCCCCTACATATCAGCATGTTGCTAATTTCGCGGTGAACAAAACTCTAAAATATACCCACAAAATCTCGACAAAAATATCTCTAGTGGAATATATATATATTTTTGGAATTTTTATATATCTGTCCTAACTGGCTTTGGTTTATATCGGCAATATGTATTAGTATAACGTAACCGCCACTTACAGAATGATGATCTGGTAGATGGTCCTCTCCATGGCGATGTTCTCGGGTGCTGTCGACTTGGTGTCCTGCAGCTCCTTTCTGTTGATGATCCTTGACGTCTTTATTGACGCTGTTTGCCTGCTTCTTCGCTGGTTCCTGGGTTCGTCCTTTGAGCGTTGCCAATGGTTGCACGACGCACAGTGGGTCCGATTCCCGAAAAGCTGGTCAAAAGTCGAAAACGTGGTTCATTCTGTTTGAGATATAGTATGTAAGGGTTTTTGGGGTCGCTGATTACGAATCTGAAGTCAAAATTGTAAAAAAACAAAATGGCGGGTTCAAAATGGCGATAGGAAACCGAAAATACTCAGTTATAATACGAAATGTTTATCGAATTTGTATGAAACTTGGTTTCTGTAATCTTTCGAGGTCGCTGAATACGAATCCGGTGTGAAAAAAACAAAATGCAAAATGGCGGATCCAATATGGCAGACGCAATTTTCGTAATCGGCCGGATTCGCTTGAAACTTGTTATTTGGGGGTTTTCGAGGTCGCTGAATACGAATCCGGTGTGAAAAAAACAAAATTCAAAATGGCGGATACAATATGGCGGACGCAATTTTTGTAATCGGCCGGATTCGCTTGAAACTTGTTATTTGGGGGTTTTCGAGATCGCTGAATACGAATCCAGTGTGAAACAAATAAAATTCAAAATGGGAGATCCAAAATAGCGATTATAAAAATTTATTAATTTTTTATAAATCTGTAAGTAAATTATATATTTGATAAAAAGTAATAAATATCTACTTTTACATCTATAATTGTATTGATTAAAATCACTTTTGAAAAACTTATTTTATACTATTTACAAGTTACATTTCCTTTTTTTATTAAAGTGAATGTACTTTAGTTACATGCAAGTAATTTTTTCTTTGAAGCACATATTTCTTAAAATCATTTTCTGAAACAAAATAGATTTCGTGAAATAAAATTAACATGTTCAAACAGTTAATTTATAATTATTTTAGTTTAAGTAAGCATTTTTTAAGATGACTGTATAATAATTTGATTTACAGTTTTAAAATAAATGTATTTGGATTACAGAGTAATGATTTTCTTGTTTAAAAGAAATATTTTGTACATATTTCAGATAACTAATTACATTTTTAATCATTTATAAAAATATTGAAAAATGTATAATTCAAATATATAAGAAAGTGTAATAAGGAACACGTTTTTTTAAATACTAACATATTTATTTGAATTTTGTTTTTTTGACACCGGATTCGTATTCAGCGATCCCAAAAACCCCCGAGTAACAAGTTTCAAGCGAATCCGATCGATTTCGAAAATTGCGCCCGCCATATTGGATCCGCCATTTTGAATTTTGGTTTTTTGACACCGGATTCGTATTCAGCGACCCCCAAAACCTCCGAGTAACAAGTTTCAAGCGAATCCAATCGATTTCAAAAATTGCGTCCGCCATATTGGATCGGCCATTTTGAATTTAGTTTTTTTGACACCGGATTCGCATTCAGCGACCCCAAAAACCCCCGAGTGACAAGTTTCACAGAATTATATTCATTTGAAAAAAAAGTGCAACAAGTGGTTAATGTGAATTTGTAATTTTTTATATTCAAATGTGCACTAAAAACAAAGTTGCAGCTAGCTGCAGCTGATTTTTGCTAATTTTGTTACATAACAGTACAAACTTCAATTTCAAACTTGTTTCATTGCGGAACACTGCGGAACTTTTAACTTTTTCCCTGTTTTTCTAAAATGATTGCACATAGTTTTTCATTTTTTTCTACTTTAGACATTGTTTAGCTATTAGTTTATATGTATCTGTTATAATTTTCGACCCATATGATAATAAACTACTTTCTTCAACCTAAAACCTCCATTTTGCAGAATTAACAAACACCATATTTTCGATTTTCTACGAATTTTTTAATATGACCCTTGAATATGAGCTCGAACGATCGAGCTATTACTTGCGCGAAGGTCTCTTTTGTACTGGCTTATACTTGCCGGGTATACTTCACTAGCCCTTATAAAATGTTCCATTATATTCTTTAAACATTACTCTATCCACCTATGTACTCTAAATCCTATAAAATGAAACTTCATTTTTCGACTTTTGACCAGCTTTTCGGGAATCGGCCCCACTGTGCGACGGCTTCTTCTCAAGTAGCTGCTTCGAGTACTTGGTTGCACACTTTGTGCGTTTCTTCCTCGACTTGACGTCACACCGCCAATCGGGATTTTTAAACGGTTGACCGATATGTCACACCGCAACGACGTACACTTCGCGCCTTCGCGTTAGCTTATTCGGGTTTTCACGAACTACACTGGCGTCCTTAGCACGAGTCGTAGTCGTCACTTCAGAGTCACTCTTATTTACTTTGTCCAAAACACTTTTGTTCAAATAAATCACGTATCACTTAACTTCAGCGGATCCCACCGCTGCCACCAAATGTTGTGCCGGTACCGGGTAATTAGATTATTCGGTATTCGGTATAATATTAAAAAGTTATTATTTTTTGGGATCGTTTGCCGATAAGGAGATGGATCTTGAGTTATCGATGAAAACGCGAATTCATATAAATGGAAGTATTTATTATAGGCAACGGTAACTTTCCGTTGTCTATCTAAAAGTCAATAAATGAGTGTACAATAATTTGTTGTTTCGAGTTCTTCTTTATTCGAGTCTAATTTAATTCTGCTCTTAGTGAAGCAGTTAGTAACTGCGTTTGCTAAAATCTCTTAGTTGGCAGCTTTAGCTTTAGCCAATCGTAGATCGCCTAGCGAGTCGCCTCATGCTGCGTGGGCGTCTACCTTGCATTCTGTCTTGTATGACAGTTATCTTTTAGAATTTCATATCTAGCTATGTCAGCTAAGGAATATTCCTGAGAATACGTGAAGTGGAATATTCCGCGACATAACACAATGAAGTCCAGACGGTTTAAAATTTTTTTTAAATAAATCGTGAAAAATTATCTCCACAGCCCGGGTTCGAACCAGAAACTCCAGAATCCTAGCTTGGTACGTTACCAATCATGCCACCGTGGCTCTTGTGACATCAATTAACGATCGCTATCTTTAATATCAGTAATCAAATAATTGATTACTAATCAATGTCCGGTGTATATTTATTAGAACTATGAATTTACGCGATAATTCCGACCAGTTGTTTTCTTCTAAGATAGTAGTTTTAGTAGTAGTAGTTTTCTATTCTCTTCGGGGTGCTTGTTTTCGGTGAGTCCCCTCGCCTTTCACCTTCGGGACGCTTGTTTTCGGAGAGTTCCCTCACAATGAGAAGGCTCGCCCAGGCCAGCGAAGCGTCGGCTGAATCGCAGCATCGAACTCGATCGCTGTGGTTATCTATCAGTGGTAGTATGTATCGTAGGGTTTCTTTGCGGACTTTGTACCCGTACTGTGTACGGTAACTACAATTGCGGTGTGCGCAAACTTTGTATCGTACGATTTGGGCGATGGATCGCGTGCCCCCCCAATAATTCTTCCCAGTCACTGACTAGCCGTGTCCGTTGCAAGATGTTAAGTATGCCACCCAAAGGCATTAGTATTTAATTGTGCACAAGGCTAAACGAATAATCCTTCGCCATATAAGGTATTTATAAACCATTTATTTTATAATTCTTAATATGCACAATCCTGCGAGTCGCAATAAAGATCCGTTGTAATTAAACCACGCGACTGAAATCTCTCCATTACCAGGGTTTCAGTGGCTGAGTTTCAATACCAGGCATAGTTGAATGGTCAAAGTAGTACGTGAACCTCAAAACCTTTTCGAAGAAATCTCTATCATATGGAGGCTATCACATCGTACGGAAAATACATCCTTGCAATCATTTATTTGAGCGAGACCGCATCGGCGGCATACCCCCTCCGTCTTAGTACCGAATATTTCGAACAAGGTGTGTTCGTTGCTCGAGAGGCTAATGGTAAACGTCGTCGGTCCATCGGTATACGGCTCCCCGCATCCCGTCTACAATTATGAGCGGTTTGCGATGGTGTCAACAACATTCTGTAAAGCTAAGTTTTGATTAGTATCGTACTGGTACTGTTATATATCTCTGTATCTCTGTTTATCCTTATTCTCTTGCCTCAGACTTGACTTGTGCGATGATTGAAAATGCATGATATTTAACTGATTGAATTTAATATCTTAGTTTATGTAATATTCGAGCATATCCCTGTATGTTGTGATATCTCGAGTCGCTTGTCGTTCCGGCGGTGTCCGTATAACACCGCATAAAGTTATTGCATGATTGAAATTGCTAAGATAAAAAATGTTTGAATGAAGAAATCAATATTTCTGTGAATGTCAACATTACTGTATGAGTTCTGACGATGTGAATATATTGTCGTTAAACTTTGTCGATTAATATAATGTATATAATATATGTATATGAAATTACACGAATTCGTTCAATGTTATAATAGTTATATGAGTCTCGAGGGACATTTTTCCATTGTCGTGCCCAGAGAAGAACATATTATCATCCGAATTACTATATAAACTGAATAATCTAAAAAATAAAATAAAATAAATTGTTACAGCCTATTTTTTTTATGAAAAATTTGAATATGTAATAAAAAATTGGAGTTCCCATTTCAAATATCAAAGTTACTATCCCTCTCGCCCTCAGGGGTTGGCGTGGAGGGTTGATTTTTATGGAGTCAGGTTTCCTCTTTAAGATCGAAACGTTTTTATTGAGGATATTTTTTTGTGCGTTGCGTTTTTCTTGCAATATTTTTTGATGTCTCATGATAAAAAGTTCACCCTGTATATTATATATACGAAAAATATACTCAACATATTTTTTTTGCGCCATAATCTTCTATACTTCATATATACCTATCTACACCTATATCCTGTAACGGTATTTTACGTTATCATCACCCTTAAAGTGTTTTAGTTCGAACTCGAGCAAGGAGGAAATTAATATAGGCTTCAGTATTAGGTAAAAGTATGATTTATTAGACACATTAGACAGATAAATAATTTGTATGATAATTAAATATACTCCTTTTTAGTTTTGGTGATTATGCACCTTACAAAAAAAACTTGACCCGGGCTTACGCATGCCGTTATAATCGTGTCCGCACGAAGTAGGAGATTTTATATTGAATTATTGCAATATTTTCTTTAGTTATATGGTAGTATAGTTTCTACACAAGGAAAGAGCCTGCTGGGCTTGCCATCGTTAGTATATCTATATCGGCTCTGTTATTATTCCTCGCCTTCGGAGGTAGCCTCTTCTATACCTATATTGAGTGGACTGTAGTGGGGACGGAGCTCTCGCTCGAGCTCTCTTGGTTACGCAATCTACTCGCTGGCCCCGCCGCTGTTCCGGTGGAGGCGTCAGCGCGGTGCATCCTTGGTACATCGGCGCATCGGAAATGCGACAGGAGCGTCCCTAGCTAATTTTTAGGGTGTTTTTTAAGTCCCTTATGGATTTAGTATAATTTTATCCATACCACACTGGTTTCTTTTTGAGGTGAGATCTCGTTGGCTTGGATACTCTGCTACTTGAATGACCGGTGGCTCAGTAGTTGACCTTGGAAGATGTTCGTTTTCCCTGGGCCAGAGGTATCAGGCCTGGTCCTTGGAGTGGTTCGGTTTTAGATGCTTCTTCTTTGGTTGACTAGGTGGTCCTTCTTTTTACCTGGTTGGCTGGTCCTCCTTTGGTTGGTTAGCTGGTCCTCCTTTGGTAGATTCCGGATCTTGGCGAAAGTCTGTGAACAAAATGCTCCCCGACTGTGGTATGTCGTGCCCTTTTATACCGGCTTCCCCGCTCTTCTTCTAAGTTTTGCCGGTATAGCAGGGTATTACTATATCTTCTAGTCGTCCTGTAGCCCATCTCCTGTAGCCCATTTGTCCCGTTAAGTTCCTCTCCTTGGTTATAGTGATTTAGCGTGTTCCTTTTAGATTGTTCTTCATACCTATCGTGAGACTATAGCCTTACTGCTTGGTAGTATAACTACAGCTCGAGTAACGGTAGTTGGTCTTTATAGGTGTGGGTATAGTATGGTATGGAGTCTTGTGTTTGTATGTGTAGATATATTTCAGGCTAGTTACTCTGGTTGTGTAATTAAGTATAAGACGAATTTGTCGTCTTAATACATTTCCACTTGATATGCACACACAATTTCTTCGTGCGCTTTACATAAAAAGACCATATATCTAGCCCATACATTTAGTCCAGGAATATGAGCTCACGTTTCTTGCAAAATCGGCAACGAGAATGTTAAACGTCGATTTTATCGATATATATACTAAGGGTTCTATGGTCAGAATTTAAAAAATTCTTCTTCTCGGGGGCCGTTTTACGTTTATTCCTTTACTGCTGCTTATTCGATCTTAACGATAACTGCGACTAGTGAAACTAACCTCACGAGCTCGAACTAACAACTACATAGTACATACTGCAATATGGTCGCGAACACAAATTTGACCTATCCGTCTTTATTTTTTGGATTATCGCTTTGATTAGCAACAAAAAAAGTTAGACTCTTTTTTAAGCGCATTGGTAAGCTATACGGTTCAGTCCGATGAGGAGAGGCATACTGCGTGAAAGTTATAATAAAATGAATTTGTCAGTCTAGGAATTTATTGTGGCTACAAAAAAAAATCCACAGAGGCTGGTCCGCCTGTTCATGGAACCACATATCTTACTAGACACAAGAAGTAATGTTTTATGTTTTTTTATGTAATACTATTGTATTTTCGGTAAACTCCGAAAAATAAAGATCGCAATTTACTTGTTGGCCACTTAGCGCTTCGTATGTCCTCGCTCGATGACTCTTAATATTATCCTGTCGCTGCAGGCTAGTCATACCACTGCTTATACTTAATACTTATACTTATGGTATTCCTATTTTCGACGCTCGTAGAAATAATAATTTTTAATAAATAAATAATTCCATGTGTAAACCATTCATTGAATGTTTCCATATAATTAAAAAAATGAAAAACGTTACCTCTTCGATATCAATGTATCAAAACTGTGAAAACAATGCTGACTTCTGAAAAGACAAAACATTGTGCTCGGGCCACGACTGACACAAAGCGTGGATAATTTGTGTCGGAAAAAGAAAGAAGTAAAGTGATGAACTAGTTGCGGAAAATAAATGTCGAAAACGTGAGGAGACAGAAGAATCCAGCTTAAGGGACCATCTCAGTGTAACATTTTTTGATAATCGTTTTTTTGTTGCATAATCCATAAATATGGACTTCAATAACTATGTTATTAAAATTGCCGATTAATCGTAAGTAGTTCATATGAAAATCTCGTACTCGAAACTTGAAACACATTTTTCTCAAAAGGTCGTTTTTCAAAACGGTGGAAGATTTTAAACAAAGAGTTTTCAAGCTGTCTGGCTTAAAATTTGCCACATCATTCTTCACGCCATGCCTTAGAGCCGTTTGGAAGCTTTTTCTTAACTTCCAAATTTCATAGTTTTTTGACCAAAAAACTGTCGAAAAAAGGTCCAATTTGACACTTAATTTCGAAATAGCCGCCGTTTTGTTAATTTTCGTGGAAAAAAAAAATCCTCCATATGCTTCTACAGTTTTTCATACTGATTAATAATCTTTTTGAGTTTTTTGTTTCAGACAATTTTCAGAAGAGTAGGACTCTCCACCATCAGGCGCTATATTTTTAGCCATCATCTTGCAGTGGCCACAAACGTTGTATAAAAAATAAAAGTTAAAGATTGTAAAAAATTGTTATGTAGAGCATGAGTCATTTGAATAAACCAAATCAAATCGGACTGATTATAGAACCTTATTCATTGAAAAAAAAAATCATGAAAATCAACAACTTTCATGCCCGTCACACCGAGATCGTCACTTAAAATGTGGTGCGTAGCGTATTATGAATATAGAGACTAGCTCAGGAATTATCATGTTCGAATTGCGAAATCTCGTTGTCATTTCGATATCGCGAAAGTGAACAGCAATTCAGGCTCGCTCACGTATATTCTGTTCGGTGTATGAAGTGCTTACAATTATTTGGGGTTCACACAAACAGCTTGAAGAAAGATGAGCCAATCACAAAACTTATAATGTCAATGTATACTGCTCTTGGTAAGAGATTGGCCTGCAAATATTGTTTTTTTTTGGGATGTGAATGCACAATAATAACTAATCTTTTTGAGCTACAATACATACAGGAGTAGGATTAACTGAGCTGAACGGAGTCCTGGAATATTTGATGTCCCAACACTGACACCGCATTTTATTCGTCGCTATGAACGGAAAGTGAAGCGAAATTTCAAGTTTTAGTGTCAGCAGCCAGTCAGAAATAAGTTGATTTAAGGCGAATACCAGGTGTATGCATAAGTTTTTTCCGGTTTTTTGGTAAAAAAAAACACGTAATTTTCAAGGGAAATTAATTTTTGTTTTATTCAAAATATTGGCCATCGGCTTCTACACATTTCGCCCATCTTTCAGGTAACTTATGAATACCATGCCAGAGAAACTGCTTGTCTTTTGCGGCAAACCATTCGTCGAGCCATTTTCCAACTTCCTCGAAATTGCTGAAGTGCTGCTCTGACAGCACGTGCCCCATTGATGCGAAGAGGTGATAGTCAGATGGCGCCAGGTCTGGCGAATACGGCGGGTGCGGAAGGATGTCCCATCCAAGGGATTTCAAGGTGTCTTTCACTGCTTTTGCTGTGTGAGACGGCGCATTGTCGTGTAACAAAATTACTTTGCCATGTCTTCTGGCCCATTCCGGTCGTCTTTCGATTAATGCGTGGTTTAAATTAATAATTTGTTGGCAATAGCGTTGTGTATTAACGGTTTCGCCGGGCTTCAAGAGTTCATAATACACAATACCGCTCTGGTCCCACCAGACACAGAGCATGGTCTTCTTGCCGAAGCGATTTGGCCTTGGTGTTCAAGGACCGGCTTCGCCAGGTGAAAGCCACGATTTTTTCCGCTTCGGGTTTTCAAAATAAATCCATTTTTCGTCACCCGTCACAATTCGATGCAAAAATGATTTCCTTTCGTGGCGTTGAAGCAGCACTTCACAAGTGACTTTGCGATTTTCTATTTGACGTTCATTCAAATCGTGTGGGACCCAATTACCGAGTTTATTGATCTTCCCCATTACTCGTAAACGTCTGCTGATTGTTTCTTGTGACACATGTAATGCTTCTGCTAATTGCCGTTGAGTTTGAGTTGGGTCATCATCCAATAACTCCTGCAATTGCTCGTCTTCGCATTATTGTGGTCTACCAGAGCGCTCACTGTCTTTCACATTGAAATCACCACTTTTAAATTGTCGAAACCATGGCTCACATGTTCTAATCGATGGAGCGTGTTCTCCATATGTTTCTACCAGCAAACGTTGACTTTCAGCAGCCTTTTTCTTTTGATTAAATAAGAAAAGCAATGCGTGCCGCGAATGTTCTTTTTCAGGCACAAAACTCGACATGATCACTGAACGATAAAACAAAGACGCTAGTTTTTGGCGGACTCAACTTGTGTGTGTTTGTAGGTTAATGTCAGACGAACAAAATGACGTATGTGTCAAATTAATACGCTGCGTACTTTTCGCTGGCGCCATCTCTTAGTTAAACCGGAAAAAACTTATGCATACACCTGCTAATGCGAGAAACGAGCGAATGGGTAAATTGTGATTTGCAATTCACAATTGAATAAAAGAAAATAAAAAGTGCTATCAACATAAAGAAAATTTACTAACTTAGTGTTATATTTTTTTTGTTATTATCCCTTGCAGTTATAAATATCATAGTTTTTGTTATATTAATTCATTAATTAATGGTACAATTATAAAAATTTGAAACTTCTTGCCCAGATTTTTCAGCCGATGGATTTGGTATTTCTAATTTTCAAGGTCCGTGAGAATCAGAACTTATCGCAGGAACAGATTTTTTTTTCAAGTATTTCAAGTGGTACTTGTAACTTTTTATTTACCAAAAAAGTTCTTGCAGGATTAATGAGTTCAGTTAATTGATTCGAAATCTTTCTTTTATTATTCGTTAATTCTTCAATGTGTCCTCAGTAGTGCTTGTTGACTTCCAGTCACCATAGTGTTTAATGGTCGTGATGTCTACACCAGAATAAAATTTGTAAAGCATGTAAAGTTGCTGAAATTCTTCTAAGGCTACGGCCCGTGTATTCTGTCGGATTTGATAGCTTCAGGTACTCAGCAATTAGTTTCGGGTATTGGGTAATATTGTTTTTACCGATGACTTACCGAATGTATTTACCATTTTAGTACTTAAAAAAAAACCTATTGGTATCTGCATCTTTTGATCTAAGATTGGAATACTTCTTGAGGACGTTATAATAGTCACCTTAAATTGTAAAAGTCCTGTTGGTGTGGGTTTTTGTCTTGGGAACTGTGATTTGCAAAGTTGTGCCACCAAGATCCTTGAACTCATCATGTATCATGTTACAGAGTTCTGGATCTTTGCATGCACCAAATATTCCGAGAATTGCAACCACCTGATTGCAAGAAAATGCATCGTCAGTCAAATTTAATATATTATAACATTTTTTTTCTATAATTGAAAATAAAAATACGACAGCTCACCGTTGATTGATTTGAAAATTGGTTGATTTCACTGGACTTGTGGCTTTTTACTTCGGAATCCAATTCTTTTTTTTTCAAGGTGGACTGCAGTCGAGGATACCCACCAATATCGATATTATGTTTTGTATTTATCGTACTTTTGAGCATTGAATGAGTCAACCATAATGTAGTCGAAAATTATTTTGTCGCCAAGTCAAAGAAATAGCTCAAGAGAATGTCTTGTGACCGTGATTTTGCTCCTTCGGTTTCTTCGAATTGATAAATGTTTCGTAGCAATTCAGAAACTGGTCTTTGGTGGTGTACCTTGAATTGTATCATCGTCATTTTCATAAGCGTATTCTTTATTATTTAAACTCATTTTTAATCAATTTCATTGCACGGTTAGAGCTATCACTTATGAGAATAAAATAAGTAAACTGAAGTAATTAACAAACAAATGACAAAGTTATTATTCGAGGCAGGTCATGATCGATCTGACCATAAATGTCGTAAAAATGTCGAGGGAACAGTAAAAGCGATGGAACCTGCATTGGCTGTTGCATTGATGTGCGAGAACTCTCTTCTCGACGAAGAAGGTGTTAAGATTGACACGTAGATTACCGACAGCGCTCATCGATTTTCCCTACGGTTCGTCGCAAATCCGATCACGAAATTTAAAAGCAATGTGATTGAAATCATGCAACGAAAGGTGTGACTAGTGCTTTGTACACACTGGAACTAAGCGTAAAACTTATCAAGTATTTCAGCAACGGTTTCACATAGGCTATAAAAAAAAAATAACGGCAATGTGACTGCAGTACGAGAGGCAATTTCGAACATCGTGTCCGATACCTTTGGTCAACACGAAAAGTGTGGTGAATGGTATGAGTACAACAAGAAGGATCCAGGAAACTATTGGCTACAACTCGTTTCCCAGAGGTCAACCGCTTTCTAATCTCGAAATTCGTCGCAAACTAACAGCAGTGTTCAAAAGTTACTCAAAAATAACAAGCGAACGGAGCACTTAACCATACGCTTATGCTGTAGCCTGTCAAAAAAGTCTTGGTAACAAAACTAACAGCAGTGTTCGAAAGTTACATAAAAAGAGGAAACAGAGTTCTGCATTTATATGATACCTTCAGAAGCAATCACAGCGGGAGCAAGTGCTGTAAATAGATTGAAAATTTCAGAAGGAATCATGACTCTAGACGATGTTCCTGTTGAAGCCCTACCAAGAAAGATGGCCCTTGAAAAAATGATATGCTAGCTGGAAAGTGTATCAATGGGCTACGGTGTGATTTTGATCGCTCACAATTGCTTTCGGCGAGTTCTTTTTTTTCAACGAATATATCCTCATATTGTTTTTGGATTAGCTGGTTTTGAGATATTTCTTTCTTTTAGGTTCAATTCTCCAGTGATGTTAAGAAACGTTGAAATAATCGCACTCCTTGAAGAATTTCGATCTGTTGTTGTGGATTTCGCAGATAGGCTTTCAATTTTTCATGAGCACTTGCCCGAAAGGAAGAAGAGGACATTAAGTTTTTCTCAAGTTAAGCTTGCAAATGATTACCTCTATCAAAGTTGGTAATTATTCTCGGAGTCAGGGAAAGCAACTTCCAAACCAACACTAAGAGGGTGCAAACTATCATCGACGGCGAATGCGCTCGAACTGAAGTTCGTCAGAGAAAAAAATGCTAGGTTGCTTAAACAACAGAGTTAGCGAGAGTATGTTAACAAAAATCACAGTCGCAGGAATATCGTTGGAAACGTTACAAAAAACGTATGAAGCCGAGGGAGTAGAACATTTGTTGGCAGAATATATCCGTAATGACCCACGAGTGACAAAAAATAAGAAAATAATTGAAAAACTAATAGCCGAGCTGCGATTAATGTTAAACAAGGAAAACTGTCCAAACAGTAAATAATTTGGTAACTAAATGTTATATGTTCCTTATAGTTTTATATTCCCATAAACACTAACCCTAGACAAACGCTCACGGCGGAGTAAAAGAGAAGCAGGACATCTGTGTAATTTGGAGGTTTCGGCTCCCCTTAATGCTAGACGAAACCTCCATCTTAACACAGATGTGCTCCCCCTGTCTCACTACGCCCTGATCGCCATACTACCTCCATCTCTTTCGCACTCGTGGAGGCTTCGCCTCCCGTTCATAGTAACTTCATACCAAGAGACTCGTCAGCGTCTTGAGCCAAGTGCATTTAAAATAGCTACCTATTTTACCGGCAAGCGAGAAGGTCAAGATTCTCCTGACTGAAGTTTGTGCCTATCTAACCTAAATTTGAATGGACGATTAGTAATATCTTAACGATGTAGTGCGCTTCTGACACATTTTGTATTGCGAATTACCTATATAAATGAACTCATTCCGATGGTAAACAAAATGAATGTTGTGGCTGTAGATAGATCGATCAAAATATACGTGTTCATAGAATATTCATACAAGTGTTGATAATGAAAATGTTGTCTTATAGAACATTATAAACAGCAGTCTTTTGATTTGCCTCTAAGAATCAGGTAAGTATGCTTCTTCTATCTCCTTAAAACATTACAATGAGCAGCGTTTGGCTTTTGCCACTACTAATAATCTAATAAATATGCTTTTCGTACAACTACGCATGATAATATCCCTATTCTGATTTTAATACCCTTGTCAAGCTAGCAGACGGAAGTCCCGAAAATAGATTTACTATATACCTAAATAAGGTGCTTTTTAGGTGTTAATTTGGTGCTAAGTTTATACTTTTAGTGCTCCTTTCATTTAGCCAGTAATGCAATTTGAAAAACCCTCTGCTAGTTTGATATCAAGGTAGCTGAGGATTTTTCAGGGTTTGCATTATCGACAAATATTTTTTCACATGAATTAAGTGCTTATTAAGTGCTCTCGAACCATATAAAATTTTACCCCGAAATCCACTCGGAGATATTATTTTTTAATTAAATTGAATTTATTTCAAATACAAAATCCATGAAAATATAAAATTAATCGAATAACCGGATTTATGACGTGACATCATGTTTAACGAATCAGGTGCATTCGAAATATGCTAGGTTCAATTTTAGTGCTCCACCCCCGTGTCCGCAAAACTAACCCTTGCGTCAGGCAAACTTGTCGTTAAAGTGAATTGCTTTAAATCAGAACAATATTGCCCTGTCCTTGCACATATATATTGTTCAATTTAGGTGCTTTTGATAAATGCATTCCCTGATCTTAGTGCTCCACCCCCATCGGCAGCAGAACCCACCCTCTTGTCAGGGAAACTTGTCGTTAAAGAGAAATATTTTTGATAAAGACAATATCGCCCTGTCCTTGCGCATTCATATTGTATGATTTAGGTACTTTTGTATATGCGTTGCCTAATTGTAGTGCTCCACATCTGAATAAAAAAATCACTAATTTGTTTAATGAAGAATTCTCGTTGGAGTGCTAATCGACGCGACTCTGTTATCAAGATCTTTACACACCTCAACATTTGAAGAAAATGTAGAGAAAATGAGGAGCGTAAGTACATTCACAACCCCGTGTAATAAAATCGCATTACACCCATATACAAATTACATTACTGGCTACATTAAAGGAGCACTAAAATTATAAACTTAGCACCAAATTAACACCTAAAAAGCTCCTTATTTAGGTATATAGTAAATCCATTTCGGGACTTCCGTCTGCTAGCTTGACAAGGGTAATTTTGATAAAGCGGCTTATTATGATTTGGCGGTTTACGAAGCATAATCAGCTCTGTAGCAGGACCTAGAGATGCTCTTTGCCATGCTAAAATATTCAAATATATCATACTTTTACTTTTTAACAGCTACATATTTTGTTATATACTATTCTTACAGTTTCGTCACGGTAAAAATGTTTTATTTTCAGTCACGCATCAAAGTTGCGCATTCAGAAACATATTGTAGCAATGCTCAGTTTTACCTACATAGAATTATAGTCGCAGACAATGGAACTTTAAAAAACTAGGATATTGTAGAATATATCTTTGAATAAAAAAAAATTTGATTAGGACATCGAACGATATAAAATACATTAAACGAATCTACTAATGTTGTATAGTGTATTTTGGCTAACAATATCCCATTCTAGTTGTTAGTCTGCAAAAATCCTTGTAATACAAAATTTCATAACTGCGACTGTAAATCTATGTATGCAAAACTCAGCTGTGCTAGAATTTTATTCTAAGCAAGTTTTAACTATTGGTTACCGAAAGTAAAAATTGACAGCAAATACATAAGTGAATGACTTCAATAAATGATTGACGGTCATGTTTAATAGAATTTTACGTGTGAGAGAGATAAGAGAAATTCTCGAACGCGAATTTCTCCGTCACCATTAACCTTTTGTATAAAAGCCAAGAATGGTGTAGAATTGTGAGATGCAATTCACCGTTTTTCTCTTTGTAGAAACTTGTATTACCACATCACCTTAAGGTAATCTGCTGCCCTTCGATCGGTAACACAAACTGTAGTCCGAATTTCTTTCTTACGGTTGATTTGATAGATCAAAGCCGAGCACGATGTTTTTAAGGATTTAAACTGTGTTTAAGGATTTCGCAGGGCGACGTTCTTGTTTTTTAACCAGCAGATCCACCGTGGCAGAGAAATTCAGGATCGCAAGATGAATTCTATCTCCCGCACGCATACATGTTCCACATCATCTGAAGACAAAGTGCCGAATGTCATCTGTCTCTCTCAGATAGTCATACTTTCGAGAGAATAAACCAAATGTTTCCCATTGTAAATTTCTCGGTAACGATTAATCTTTAGGATAATAAAAAAACAACAAATTTTTTAATCTCCTGATTGTAAAAAAACTATAATATAATAAACAGGACTTCAGAATTAAAAAGTTTCCTTATGAAAATAAATCTAAAAAGGATGAAATAACTGCCGATGTCATTTTACGAGTAGTTTACTTCATATTTAAATTCGGGATATAAAACCGGGCATAAAAAATCGCGAGACGTCCTCATTTGCGTTAGAAAACGTCCATATCGTATATAATTGCTCTTTTGAATTAGAGTCCAGACGCCAGCATGATTCTTAATATGTAAAAGACAGTTGAAATGTTCAGGAGACGTCTCGCGACTATAGTGACAGCGGTAAATGAATTATTGTAATTTCAATATGAAGTTCTAAAATGACATCGGAAGTTATTTCATACTTTTTAAATTTATTATCATAAGAGAACTTTTTAAAGCTAAAGTCCTGTTTATTATAGTTTTATTGCAGTCTGGGGTTTTTAACATAAACTTTTTTTTTTATTTCATACTTTTCAAAGTTATTTCAAAGTGAGTTTCTACAGCATTTTTATAATTGCTATATATTTTTATAGTTACTATACCTTTTGGAACTAAAAAAACGAAATCATTTTTAATAACTCTATTTTAATTAATCGCCCAATCATTTTGGCACCCTTATATTTAGAATTAAAGCAACAAAGGTAATGACAAAAGTATAAAGTGGTCATAACTTTTAATAACATATCTTTATTTTATCCCGCAATAATTTTTCCACTCGTGTACTCGTATTTTGAATTAAATCAACAAACGCGATTAGAAGCTTGTGTTGCATTTTTATTAATTTCCAATTGTCAACATCATCTCTGATGTGCAACAAACTTATTAGAGTTTACATGCTGTTGAATAATATATATATATTAATATATACAAATGTTGACTAAATGGCCCGCGTGCTCTTTCTTTCTCTCCACTGTGAGCGCTCTGAAGTTAGGTACAGATGAACGATTGTGGACAAAAATAGAGATTGCTATGCACAGAATCTATATACCCAGTTCTGTTAAGGCAATTCAGCCGATTCGAATAATATCGCACGTATAGAAACTGGCAGATTCCCGTCGGGAGTCAAAAGCACGAACTGGAACTATCCAATTATGAAACATATTTCATGATTCTCCCCCTTTATCCGCAAATTAGTTGTGGTAAAGAAATTGGCATTACAGTTTTCATTACTGACCTAGGCAGAACACGTTAATATCTAATATTTTAATAATGCATTTGTCTTTCACGTATTGTTTGAATATTACGTACGTCATTTATTTGAGCCGCTCAATGCACACATCGATTAACTCCACTTTTTGAAAAATCTTAAATTTAAGTGTCAAAGCCCTTGGTATAGTCATAACTTTTTATATTTATAATAACTTTCCTGAATAATAAATATTAGCACCGTTAAATGGCAAATTTTTTTGGCCACTGAATAATAAGTAATTTATTTCAGAAGCCATTTCGATTAACTCCATACTCTAATACAGGGGTCTCCGAACTTTCCAGCCTTAGGGCCATACTGATTACTCCAGTAAGTTCCGAGGGCCAAAACCATATTATCATTGTTGCCGGTGGTAAAAAGTGAAATAGTCCAAAATCTGTCCGCGGGCCGAATGTGGCCCTCGGGCCGTAGTTTGGAGACCCCTGCTCTAATGTAAATCGTTTCAGTAACGCCGTATCTGTTCTGGCCGTGCATCGACGCTTATTTGTTTGTGAACAGCCGAAGATGCTCTCTCCCTCTCAATAATATTCGTAAGAAAATTTTTGGTAAGTGGACACAGCTATTTGCCCAATGACTCAGATTTTGCCATTATTGAGTCATGTGCGAAAAAAAATCAAAACATTTTTTCACCAGATGATTGGTACCATATAATCAAAACATGTAAAAAGAAAACGCCGTTTCATCTAATCCAAATGACTCACCAAGATTTTTTGTCAACGAAACCTTTAGAACAGTCTATCATTAACAGAAAAGTAACCGTCACAGGGCTTCCAGTAAATTGGCTTAAAATACGCTGGATAAAGTTAGAAAGGTCCAAACCCTATCTCATACAATTCAAATGTGACTATAATGAAGATACAGAATTTCAAGCCATTAATATAAGAAAATCTTTAGTGGGTAGACCGCAAAGTTTGAAAAATATAGATTAGCCTTTATTATATCCTAAAGGTAGAACTGTGACAAAGGAAAAATGGAGAGACATGATGGACCTGCTAAAATTCATTCCTCCTGTTAAACACGATTACTATAAGAACTTGTCAACAAATCGAAATGACGAATCCTCGCATACAGCTGATTAAGAAGACATTATTTATAATATTGCTGAATCATCCCAAAAAATAATGCCGCTAACATAATGCTGCTATGAATTAATTACGAAAATTATTTTATAACAGAACTGCCAACATTCATTTTTATGGAAAAGCTGTGATAAAAATGTATAATAACTAACTTTTTCTGTAATAAAAACTTAAAAATGAAAAGACTAAATTTAACTTTATTACTTTTTTCAGTTGCCAAATCGATTAACTCCATCAGTCACATAAAAACTGTAACATTACTGACGATTGTTTGTTGGCTATTCTTTCTTATTAATTTTATATACCGTTAGATGAAAGCTATATCTGCAATTATGCATTCCACATTATATATTTGAATTCATATTATCAGAGGAATTTTTAAAAACAATATACATTACATCATCGCGTTTCTCAACTTTTCGTTTTATGGAGTTAATCGATGTGTACACTGAGCGGCTCATTTGATACGTTCATTAAAATTTTTTAAAAAATGTTTAGTTAAAAAAATGTAATCGTTTTTAGCCTAACTATGAATTGTCGAGTCGATATAAAGTTTGCAAAAAGTAGTGAAATCTCACAGAAACACAAGTTGTAAAAAGTGGAGACAAGTTCATTTATTTAAACTGTACTTTACATGTACAAAAAGGTGTGAAATAGACTGAAAACACCCACAGCACACGTCAAGTACTTTAACAATTTTAACAATTATACTTGATCTAGATTTATCTATATATAGTGACACTGAATACATTGTAACTTGGAAGCAAAAAAAATACATCTTGATTGAATGAGAAAGTAAGTTCAAAGTTGGTTCACTTATTAAAGCCCTGTACTTGAATATTCTCAAGTAATATTCACGAACTATTCTGCATGAATGGCAAATGCCTTACATTCACCGAAAACAAACACCTTCAAGCTCCTTTGACACCGTAGAAATATATCAGCCGATATCAAGGTTATATTGCACACGTGCATATACATTTTGCCGCACCAGCATCAAAGTATACGATGAAACGGTGTCACCTTCCGCGACGTAGTCGTCTCGCTGCTAGCTGACGTCGGTGACAGCATGCACGCCTGGTTGAGTGCCGGATGGGGCTCGAGCAAGCCGGAGAGGTGCGATAAGGGACACGGAAGAGGCATTAGTGTCACAGAAGCGACGGCTTGTATATTTGCCGCGTCATCTTTCCGCCGCCGCAACAGACAAGTGTGAGCGCGGGACTTCGCCGTCAGGCTTATATAAGACGAGCCCGTCGTCACCACTGAGGGATGCAATCACACTTGACGACTTTTGGCTTAATCCCGTTGCGTTATGTGACGCACTTCCGGCTTCCAGGACACATTACTCTGCTGTTATTAATCCAGTAAGGTATGTATAAAGGCATAAAATGTGTACTGGCAAATGACGGACTTTACATACAGTAGATAACTCGATAAGTTAAGTTCTTATAAGTTAAGAGAACCCAATGTGCTTGCTGCTCCGATTGCGCTTGGTCATTGCCTCCGAAAACACCCCAGATATATATCCGGAATCTCCGTTAAAATCCGTTTTGGCTGTTTTGGAATTCAAATTTAGATGCCATCACCCTTTTAATTCTTGGTTACAAGATACCGATTATAGGATACCACAGCATTACTATGATTATGAAAGGTAATCAGCGCGTAGATAAACTTGTATAAGCGAATCTAGGACGATGTAAAACAGGTCTCAAAGCTTGTATTTCGCTCTTTTGAAATGCTATCTAGACATATCTCTCTCACATGCATATCATATCGCCTTAAGGACAAAAGAAGCCTTGTGGAACAAGAACAAACTGAGAATATATAATCTTACTTACGGTTATGCATTGAGTTCTAAACACGATAAGTGTTGAATAAAAAAAATAATTTCCATTGACATGCAGTGAAAATTAGCCTCCATTTAGTGCATACGGTAGATACATTATCAGAATTGAATGTTTATGATAAAAGCCGTTAAATGAAAATGTATTTGTAGGATGTTATTCTACCAACGCCAACCGTTGAAGGATAACATTTTTAAAAAGGATTTAGTGAGGTCACTGTAAGTAAATGCGTGTCTCTTGTAGCTCAAGCGGACTACCATAATACTATTGTAAAATCAGATCTTTTGGCAGGAGTTGCTGGCCAAGATACTTGCCGAGCCTTTTCGCTCATTCGCTTTCACCGTTTCTGCTCTCATGTCTCCCGGTGCAACCTGGCTCTCAGCCAGATCACCTATCCGCGTAGACATCTGTCTTATCATCACGACATGTTTCGGTTGAACTTGATAGATTGATGCGTGTCCTAAGTGACGGACGTTAGCCATCTGCATACCGCAAAGAGATTCTAGAGTACGAGCGAGCGGGCGTTACTTATAAGTACCACACGACGCTAAAACCGTGTGTGAAATAGAGTGCTGGATGAAAGACGTAGATGGAACATTTATCAACTTGCAACGACCGATGATTTATATATCCTAAAACTGTATTGAGGATCTATTGATGACAATGTAGGAGGATTAAAATTTATGCTACAAATGTAATATAGCTCCATAGTATATTCACGGATACATACCGTTGTGCATTCATTCGTTCCATATTGAAGGAAGAGTTTAGAATTTCCAATAATATTGAGATTCCTTTAACGAAAATTGGTGAACATAATTTTATTAAAAATGGTTCACTTATAATAATAATAATAATAATAGTGTCACATCCGGGCACGAGTTACCAATATTTTAATATAGTGTTATAAATGTATTCGCTATATATATCCATTCGCTAAGAGGCCACAATAGCAGGTTGAGCAATGTGCCAATGTGCTGAATAAGCAGCGTATCTCCTTCAGCGCCACGCGGCAATGCGAGGTGAATAACAGCACTTCGCTTATCACCGGGGCATGGACCCTCGCAACACTCCTTACCTGTTAGCTACCGTTCTCTCTCTAACCAATTTCAATATAAAAACTATAAAGAACTCCTCACTAGTATGTTCTCCTAATATCTTGTAAACTTTTCGATTTTGATTAAACTTCTTTTTAGGGAAACCAATAACTCCAAATTCAGTATATCCGCATATCATCGACTCTAATGCACAACCGCGAACATCTTATTTAGTTTGAAAAAAATTCATGTACTTTGGCAATTGCCATATAAATTACGGACCAGATTCGCCCATTCAACTCATATAATGGCGTAATATTAAGGCATCCTGCCTTAATGTTAAATGTTAAGTTAATGTTTAGCTCCCTAGCAACGACGATAATTTTATACTGAGATCAGCGATTTTGACTCTCGACGGGAGTGTGCGTTTGGCATGGCATGGCGCGAATATGCCTGTTTCTATGTGTCCGATGTTCTCCGAATCGGCTAAACAGAACAGTCTTAACAGAACTGGGCAC
This sequence comes from Cylloceria caligata, assembly GCA_963942595.1. Classification (NCBI taxonomy): domain Eukaryota; kingdom Metazoa; phylum Arthropoda; class Insecta; order Hymenoptera; family Ichneumonidae; genus Cylloceria; species Cylloceria caligata. Next base: position 12,277,754 of record OZ012708.1, read on the forward strand.
ACAGTTCTATGCATCATAACCTCCATTTTCGTCCTATATTATATATATTAGGTAAAATTTTAGAAAGATAAAAGCGTTTTAAACAACTGTATGAGAAGCACGGTTGTATATATCGTAATGCCAGGAGATGGCCGTCATTTCTACTATAATCGTTCATTCGTACCTAACTTCAGAGCATTCATGGTGAAGTGAGAGAAACAGCACGAGGGATTCAGTCAATATTTGTATATATGTTTTATTCAACAGCATGTAAATATTAATAAGTCTGTTGCACATCAGAGATGTTGTTAACAGCTAGAAATTGACAATAACGTAATGCACTTTTCTAATTGCGCTTGTTGATTTAATTATAAATACAAGAGTGCAAAAATGATTGAACGTAAAATAAAATAAAGTTATTAATAATTATTTAGCTGTTTTAGTTTTAAGAAATATAGAAGCTATAAAAATATATAGGAATTACAAAAATGCCGTAGAAAGTCACATTGATCGAGCCTTAAAAAGTATGAGATAAAAAAAATTCCATATTGTTTAAAGTTCCGACTGCAACAAAACTATAATAAACAGGATTTAGCTTTGAAAAGTTTTAAAAGCAAAGTTATACCCGATATGGACGTTTTCTAACGCAGAAGAAGACGTCTGTCAAGGATACTGACAGCAGTAAGTGAATTATTGTAATTCAAATATGAAGTTAAGTAAAATGACATCGGAAGTTATTTCATTCTTTTTAGATTTGTTTTCATATGAAAACTTTTTAAAGCTAAAATCCTGTTTCCTAGAGTTTTTTACAGTCCGGAGTTTACATTAAAAATTTTTTTAAATTACATAAATACGCGGTCCAGACCGTCAGTCAATCAGTCACCCGTCTTAATCGTTAGTCGAACTTGCTTTATAACAAGTAGCCCTCATTCAGTCGCTGTCACAAGACACAGCACAGCCCAGTAGCAAACCGTCAAGTGACATGCTTCCCAGCACTGTGTACTTTTCTTACAACGCATTCCTATTATTTGCACTCGACATTAAGATCTTGACGGAAGTTCCGTGACACTCCATCGCGTTACACACATTTATTTATCGAATTCCAAGTACTGGACCACACTCAGTTTATACACACACTTGTACATTTCTTATTGCGTTTCTCTTACTATCCTATTAATGAATAAATCTCATTTGTATTTGTAATATTTAAAGAACCCATATTCCGGTCACCCCACAACCAGTCATCCTGACCACTTCCTTCATAGATTAAAGTAGCGAGAAACGCGCTGTATAGTATTGGACGCTTACTCCCTACCTGCCCTAGTGAGAAAGGTGCTGCAGAGGTTTGCATGCTCACGTCCTATCTAAACTAGTGAGAACGGTGCTGAAGATGTTTGTATGCTGCTTCACCCACCTACCTCATCAGACTACTTTAAACCCGCCTATGATCTACACCCAATACGTCCAACTGCTCAATATCGCTATATCATTGAACTACTCAGTCAAAACATAAAGAAACTTACCGTACATTACCGAAAACACACCACCTATCGCGAGCTCAGATAGTCTCCAATCCCTGTTCAGCGAATCCTGGAGTAAACTCTGGAAACAACTTCCGTGTACAACTCATACGAGTATGTATTCTATCGTTCCGATTCATCTGGACGTAGCAGATTTTCGATTTATTAAATATCATCAATCAGACACACGGAACGATGTAATGGTAAGGTCACAAAATTGGCGTCAAACCGTGAGTTATTAATAAGTACATCTAGATAGAAAGCGGTATTTAATAAAACACATTAACGTTGAGATAGATGCTTGAGATAGATACTGATGAATCTCGCGTGTGTGTTTACGAGCGATGCCAAAGCTGAATCCGTGGAAGTCGACTTCCTGCTTGTTTTCATTGACTCTTTGGCGTTTAACTTGGGTAAAAGGTCTGTAGTGGCACAGTCTATGCGGCCTTAGTACTTCTCCAAGTGACTTTGCCAAAAATTAAAAAATTTCTATGAGAATATGTTTTTTATATCTTCGGCGGTTAATCCTTGAGATGTGGACGACCTTGGAGCTAGGTGAACGCCGGTTCCGATATTCTCATTTATGATGTAGACAGACTTAAGGCGTTTCGTCGAGACGTTGACGTTCTTCGCATTCAATTTGTTGGCGAACACGTATTTGCTGACTCTCTTAACGAATTCGTATGGCCGCGACTATGGGACTTTTAAAGGACTAATAACGGCGTCTTCGGGTAGTAAGACGATGGAGCAGGTGTAAAGGTTTATGTAGATGAACATGTTTTTCTTTAGGCCGTATGAAGTACGAGGACTTAATTATTTTTGGACATGTACTGTGAATTTCTTGACGAATATCAGAAGGTTGTCAATTAGTTTTTCGCTGCTGAAGAAATCTCCGGGCACCCTTAATAGAATAGAAGTTCAGTAGCGGATAGTTTTAAATATTCGTTGTACGAAGTGCGAAGACCGAGGGGTACCGTGGAAATTCATTCTACTGAAGTGGATGATAGGTTACACGTTATTGTCGCTTTCGATGTACGGTGCCAGCATTCGATTATGCCGTTCGGTACCAGATGATACGCCGTGGTCCTTACTTTGTTTCCTCCGATGAGTTGTGTCCTATTGCAGGCGATTCAAAGCGTGATATTCAATGTGTGTAAAAAGTCATCGCGGCCATGTCGACAGCGGTGGTGTCTCGAAGAGTTACTGCTTCTGGCCAGAGTGAGAAACGATTCATCATCGTTAGAATGTACCCCGAGTCTTAAGTAGACAGCAGTGGGCCGACGATAACCACCTGTATGTAATTGAGGCGGTTGTCCGATGTTTTGTAGACACCGTGTGGATCGTATTGAGTGTCTCCGTATTTTTTTTACACGTAATGCACATGTTAGGCCATTGCAAAATAGTTTTACGCAATTGGCGACGCGATACTTTGCCTGACTTTTGCAACAAAGCTAATGTGAGCGGTGTACAATCAGTCCTAGTTGCGAATATTCCGACGTCGTTCATGTGCTCCAGATGTTTTACTGTCGAGTATATCTCGAAGGGTTCCTGATCATACGTGCTGTATCTCGGTTCAACTGGGCTCCATTTTCGTGAAAAAATTCAAGTGGTCGCCACTCCGTTTTCTTCAGGTTTTTCGGCGACAGCGCCGATCGCGATGTGCAAAGTATTTCGAATGAGTGCGATCTGTGAATATTCGGCGGGACAAGCCAGGCGATTGCTTCCGCGATGCAGAATTCTCAAGCTTCGAAGGCTTGCTCGCAATGTTTGTCCCACGGTATAACATGGTTTATCGTTTTTTTTGTAGTCTTTCAGTTGTTTACTTAACGACATTTCTGCTGCTCGTATAAAGCGTCCATAGAAATTAACGACTCTCAAAAATCATCTTAGGTCAACGGTCATCTCAGGCTACTTGTAATCGAGAATTACTTGAATCCGATCTTCCGATGGTTTGGACCTGTGCTTCGGAATTTTTGCGTCAGCACGATTCGTAAATGTTCTTTAAATTTTTCTTTGTTATTTGAGGCCATGAGGATATGGTCATTGATCAATATAACAGTTCACAAAATCAAGTTTTCCGAATACTATGTCAACAAATCTTTATAAGGATTGAACGTCGTGAGAAACGCCGTAGGGCATTACCAGAAATGAAAGAGATTCGAATTGGGTGATAAGCGCTATATGCGGTACATCCGCTTCAGCAATTGGAATGCGGTGGTACGTGCGGACACGAATCATATTTGAGAAAATAGTTTTAGCGTTGAGATTGCCTGTACAGTCGTCGATGTGTACGGTTAAATATCTTTCAGACACTGTTATCGATTTGAACGTTTTTTCATCGAAGTGTACAGTACTTGCGCAAGGTTTGTTAAAAGGGTAGTATCAGCCCTTTAGTAGCATATACTCGGTTTCTGCAGCTTTCAATTAAGATACCACGAAGCGACGTGGACGAGTTATTATCGGCGATCCATTGATGACGATATGATAAACTGAATGCAGTGCAGATGGTTTCTTCTACTGTTTGGTTTAGTCAGGGAGGTCATTTATGCCATTGCTGAATTCAAAGTTTATTGGGTGGTAGAGGAGCTGTAATCCGTTGTCTTTGATATATTGCCTTAAGCCGTTAATTTAATGGTATTTTCGATAAGCTTTTTTGGTGTCTGTTAAACGTCCAAACGGTAAAAATCCCGAGAGTCAAACTTTCTCGAAAGTTAAGTGGCTGTTCGTCGGGTGTTTACATATTCGGGATTTTGACAAATCCCCGCTTTTGTTGGCGGAGATTGACGCATAACGTCCAAGTAGACGAGAAAATTGGCTTCGAGTATCGCACTGTCATATTACGTCATGTCAGCGATGACGAATGACCATTACAATGATCTACAAATGCCAAGACCGTGTGCTATCATTTTATTTTCATAGGTCTTGGACGAGGAGCTTGTAATGCATTTGAAATTCATTGGATGGCTGACAGTGGGACGTTGAGCATGAATTTTTTTGTCGTAATTTAGTTATCCCGTTTGGCCGGTATTAGAAGGGAATAAAACACTTACCATACTAATTAATTGCATCGTTCTCAGTTTTCCGGAGGCTGCGTTGATTCTAACTAAAAATCCCATGGAGGTTGGCCTACTTTTTGACTGCAGAAACAAAGCGTCGATGAAAGTGTCAAATTTCCACGTCTTTGGAGCGACTCGAAGATTTATGAAGTTGTTGACTGTTATAACTGCAGAGCGCAATCTTGCTCATGTAGGAATTCCAATACTCAGCCAGCCGTGGACAACTAGTTGAGAATTCGCCTATTGTTGGAAGTTGAGCCTCGGTACTCTGGACTGTACCCAGAGTAGACAAGGGTGTTGGCCAGAACGGGCTCGAGTCCTGTGCTTCGATGCTTAAAGTGCCCCGACCGTTGGGTCTGGACTAACTCACGGATTAATACTGGGCCAGAAACTAGATGGCTGTTCCAATAATGTTGGTAACGCTACCCCATATTACGTGCGCTAATAATTGGTTGGACCTCGGTAAAAGAACGGGACGATTATTCTAATATGATCGTTTTATCACAACTTTGTATCTTTACTTAGCCATCGATTTCTGATCAGTCAATGGCTGGTAGGGTAGTTAATTCATTAATGGCACGACATTTTTAACTGAAAATCAGAAAAAGTCATTGCCATACTTGGCGTCATTGTCAAAACATGACCGCCAATCCCATATTTTTGGTATATTGTAAATTAACGGCCATTAATTGGTTAGCAATAGGTTATACAATCCCCGATTATCGGAAGGGAATAAGAATAAGTAAAGAACTGAATATATATGGAGAAACGGCAGTGCTCTGTTAATGTATATTTTTACTTCGAAATTTTTACTTTTTAGATAGATAGCAGAGTGTATTGACACCTATGTAAGAATGTCAGTAGCATGTCGATCCCTAACAACTGTCGAAGGCTTCAACCAGCATTGGTCAACGAGCTTTGATATCCTAACCTGGCCCAATCGTAGAGGAGGTCATGGAGCAGAACAGAGCCAGTTACTAAGCTGAGATTTGGCGTTGAACTACTACATCAACCAAGAGTCAGTCAAAGATTCTGGCTCAGGGAAGGTCTGATATTTGTAGGAACAACGGAAAATTTACAACATAAGATATGAACCCATTGTTGGCCGAATCTCGGTTTAAGATAGGGCATATCATCGTGAAATAGTAGTCATTTTTTTAATCTCTAAACTGTTAGGTATCGATAAAATACTGAGACACGATCAAGACAAGAGCTTTCTGATCTCTCGCAAAATAATGACACGTTTTCAATAAAATGTGTGAGTTATCTGTTTTGATTGAATCTCGGTTCAACATTTTTCGTGTCATCGTGAGACAATCTTCGCTTCATATATTTCCTGAACAGTTGGGGGACCATAAAGCACTGCTGCTTATCCAAGACAAGAGTCGAATGGCATGAGTCAAAACAACGGCAAATTCTCAATAAATAGCGATGTCCGTTTATTGGCCCAATTACGGGGCAAAATTGTATGTATAATCGTGAAATAGTCGTCTTTGAAATATTTTTTTTTTTCGAACTCTCAGATGTCGATAAAATACTGACTCATGATCATTTTATTTTTCTACTTTTGGAGTTCATATTCGTAGTCCCTGATATCTAAAGCTCCCGAGTACCGAGTTGCATCCAAATCAAGTTTTGTTTCATAATATTAGTTTCGCTATTTTTAATTCCTGCATTTTCTGTTCACGGATTCGTAATCAGCGATATAAAAAACCTCCGAGTACCGTGCATTATCCATTTCAAGTCACTTTTTATATTTTGGTCCGTCTTCGATGCAGCTTTTATGGAACTAAACTAACAGAAATCGATATATTCGGTATGGTCAAGTGATTGCCATGCTCGTCGTTAGGTGGTTACATATATAGTGAGGTAGATTTATTAGGTCTCAGGTTCGAATTCCGCAAACATCACTTCTCGATGAGCGTTATGCAAAAATAGTAAAAGTGGACGATTTCCTTTTTTTTAAAAAACAGATCAACAAAATAATTTTATTTAAATTATTGCATTATGACCCGTTGTAAAATACATTTTCTGACATCAATAATTAATTGTCATATGGATTATACATAATACAGATTACGGCGGTAGTTGTCGTCCGATCCCTGTTCCGATACGGTACGACAAACACTGTACAAGGCTTGGGAAGATAGTAAAATTTCAATTATTCGTTGCGCAGTCAATGTATTATTATCGGCCGACACACGGTGCAGGTGAAATTGTGACGCTGGTTTTACTTGGCGCGTACTTTGCGTATCGCGTAATTTACACAGCAAATTACAAAACGTCAATTTCTTTCTATTATCATCCAAAAAGCTGATGACAATACGCGATTAACTGGCGCAAGTTACCAGTTACGCAAAGTACTTCAGTACGGGATTCTAATGCCAAAATTGCAGAAATTTGATGTTTTGTGTGTCCATTATCTCGTCAATTTTCATGCATGTTTTCGATACTCTCAGAAGGTCGATGAGAGAGTTACTCGACCAATTCCCTGTGCAGTCGGGCGCTTAAACGTCGTTGGGCGACCGCGTGGGAGAACTTGTGACATTCGTGTTTTTTCTTACACGAGGTCATGACTTGTAGCAGAAGAGCCACAATATTAGATTCCAACGCAGAATTATTAAAACAATTAGATAAAAAGCTTTATTTAAAGGAACAGTAAGCTTGCAGTTTATAATGAGCTAAAATGACGTAAAATTAGGCTGCGAATCAATTTGCACATTGCTTCCTCATTGTTTTATATTGTATACAAAATTTTATCTGTGAGTTAGATCAATTAAATTTATGTAAGGCTCTGTTTTAGAGGAATATTCGAGAATAATAGGAATTAATGAGAAAGCAATGTATAAATGTAATTTTTTAAAAATCTTATACTCAATATTGATTGGAAATTTATATTATTTATTAAAATCCAACTGCTTAAATGAACAAATCTGCGAATTTGATTTTCACATCGCTTCCTCATTTGTTCTTCATTCGGAAAAGCTCCTTTATAAGTATGTCAACAAATGTTGACATCTTCGCAGGGAAAGATATTGCTATGCAGCAATTATTTTGAAAAACCTGGAAATTACATAACATTTTCACTGTATTAAATTCCACTAAATTTGTACACGTCGACCTTTCACCTGCTCAAATTTGTACAAAATCTGTAAAAACGCTAGAGCATTTTATGCCTTTATTTAAATCTTTAACAACCCCACAAAATTCGTATAAGTATTTTGATTTTCTTAAAAATCATAACGAACGAAGAGGATTGGCTGATCCACCTGCATGACAAATGTCAGCTCGTTAACCCAAATTTATCAAGAATTACATCGGTCTCATTTTTAGAGACGCATTACCCAAACGGACACGCATGAACACATGCACACATCCATCTGAATAATACTCCTAAACAGGATTTGTGGACCTTTAGAACATATTATGTTCTCTAATGTTGAGATGAAAATAAACCATGGAGTGAAACTTTCCTTATTGAGAAATCATAAGCTACGTTATTAATTTGAACACTTGCACAAAACATATAAAAAATAAGAATAAGCATTTTCAATTTACTATTAAATTCTGAATTTCTGCGACAATTCCCGACCACTTGTCTTCTTCTAAGATGGAAATTTGGCAAATCGCAACTCGGGGTCTAAGTCAGCGCTACCTAGATTCCTGCGTTATCGATCTTTTTGGTCGAAAGATCTCAAACAATCTAATCCCTAATTTTTGTCAACTTTGATTGCCTCACTCATTCGTTAAGAATTAATGAAGCAACCACACTTGACGGTTTTTAATTTCTAAAGAAATTTTTTCAATTTACAACCGACTCTGTTTGGTTTATTTTATTCTATAGAATTATATATTTCTGATCCTGTATTCTTGTTTCACGCCTTTTGAAACAAGAAACATAATTTGTTCCGCATTACAAGACAAATTTATCCGACTGGACGTCTTTTCATATTTACAATGTGATACTCGAGTTCAAGATAATGTAACATGCATTACATAAAATAAAATTTTTGTTATTAGATGAATACATTTGTATAACATAATGAAATAATGATAATGTTCATCCAAGTGTATGTTGGAGATGGCCGGTGATATATTGTATTACCTTATTTGTAACATTGTAGCAATTTGATTAGATTTTACTTTCCATTTCTAATTTAAATAGCATATGTTTCTATCCATTATTACTTATACTCAACTATATATCTATTAATAAAGTAATATTTTATACGTCCTGAATCTGTCAAATAGATTGCAAACGCTTTCAATAGTTTTCTAACAACAATGGTTGCAATTTTAACATAAAATTCTTCTTTTTTTGTAAATTATTTTAAAGAATACTGATACCTGAAGTATTTGCAAGATATATAAAAATATATTTCATACCTCACGATCGAAAAGTACCCGGAATTTCTCATTCTCGACAATGTCGAAAACACAAGCATACGAATGCTACAAAGAGTTTAAAGCGGGCCCTACTGTGGTTGATGATTTGCCTCGTTCCGGTCGTCCATCCACCTCTGTGACTGACGAAAACCTCGAAAAAGTTAAGAAAATTGTGCTCGAAGATCGTCGTGTGAGCATCAGGGAGATAACAGCCGATCTTGGTGTCTCGTATGGATCATTGCAGAGCGTTATGCACGATGTTTTGGGCATGAGAAGTGTTCAAGCTCGGCTTGTGCCGAGATTGCTGCATTTTTTGGAGAAACAGCATCGCATTGCGGTCGCTAAAAAAATGCTTTCTTTGGGCCAAAATGTTATCGAAGGCATTATTACAAGTGACGAAACATGGGTCTATGAATATGACATTGAAACGAACCAACAATCATCGGAATGGCGCTTCTCAGACGAGCTAAAACCCAAAAAACCACGACAAAGTCGATCCAAAATCAAGAAGTTGTTAACCGTTTTTTTTATTGCCGTGGTGTGGTCCACTCTGAATTCCTTCCTCCAGGCCTAACATAAATAGTAAATAAGAGGTATTATGTGAGCATACTGAAGTATTTGAGGGAGAATGTTCGTCGCAAGAGGCTGGAATTGTGGAGAAACAACTCGTGGTTTCTTCACCACCACAATGCACCGGCTCACATATCTCATCTTGCATGCGACTATTTGACCAAAAACAACGTTAATACCGTTCCGCAAGCTCCGTATTCACCTGACATGGCCCCGTGTGACTTTTTCCTGTTTTCACGACTCAAGTTACCACTTCGCGGAAAGCGTTTTGAGACGAGTGAGGCGATAAAGCAGAATTCGCAGAAGGAGTTGGAGGCGATTCCAAAATCGGCCTATGAAAAGTGTTTTAAAGATTGGAAGAAGCGTTGGAATATGTGTATTGCTTACGATGGAGATTACTTTGAAGGGAATAACATAAATATCGATGAATAATTGGACCGTTTGCGTTTTATTGACAAATTCCGGGTACTTTTTGATCGTAAGGTATATCTCATAAGTGTAACATATATTTTGGTGAATAATTATATCTTTCGGGTAAATTTTAGGATATAATACAAAATATATTGTAACGGTATTCAACGTTAACATTACCCTTAACGGGTTTGTTCGGACTCGAGCAGGAAGGAAAGTAATTTTAGGCTTTTGTAGTAGGTAAAAGTAGGGTTTATTCAAAAATATATAGATAGAATTTTGTGATACATCAAAGAAATAAATAGAGAATCCAAATATATAACCCTTTCTTCTGGTATTCTGGCTACCACGCGCCTTACAAGAGATTATTCCCGGGCACACGAGTGCATTTATAATCGTGTGCGCGGGTGTATTTAAAGAATATGTTTCATAATTAATATGTACTATGGTATGAGAGAAAACGTTGATAAGCAATATATTCCTGATGTGAAAGTATTCTTTCACTAAAATTGATTTGACAACAGAAGGATAAACGCCGCTTGATAATTTCTATCTGTTCGTCGCGATCCCTAGGTAACTGGTTTAGCATGCGTACCGTTGGTAACTAACCGGCCGCCGCTTGATTCTACCGCTGAGTGATTCAATTTCCAACGCTACAGGCCCGTTGGTAGGAGTGGATATATATATTTTTCAAAGGTCGACTTACGCGTCCACCCGACCGCCGCTACGATCTGGCGTAGGTGAGATGCACTCGGAGTGCATGCGCAGCTACTTGATCTCTCAGGGCCGTACCCTGTGCTTTTATCGCCTTCTTATATTTTTCTTTTTACCTACGTTTATATCCCTACTGAATTTCTTATGCTCATATTATTTATAGGCCTTTGCCATACCGCTAGTTATATTCCGTATTTTACTGAGTCCTAATTATTATCTTTAGTCTTTGATAGCCTAGCCCGTGTATTTGGCCGTCCTCGGCTACCAGAGTGAGAGAAAAGGAGACAGAGATAGACCGCTCTGTTGTTGTTTGGGTCTGCGGTGCGTTGGCCTCGGACGCAGCACCAACTCAGCTGCTTCCCGTCAAATGTACGTCAGGTACCACAGCTGGGCTCTCTTGGTACCAGTGCGGCTGCACCTAGCGAGGGTTGGCTGCTCTTCCTTCCTGGACTTCTGCGTTGGCGGGACCTGCGAACAAAACTGTTCCCCGAGTGCCGAAATTCTGGTCTTTTTATACCAGAATCCCCTCCAGCTGGCCCATGCTTTCAGTATGACTATAGTTAGTGGCGGTCCTGTAGCCCATCTCCTGTAGCCCACTGGTAGCCTTGGTACTTTTTGAAATTCGTCGTTGGTCTTTTAACGTTTCGTTATTCGTGCTTTTTGAAGGGAATAACGGGACTTGGTCACCGACGTGCCGGCCTCCCTTGTGTGAGTGACGCTCGGTAGCAGTGCTTTGTTGTGTGCGTACCGAGCGTCGTGAGTTGCCGAGTATAGGCCGGTCTTACTTGGTGTGTATAACGCGCGGTAGCGATGCCTTAGTGTGTGCACCGCGCGTTATTAGGTAGCCCGTACGTTACAATATATGCAACGGAAAAATATTTCTGAAATATATCCAAAATATACTTAAAATATATTTCGAATATACAGGGTGATTCAAAAAAAGTGACCGACCCGCAGTATGCCGATAGCTGAGGTCATTTTAAGCACAATTACTTAGCGGTTTTCCGAAAATCTCAAAAGTTTATTAATGAGATGCAATTAAAGTCAAATAATAAATGACCAATCAGGAGCACATACGCTTCCCGCGCCGGAAGTCGGCAAATGTTCGATGGAAACCGAGACCTCGGTCTGCGGCAACGTCGGACGGGATAGTATAGTAGAATGACGCATGTCATTTGTTCATTCGCATGGGTTTTTTTATGCGCGATCGAAGAAAATAATTGAAAGGTGATGTGCTCGTGATGTGTTTCAAAGTGAAAAAATGGGAATAAAATGTTAATAATACTTTAACCAGATGTAATTATTTATTATGTCTTAACTTTTAAACGTTCCAAATAGTGTTTGTAATTGTGTTTTGTTCTCTTTAAATAAATAATTGTACATTGAAATGTGTGGCACTCTATAACTGTTATCTCTATGATAATAATTAAAATGCAATGAATCTCCTAGGTCATGGTTCATTTAATATAGTATTTAATTATGATAAAAATTATGATGTGTTCATGACACAAATTATAGCGTATAAAAAGTCACAACTAGCGAATGCCTTTCGCCACTAGAAATGAGATATGTAGTAGGTATGCGTGACAAATGTCATATTTCGCACCTGACAATACAACTTGAAGCTTCAAATTATTAACGACAGCTTCATTAATATGAGGAGATGTTTTTACCTTTATAAGAAAAGTTAAGTAACACTTGATACATCGATGCAAGGCAGAAGAGACTGCGATGCTACCAAAGGTGCCAAATCTGTCTGAAGCAGCTGCATTAGGACCAGAAGACGCTTCCATCAACATATGCATAAACTCACATTTCCATCAACATAAACATCTATAAGACTTTTCTATTATACTTTTCTTATAGCTACGTACGACAAAATCAATCGCCCTGCCCTGCCGATGCTGCTTGAGTCTCCAAATTGTTGGTGGTTAGTAAGTATAAGGTGATAGCGAGATGATAGTGAGGTGCGAGGAAAGTGAATTCAAGGTGAGCGGACGGCGAGAGTGAGGTCAGATCAAGGTGAGAGGAGCTTGTGATCAAGGAGAGAGCAAGTTAAGACGAAGGGCAATTTTCAGTGTCCCTGTAAATGTAGTAAAAAAAAATCGGTCCAGTTACAAGATGTTATGCCGGTAACACGTAAATACTCGTAGCATATTACGGTTGACGGTATAATATTTTTAAGGGTTATTATTTGGAATCGTTCGCTTATAAGGAGTTGAATCTCGCGTGACTGAGATAAAAACCGATAATAGATGTTGATGGAAGCGTCTTCTGGTCCTAATGCAGCTGCTTCAGACAGATTTGGCACCTTTGGTAGCATCGCAGTCTCTTCTGCCATGCATCGATGTATCAAGTGTTACTTAACTTTTCTTATAAAGGTAAAAACATCTCCTCATATTAATGAAGCTGTCGTTAATAATTTGAAGCTTCAAGTTGTATTGTCAGGTGCGAAATATGACATTTGTCACGCATACCTACTACATATCTCATTTCTAGTGGCGAAAGGCATTCGCTAGTTGTGACTTTTTATACGCTATAATTTGTGTCATGAACACATCATAATTTTTATCATAATTAAATACTATATTAAATGAACCATGACCTAGGAGATTCATTGCATTTTAATTATTATCATAGAGATAACAGTTTTAGAGTGCCACACATTTCAATGTACAATTATTTATTTAAAGAGAACAAAACACAATTACAAACACTATTTGGAACGTTTAAAAGTTAAGACATAATAAATAATTATATCTGGTTAAAGTATTATTAACATTTTATTCCCATTTTTTCACTTTGAAACACATCACGAGCACATCACCTTTCAATTATTTTCTTCGATCGCGCATAAAAAAACCCATGCGAATGAACAAATGACATGCGTCATTCTACTATACTATCCCGTCCGACGTTGCCGCAGACCGAGGTCTCGGTTTCCATCGAACATTTGCCGACTTCCGGCGCGGGAAGCGTATGTGCTCCTGATTGGTCATTTATTATTTGACTTTAATTGCATCTCATTAATAAACTTTTGAGATTTTCGGAAAACCGCTAAGTAATTGTGCTTAAAATGACCTCAGCTATCGGCATACTGCGGGTCGGTCACTTTTTTTGAATCACCCTGTATAAACCGATGAAAACTTTTATATGTTGGATATTTTTTATTTTCTGTGCAGGCTTCAAGGTGCTTAAACTATAAGTCGAGGAATTCTATTGATTTTTTTTATCTGGCCACTGTGGGATTGCAGCAAAATCAATTTAAGCTGCCAAGCGCAGTTTTTATTGGTGCCATAGAACTATACGGTTAATTATAGATTTGAAAAATAAATCGGACTTGTAATTGTTGTAACAAACACGCTAAGAAATAAGAACGCTTGGCGGATCCACCTTACAACACGACATTCTTTTAATATGTGTTTACTACGACAGTTAGAAGTCGTAGTAAATATCTACTCATGTATTTTTGACAAATTACGTTAAAATTGGCACAACACATCTGCGAAGAGACCATCGACAATGCCTTGTATTATTATAAAAGACAATGCCTTTTATTATTATAAAAGACCATCGACAATGCCTTTTATTATTATAAAAAACCATCGACAATGCATTTTATTATAATAAAAGGTTTCGCATTAATCAATACATTGAAAATTTGCAATTACAGCACAACATATGCGGTCGTCTTCCCGCAACATTCTATACAAACTACACGTACTGAACGATATTCTAGCAACAGTCACTGATCTCTCCTCATCGAGGCAATCGTCTGTGCCGCTCCTCAACTGTCGGTTCATCCATGCAAAGTGTATTTAAAGTAGGAAACACTCCAAATAAACGATCCACTTATGTTTACACATTACATTGCGTTTGTTCATAGTGTCGACCGTCTCTATATCGTGGCTGACAGGATACATAAAAATCTTTAAGATGTACTAAATAAATACTAAACTAGTGTATATATATATACTACAAATCTCGATAACCCAACGAAAATGTAGTTGCACACATAATAAAACGAGAAGGAGCTCGGTCGAATGCAAACACAAGGGGAAGGGTTAATCTGGCATGAGCGTCGCGATGCCTGGTCTAATGGTTCTACCGCGCAGCGTGCCAGCAAAACAGATCAAGCACGAGTGCCCGAGACTGAATCCTCGAGTTAGGGAACCGAGCAATCGTCGGGAATCCGTCGACTGACTGCTCATCTCTGTTCTCTCTAGAGTGGAGCTGCTCTTTGGCAACACACTCTTGACTGAGCGATGAAGCGTGTGCAGAATGAAGCCTATTTTTGAGCACGAGTAAGCGCAACAAACAGCGTCGTAGATCTCGCGACACATCGTTAGCGAGAGAAGCGTCGAGGAAGGGGTCACTATCCGAAATACATTCGAAGAAGCTAAAGTGGCGTTAAGCTGTATACGCTATGTAAGTATCGCCATCAGCACTCCGTCATGCTTGCTTTTTGCGGCTACTTTCAGTAACATTTATATAGTCAGCTGATACCGCTTAGCTAAAGCATCCATCAAGTGACAAGATATATGTTTTCAAAATGATATGCTGGAAAATGTTGCCAAAAGTTAAAAACACTATTGCAAAAGACTACTGAAGAAGACTGTTGAAAAAATCTACTGCAAACCTAATGCACTGGTATTGGAAAGTATTATGAATAATCCGTTTTGTAAAATTAAAACATATCTGCGCTGCTTGTTTGCGGTATCAATGTAAGAAAAAACTGCAGATAAAGCAAACTTACTACAAGAAGGTACTTAAAATTTACTAAATACGCGATGTTTTTTGTGAATAATATATATGGAATTTAATGATTTTTAAATGTTTAACCCGTCAATTTAATTTCAAATTTATCAGTGCTATCAGTGTATTTTTTAAGTAACCCTATATGAGTAATATGGAGCTATTGTACATATATAATGAATAACTATTGCATTACAGTATCCGAGTACGTGAGATTTAAATGTGAGGAGATTGCTTTTTTGTAATCTATGTGCTTGAAAATTACAGAACCGGTTCCAGATATTTCTTTGTATAAATCGTATCTTAATTCAAAGTATTGGTGCGGAATTTTTAAAGCAAAATGTATGAACAATTATGGAGATGTTGGTTATATTTCTGCATTTGAATTTATGAAATTTAGCGAATTAGTCACACATAGAAACAATTCAGTATGAGTATACTACGCGGGCCATCCCTCACATGAAAACCAATTGTCAGTTAAGTCACATAACCTATATATTGTATATAGCTTCTTGACGATTCAGTCAGTTCTGACAGTCGAAACCCGTACGCAAGTAGCTGGAGGCTTATTCGCTATGTGCGTGGCCTTGGTTCCAAGCTGAGATCGACAGACAGCGATCACGGTGACAAATTTTGATATTATATCGTCTATTGGTAAAAGGGAGATAGAAATAGACTGTCGTCCGCTAGCAAACAGTTTTAAATATTGTATAATATCGGGAGATATTTGTTTCGAGTACTAATTTTTGCACAAAACTGGCCACAAGTGACGCCACTTAGCTTCGTGCACATAGCAAATACGGGGATACTTCACATGCGAGAAGCGCTTAGCTGACTCGCAATGTATCAAAGAATGCATTTTTTTAGCAACAGCAATGCGATGCTGCTTCTGCAAAAAAAAACAGCACTCTCGGCACAAGCCGCGCTTGAACTCGTTTGGGCATGCCAAAATATCGTGCATAACGCTCTGCACAAATCCGAGCGAGACACCAAGATCGGCTGCTATCTCCCTGATGCTCATACGATGATCTTCGAGCACAATTTTCTTAACTTTTTCGAGGTTTTCGTCAGTCACAGAGGTGGATGGGCGACCGGAACGAGGCAAATCATCAACTACAGTACGGCCCGCTTTAAATTCTTTGTACCACTCATATGCTTGTGTTTTCGACATTGTCGAGTCCCCGTAGGCTACCGTTACTATTTTCAACGCTTCCGCACATGATATTTTGTTAGAAACACAAAACTTCAGGCACGCTCTTTGCTCAATTAAATTCGACATAGTGAAATTCGCAGAGTACACCAAACACTGACTTATTTATACAGCTATTACGCACAAGGTATCTGATACATTGCGCTTAAAAGTGACATGTAAACAACTGACAGATGTACTAACCGAGAAAAAATATTATTTTGACAATATCTCAAGGGTGGCTCGTTTAAATAAGAAATTCCGGGTACTTTTCGATCGTAAGGTATACAATGTTATAGCGACCAGAAATTGGGTTCTCCTACCTCCCCTCGGGATTCCGTCATGAAAAACACCTACTTTCTATAATGTTTTTCTTTCTCATTAGGTCAATAACAAACCCTGAATGTTTGTAGGGAGAATAAATAATATATGAAGCACAGCATACAATCTTTTAATATGAATCCTATGGACTTTATTACCACGACAGGATTAAAATATTTTAGAATAAGTCTATTCGCCATACATACATATACCATTCGCTAAGAGGCTACAATAGTGGGTTAAGTTCTCTGTAAAAAATTCTGAAGAAACAGCGCATCATCTTCAGGGCCACACAGCAATGCCAGGTGAAGAACTGACACTGCGCTTATCACCAAGGCATGAAACCTGGCTATTATGGCTACCTAATAGCCACCGATCTTTCTCTAGCAAATTACAATATTAAAACTAGGAGTAAACTCGACAAGTACTATGCTTTACTGATACCTTGTACCAGGAGTTCACTAACAAGGAAGGGTAGTTTGGTGTCCCCCTCCGATTTTGATGAAACTTACGTATGTTGTAGAGCATCGAAAACTAAATAACACGTATTTTTTTTATCGGCGGAAAAACATTTCTAAGAGGTGAAATCGCCCTTCAAATTTAGGCATGTCGAGGGGTGATTATGCAGTTTCACCCAGAAGGCGTCAATCGATTTTAATGAAACAAAAACAAAAATACTCCTCATTGAAGACAATGAAAATTGCACGTGAAGTTGAAGAAAAAAATTCATTTGCACGGGTGAAACTGCATAATCACCCCTAACTTTGGAGGGCGATTTCACCCCTTAGAAATGTTTTTCCGCCGATCAAAAAAATACGTGTCTTTTTGTTGAGGATTCCTGTTGATGGTGTTGCATGGAACCTATAATATATTGAAAATAATGAATATTGACTCGAAGCAGGAAAACAGAAACCAGACTGAAGATGTTAAAAGAGAAAGCGGTTTACTATACCTTCACTGTTAATTTTACAAAATATAAAAACAACAAATAAATTATAAAAATGAATTTGGAATAATTAAAAGATGTCAAGCAAACAATTCTATTAATTGTACTATGGGCGTTGGTGAGTGGACATGACGAAGCCAGCGCTGCAGAATATGTCACTGAGTGAGAAATGTGAGAGCGTAGGAAATATCACTCTTTCCCAATAGATTCTCAGTAAATTTACATGCAAGAAACTACAGGGAATGAGTGAGAGCACTTGCACTTGAATTGATTGAGTGCTGACATATGTAATGTAAAAGCGTGGTGCAGTCAGCGCTGCAGAGCACGTTAAAATGAGAGTTTGAGGATGCACAAATGATAAAAATATATTCACAGTACTTTCCTGGCAAGTTTAGTTGGGGAAAGTACAGTGAATAATAAGCATACGCGAAATTGTATTAATCGAGCGGGCATATATAATGAGAAAAACGTGGGACAGCCCGTTCTGCAGAGCACGCCACAAAGACAGACAATTATGAGGATGCACCGATGAGATCTCCATTCCTCACCGTCATTGAATTACGGTGAGTTATAACGATGTACTCTTACCGTGTATTTGAGTCCTGTTGAGCTTGAAAATGCTGAGAAAATCCGGTGAGCTGGTGAAAAATCCGAGAGTGTGAGAGAGATGTGCGCGCTGTCCAGGCGGATTTCTACCGAAGTGTCAAAAATAGCAATATGGCTGCGTAATACGAAAGCGTCGTTGAGCGCTGAAGTCAAATGAGAGAGATAGCCGGTGAGTGAAGCCGAAGTCAAGCGAGAGAGATATCCTCGCGCTTAACGCGGCATGCCTGCAAGGCACAGCCTCGGCTCTGCGAGGGCCTGCCTCGGCAATCTCCGGCCCAACCGAACGCCGCGTGCTAGACCGCAGCAACAGATCGACGCACGGCGATTATCGATCATCGTGCGCCAGCTGATTATCTAACACTTTTAGTTTTAGATGCTCTACAACATACGTGAGTTTCATCAAAATCGGAGGGGGACACCAAACTATACTTCCTTGTAAGGGTTTACTAGGTATCTAAATATCTAGATACCAATCTTCCAAAGCCAATTACGTCCTTTTTGAGGAACACCAATAATATAAAGCTTACAAATTATATAATATAAATAGTCATACGTTCCCTAATAAACTCATCTGCTCGTGTGGTAATTCACACCCAGATCAGTACCACCTTGATCAAAAAGTTTTAGGGCTTTATTCATAAAATCGAAAATATAAATTTATTCATCAATATCAATATAGTCCCTTTCAAAATACTTCCCATCGACTGCAGCGCACTAACGCCAGCCCTTGACCCAATCCTCGAATCACCGCTATTACTCAATTTTCGGTATGTCCATCAGAGCCTACTTCGATTTTTTCATGACATCCTTTCGGGTGCTGTAAGGCGCTCCGCGAAGCGGTTTTTTAAGTCGGTTGAACAGGAAAAAATCGCAGGGAGACAGATCAGGTAAATTCGAAGGCTGCTGGATATTATTCGTGTTGTTTTCGGTAAAAAACTCACGGATAAGGATCGCAAAGTGCAACGGTGCGTTATCGTGGTGCAAAATCCACGATTTGTTTTCTCATAAATCCGGTTTTTTTTTGGCAAATTGCTTCACGCAAACGTCTCATAACGCCTAAATAATACTCTTTGTTGACTGTCTGTTTTTCTGGCAAGAATTCATGATGCACAACACCGTTGTAATCCATGAAAACCGTGAGCATCGCCTTTTTTTTGACTGAAAACGACGTGGTTTTTTCGGTCTCGGCTCATTCGGTGCACGCCATTCACTCGCTTGATGTCTGGATTGCGTGTCATACTCATAAATCCACGTCTCATCTACAGTCATGATCCGTTTGATAAATGTTGGGTTGGAATCGGCCTTGGAAATCACGTCTTTCGCGATTTCAACGCGGTCCTTTTTTTGCATGAAATTGGGGTCTTTCGGAACCAGTTTTGCAGCGATACGTCTGAGGCCCAAATCACTAACCAAAATGTTTTGAGCGGATGCATAAGCGATGTTCAAGTCCTCTGCCAGCTCTCTGATGGTCAATTTACGGTTTTCGGGCAACATTTCTTGGATTTTATCGATGTTTTCTTCGGCTCATGGCCACTTCTGAAGCGTTCAAGCGACCGAAAAACAGTTGATCTCGAAAGAGTATCGTTACCGAAACACTTCTCCAACATTTCCAAAGTCTGCAGACCGTTAAATCCGTTTTTACACAAAATTGAATGTAAACTCGTTGATGCACAGTTCATGCCATTTTCAAACTTGTAAAAAATCGAAAACACGTACAAAGGTAGATGTAATCAGTACAGCGTAACTTTTACAAATGTTAAGCTATGACGCTGAATTTGTAGGGAAGTGTCAAAGACAGATGTGGTAACCTAACAAAAAAAATTCCAATCGAGTGACTGACAGGGCCACACGGTGGCCGGTCCTAAAACTTTTTGATCAAGGTGGTATATGTGCGAGCCAGTTTTCCTCGATACTATCTAGCACCACTCTAGTGAGCGCTGGCCAGCGCCGAACTCTATGGGTAACTTTGCGAAATATAGCCTCTAGAACAGCGGTTTCCAACCTTTTTGTTACTACGCCTCCCCAAAAAAAAAAAAATTTTCCGCGCCTCCCTTACCTTTTATTTTTTTAATAGATTAAATAATATAGACACGTTTTAAATAATAAAAACTTTATTACAAAAATAAACTGAAAACCACAATTAACAGAATAATAACAAGGTTTAGTTATAACATACACATACGTGTATATTTATTTTTATATATAAGTTTTTTTAAACAATTAAACCAACTACATCTATCGCATAAAAATTTAATGCGACGGTTGTTGTTGTTTATTAGCACAAAGCTTATCAAATCTTGGGGGCAATGTGGAGAGTGCCACTCGTATCTCTTTTTCGACTACTAACCTGGTGCGATATTTAGTTTTCATTGCAGCCAGTGCCGAAAAGCCCGTTTCGCATAAATACGACGTTACAAACGGTAGAAGCACTTGCATTGCTTTGCAATACAAAGATTCATACTCTCCTTTAAGATTCATCCAAAATTGAATTAAGGTTTCATTTTGAAACTTTTGTTTTAGTAGGCTATCGCATGATAATTCTATAAGTTTTTCCTTTTCAATGGTTGTCAGCTCAAATTTGTCGTTTTCATCGTCGATAAATGGATTCTGTACCCACAAAAACTTTGAGAAATCAAGGTCTTTAAAATAATTTGAAAAATGCAGCACTAGACCATCCAAGTGTTCAATAAAAAGATTCTTGCTTGTTTCAATATTGGCTGTGGCCCAGAAATCTTTTGACAGTGAAAACATGTCCAACTCATTCTTTTGTAAATTTGACTTCCATAACTTCAACTTTTTAATGAAAGCTTTTACTTTGTCTTTTTGAACAAGTGGATGCATTTGTGATCCCTGCATTGATTTATTCAAACTGCTCAATTTTCCAAAAAATTCAACTAAATAGGCAAGTTTAACAAGGAAATTATCGTTCGTCCACAAATGTGCCTCTTCGTGGTGATTTTCTTCGAGAAAGGCTGTTATTTCTTCTTTGAGTTCAAATACCCTTTGAATCGCTTTTGCACGAGATAGCCAGCGAACTTCACAATAATACAGAAGTGAGGTATAATTAGCTTCCATATCTACACACAACTTTGCAAACAGCCTAGATCTCAAAGGACTGTTCTTAATGTAGTTTATAATTTTTATAATTTTTGTAAAAATGTTGTTAAGTTCCTCGCTCATATTTTTTGACACTAGAGCTGCTCTGTGAAGCATACAGTGCGTCCAGATAGCATGTGGTGCTTTTTTTTTAACTAATGCTTGAAGACCTGCTTTGTGTCCGGACATTGAGTGAGCTCCGTCAGTACACAGTCCAATACAATTACTCCACGTTATGTCGTTTTCTTAAAAAAAACTGTCCATTATATTAAAAATTTCAATGGATGTGGTCCTTCCAGGAATGGGTTTGCAAAATAATATATCTTCTAATATATTATTTTCCACAACATATCGAACATATGCAATTAAATGGGCATCTTTAGCTATATCAGTTGCCTCATCTACTTGTATGGCGAATTTCGAAGTACGCAGCCGAGAAACTAATTGATCGCAAATATCTTCAGATATATCATTGATTCTTCTTCCGACTGTATTATCAGCAAGCGGAATTTGTTGCAACTGTTTTGCATATGATTCGCCGAACATTATTCGAACCATATCAATAGCTGCTGGTAAAATTAGAGTTTCTCCTATTGTATGTGGTTTCTTACATTTTGCGATTCGGTAAGAGACATGGTACGAAGCCAATAATGCATTTGGTGATACAGAAAGAATATTTTTGAACGTTTGCTTTTGATTATTAAGCTCATCCAATTTTCTTTCAAAATATTCTATGGACTTATCAACGTATTCAGAATGTAGAGTTTCATGGTGCCGTTTTAATTTGACTGGTCTCATACTATCTGAAGCCAAAACTTTCGAACACAACAAACACATTGGTTTTTCCAAGCCATCTATAATGACACTAGTGAATCCTAATGATAAATAGGATGAACTGTATTGTCTTTTCTTGGGAGCTTTACTTCCTTGTACTTTTTTGATTTTATTCCCACTAGTATCAGCATCAGTATCTTCATTATTGTTGACTTTTCTCTTGTAACCACTCAAAAATTTATCCATTCGTCTAAAAAATATTTTATTGATATAAATTAAAATAAATGATAGTTTAAATAAAAAAAAATGAAGTTTAAAATATACTAACGATTATTTTCAGGAAGAAATCACGTCAAAAACAATTTAAAAAAACAATATCACACCCTGCCGACACGCTTCAGTTGACACGAGTGACATTTAAATTTGAGGTTATTGTTTTATGCAACTAGCGGTCGTTTTGTGTATTACCGAAACAGAGCGTTTGCAAACGCGCCATTTTTAAATTTCTCCGCTCCAGATAATTTTTTTAATAGGAATTAAATATATGTAAATGTAAAAAAATGAACATTCATGCACTGAATTTTCACTGTTACGTTAATATATCAAGTTTTATTCATTTGTAGATATTATGGTATAAAAAATAATTCATTAAAAAATGTTGGCGCCTCCCCTGGCAATAGTCCGCGCCTCCCCTGGGAGGCGCGCCTCCCAGGTTGGAAACCGCTGCTCTAGAAGCAAAAAACTATCCAGGCGCTAGCTCGTACTCGCTTGCCATGGCCAGTGCATTTAGTACGTTGCCGGGCTAGAAATCTTTATTTTTTTTTGGCGTTGTAACCACATAAAATACACGGTGCGCCATCTCAATCTGGTCGATGGAAGTATTGAATAACTCTGACAGATTTTAACCGACCAGCGTCGTACAACACGTTTCGTATAGGTTATTTCAGTACAATTTCAACCATGTATCGCTATACGCCGAAAGAACGCGCCGAAATAGTTTCGCTTTACATTGAAAATAATCGTTCAGTTGTGTCAACTCAGCGTGCGTATCGTAAAAAATATCGCGGACGTTCTGCGCCCAAAGGCGACACTATCCGTCATTTAGCTTCAAATTTCATGGAGTACGGGTCTGTCGCGAATCTCCAACATCAAGCTCGACCGCGTCCAGGTCGTTCAAATGAAAATATCGAAGCTGTTTGACAGAGCGTTGCAGAAAATCCAAATGACTCATACCGCCACCGGTCTCAGCAATTAAACATCAGTGGAACCACTTTGAGAAGGATTTTAAAGCAAGATCACATGTTTCCGTACAAAGTGCAGTTGACTCAAAGATTATTGGAAACTGACAAGCCGCGGCGCTCAACAATGGACTATTTGCGTCGGAAGTTCCCAGGACGTGTGATATCAAAGAAAGGTGATATTGACTGGCCACCAAGATCGCCGGATTTGACTACACCGGACTTCTTCTTGTGGGGATTTTTGAAAAGTAAAGTCTATGCCAACAAGCCGAAGACCATAGAGGAGCTAAAAAACAACATTCGAGCCGAAATCGCAGCGATATCGCCCGAGACGCTGGGAAATACAATGGAAAATGCCGAAAAAAGAGCTTGTTTTTGTCTCAGTAATAAAGGCGGACATTTGATCGATGTGGTTTTTGGAAACTAATCAAAATAAATTGTAATGAATCAAATTTAATGAAAAAATACGACTTTGTGAAATCTGTTGAAAATTCTCTAAGTTATTTAATACTTCCATCGACCAGATTGAGATGGCGCACCCTGTAATAAAATACATAAAATACAATTTTGTATTGAGTAACTGTTAATTAACTTTACTTTCATTGACTTGTTCGTATGAATGGACTCAGTCGTTTTCTTCAGCTTAGAACATGTATTAAAATATGAGCTCTTGAGCCATCGGTGTCTGACAAAACATCACACACACACAACAGCACCTCGATCAGGTTTATGAGAAAAAAACGTATCGAAACCAATGGAGGTTCGCAAAAAAAAACCAATACGAAGTTGATATCGAGATCGTTTTGCTATTATTTCGTCAATCTCGGTTCGTACAGCCCGATGCTTTTAAACTTTTTTTTTGTGCAGTCTTATTTTTTCTCCTCGTTCATCACTATACTGAAACAGAGTTTAAACAACGCGAGAATACATAGCAAGAAAAAAAATTAGAGGTTATGTTGCGTACATATACACATTATTCCGATAGTACTTTAAAACACCTTGTGCAAGACCGCCGAGGAATCAAACAAAAACCATCCACAAAACTAATTCTCGTATCGATTAAAATCGTTTCCGTAGTCTCTATGTTGAGTTAAGTAAACAAATACACTTTCTACTGTACACACTTTTCGCGAAAATTACTGATATATCATTGAAATCATCCATATACAAATTAAAATTTGCATCAGCTGACTTGCCCGGTTGCTACAGAGCGGACACCAATAGCGCCACCTGCATCAAGAAATCAGGACAGCTAGCATTTAACGCCGAGATTAAGAAAACTAGAGAGGGAGAACTGCTTAGAAGTTAGACATACGGATGAAATACAGTGTATGCTGGCTAGGCAGCGTCTAACGCTTATCCACAAATACTATATAGCGCATACTGACTGGATGCTAGAAGCAAACCAGTTTTTATTGGACAAATTTCCACACGGGTGGCTTCAAGCCAATCAGTTGAGAAATTAGCTCTCATAGTACGATAATGGTCGCTGGGTACCAGCCTATCTGTGCCGTTGCGCTGCTGCGCTTGACGGCCGTGCGGTTAGCTGGGTGGTAGCACATCTCTCACGCGTAGGTACGACGATCGTACTCTCATGTAGTGTTAGCATCGCCAACGTCGTTTTTGAAATCGGGTCCATCTTGAAAGACTTCTATCCTTAACGACAAGCGAGCAACAAGTGCTTCTCGTCTCGGATATTTTCTACACTCTTACTCAGATCTTCTCAACTCAAAACGTGCTCAACAGGACTCAACTTCATCTGGTAGTAAGGTGACACATTGATCATTTTAAAAAATGTCCTGAGTGTGACGATAAAATTACTCATACGTGCATCCTGATTCGTCTCACCTCGTAGCGTGCTTTCCAGCTCGGACTGCTTTCGCACTCTCTCACACTTTATTAACAGGGCACGCAAGTAATACAAATGTACGTGCAGCTCACCCTCTAGATTCAGTGCTCAGCTTTAATTTTATATTTTTCTGTAGTGTATTTGTGTGAATATAGACCATTTTCTGTCAACATCGTATATCTGGTTTCTTTTCAACTCTGGTTTCAACACCTTCAATATATTTCAGTTGAAAACATCTCAACACCAAGGTTTACTCAACATTTTGGTCTTTCGAGCCGGATACTGGACTCGGGAGTAGACCAGGGCTGGTTCACTCATCTTTTCGCCAGTATTGGTAAAGGACCACTCTGCGTAGTATGGTATTTTCGTTTCATATCATTACTGTGTCGCATTATCTTCCTTGCAATGTCCGAACGCAACGTGTCAGACAACGGAACTGCACCCGTTGACTCTGACGACAAGCGTTCATTACAAGTGCTGGATGGCACGGCATCAGGTGCCCTCACAAAGAGCACTCGATCGCTAGCTCGCCTGTTTACTGAGCTGGTGCTCAAAGTGCAGTCCCAGCATACTCGAATTGCAACGCTAACTGACCTTTTTCTATCACTCTACGACGGCACGCAGACTGTGACTCCAGCTCTGCTCGAGGTTCTGGCGGAGCAAATTGACGACGTTGATGGGGACTTCCGCAGAGAACATGGGTAGCAGAGAAGAACAAGTTCTGTTATAACTGTCTGGGACGACATAATGCTTTATTGTGCAGGTCAACTCACACTTGCAAGGAGAGCTCTGGGAAACACCACACCATGCTGCTCCAAACATCCACAGCCGCATCACCAGGAGTAACTCAAGAAGCCGTAGCACGGTCATCAACACAGTAGAGTGTTGGTGCAGTTGTTCACTCATCGATACAACACACAAGGACTTGCTCAACTCTACTAGCAACCTCTCTCGCACTCATACCCTCACCGGCAGCAACAATAAGGCACGTCTTCTCATTGATCCAGAATTGGAATTGACTTTTGTTACGAAAGATATTGTCCGTCTACTCAGCACACCTCGTAAGCAATCATCTACTTCGATCACGAGGGTTGGTGGATGACACTCTTCGCAAACACGCGGATCGGTTCAACTCACTATATGCTCTGCTCACACCAAAGAGAAAGTCACAGTTCAGGTCCATGTACTCAGAGCTATAACCACTCATTTACTATCATTTGAGTCGCCAGCACAAACATGGTCTCACATTGTAAAATTAAACCTGGCAGATCCAGACTTTCTCAAACCTCGGCTAATTGATATTATCATCGGTGCGGATATTTACGGGCAAGTTATAAAGCCCAGCTTTATTAAGGGCACAAGATCAGCGCAAATCGCACAATTATCGATATTTGGATGACCCATTATTGGACCTGTCAATGCACACCAGTCTGATGCACTGACTACATATCACGTTGCCATACAGCATGATGATCGAACATTGCAAAAGATGCTCATGAAGTTTTGGGTTCAAGAAGAGTGACCAAAGGATAAGGTCGATCAACTCACACTAGAGGAGCAGACTTGCGAGGATCACTTCCGTAGCACGCACGACCGTGATTCTACTGGAAGATACCTCGTTCGACTTTTTCTCATATCATCGCCTGCAGATCTGGGCAGCTCATACTCAAAAGCTCACCGGTGTCTGCAGCTTATCATACGGAGAATCTCAAAGGATGCGGAGTACGGTCAACTCTACGCTCAGTTCATGGAGGAGTATGAGCAACTAGCGCACATGGTAAAGGCTCCAATATAAACATCAGGAGAAACACATTATATATTACCTGCCTCATCATGGCATCCTCAGGCCAGACAGAGCCACCACCAAGCTTCGAGTGGTATTCAATTCAATGGCTCAAATCCAACCTCATCTGGGCAGTCTCTCAAATGACATCATGCACACTGGCCCCAACTTGTTGCTCAACATCTCAGATGTACTCATTTGGATCTGCCACCACAGACACATATTTGCCACGGACGTTACTAAAATGTAAATACGCATTAATCATGAAGACTGGAATCTTCAACGGATTTTGTGGAAAGATAACCAACTCAACTCAGTACCTCACCATCTGACAACTGTAACGTATGGTACGAAAGCTGCTCCTTTCCTGGCGGTTAGAACCCTCATTTAGCTCACCGAGGATGAGGGACATCGCTTTCCACTTGCTGTGCCAGCTATCGGCTATGGCAGGTATGTGGATAACATCTTCAGAGGGGCGGATACCGTACATCAGCTCATTGAAATTGCTCAACAGCTCAAGGACTTGTTCATGGCGGGCGGTTTTCCACTCACCAAGTAGCACTCTGCGGAGCTCATGGTCTTTGCTAATATTTCAAAATCAACATCGAGCTCATCTATCTCAATGGACGATTGCGTAACTAAGATTTTCGGTTTGACGTGGTTTTCGGACGGAAAGAAGTTCACGTTTTCTACAAGGTTCAACTCAACTTCGGGAAATCTCACCAAACGCCTCGGAGTGTTTGATCCACTCGGTTTCGTCTCACCTGCTGTAATCAGAGCCAAGATATTCTTACAAGAGCTCTTGCTTCACAAGCTCAAATGGGATGATCCGCTGCCATCCTAATTCTCATCTCGTTGGATTGTCATCAGAGAAGATCTCACCAGCTTGGCAAAGCTCTCAATACCATAGTGGTTTAATACATAAAGCAACTCGACAGTGGAGCACCACGGCTTTTCTGATGTGTCTCAACTAGCAATGGCAGCAGTGATTTTTATCACTGTCTAATCATCGTCCATAGAAAAAGCGGACGTTCAAGCCACACTCAAGGTTGAAATCTGAAATCAACTCATCTGTGGACGGATTTTCTGGTGACACTTACGTGGATCAAAGCTCATCCAGCCCGGTGGAAGGATTATGTCCGGCATCAAGTAGCTCAAATTCAAGATCTCATCCCCAATGCTCAATCGCATCATGTTTCAGGGACCAGCAATCCAGCCGATTGTGCCTCTCGGGGAATTACGACATCCCAACTGGTTTCTCACCAGCTGTGGTGGTTAAGACGATCATGGATGGTAGGACCAGAAGACTCTTGGCCAACATTAACCGCCACTTATGAAACTGTGAGCGACTTGGAAGCTCGACCTGGGGTAGCCCTCTTCGCTGCCACTCTGGGTCCCGTGTATCATTGGGACCTTAAATATCGATATTCGTCGCTCACGAAGCTATGTCGTCTCACGTCAATATGTTTCAAGGTATTGGCCAGGCTGAGAAGGAGGCATCAAGACGACTTACAGCTTTCATCGACCAGAAGGGTGTAATTAGAGTGGGAGGTAGTCTCGTCCAATCTACGCTCACGTACGAAGGAAGTCATCCCGCCATTCTGCCTCGTAACGCTCAGCTTTCAACTTTCATTATCGATCAAAGGGCATGAGCAAACCCTTCATGGAGGCACTCAGCTCACCCTAGCTTCAGTGCGGCTAACTCATTGTCATCGGCGGAAGAGATCAATTAATGGGCTAGCTACCTCTGTTCCGAATTACACCCACGTGTCCATTCACTCATACAGGAGTTGGCTACGCTGGTCCGCTCATACTTAAGACGTGCAAGGGTCAAGGGAGCAAAACACACAAAGGCTGCATGTGCAGCTTTGTGTGTCTCACCCCCTCAGCACTCCATCTTGAAGTAGTCAGCGACTACTCAACAGATGGTCTTCTCTCAGTATTTAGGCGCTTCTCAGCTCGGCATAATATCCCCAATGCCATGTACTCTGACTGTGGCACCAACTTCGTTGGCGCTCACAAGAGACTATGTCAGCTGTTCATGAAAAACTCACAAGAACATCACGTCATCGCATCATCACTTGCCAATTATCAGATTGAATGGAGGTTCAACCCTCCAGCTGCTTCACACATGGGTGGTAAGTGGAAAGCAGTAGTGAAATTGGTCAAGTTTCACCTTCGATGACACTGCACTCGCCTTTGAGGAGCTCACAACACTGGTAGCTCAAATCGAGACAGTACACAACTCTCGACCTCTGGAACCACTCAGTGATAACCCTGGTGATACATCAGCGCTGACGCATGGACACTTTCTCATCGGGGAAGCACTCATAACGATCCCTTAACCTTCTTTAGCAGACCTGGCGATCTCAAGATTATCAAGATGGCAGCTGCTGCTGCAGAAGGTGCAGCAGTTTTGGAAGCAGCGGCCAGCTCATCATCTGCAGCGGCAGCAGTCAATTTCAAAATGGCATCACCCTAACAACAACATACGAATCGGCGCTCTTATTCTACTCACAGACGAACGTTTTCCACCGTGCAAGTGGCCACTTGCACGGGTTACGACGTTGCATTCAGGCAATGATGGGCTCACAAGATTGGTGACGTTAAGAACTGCTGCTACGACGCTCAACAGGCCAATCTCAAAACTGGCTATTTTGCCCATTTCATCCATCGACCAATCTGATGAGGATAATCAGCAACCCCGTTGCTGACGGCGGGCGGAAATGTCGAGAAATTAGCTCTTATGATACGACAATGGTCGTTGCGTAGCAGCCTATCTGTGCCGTTGCCCTACTGCGCTCGACGGCCGCGCGGTTAGCTGGGTGGCAGTACCTCGCGGGCACATCGCTTACGCGTAGGTATAACGATTGTGCTCGCATGTAGCGTTAGCATCGCCAACGTTGTTTTTGAAACCGGGTCCATCTTGAAAGACAGTCTATCCTCAACGCCAAACAAGCAACAAGTGCTTCTCGTCTCGGATATTTTCTACACTCTTTGATCTTCTCAACTTAAAAAGTGCTCAACAGGACTCAACTTCGTCGGGCAAGGTAACACATTGATAATTTCAACAAATTTCCTCATTGTGGCGGTAAAATTACTCATATGTGAATCCTCACTCGCCTCACCTCGTAGCTTGCTTTGCAGCTCGGGCTGCTTCCAAACTGTCTCGCACTTTATTGACACGACACGCAGTTAATATAATTGTACGTGCGGCTCACCTTGTAGGATCAGTTCTGAGTTTTAATTTGATATTTTTCTGTAGTATATTTGAGTAAATATAGACCATTTTTCTGTCAACATCGTGTCTGGTGGGATGAGTACGAATCAGCACTCATCTCACCTTCAATATATTTCAGTTGAAAACATCTCAACACCAAAGATTACTCAACACCATCCAATACAATTATTTATTACCAGCTCTTATCACGCCTTCTATATTTAATCAGAGGAACGCACCTCGCTCGCACATTCGCACTCTCACCGACAGAAGCATTCCCCACTTTTCTGCGCGATTAGATTTACTCTTAAACGGTAAGGAAATGTTCAGTTGCTTAGCAATGACATGTTGAGATCAGCTATTTTTACAGTATAAATACGAGGTCCCGCATCAGTCAGATTTCAGTCACTGTTACGTCCTGGATATTATAAAGGTGAATGCAACAAAGAATAAACTGTTTTGTTTCCGTTTTGAACCAGAATGCGCTGGTTAGGGACCGGAGCACGGTCGGTTTGCCAATAAGACTGGTGTTAGGAATAAATATCCCTTCACTTACCTTATGAACTCGGAAGAGATTCGCTTAGTCCATCACGACGATCTAGTCGTGGTTGGAGCCCACTAATTCGTACTCGGTCGAATCGGAGTCGTAGGCCGGATCGATGCGATGTGGTTGAAGTGTAGCTACCCTAGAAGTAGACGGACCTAGCGTGGCTACGGGCCGTTCAGAACCGGATTGTGCACGTTTGAGCCCGCCGATCGGATTGCGGTGACCGCTATCCGTCGGAGTTCCCTACCCCCTTTATTATTGACCCAATCTCTTAACTCTATCGAGACGTTGGCCAACCGCTGATTCGGGTTTAGGCTTGCAGGGGTGTCGCTGTCTGATGCGTCCGTAAGCTTTACTCAAGTGAAGTCTAGGGGTTACTTGTCTTTGATATGTTGCCCAGCCCTCTTACGGGTTTTTCCTATATATTTAAACGAGATTGGGTGATGTGGTAAACGGGTTGCTTGGCCTGTGTGACGTTGCCAGGTGAGCCGTTTAGAAAGAGATGGGAACCAGCGTATAGGACCCTGAAGTACCACGTAGGTTCGTGAAATTAAGGGGTCAAGAGAAGTGTGCAACTTACATTGACGCCACCCTCTCTAGTGAAAGATCCTCCCGGCGCGAGTTTTAAGCGCCCTCAGGGTGTAGAGTACTGTAAACTCACAACGGTTGCCCGTCGCGGAACAGCACGTGACCGGGAGGTGCAGCCCTTGGCTGCGCTCCAGTTCGCCTAAGTGAGGAAGGAAATCATCAAAGGCTTGGGTAGTCCTACGATCTAGCGTCGCCTAAATAGCTGGCCCACGAGAGAGATAACGCGGCAAGCTTGCGACAGAAAACAGTAAAGAAGAGTGCAACGTAAATATTTTTGGTAGGTTAGCCTATAAATACACGAGACACCCTTGTTAGTTACCACGATAAATGTTTATGTCTTACGAAACACGCTATAGGGGTCGAACAGAAAATGTCAAATCCGTCGACGCGAGTTGTAGCGCGAACAATAGTTATAAACGCGAACAATAGTTATAAGCGCGAATTATACCACTAACAGTATGTGCGCAAACAACATATCATATAAATACATACAATATATAACAAACGTGAATTATAACGCGAACAATATATACGCGAAGTGTGTTTAAAAGCGCGAAATGTATTTATAAGCGCGAATTATAGCACGAACAGTATATGCGCGAACAATATGTAAGCGCAAACAATATAACATATGACAAACGTGAATTGTAACGTGAACAAATTTGTGATCAACAATGTTCAATTTCGATGAGCGATTAAACAAGTGCTGAAGCATGGCGAAGACTGCCCCTTTTATGAATAGTGACTTCTGATGTGATGCCTGGCTAAGTCCCCCTCCAGTCTCTTACTCACCAAATGTGCAGAGTTGCGAGTCGCGCGGGTCTCTATCTGGATTCTGAGAATTAGACCAACGGGCCTTGCAGCCTCACTGACCTGCCAACGTATCTCGGCTGGGTGTCTCGCTCATCGCTGCCGTTCGATTAGCGCCTTGATCTACACCACAACCCAGTACGTGGGACTGCTTACATTAACTGAGATTGAAGCGGCTACGTGCCATTGGATAACGCAGGAATGTTGCGAGTAACAATATCCCGTATAAATTCTCCCACTCCCACAAATGGATTTAGTATACGTATATATATTGTTTGAGAATGCTCAAGCATTCTGCTGCTCGTTACTGGACAGCGCACTGCAAGGTAGCATAGACAACTGCTCGCTGTGTCTGCATAGCGGCAGCACCTCACGGGAGTGAGGATTCACTGAGTCAGCGTGCTATGCAACAGATTGCTGTGCGCACGCGCACTTCACCAGCATCGTTGAGATAACGGCTGCTTCGAATAAGGCAGACATTTTACTCTTGCTCTGCTCAGATGGCATTTCAAGAATCGCGCGTGGGT
The DNA here is from genome assembly GCA_963942595.1 of Cylloceria caligata. NCBI lineage: Eukaryota > Metazoa > Arthropoda > Insecta > Hymenoptera > Ichneumonidae > Cylloceria > Cylloceria caligata. The sequence goes on from OZ012708.1 coordinate 12,310,639, forward strand.
TTCTCAGTTTCTGTACAATATTTCAAGTACTCATCGTTCTACTCTGTCGACCAACAGTCACTTACATCTATCCAGCATATTATCATCGATATATTGGCGTCGGTTTACCTATGCATCAACATCTAGAATCACCGTGTCGTGCACCCGGCTTCAACTTCACCGCGTGATCAGAGCTCGACAGCACATCTCACCAATCTCATCGATCTGTGTACTGCTTTTAATTCAACCCTCTAAATTTTATAGTCCGCTTACTCTCCATCTACTGAATTCTCGAACATATATGTACGCTAAAACATAAATGTGTTATATGTATAACTACTATGTACAATATACATTTTTTTAATTGAGACGTGAGGATTAGGGCGTTGAACCCAGGATGTCACAGTCAGCCATCCTAATAGTTAGTCAAATCCGCATTAAAACACGTAGTCTTCATCCTGTCGCTGTCACAAAATACGGCACATCTCCGTATCAAACAGTTATGAGACCCATTTCTCAGCACTGCAATAGGTACCTTTCTCACAACACATTCCAATTGTTTTGTACCAGGTTCTAAGATCTTGACTGAAACTCTGCTAGACTCCTTCGCATTAAACACATTTATTTATCCGAATTCAAGTACTCGACCACACTCAGTTTCTATACACACTTGTATATTTCCTTTTACGTCTCTACTACTATCCTTTTACTGAATAATTTTTTATTATTTTATTTCCCACAAATCAACATGCGTTGATTCACATATACCCTCACTTACATTACCTCAAACAATCACCCTATTTTTGTGATAACCCACCTGAAATTCATGAACGAGAACGGAGCCCTCAGAGGCTCACTCATTCCCAATATACCTTCGTAAGAACGGAGTCCTCATCGGCTAACTCACTCCCTGCCTTCCTTTGTGAGGACAGAGCCCCGGGAGTCTCACTCTCTCCACGTTTTCCCTTGCGAGGACGGAGCCCCAAGAGACTCACTCCTATTCCAATCCTTTCTCAAACAACCACATCCCGTACCCTTAAGTACTCAATGACGTTACATCATCTCAGTTAAATAATTGAAAATAGCTCCATATTACCTTTGAATACACCTACCACGAGCTCAGTCAGTCTTCAATTCCTATTCAGCGCATTCTGAGCTAAACGCTGTAGGCAACCCCAAAAATACCTAATATTATAATTATGTTATGTTTTTTTTATACTCCGAGAAACAAAAAAATACTCATACTTATAAGAGAAATAGCTATATAAACCAAGCTCGAGCCCGAGAATACCGAGAATTGGTGCCCGAATAATAAGAAATAACATAGAAATAAGCGCCGGAATTCCCGACTTTAAAGGCATAGATGATATAAAGAATTGGTGCTAGTGAAGTAAAAAGGAAACGGGAAATAGATTAAGATATAAATAGATAACCATAGAATTAAGTGCGTAGGATTAATTGATACGTTTAAGCTAGTAGTGTATAAGGAAGAAAAATCATCTCAAATCGGCAGTAGAAACGGGAATCGCCTGGCTAGACGAGTGGAAGAGTGGAAGAGAGAAAGCGTAACGAGAGTAAAAGAGAAAGAATTGTACACCGAGTTGATACACTCTGTCGAAGGAGCAAGTGCGAGGCGAGTGACTGGTGGTATGAGCATGTCTGTGTATCGAGCGTACAGCAATACTGCCGTACAAAAAAAATAATAAACCTTCGAAGATACCAGAAATGGGTGCACACCATTATAAAATTATAGTCGTAGGAATAATCGCTAAAATTACGAAATTAAAATTGTCATTATGCAGAATTCGAGTGACCATAATTAAAAAGTGACATTTTTTTTATGAAACTATTTTTCTTGGAATAAAGCCTTACCGTCAACCACTATTGTTACGTCGGGCCCAAGATTTAGGGTCTGGCGAACACGGTCGGTCTCGCTTGTGCGTCAAGGCTTGGCAGCCCTTTACAGCGGGGACGGAGACCTCGCCTTTTTCAATTAGAAATAGGAGAATTTTGCCTGGTGAGCTTCGGATATAGTTGGGCTCGAAGATATAAAGTTGTCACGTGTCCTCTTTGTAGTAGTGCCTTTCCCTCGTCGCGTTCTCGAACTCTGTTGCAGGTGGTTCTCTTTGGCTCACACTTCTTTGTGGGTGGTGAAAGGAGAAATATTTTGTTGACCGTGATTGATTAATTGATCGTAATGTTTATTTCAAAGCGTATCGTACGCAATTCACGAACACAATTTAACATACACAAGGTTGTACACGATTGTCATAAGAAAAAGTAACTTGGCCTATTATAGTTCCTGAGAATGGCTCATTCGCGGCACACGTTAGTTTATATATATTGGCAGGCAATCACACTGCACGTAATCCACGAAACACACGTTATAGTTATACAATATTCGATGAGATATAGTAGAAGAGGCACCTTGGCCGTTGTGAATAAAATATGTTACGCGACGCGACCGCGGGAAATAGTGGTTGAAAACTGAGCAGCTTCGTTGTGGAAACTCTTCCTTATATATCCTGGATTTTAGTGGTGTTATTGATTTGGAAAATTCGTGAATTAGGGTGTAACGCTATGCTAGGCTTCGAATCCCCTTATGGTAACATGACTCAGCTTATGTGCCCTCGTGGAAGGAGATTCCCCTTCTTAGAGGCGCGAGCTCTTATGTGCCCTCACAAGGGATGGTTCCCCTTCCAAGAGACGCGAGTTCTTATGTGCCCTCACAAGGGGCGGTTCCCCTTCCAAGAGACGCGAGTCCACCGGTCGAGTTCCGTCATTCAGCTTATGTGCCCTCGCAAGGGGTGGTTCCCCTTCCAAGAGACGCGAGTTCCTAATTCAACCTTATGACTAATTTATTAACGGATTTTCCTTTTGGATTGTACGCTATTCTATCTCTATTTGTCCTCGATGCCGAGCATTGCAATAAGGGAATTCGCGAAAAAGGGTAGGTATAGAGGACGCCAGAACTATGCGAGTATCTATTATAACTATTCTAACTGCCTTATTTGCTTGTCGCAGCTAGCTTGTATCTACAAGACAAGAAGGAGAAAGAGAACCTCACACGACGTAACACCTCCCCACCTTAAGACGAGTGGCAGTGAAACTAACACTCGGTTACATGTCCTCATGTAGCTTATCATCACTTTATTTAAGAAGGTGGTTAATGAGACATCATAGAGGGTCCCCCCACCTCCCGTCATGTTTCATGTTAGCCTTAGAAATACCTCATGATCGGTGGTATCGACTAACATACGCATATATATATCCATATACCTATATGCATGTATAGAAGAAAAGGTATATATATATTGCACACAAATTTGCTTATATATATATATATATATATATAAAAAAATTCTTTTGTATCTTAAATTCTTTTAAAACATTGCACACAAATTTATTTATAAAAAAAAATTCTTTCGTATCTTAAATTATAGCAAGACATTGCGCACAAAGAGAGAACAGGAAAACAACAAATAGAAATATTTAGTCTAGCTGGTCTAATAGTTGTGTAAAATCTTCGTCAGTTAGACTTAATTCAGGAAGCTCATGGTGTGAAGTTGCTACGATGTAGTCCAGGAACCGATGCATCTCTTCTGATAATCCGGGGGGCTCGGGTACTCCGACGAAATCGTCGCCTGGAGAGACGGGACGAAGTGGCATGTCGGTCTCGTTGTCGTTCGTCAATGCCGGTGGGTCGTCTTCGATGGTGATGAGGGGAATTTCACCTTCTCCCCCACGCGGTCCTTCCCAAATAATCGAGACGTCAGAAGAAGTGTCGTCGGTTGATGCGATACTGGGTGGTTGTTGTTCCATTACTGATACACCACGCAGGCGGAGCTGGTGTACTTGTAATCGTTGTTCGTAGTAGGAGGTCAGAATATGGCTCACGAGGTCCACGATCTCCCAGTTGCTAGTCACCATCAGTTCTCGGAATGTGGGGTCTCGGATCCCCTCAGTTGCAAGTAGCACCTCTCGAGAGAGTTGTCGGTGCACTTTCAATATGATGTTCAACAACTTGACTACCACACTCAGGTTAGATTTTACCCATCTATGGGTGAATCTTATAGGGGGTCGTTCGGCGTCCATTTGTAGATAGATTAAAAAAAAATATGAAAGTTTTCAAAAAAAATTTTTTTTTTTCTAACGACGTTATATCTTTGCTAAGTTGGAGAACTTCTGGAGCATCCTTGAATTTTCGTACTTATATAGTGTCCTCCGCTATTAGCTTCCTTTTCTTCCAGTCTTCCCTTTTTCTCTTTTTTAAACACGCGAAAGAGTGTATTTTACCGAAAGGGGTGAAAACGGTCTTGTCTTAGGTGCACTTGCACCAGGAGTCCCTAGTTGATGACTCGGGTAGAGTGACGATCTACCGTCTTCCAGATTTGGCGCGTAGGTGTTGCTTGTCGGTTGCAGAGGCTCTTCACGGGGTTCCGGAGCATTTTGGGTCCTTCCCAAGTGCATTAATAAATGCGTGACTGAACTCCATATTGCTCCGAGTAGATGGATAGACCAGCCATAAATTGAGTGTAGTGCGTACCCGTGTAGGATGGTATCAATGAGCAGCTTTATTACTCTAAAAATGAGTACGAGGCCCAGTACGGCAGCACTCGCGGTCCCGAAAGTCATAAATGTGTTGTACATTCTGTTCCAAGTATCCTTAGCCAGCTCGTTCAGGGTGTCGTCGTCCAATAAACTCATGACGGATAATCCCTGGCGCAGGGTCGGTTCTCCGGTAAGGGTTCTGGCCACATTGTTGAGGATAGCGGTTCTTTCGGCAGGGAACATGATGCGATCTCTTAGTTTTTCCAAATCCGCCTGTGAATAGATTCCGCTGACTGCTAATTCGCCTGGGTTCGTGTACTTCCACGTCATTTTTGTATTTGGCTTTATGGTAGGTGGTGGGACGGTCTCCACTGGTGTTGGCAGAAACTTGTACCAGGATTCACCTAATCGATACATGCTTGGTAGCATTATATCGCAAGTGATTTGTGTACCTGATTTAAACAGTACGTGTGTTCGTGGAGACAGGAAATAGCTTTCATTTCCCTTGTTCACTGGTAGATGGTGATAACATGCTTCTGTGCGACGCACTGTGACCTCCACGGCTATGCATTTGATTATATGAACAACTTCTCCACCTACTAAGGCCATGTGCCCTGGCCCTTTCATTACTTGGTAAGCGAATTTATCTGGAGCCTGAATCGCCAGTGACACAGCAGTTTTTAAAGCTTGCCGCTCAACGTTACAAGTTTGCAGTATCATATTGTAGTAGAGTTGATCCAACTGGGTGCGAATATGTCTCTCTATATAGATAAACTTTGAATTCACATAAGTGAGGATATCTAGATTTTCTTTGGCGATTAGCCGTTCAGCCATGTGTCTGTACCCTCTTTGGTTATCTAAAATAAATAACTTAGGATGTTCGGTACGTAGTACTACGTAACCGCACATGTGAAAACTTCCAGTTTTCGTTAAGGCAAACGTAGTTTCCCCTGACTTGACGGTATACACTACCTGAGGTATACTGTCTCGTTCGGCTGCAATTCTGTGACCGATGCCATCGTAAAGCACTCCATATTGTTCGAAATTGCACTCGCCATAAGGTACTGTGTTCCAAAAAGTATGGCCACCTTCTAAGTCCACACAGGTTGCGTCGGATAATTTACATGTTAAACCCGAACGTAGATTGACCCGATCGCTATTAATATGGACGGTCGCGAGATAGTCCTGCAGGGTGACACGCACTATACCTTGTACTATTACGTCGTCCCACGTTCCGTAAGGATCAGTGTATTGAGTACCTTTACAAGTACCGTCTCGCCCGATAGTCCCGGCGAGAGTTAATCCGTAACTTCCGGTGGAATTTCCTTTGATGCCGTTGATCGAAGCGTGGTCATTGATTTGAACCAGGCCAAAATTATGCATTTTGTTGCATTGTTCCATATTAACTTCCAGTACATATTCTATTTGGCCTTGGGCTACAATCGATGCGTGCGAGTGCATCCCACAATGGCTTATCGTACGCTGTATTACTACCTTGCACTGTTTGACATGCGTTGAAGTGAATCCGTTTAATTGAAGCAGGTATAGGTGGACTTCGGTGATGTTTGGTTCTGTTAGCGGTATGTCGCAATCCCCGACGTTGAGTAGAGATAAAGTTGTGACGTTCAGTCTCGTAGATCCACAGTCGTACCCGACTAGGGCGTTTATTGGCGTCACCATGAAAAGGAGTGACATCAACGTAGCTACTCGTAATTTCTCCATTCTGGAAAGTGCAATTTGTAATATTGGTTCTCTTCTTTGTTCTCGTTATGTGAGTTTTCGTCGTAAATTGTTGGACGTCATCAAACCACACGTAATCATAGAATAAGACTAATGTATATATCGTTTTAATATTATCATTATCATTATATGTATATATGCGTCTTGGTATATATATTTTCTTGCGAGATATATATATTAAGGTTGTTTAGTCAGATTCGCTACTGTAATCTGGCTCGATATGTGAGTAACGAAGTCGATTAGGGTGTACCACTCTTACTTCGCGACCGATTTTTATTTTAATATTGCCGTCCCTTTTTACTTCTAATATTTCGTGTGGACCAGTGTAATGATCCCCAAATTTCCCTTGTTTCCTTCCACGTTGTAAGTATACATAATCTCCAAGGTTGAAGGTTTGCGGCTTTGCCTTTTTATCATAGTATTTTTTTGACTTTTCCTTTGCTGAAATAAGGTTTTCTCGGGCTACCCCTTGTACCTCGTGGAGTTTCGTTGTTAATTCCTCTAAATAGTTCGTATATGTTCGTGCTGGTTCTTCATTGGGATAGGGGTCGCTTGAAGGAGTTCGTGCTGGTTTGCCAAACACCAATTCGTATGGTGTATATCTAGTTCCTTCGTGAATACTCGTATTATAAGAGAAGGTAGCTAATTCCAAGAGTTCGTCCCAGTCATCGTCACGACTTACGAATTGTTTAAGATATTCTACTAATGTATGGTGAGATCGTTCCAAAGAGCCATTTGATTGTGGATAGTAAGCTGTTGTCTTGATTTGCTTAATCCTGAATTTCCTGGCCACTCCCTTCATCAGGTCGCTCATAAAATTAGCACCTTGATCTGTTAAAATTATTTTTGGGGCGCCGAAAATACAAATGAAATATCTGACTAGCGCATCCGCTATATTTGCTGAAGTAGCCTTTGGTAATGCAATCGCGAGAACGTATTTAGTTAATAAATCTTGCATTGTGAGGATGTATTCATTTCTTCTTTCAGTAGGTGGTAGTGGTCCTACAATATCCATGGCTATTTTGTCGAAAGATGATTCAGGCGTATCTGTGATGACCATTGGTTGTTTAATTTTTACACGAACTAATTTTTTTAATTGGCATTGTAAACAATGTTCGATGAATCCCTGGACGTCCGTTTTCATATTTTCCCAAAAGTAGCGTTGACGTATTCGGTTGTAAGTCTTTGTAATGCCTTTGTGTCCACCCAAAGTTGACGAGTGAGCCTCGGTCATGATTTCTTTTCTTGTTTCACTTGGTGGATATTGAATTTTTCCATGGCAGATTATAAGTTTGATAGAAGTTTTACCAAAACTTTTTCGTAGCATTAGTAAAAGATCGTCCCATGGAATACCGTTAACTTCCCGAGTTTTTGCCATACTAATGGACCGTAGTCCGGCCTTTCTTATACTTTCTGCTGCATGTTCGCAAAGTCCGGAAAATTCCCGTTTATTCAGTAATAAACCATTCTTATCTCTTACCACCATCCCTACGTGGTGTTTGGAATTATTTTTTTCGACACAGATCCTTCCCATCTTTAAGTGGCGAAATCGGGGTAAGGCCCGTCTCTGGTGGAGACTTTTCGAGCCTTCATCGCATGGCTCTCCAATTTCGGAGATAAAGTATAAGTAATTATCCTTCCTCATAAATAATTGTTCATTACTGTTGACCGGGTTGGACAGGCTTGTCTGAGTGATTGTTTTATTAGGGTGTTGTATTTCTTCCTGTTCTTGACTCCTGTCTTCGCTTCCATTGTCTGAACGGTCGATTATGCATTCGTCGGACTGTTCAGACACACTCAGGGATTCTTCGTCCCAAATTAGCGGTCGTTCCATGATGGGTTCCGGGGATTCTTCCGGTAGGAAGGGTTTAAAAGCGTTCGTGATCGGGCGATTGTTGCCCGATAGTGGCTTAGCTTTTACGTCTTGTTCCTGGCTGCATGATTTACTGGTACCGAGTATATCACTTCCGTCTGCGCGTGTCTTCCTTTTGCTCCTGAGTCGCGTGGCGATCGGCTGTTCTTTTAACACCGGGTTAAGGAACGGGTCAGGTATCACGATCGGTTCTTTCCCTTTTTTTTTTGTGTTGCGAGAGACATCTTGGCTTCGTAGTCTTCTAGCGATAGGTTCGTCAACTTGGTTCGAGGGCTTCGCTCTCTTGGTTATCGGGAAGACTGCTCTCTTCGAGCAGGTAGCTTCTGTTACTGAGTGGGGGGTCGCGAGTCTCGTCAGGGGGGTTGCGCGACAAGGCATCAGCATTAACGTTGTTCTTGCCAGCCTTGTAGACCACGTCATATTCGTATTCTTCCAAACGGAGTCGCCAACGAGTAAGACGTGAGGTAGGGTCCTTTGAAGTATGCAACCAGACGAGGGGTTTATGATCGGTCACCAAGGTAAATCGTCGACCGTAGAGATACGGGCGGAACTGAGTAACAGAATGTAATATGGCAACAGCCTCTTTTTCATATGTACTATACTTTTGTTCTGCTTCATTCAACATGCGCGATGTATATGCAATAGGTCTATCTTTTCCTATCGGGCCTTGGCTTAAGATCCCACCAACAGCTAGGCCTGATGCATCTGTTGTGACAACAAATGGTTTCGTAAATTCTGGGTATTGCAGAACCGGTTCTTCACATAACCTTTCTCGTAGCGTGTCGAATGCATCCTGTTGGGGTTGTTTCCAATCAAAAGGGGCATCCTTTTTTAATAGGCTTGTGAGTGGTCTTGCGATGTCGGAAAAAATTTTAATGAACCGCCGATAGTAATTCGCGAGCCCGAGGAATTGTCTTATATTTTTCACATTCTTTGGTCGTGGATAATTTTTCACGGCAGTGATTTTTTCGGGGTCTGGCCTGACGCCGTCTTTTCCTATAACATGTCCTAAATAAACGACTTCTCGTCGCAAGAATTCACACTTATCTGGTTGGAGTTGGAGTTGTGCTTCCCTCAATCGGTTCATTAGTCGGTCGACCTTTGATTCGTATTCTTCCAATGACGAGGCATAAATTACGATATCATCTAGATACACAAATGCGTCGATTCCTTGTATTCCGGATAAGACTTGGTCCATTATTCTCTGGAAAGTTGCAGGAGCGTTCTTCAATCCGAAGGGCATTCTCGCAAATTCATAGTGACCATATGGGGTAGAGAAAGCAGTCTTGTGTCTGTCTTCGGGGTGCATTTGAATCTGGTGAAATCCCGATGCGAGATCGAACATTGAAAAGTATATAGCTCCTCCAAGCTGCTCTAATATTTCGTTTATGAGAGGTAGCGGATAGGCGTCACTCACAGTCTTCTCGTTCAGACTGCGATAATCGAGTACCATTCTCCATCTTTTGTTACCCTTCGAGTCTGCCTTTTTCGGTACGATCCACACGGGCGAGTTATAAGCGGACAATGATGGCCGTATGATCCCGTCGTTCAACAGATCGTCCACTTGTCGAGTAATTTCCTCCTTTAGTTGTGGTGGGTAACGATATTGTCGTGTGTTTATTGGGATCTCGTCGGTAGTGATTATACGGTGTTTTGCGGCGTTAGTAGACTCGAGTGGATCCCCAGGCAGATGATATCTGTCTTGAAATTCTTCGATTTGACGTTCGACACACTCCTTCTCTTCTGGATTTAGATGATCCAAACGCAGCAACTCCTTAATCCTTTCGACTCGATTCATAGATTTTGTAACGTAGATAGGCGTGGTTTTTATTGCATAATAGTTGGTAGTAGCTCCTTCGGCTTCTGATCCGGTGTATCGTTGTGACAAAGGTTGACGTATTTCGTCATTATTCTCGTGGATACAGCGATTTTTAAATTCTTCATTATTCTTGTGGATACAACGATTGTCGAGTTCATCATTATTCTCGTAGATACAGTGATTTTTAAATTCTTCATTATTCTCGTGGGTACAGCGATTCTTAAATTCTTCGTTATTCTCATGGATATAGCGATCGTCGAATTCATTATTTTTCTCGTGGATACAGTGATTTTTAAATTCTTCATTATTCTCGTGGATACAGCGATTCTTAAATTCTTCATTATTCTCGTGGATACAGTGATTCTTATCTTCTTCATTATTCTCGTAGACACAGTGATTATCGAATTCATCATTATTCTCGTAGACACAGTGATTATTAAATTCTTCATTATTCTCGTGGATACAGCGATTCTTAGATTCTTCATTATTCTCGTGGATACAGCGATTCTTAAATTCTTCATTATTCTCATGGATACAGCGATCGTCGAATTCATCATTTTTCTCGTGGATACAGCGATTTTTAAATTCTTCATTATTCTCGTGGATACAGCGATTCTTAAATTCTTCATTATTCTCGTGGATACAGTGATTCTTAGCTTCTTCATTATTTTTATGGATACAGCGATTGTCGAGTTCATCATTATTCTCATGGATACAGCGATTTTTAAATTCTTCATTATTCTCATGGATACAGTGATTATCGAATTCTTCATTATTCTCGTAGGCACAGTGATTATCAAATTCTTCATTATTCTCGTAGACACAGTGATTATCGAATTCTTCATTATTCTCGTAGACACAGTGATTATCGGATTCTTCATTATTCTCATGGATACAGTGATTATCGAATTCGTCGTTATTCTCGTAGGCACAGTGATTATCAAATTCTTCATTATTCTCGTAGACACAGTGATTATCGAATTCTTCATTATTCTCATGGATACAGTGATTATCGAATTCGTCGTTATTCTCGTAGGCACAGTGATTATCAAATTCTTCATTATTCTCGTAGACACGGTGATTATCGAATTCTTCATTATTCTCGTAGACACAGTGATTATCGAATTCTTCATTATTCTCGTAGACACAGCGATTATTGAATTCATCGTTATTCTTTTAGACACAGCGATCATCAAATTCTTCATTATTTTCGTAGACACAGCGATTATCAAATTCATCAATATTCTCGTAGATACAGCGATTATTGGATTCATCGTTATTCTTGTAGACACAGTGATCATCAAATTTTTCATTATTTTCGTAGACACAGTGATTATCAAATCCATCAATATTCTCGTAGACACAGCGATTATTGAATTCATCGTTATTCTTGTAGACACAGCGATCATCAAATTCTTCATTATTTCCGTAGACACAGCGATTATCAAATTCATCAATATTCTCGTAGGTTTTTGGTATTTGTTGGTTAAAATTTTGTGACTCATCGATAGGCCTTTCGTAGGGTTGCACGTCATATTGATAATATAAATAGTCTTGGTCAAGGTCGTAATCTTCTTGATCTAAATCGTAAAACTTATTTCCGCGGTTGTTTGCATCTGGTACTTCGTCGTGAATATTTTGTTCTCTGTAATATAATGAGGCAGGCTCTTCTGTACGCGGGGATTCTCCATACTCTGACTCCCTCTCGTCCGTTGAACTTGTATTTCCTTTTATAATCGTCGCTGGTATTGTTCTTTGTATAGTCCTCGTGACACTGAGATTTTCCTCCGATTTCTCCCACAGAGTTTTTATGCCAATACTTCCTTCAGGATATTTATAAGAAGCCACTTCGCATGGTTGTAAATTTACTGTTGGGACTGCTATCTGGACATCCTTCTCGGTGGTATTAGTCAAATATAGATAGGCCTTACCGTCGTTATTCGAGACAATAGCTTCCCCGAGGTATATTCCTTCGCCGACTGGTATTCGGGGAATATATCCTTCGTTTACTTCGGGATTCCCAATCCGCACGAAGAAACTAGTTTTGGTGCGGGCAGGTATTGTCATTATATCTAAACTTTGGAATGGAATTTCGTTTGCTCCCCATTGCAAGCTTTTATTTGAATAAGATATAATCGCATTATGAGACTCGAAAAATTTAGTGCCAATCAGCCCGTCCTCTTCGATAGGGAAATCACTGTCGACTAGATGGAACGCGACCTTCGTGTCGAGGATTTGAATTTCGATTATTCCAAGAGTGGTGGAGGCACCTCCCGTTACACCACATATCTCTATTACTTTTCTCTTGTCTATTGGTATTTTGGGTAGAACAACCTTAGTTTTTATCAAATTTAGTGACGAACCAGTATCGATCATCAGTGATACTGGTCTTACAAGATCTTCCGAATTTATTCTGACAACGGGAATGTCGCTGGTTTCATCAGATGGAACCATAGATACTCTTTTATTTACGCGATTATTTGTTTCTGGTGGTTCCAAACGTCTAACCGTTTGTTGGTTAGAAGTACCTGCCAGTGGGACAGTTGTGGGGCTATTTTGTTGGGACGGTTGTGGATATGATGGTTGGTGGTTAGAAGAATTGTAGTAATCTCTCTTGCGGCATTCTTCTATCGTGTGACCGACAGATTCACAATAGCGACAGGTGGGTAGTTCATTCCGTGCAGAAACATGATTTTGGAAATTGCTTGGATAATCGTCTTGAGGGTGTTGGTATCGTTGATTTTGGTACCATTGTCGCGATCTAGAGTCGTTATTCTCTGAAAATCTATTATTTCCGTAGGGCTTGGTAAATGTATTGTTCCGGTTGAATCGTTGAAAACACCGGTCGGCTGTGTGACCTAGTTTATTACAGATTTGACATATTTGGGGCTGTGAATTTACAGCATGAATTTTTTCCTTTCCGTAGTTTCGTATTTCAGTATAGTCATTATTTCTAAAATTTCGGTTATTCCGTAAGTTTTCTCTCGCACGTAATTGGCGTTCTATTTCAATAGCATTTTTCATTGTGTTTTCGAAATTCTGGTCGCATCTTATTTTATTTTCTATTTCAGGTCTTAGACCACGAATAAAACAATCCACCAATTCGAGATCTAACCTAGCTTTTTCATCTTCACTCAACTCTGCTTGTTGATTCGATTGATGAATTTCGAAAATTTTATTTCCAAGATCCTTGGCACGATTTGCATATGACAACGTACTCTCATTATCCCTTTGGAAAATTCTTCCTAATTCACCTTGTAGCTGATATATTGACTTTGCTGGAGCATATAGCGATTTCAAGAAATCGGTGAATTCTGTAATGGTGGTGAATTTTACGCCCTGTATAGCCCGTCGAGCTTCTCCTCTAAGCTTATTTCGTAAAATAAGACTATGCTGAGCATCCCGGGGCATCATTTGCTCAGCCTCTTGACATCCTTCCAGAAAATGTGATAAGGGGACATTATACCCGTCGAATATGGGTACCGCTTCAAGAGCATATTTAATCGATACCGGTACGACAGCTGCGGCTTGACGTGGTTCATTTGGTTGATTCATGATTCCAATATTACTAATTTGTTGAATTATGTCGTCAACTTGATTTGTTAGTCCAGGAGGACTTGACTCGACTATTACTCCGGCGTTGCTAGTATCTGTGTTAGATGACGATTCTCCCGCGTTCGAGTTTAATGGGGGAATCTGTGCTGGACTAATAGAAGGATCGACTACTGACGGTACTTTATCGCCTTCTGTTTTCTTTGAAGGAGTCCTACCAAGCGTCATTCTCCATTCCTAATGTGAGGGCGTTATATGCCACTTCTGACACCAAATTTTTATCTGTGTTACGTCGGGCCCAAGATTTAGGGTCTGGCGAACACGGTCGGTCTCGCTTGTGCGTCAAGGCTTGGCAGCCCTTTACAGCGGGGACGGAGACCTCGCCTTTTTCAATTAGAAATAGGAGAATTTTACCTGGTGAGCTTCGGATATAGTTGGGCTCGAAGAAATAAAGTTGTCACGTGTCCTCTTTGTAGTAGTGCCTTTCCCTCGTCGCGTTCTCGAACTCCGTTGCAGGTGGTTCTCTTTGGCTCACACTTCTTTGTGGGTGGTGAAAGGAGAAATATTTTGTTGACCGTGATTGATTAATTGATCGTAATGTTTATTTCAAAGCGTATCGTACGCAATTCACGAACACAATTTAACATACACAAGGTTGTACACGATTGTCATAAGAAAAAGTAACTTGGCCTATTATAGTTCCTGAGAATGGCTCATTCGCGGCACACGTTAGTTTAGATATATTGGCAGGCAATTACACTGCACGTAATCCACGAAACACACGTTATAGTTATACAATATTCGATGAGATATAGTAGAAGAGGCACCTTGGCCGTTGTGAATAAAATATGTTACGCGACGCGACCGCGGGAAATAGTGGTTGAAAACTGAGCAGCTTCGTTGTGGAAACTCTTCCTTATATATCCTGGATTTTAGTGGTGTTATTGATTTGGAAAATTCGTGAATTAGGGTGTAACGCTATGCTAGGCTTCGAATCCCCTTATGGTAACATGACTCAGCTTATGTGCCCTCGTGGAAGGAGATTCCCCTTCTTAGAGGCGCGAGCTCTTATGTGCCCTCACAAGGGATGGTTCCCCTTCCAAGAGACGCGAGTTCTTATGTGCCCTCACAAGGGGCGGTTCCCCTTCCAAGAGACGCGAGTCCACCGGTCGAGTTCCGTCATTCAGCTTATGTGCCCTCGCAAGGGGTGGTTCCCCTTCCAAGAGACGCGAGTTCCTAATTCAACCTTATGACTAATTTATTAACGGATTTTCCTTTTGGATTGTACGCTATTCTATCTCTATTTGTCCTCGATGCCGAGCATTGCAATAAGGGAATTCGCGAAAAAGGGTAGGTATAGAGGACGCCAGAACTATGCGAGTATCTATTATAACTATTCTAACTGCCTTATTTGCTTGTCGCAGCTAGCTTGTATCTACAAGACAAGAAGGAGAAAGAGAACCTCACACGACGTAACAACTATGTTACCTCAAGTCTCAATTAATTAGTTATGTGATCGAGCCCAAATTTCGACGATAAATAAAATATATGATAACGTTAAAAATTACCGTTACAATATATATTAATTTTTAAATGTAGCATTTGTAGTTTTTTCTTAATGAGTTCTCAAAATTAGTGTATTTAGACGCTGGTAACAATAGGATGACCCTTTAAATTAATGACAATTATAATTAATATAATTATTTTATATTTTGTAAGTTGCTTTCAGATCACTATATGTGTAAGACCTCAAAGTTTTCCTTTTACAAATTTCTCCATCACAATTAATCTTTCGGGTAAAAGATGCGAATGGTGAATTGTAGAAAAGATTAAACGTAGTTCACTATTCTTCGCATGTAGTGAAAAATCAAACGTAGTGGAGACATTTCTATTATCCTATCGCGAATTATTCCGCGACAATTATTCTATCGAATAAAAACAGCAGAACGGTGAATTGCGTCTTACCACTCTACAGTTCTACAAAAAGATCAACTGTAGCAGATAAATGTACAGTTTTTGTCACTGATCAAGGAGTAGCAGATCATCTTAAGACGATGTGCTACATGTCATCCACAGATAAGATCAGATAACAGTTTTCGTTACCAACTGAGTAACCACTTTACCTAAAGACGACATGTTCGATATCCCTCAACCTATAACAAAAATGGTAATGTCAATTTTTTTGCTACAATAGATCTTTCTGTAGAACTGTAGAGTTGTAAGACGTAGTTCACCGTTTTCCTTTTTTATCTGAAAACATAATTGAGGCGGAGTAATTTGCGATGGGAAAGTTCTGTTTATCTTGCATGCACGGTGATCTGAGAGAGAAAAACGATATGTAGCACATCGTTTTAACGTGGGACGATATTTTTCCCCATGCGTAGTAATTAGTGTTATCTAGCGTGTGAACGGAGCAGCTATGAAGTTATCATATTTATCTCTGTTGTGTGTAATAAATTCTTCCTGATAATTTGTTTTTGTTATTTTAACACTTTCATTAAGATTGAGTTTGAATATAAGTGATTACAATTTAATTAATTCTTCTTATATTATATATTTATTGTATTGACAACCAATAACGACTTAACATTTTGTAAATTTCGTTCCTCTTCTTCTCGCGTGGAGGCGCTATTTACATTATTCAGAGAATTCAGACCAATATAAGTAGTATAAGGTTCATTTCTTTACTACCGACGTGAAAAATCATAGTTTTTTGTAGGAATTCCAAATTGGGCCTAGGTCAAATTAATTTAAACTCCATACATTATAAGTTTACACCAAGTAGAAGGAACCGTGTCAAAGAGAACCAAATCGGTTTAATAGTTCCTGAGATACCACTTCGGATGGATGACTGACGCGACGCATTCAGAAAGGCAAAAAAGTAGACCCTCATCTGAAGGAGTGCTTAAAAATGCCGATTGTCACCGAAAAGCCTATACAAAACACACAGTGCACCCATTCCGATTGCGATTTAGAAACGAACAAGTACCTAAACTGTAAACAAGAATGTTTGTTGATAATCTTAAAAAGTAAATCCGGGAGATATGGCCGACAACTTAGCCTTATAACGGCAAAATATCCATGTGTGAAAGAGAAGCAGCACATCTACGTATGGAGATCTCGTCTCACCTGAATTTCGCAACAGGTGCTGGCAGTAATTCATACAGCTATCTCTCTCACACAACGGTAGAATGGAGTGAGTTTCGCCTTCCCTTAAGGTTAGCGCAAGATAATCTTGAACTGTTTGGATTCTACATATACTTTTCGAGCTTTAATTATCGATTTGGATGATTTCTCAATGAAGGATATACCAGGTGTACAAGTATGAAGTGCGGAATTCAGACAATAGATGGCGCACGAATGCAGTTTGTGCTATAAGGCTTTGACACTGCGCTATTTTGTTGTGTCATCAACAAGTGTCAGACGCGCACGCATGATAAATTAGAAAAGTGTGTGCATAGTGTTGTGTTGTTGTGTTTTATATGTCGAAATGTATACCGAAGAGCATTTATAGCGAAAAAGCATTAATTTTTTGTTTTCATTTGAAGAAAACTGCTGCGGAATCTTACCGATTACTTCGAGAAGCTTGTGGTGAATATGCTCCATCGCCAGATACGTGTGAACGATGGTTTCGGCGTTTCAAAAGTGGTGACTTCGATGTTGCAGACAAGGAACGTCGAAAGCCGCCAAAAAAATACGAAGATGTGGAATTGCAAGCATTGTTGGACGAAGATGATTTGCAAACACAAAAACAACTCGTCGAGCAATTAGGCGTTAGTCAACAAGCTGTTTCCTATCGACTACAAGAGATGGGATAGATACAGAAGCCCGGTAGATGAGCACCATATGAGTCGAACGACAGGCAAATGGAAAAGCGCAAAAACAAAAGTGACATTTTGCTCGCTCGGTACAAAAGGATATCGTCTTTGCATCGTATAGTTACAGGGGATGAAAATTGGATTTATTTTGAGAAACCCAAGCGTAAAAAATCATTGGTAGACACAGACGCACCATCCACATTGACGCCAAGACCGAATCGCTTTGGCAGAAAGATGATGCTCTGTGTTTGATGGGACCAGAGGGGCGTGGTCTAGTATGAGCTGTTGAAACCTGGGGAACAACCGGTTCGCGATACGACGGAAGCACTCAGCTATGAATTTCTACCCTGTGCGGCTTACTCACCAGTCTTGATTGAAGGGGAAGATTTTTACTGTCGTGGTGTTAACAAATTGCCCGAAAGATGGGAAAATGTATAACAAGCGATAGAGCATACTATGAATAAATCACTTTTTATCATTCTTCCGGATTTAACATGTTTTTTTAGAAAAAACATCCGCATTTCATACTTGTACACCTCGTATGTGATTTTTTGAGTCAGGCTTTTCGATATTGACAATACGAGTTGAATGTAATGTCATTACAGAAAGTAATCAGATGTACATTTATTTTTATTGGCGTACATGAATTTCCAAGATTGTTTATTATTTTTTAGGAATTCACTCACTAATTGTCAGATTAATTCTAAGTACAAGACCGATGCTTGAAATAATAAAACGGGCAGTTACTGTTCAAGAACATGTGCTAAACACTTCGAACATAATGTAAAGTATCACTTACAACGGAAAGTATTACCCACAAAACAAAATACATTTACTTATTAATTATACCCATCCTCACGAAAAGTTAAGACGTAATTGAAAACATAGTAAACAAATAACGTCAAGTAGATGTACTTTATTCATTACCCCTCGGGATTAAACCTCGGGCGACTATTCTTACAATAGCGTTCGGCACTCTTAAACAAGAATGCAAAGTACAACCTTGCACATGGCTTCTTCATTATTTTCCTTCTTTCACATTGTCACCTCCATGAGAAAGTATGTTGATCAATTTTGGCTTCCTCGTAGCGGAAGGTGTGTGAAAAAAAAAATAACGAGGAAGCCATATGCAAGGTTCTACTTTGCATTCTTCTTTAAAAAAAATTCTACATACCTGACGTTTTAGCTAATTTTGTCAGGTAATTCAAAAGTAGAAGACGTTGAAACCAAAACATTAACATTGTTATAAATTTCGAGTCCGCCTAGCAATCTTCACCAACATGAAAATGTAGCACCGCTAGTCATACTACACAGGTACGATTTTTAAATATCACATACACTAATAAAATATCACACAGTGTTTTAATTAACTTAACAATAATTAGAACACCTTTCTGTTTCGATTAAGACCTCGAAGAGCCAAATTGGTTGAGAATAATCAATTTTATCATCGAAAACATGTATCAATATCTCTGTATCCATTCTTCAGCCAATCCCAAAGTTTGTTGCTAGTCGTACTGCATAGGTATATTTTTTCATATTGCGTAGACTAATTAATGATCGCAACATGTTTCAATTAGCCTGACTTTTCTGTTTCGCTTCAGACTTCGTAGAGCAGAATGGGTTCAGATTTACAAGTTTTATCAAGCAGAACGTCGCTCATCATGCATGTATCGAAATGGTTGAGAATTATCAGATTGTTAGACGCTGTATAATTTGGCAGGTGATAAAAGATGGCGTGTTGTTTAACACAGAAAACTCTTCGACATATTCAACCCAATTACACCAAGTGTGCGCGAAAACATACATGAGTAAGATGAGGAGAATAAATGACACATTAACAACTATACTATTATAATAATAGAGATCGAGAATACGATATACTTAATTTTAGATCAATGCGAATCAGCGGGTAGAAAGTTGACGTTTTCTGCCCACTGCATTAATTTCTAACTTCATTTCATCCCTGTCAGAAACGCATTTGTTTATTATAAGCTTCTGAATATCTAAGTCATTCTAACCATCAACCAATCTGACAGTTGTTGCGATAGGCAATGGGCGATGAATCCCGTTTCAACTGGCTACCGGCATTCGAACTCGCAGTTTCAATACAGGTAATATAATAAATATAGTGTGTGGCACAGGATGAAACACGATTTCAGATTTCGTGTGATGTCAGTCTTCGCCTTCGCCACTCAGCCAACTTCACACTCGTCTGAAATCGTCTTGTTTTACTCCTAACCACACAATATACTAACTTTATTAAGTACTTTATTTCAAATGTCTATTAGTACGAGCTGGGTCGAACGAGACCCACAAGCGAGTACTTAAGAATTAAACCCTAGAGAAATACTTTATGAGACAATCGGAGTGAGATGCACTCGAGGCGTACGTTACAGCGTTCAAACAAGTCAAAGAGACAAGATGACCGAATCCTCAACACGTACAAACGAAGCTACTGCTTCCCTCTACGGCTTCGTTATGGAGTGAGCGTCGCCCACCACATGTAGTATAAGTGAACTTGCGGTGCTGCCATCCGACCGCACACGCTACCGTTAGCACCGTGCAAGCGACAGAGCAAAGTTCCATAATACGAAGTGTTAAAAAAGTTGCAGTGAACTTTACAGCTTATTAAACTATAATCAAGTGTCACTAATGAACGTATTGTTATTATTATTCCAATATTCAGAGCAGACTATTCATTTAGGCTGAAACAAAGTTGGATTAGGAGTGATAAATCTAAGCGACAAACAATTTTGACCAAATTTTTTTATGGAAAATTTCTGGCAGTTCGCAACCCGGTTAGAGTCAGCGCCACCTTAGATCCCTGTGTTATCGATCTCAGAAAGATCTCTAACAATCGAATCATTAATTATTTTTGTTACCTCTGATTGCCTCACTCATTCATTAAGAATTAATGAGGCAACCAGACCTGACGATTTTTAACTTCTAAAATTTGGTCAAAATTATTTGTCGCTTAGATTTATCACTCTTAAGAAACATATGACCGCGTACAAAAGGATTAATTAATCTGCAACAAAGTTGGATTAGTATTATTTTCGTATATATTACGAGGGTTGTGTAATAGGTACCTGGCTTTACAAAAATGGAAAAAATACAATGTCCAGCAGTGATAAAATCATACGAAGTTTATGGGGACTCTGCACCTTTGTTTGCAATAATAAAATATTGGACAGCTGGACTTAAACGCGGTCGCACAAGCATTTGTGATGAAGAACGTCCAGGTCGTCTAAATGACGTCACCATACCAGTAATAATTGAGAGAATCCACGATATGGCAATGAATGATCGGCGATTGAAAGTGTGTGAGATTGCTGAGGATGACATCTGAACCGAACGGGTACAAAACATGTTGCAAGATTATTTGAATATGAGCATGCCATCTTGCAAAAAAGGTACCGCGATTACTCACAATTGACCGTAAAAGCACACGTGTGACAACTTCAATGGAATGTTTGGTGAAGTTAAAGCGCAATCATAACTGTGGACAAAACATGGATCCATCACAGTACATCAGAGACCAAGGAACAGTTTTCTGGAATGCCCACGGTATAATCCACATCGATTACCTTAAAAAGGAAAAAATTATTACCGGCAAATGTTATTCCAAATTATTAGGCTATTTCAACGACATTTTGAAGGAAGAACGTCCGCATTAGGCGAAGAAAAAAATTCTCTTCCACCAAGAAAATGCATGGGCGCAAACGAGTGTCATCGCCATGGCAAAATTCCATGAAATAGGATACGAATTGCATCTACATCTACCATATTCTCCAGGTTTAGACCCCTGCGATAATTTTCTATTTCCGAACTCGACAAAATTTGACTTAACACAGACATAAGATCGTAGATTTGAATAAAAAAAAGCTTTTTTTTCATGTAAACCTATATTTCATATTGGATAAACAGCATTAAACTCTGTATGGCTTGAGTTAAGGGGGGAAAAGGGTCTGAGATACAAAAAAAAGCATATTTTTGTGATTTTTTTTTTCAGAGTACGTTATTTATTAATATTTTTTTAATTTGTTACATTATTAAGCATCATTCTAAGTATATTCTGTTAAATTTTCATTTAAAAATATTGAAAAATAAGCCAATGGTAGTGGTGAGAACCGAGTCACCTAAAAAAAAAGTTTCCATGCGGTAGTCACGATAACTCTTGATTGGTTCATCTGAAATTAAAAAACCAAAAAGGTTTCTTTAGTACATAAGTTTATCTTGGATTTGAACGAAGGAATTAACACAATATTCGTTTAAAAATTTTTAGTAAAGGTGCAATGAAAAAATTCTGATTTTTACCAAAAATTGCTCTTTCTTTTCAATAAAAAAATAAGTTGTAATTGAAAAAAAAAAATCCTTCGTTCAGAACTGAGTATTTATTATGTAAAAGAAGTGTGCAAAGTTTAAGTGAAATCGGTCCAAAGGTTTTCGAGAAATTTTGACTACCGACTTAAAAAAAAAGTTTTGAGAAAAACACGATTAAAGTCTCATGATGGTCAAGGGAGACCGAGCGCCTGGAGACTCAATTGTCTATAACTCCAAAAGTTTTGCTCCTAATGACTTCAAATTTTATGACAATATTTCTTATAAGCTGTAGTATCAGAGAAAAAAAAATCACTTTTCCGACCCTTTTCCCCCCTTAACACCAGAATGACGCTGTATGTCGATGAATAATAATATTGGTTCGATAGTTCCTGAGATATAATGGGATACGGACGTCCCAGAAGCGAGGAGAGCAATGCTATAGGTACTCTTGTCTTATTTGAGAGTGAGTGCCTAAAAATGTTGCAAGATACATTCCTCTCGTCGTAAGAGAAATTTAATTGCTATCCGCAGCAACGAGATAATCCATTACGAATCTTAAACATTTGCTTAAAAAACGGTTCTATAAATTGTTATGCCCCTAAAATGTATACATTAGTTAAATATGTCAGCTTGACTATTGGCGATTTAGTAACAGTAGAAATAGTCAGTTGAAAATGGTTTTTGGTGATTCAAAAATTGATAAATATTCTGATGTCTAAGACGGTTCAAATTAAACTTTAATGGTATATCAATGGTTTCATTTCACCACACTTGAGCCAACGACGAATTCTGTTTCCTGATAACAATCTAAAGCCCAACATCACTTCATTTGATTTTTGCAGATTTATGGTATAAGATCGGACCGTTGGTAAACCTACAGGGTGGGCCATCTTTTATGTCGGTATGTAAACATTGAATAACTTTAAAAAAATAACCGATTTCCATATATAAAGTATTTTTATTTTATTTGGTCCTTTACAATTTATTTGAACCAGTTTTTGAATACAACATCAATCAAGTGGCCGCCTTATTGGCTAAAGCAAAATGTG
This sequence comes from Cylloceria caligata, assembly GCA_963942595.1. Taxonomy (NCBI): domain Eukaryota; kingdom Metazoa; phylum Arthropoda; class Insecta; order Hymenoptera; family Ichneumonidae; genus Cylloceria; species Cylloceria caligata. Next base: position 12,333,346 of record OZ012708.1, read on the forward strand.
CCCTTTTTGCTGCGTTTTCCATCACTTTTTCGAGCATCTCGGGCGGTATAGCGATGATTTCGGCACGAATGTTTGCCTTGAGCTCGTCAATGGTCTGAGGCTTGTTCGCGTACACTTTTCTTTTCAAATAATCCCACTAAAAAAGTTCGGAGGGGTCAAATCTGGAGATATGGATGGCCAGTCAATGTCGCCATTTTTTGACATCACAAATTTTTCACACATTCGTGGGCAGACATAATGAGCCAACATCCACTGATATCGATTGCCATCGACTGTTTCGCCTTCTCTGAAGAAAAATGGCCCAATGATGGTTTTGGCGCAAACGCCGGCCCAAACAGTCACTTTTTGATCATGCAATGGTGTTTCATGGATCTCGTGTGGATTCTCCGTTCCCCAAATGCGGTAATTTTGCTTGTTAACGGCGCCAGAGAGTGTGAAATGAGCCTCGTCAGTCATCGAAATTTGCTTCGAAAAATCAGGTTCAGTGTCAACCATGCGAGCGACTGTTTGGCCGTATTCCAAGCGACGTGGACGGTTTGTCGGCAGTATTCTTTGAGTCAATTGCACTTTATATGGAAACAAATGCAAATCATCCTTCAAAATGCGCCGCAAAGTGGTTCCACTGACGCCAAATACTGAGCGCGGTGACGATACGACACATATGGGTTCTCGGCAACAATCTCTCTTACCGCTTCAACCAGTTCATTGGAACGTCTTGGGCGTTGATGAACGGCACGTGGACGATCTCCCACTGTCCCGTGCTCAACAAAATTCAATACCAAACGACGAATAGTGTTGTCAGACGGTGCTTGTTGGCCACGATATTTTCGACAATATACACGTTGAGTTAATACAACTGAACGACTATTTTCAATGTACAGCATCACTATTTCGGCGCGTTGTTTCGGTGTGACGCGATTCATGGTTCAAATTGTACTGAATTGACGTTTCAAAAACATGTCTACTCAAGACAATCGGTTGATAAATGTCAAAGTTATTCAATGTTTACATACCGACATAAAAGATGGCACACCCTGTATATGGTCTATAAGGTTCGAAGTGAAGCATAGAGGGTTAACGTCGTATTCGAGAAATTCTCGATATTCGAAAAATGTACCTCATTTATCATTAGCACTCTCTCGATGGGGACTGCACGACCTTGCCGCTGGTGGGAGAGCTTGGGTGCCTCCGGGACCTGACAAGCTATGTCAGAGAGGGGGGCAGATCAACTGGGGAAGGGTTACCCATGCCGAACAGACTAGAAGATAGAGACCAGATAAACAAGCAGTCCGTCAGCGTGGGAAAGTAGCGATCCCATTCTTTAAGAAGCAGCTATGCTCCCATGCAGTAGTCAACCCAACCTAAGCAAACGCGTGAGCTACCTAACCGAGGGCTGAATGGCACTGGGGAATAGTGTCACAAACGGTGCCTTTGGAACATCGGGTCGAATTCCAGAGTACCCAGACCTTACGCCGACACTCAAGATTCTGTCAGGGCTGACGTTTGTTTCCCTAAATATTCGTGGGACTAACATAGACAACGACTATAAAATCAAAATGCAACAAACGGGACAACGCGGAACGGAAGGAGACTAGACGAACATAGCGAGCCCTCCGAGGGATCATTATCCACCAGGAAATTTAGGGGATTCCTGAGGTCTCCCTTTATATTGCTGAGAGCCGGAAGACGATCGCAGGTAACTCTGGCGATTATGGGGGAAGCAATATTGCCAAAGTCGCTAGGGAGATTGACAGAATAGCGCTGTGAAGCCTGCGCTGTAGCGGGGCCACCTGGCAAAGATTCAAGATGGCTAAGAAGGCCGAAGCCGCAGCTGTATCTACAGCAACTGGGGCAGAGAAACCACAGGATACTGCGTGTAGCCTGGGGGAGAGGCAGAAAGGCGAGAGAAGGTCAACCTCATCGGTGAGGAGAAAGGGATTTATAAACATAGGAAGCGACAGAGGGAGTTCAAGGAAACACCGTCAAACGCTCGCAGAGGAGCCGAAAACCCAAAGACGAGACCGATAAGAGGCTCATAAGCAGCGGCGGCCAGCGACTTGCCTGAGCTGGCCAAGGAACAATCGCCACTGATACAGGAAGGTCTGATAGAGGTAGTGGACGGGATCCACATAGGGGTAGTCACACCACGCTTCCAGGAAACTTATCTATATAGAGGGGTCCCGAAGGTCATCTGTACAGACCAGACCAGGAAACGTATGCTCAGTATGGCTTAGGGAACAGGTGAAAAACCTGCATAAATAGGAGGTCGCAAATCTCGAGGTTATGGAGACGGAAGCACTCTTAAAATACGTCAGGGTCATGGCCTGGTTAACTGGCCTACCGATAGAGTCAGCCACAGCCCTGAGGAGGCTGGAGAAGCAGAACCCGGGACTGGCATCGGGAGTGGAGAACCGAGTTATATCGATGCTACAAGCTCAGGGGATGAAACCGTACCTAGGGATGGGTAGCGCGAGCTTTGGACTGCTGGATTCACGCCCCGACAAGGTACAGGATGTACACTACCCAATATGAATGTCTGGTCTTATTATTTTTACGTTTTTTACCCCTTTGCCTATGACTTTGGCAGATGACTGAGTTCAGACAGTTGGTGCGGATTTCACGGCGATATCGCCCTCGGCCTCTTGGGGCGCTCGCGTAGTTAAAGCACTCGGTGGATCCGCGATAGCAAAACTTTTGACGTATCGCTGTCGCACTTTTAATTTGAGTAAATATTGTAACGGAACGCAACTAGAGCGTTCCTCTACAAACTAAAATTAACAAACTAATTAAACCAACACATCCAACCCATACCAACAAACACAGAAAACACACCAAAATAAGACCAAAACCAATGAATCAAACAAAGAAATCACTAAAAAGTGATTATCTAAATAACAATACGAGCAGACAAGTAGCGAATGATCACTCATCGGACAAGGAGAGCATAAAAGATCAGTAGGTACACACGAGCAATCGCAAGTACCCACGCTAAAGAGAATGGCGTCAATAGTAGGCCCCACCTTAGCGCGAAGACCACCATCAAAACAAAGGACAGCACACGAGGGGAACCCCTCCCGCACGAAGCAAGTAAGACTGGAGGCAGGACGGCTAGCAATACCACGCACTGTATCTAGCGGACCCAGCGCAATAGCCCCCGCCCCATGCTAAGACCGGATGGAACCACTCGTAAAAGCCAAACACGTCACCGTGCAAAGATGAGCACAATCGGCCCTGCCCCCGATAGGCCATACTACTCAGACGGCCTACACGCCAAGAACGCCACATTATGGTGAAAAGACGAAAGAATTAGTGGAACTCTCGAGGTTACACAAATCCTCGAGACAAAACAACAGGGTACCATCACATGAGTCTTCGCTACCTACCCCCACTCACGAATAAACCTTAAACATAAGTAAAAAACCTAAAACAAAGCCCATCGCTCACCAAAATCAAGGAACAAATAATTCTCAAGGCATCACCTAAACCTAGAAACCAAAAGAACCTAGAATATCATAAAAACGAGCTAGGAGCATAACACAATTTGGGCAGAAATTAAATCAAAAACACGACAAACTAATTAACATGAGGTAGGCAAAGACTCACGTTAAACGAAAATATCCAAAACCATGATTAAACTACAGAAAACATCCAAAAGAAGTTTGAATCTCCAGCAGGTAGAGAATTAACATCGCCCATCTGAATTCAACCTCGTGGGAACCTCGGTTCAAACTCTCAGGAAGACAAAAACCGGCTAAATATAGATATTCAAGGCATAACGGAATACCTGCACACCACCCCGCACCGCCCTCACCTAAGTGAATAAAGGCGATAAACATCACGTGATCTACCACAAAACACCCCCCCCCCCGGGCGCATCCACTAAACTATATAAACCGCGACAGAACAAGCCTCAGGGCTCTTGTTGAAACTACCTTCTGCAAGACGAAATGTTGCCCGACAGCACACCGCAATTCTGATATTAATAAGTATAACAGTTTTGGAATAACCATGGTAAAAATTAGTGTTCTTTCGCTCAACTGGTTCCCCGGCATTGCGCTTGGCCATCAGTTCGACGAATGAACTAAATAGAGGTACTCTGTGAGGAGTAAGGCACCCCTGCATTGCGCTTGGCCGCCCCTACTCACAGGGTTAGGGCATTCTCCACGAACGGGTCGCAACGCATGGCGTCGTGGCTATCCGTCTCTTGGAGAGTGAAGGAGCACGTGTGACACGAGGTCAAGGGAGTAGCATCCCGACTAAGTGCACTGCGTGCAAGATTCGTAGGGTGTACCCGCGTGGGTGGGACCACGTCAGGGCCAGCGGCCAACCACCCCCTGGCACAAAATGATACCTGAGCAGATTACGGAATTTGAAGAGGCCGAGTTGCAAGCCCCTTAACGGTATGACAAGGCAGCTTGAAATAAACGTAAATCAATGCTTCAGTATCAGGAGTACAGGACGAGCTAGTTGGTCATCGCTGCGAACCCGGTGTCTCGTGCGAACAGTGAGCTATAGCTAGAGACCAAAACAATAACAAAGATGAGTACGATAGGTAGGTAAAATCTCACCCCCTACCCAACATTACAAACTTCGAGACCCCATATTAAACTCATTGCGGAAACACACGCGAATCGAGCACACCTTGCATGAAAGCGCCAAAGTAGCATACCACCAGCAAAGAATCATCGTCCAATGATTATACAAAGGCCGACCGGTATATCTTATGGAAGTACCACGGGACGCTCCGTATGCGGACAAGTGCAGGCAGTGACACCCAGAAGATCCACCACCTCGTAATCTCGCGTAAAAGCACAACACTATAACCCAAATAGAAGAATGGAGTGTTAAGCTCCGTATGTGCGATATTTCATCGCCATACGAATAATCAAGTCAAAACCCCGAAACACCGGAAACCATTCCGCATCCGTAATTTTAAGATAGTCGCGTAAAAGCACAAAGCGATAACCCGAATAGAAAAAATTGAGTGTTAAGCTCCGTATGTGCGATATCTCATCGCCATACGAATAATCGAGTCAGAACCCCGAAAATACCGGAAACCATTTCGCATACGTAAATTTAAGATAGTCGCGTAAAAGCACAACGCGACAACCCAAATAGGAAAAATTGAGTGTTAAGGTCCGTAAGGCGATATCTCATCGCTATACGAATATTCGAGTCAAAACCCCGAAATACCGGAAACAATTCTGCGTACGTAATTTATAAAAAGAAGGTAGCGTATAAATAGGACGATTGAGTGTTAAGCTCCGAGCGCTCAAATCACAAAATTCAATTCCGATCGGAAATAGAAGGCGTACAAAGATGTAACACCACAACCTAGCCATTCGATACCACCTCCACCTATCGAAGTCAACCCTTCCAACCTCCTCACAAGCAATACAAAACAATCAGCGCCTGACGCACTAACAAATTAAAGAATTACCTACCAAATGCGAAGGCCAATGATGAAAGGGTAACGAATCGCACGTTCACCACGGACATGTGCAAATCAATAAACCCAGACTGAGGTCTCTCAACAAAACAAAAACAAAAAAGTAAAGTAGAATCAATCACACACTTTTATAAAACAATAGACTCAACTCCTTCCATCCAGCCCAGAGCACGAATAAGTTTCAAGACATCAATCCTCTAACCAGTGGTATCGGAGAGACCGCGCTCGAAATAAAAATAAAAAACTACCCGATTTTTCCACAATAACTAAGTAGACGCGCACAAAAGTATTAAAAATCGCGAAACGTTTCAACATATATATTTATATACATATATATTTATATACATATACATATATTGTTCGTCATAAGAACATTAGGAAAAAAGACCCGTGCCAAGATGTGATGATTGATATTAATGTCGAAAACTTATTTCACAAAAGCATTATTATTTAAAAATATCTGTTTTAAAAAGTAACGATAATGTGGAGCAATTATTAATAATACGTTTTTAAGTATTGAATAAAAATAATTTAAAAAAATTTTTTTTATAAATAGAAAATAATAATTGATAAATTTAATAAATGATGACATATTATTATTATTATTATTATTATTATTATAAGAGATATTATTGTTACAATAAATTATAATTCATTGATTATTCATTAATTTTCTTTCTAATTTGTTTTTGACTAGTTATTGTTATTTTTAAAATTAAACGAAATTGAATATAATTATGATTCATTACAATAAATTCTTGATTATTTACTTATTTGTCATAAAAAATAGGGTTGTTATTGAATAAATGTCAAACACAACGCATCCGAAAAGGATTTTAAACGAAATCGCAGCTCTAGAACGATGGCCCATATGTGGAGAGCGAAAAAAGGAGAACGATTTTTCGTTAACTTTTAGTCGACTTTTGGTCAAAAATCCATTCATCCTCAGTTGACCATTGTTGTGGTTATTGCTAGATATATCTATCATCGTCTAGTCCGCAATGAGTCGCTTATTACTAGAACAATTATCTAGAACGCCAAGGCTCTCGCAACAAGCACAAGACTTCTTTGAATTCACAGCGGCACTGACAAAGCTGGAAAAAATTATTTGTTTCCTCGATCCATTGCATCGAGAGGTTCATTTCGTTCAATCTTTTATTTTCACTACTTAAAGTCGAAAGCGATGAGTTCAAACTCATGTTTCTGTATTTGAAGAAATGAAATCAACATTTTTGCTACTTTCATTTTCATGTATTTCATATTCGATAAATTTGTCTCCTAGTCTTGGCCCTGATTTCGTCTCTAGGATTCCAGGAGAATTAAACCTTTCAGTCTCACTAATCAATGTCGAAAGGTATGAGTTCTGACCCACGTTTGTTGATTTAAACGCATGAAATTAGCGTTTTGGCTCCTTTTCTCGATTGAATATTTCATAAATTTGTCTCCTAGTCTTGGTCCTGATTTCATCTCTTCCGGTTCGACAGAATCTAAACCTTTCAGTCCAGTTCCTCTATTTGAAGAGATAAAATAAAAATTCTGACTTCTTTTCTCTCAATCAATTAAATATTTAATGCATCTTTCTTCTATTCTCAGCACTGCTTTGATCTCTTCGGGTCCAACGGAATTTGAATCTTTCCGTTTCACTACTCGAAGTCAAAAGCGACGAGTTCTGATTCACGTAGAAGCGGGAACAAAAGGATTAATTTATTATCGACATAAAAGTTCACACAGATGGAAGTCATCAATCTGAAAAGCATGGGCGTTAAGCGACAGATTGCAGCGTGATTGGTTCCCGTCGACTTAATTCTTGAACAGGTTTGAATAGAAGTTAACGGACTGATTGCAATAATTATTATATCAGACAAACACACAATACGTGGCACAATCCCGCCAATGTCCACACATATCCACTCGTCCTACGAGATCTGCCCGAGCCAAAGAATAAAATACATTCCAGCAAGATAGACGCGAATAAAATAAGACCACTTATTATTTAAGATGGGCTAAAATAATTAACATAACGAATTGTAGTCAATAACTAAAACAAAAGTCAAGAATAACTTAGGTTACAGATAATAAAATAGCTAACAAAATAGATCAAACGCAATAAAATGAATAAAATTTCGTAGCTCGGGACAGATATTCGCTCTCGCAATTAACTCTCGGTGCTCACACTCTAATACAAGAAAAAAGAACCAATTCGCTCAAAACGCAACAAATGACACTCAACCATTCTAATAGAGAAGCTATTCTCCCAACGGTACGATCAAAGTCAAAGCTGAGCATCCCTCACGACAAATATCGCTCTCGTTATTTCCCAATCTCACACAGGCATCCCTGACTCAAACGCGCTCAAATTTATAATGACAAAGTACAACAATTGGAACCTCTTTGGCGATCCTTAAGTTCTCGTGAAGCGAATTGATTATGAAATTTGAATATCGGGCGGTAGCTATCCGACCGCTAAAATGAAAGACGTTATAATCCCGGCACGATACGGTGCTGTCACGACAATATCGCTCGACTTTTCTCACCAAAAATAAAGCTAACTTCCCAGACTTGAACCAGAGACAACGATGGCCTTACCGGGAGTTTGCAGAAACTAGAGCCTCTCGAAAAGAAATCTCGCAGTGGTTGAGAATCGCGGTTGGCTGGCGTCGGTTCTTGTCGGACAGACACGGAAGCGGACATGGTGGTATGTCCTGTTTCTTCTGTACGCAATGCAAGAGTCCGTGCAAATACGTTGATTCTCGCTGTTCGAACTGACCAACCCCCACTCTCAAGATCTCGGCTACCAGTACGATCCAAATAACCCAGTGGTACTTGCACGTGACTTAAATTTGGCGACTATCAACGTCACCAGCGGGAGCCTACGTTACTCGAGAATGGCAGCAGCATGCCACATCATTGACTTGGTAGCGTAGAGAATATCTGCCGAGGGTGCTTGGACCCTCTGGTCCCGACAAGATGCTTGGATAGCCTCTGACGTGCTTCTCCAAACGGGAGGATCTTTTCTCCGGTCGATAAGAAAGTTCCCTTCCGTAGTCGCTCTGCTGGCTCCGACGTCATTACTCGGGATGCGGCGATCTTATCGCCGAATGCTCGGGAGTAACATAAAAAACGAAAAGTCAAACGACATTAGATTCAAGTGCCGATACGCTATACAATGCCCTGTTTGATCGCTTCGGAGGGGGAAGACTCTTGGTTAAATGAAAAGGTCACACCCTGTCTGCCTTTGTGACAAGTGCAAAAATACCCTGTCACAATATATCTTGCAACAACCGCGGCAATAGTCAACTGAGCGTGAATGGATTATTGATCAAAAGTTTACCAAAAATTAGCAAAAAGTCATCCGCTTTTTTCGTACTCCGCATATGGGCCATTGTTCTAGAACGATTTTGTGCATACTCCTTTTCTGACGCATTGTGTTTGACGATTGTACAATATCAACCCTATTTTTACGATAAATAAAGAAATTATCAACATGATATTGTAATAAATCATAATTATAATTATATTCAATTTCGTTTGATTTTATAAACAACAATAACTAGTCGAATAAAAACTAGAATAGAAAATTATAGAATAATAAATAAATTATGATTAATTTTAACAATAACACAATGTATTATAATAACAATGATATGTCATAATTTATTAAATTAAACAATCATCAGTTTCTATTACTAAACATTTTTTCTTATTTTAAATCATTTTTATTTAATACTTAAAACCTTATTATTAATAATTGCTTCACATTATCGTCATTTCTAAAACAGATGTTTTTGAATAATAATGCTTCTTTGAAATAAGCTTTCGACATTAACCCTTTGCACTCCGTTGTCGCCGTATTTGCGACATTAAAGCCTCTATGCCCTACTAGGCTGGAGTGCAAAGGGTTAATATCAATTATCACATCTCAGCACGGATTTGTTTTCGTAACATTCTTATGACGAACAATACATATACTCGTATGTCATCTGTCCGTGCCACTGTTCTCAAATAGATTCGTGTAATGCGAAACCTAACATTTTATTCACGATAACGATGCGTCAAAAGTTTTGCTATTACGGATCCATCAGGCGCTTCGACTACGCGAGCGCCCCAAGCGACTGGATGCGCTATCTCCGCGAAATCAGATAAACTTGCATAAAGCGTCTGCTGTAACAGCTATGCTGGCAGAATTTCCCCTGTCTATTGAAGGGGCTTCCTATTGCATCGCGATGAAATCCATCTACATGACGGCGGAAACGCATGTCCTGGAACTCACTATTATTAAGTGGATTAAAAAGATTCTCTCTATTCGCCTGCTGACAGTCTCCAGGGACAAAGAAACAATAAAGGTTTCAATCAGCCGCAGATGCCTGCAGGCGGAAGTCCGTTCATCTTTTTTGAGGTGCATGGTGGTCGATAAGCTACTGGACCGACTGGACAGAGTAGGACACAGTATAGCGAATGTATTCATAAGGTTACGTAGATGACCTAGTAATAGTAACATGGGTAAAGATGCTAACACGGCATCGTACCTGACGCGAAGAGCACTTCATTTGGTCAGCAGATGTTGTAGGGAGATTGGATTGAATGTCAACCCGGAGAAAACCGAAGTGGTACGCTTCATCCACAAACAAAAGTTTGAACGGTAAAAGGACCCAACATTTCGAGGAACAGCTATCGGACCAAGGGATAAAGTAAAGCACCTGGAAGTTATCGTAGATGCTAAGCTGAAGTGGGGGTCACATACCATTTATAAAAGATGTGAGACAAGGCCTGCTGTCTCCTGTGGGGCACGCGAAGGGCTTGTGGCGCGATTATAGACCTGTAGTAGACGTAGACCGGCGGTATTATACGGGACCGTAGTAAGGTGGAGCAGAACCAGGATGAAAACAGCAAAAAATTTGCTACAGACATCCGGAGACTGGCGAGCAGAAGCATTACGAGTGTCACGAATACCGCTCCCTAGTATAGCGTTGGAAACCCTGATAAACTGGCCGACACTCTACACGGGGATACAGAGGACAGCAGCAATTATAGCTTACATAGCTGATGAGGACGGCTTAATGACAAAGAGAGCTGATGCAAAAAAGCCGCACAAATATTTTAGGAACGCTTAAAGAGGCAAGCCCTGCAGCATTTATGAAGCAAAACTGGTTTTTAGCTGGACACAGATACAACACACCTACAATGTCGTATACCCGGCACGAATGAGCTGGATCGATGAAACGGTATCACTACAAGGGCAGGTCCTGAGTTTTACACGGTCGGCTCAAAACTGAGGAAGGTTCAGGCGCGGAAGTGATCCTTAGTGGCTCAAAAAAAGAGACATTCGTCCTCTTATTTGAATTTTTGTACAATTTTCCAGGCGGGGATTACAGCTATACTAGCGTGCACCCTAGAGAACCGCTGAGCGGGGTATAGATGCAAGAAAATATTCAGCTGTCCAGGTAGTCAAGCCGCACTGAAGGCATTAGAGCGTCGTAAGATCAACTCATACCTAGTGAGGGACTGCAGAGAAGCACTTCAAAAACTTACAGATCTCAACAAGATGATGCGTGAATACTATGAAAGAGTACGCAGGGCTGTTTACTTAACAATTTTGTAACAAAAATCAATATCAAGACGTAACATCACTGATCCGATGGTACACAATATTTCAATATAAATTGCGTTACACACACAAATCGATATGACACGAAATATTGCGACACAAATATTCGTGAAATACATTTACGTGCACAAGTTGAGAGCTGGACAAGCATATTAATAAACAAGTAATTTAGTGTACAGAAATGATTGAGCACACTATATTTGTAGATGGATAGACAGGGGACATTATGATAAGACACAGCACTTTTGGAAACCGGACTCTAGCGCACATCTCGATACTGCATAACTGGATGGTCAACATAGCATTGCAGCACGACTCGATAGTAGAAATGAGATATTTCCGTGACATATGCCTTCATTTTATTTAACGTGAATTTTTCTATTGTCGGGCCCGTGAGTACACAGTACTATGGTCGACACAACAGAAAATAAAGAACCTTATGAATAGTGGTAACATACTTAATACATTTTTCAATGACACAATAAATTACAATCTGTCAGATAATATTTCGAAGCACCCTTGATATTGATAGTGAAATACGAGAAAAAAAATTCTTGCTGCAAGAAGAGAGTAACTCCAAATATTCTAAAGAATTAGTAATTTAATGCCAAAAGGGCGGGCTACCACGGCATATAAACCATTCTTATAGGACGGGCGCAGTATGAATAGATATCCAAACCAGTTAATTTTATAAGATACGAGTTAACTCTTTGAAGTATATACAATATTTTTCCTCACCTATTATTTACCGAGAATTCGGTACCTGAACTCAACATTCATGATGATGCGTAAACGGCTAAAGGTGTAACTTGAATGACTCAGCGTTGAAGATCTACGACGCGGGCATTGCGCTAACACCGCAATCTGCATTATCGTACGGTGCGTGGGAAATGGACCGCGCAGACGGTGCAAGATCATCATAGCTGACTTCGTTTATTATCGTCCACTCAACGAGACGTATTAAGTGGCGCTGGGTGCGTAAACAAGATACCAGGCATGTTCAGGCGTAATTATTTTGGAGATAAAACTCGATTAAGGTGATGTGACTTACCAACGGAGTTACCATTTCTGAGGTTTCGTTCGTACATATTTTCCATCCATATTTCTTAGAGACGATTCATATTTTCCCAGTAAAGAAAGCGTGCCGTGACAGCAGACACGCCGTGCTGGCAGAATACCATCATATACGCCCGTACCAAAACCGTGCCCGCACGGTTCCAGCAACTCGTGAGACCCTACAGCGTGCTGCAACCGTGCGGACACAACGTTAGTACGCCGTGCTGTCAGAATGTCGTGACGGCACGATAGTAGTCATGACTCCACTGTACCGTCACGCCAGACCCCTCCGTGCCATCGTTGTGTAGACACTGTGCCGTCACATTTCTGTCTGGGATAGGCAAAGACAAATTAGGTTTACGTGCAACATAATTATATACATTTGAAATTAATTTACAGCTGAGATATGTTCAGGTGAAATGCAACGAGCTGGCTCGGATATTCGTTGGTCTCTCGCCAGGAACGTCAGTAGTATATGTACACCTTTGCTCCATCCCACTCCTATCCCCACTCCTTCCCCCACCACGCGGCTACCCCCACCACCCTATTTTTCAACTGTCGCGCTACCCACTCTGCTTAACCAGTGTCGGTAACGTGGAGATGGTAAAGTGAGGTGGTGTGGGTACTCTGGTGAACAAGAAAAACTAGAGATAAGAGCAGGATGCAGCAAAGGTGTACACATACTTGAAAAAAGGAAAAAAATTAGGTACTTACCTCTGTTGTTGTTGACGTCCACCTTCCTTCGACGGCGATTTTAAACTCCTGTCTCTCACTATCTCACTCACACAAACACACACACACACGCTCGCGCGCGCGTCGACACTTTCATAACCGAGCATCGTCTGCTTAAGGAAGCTCGGGGTTCTCGAAGTCCTCGTCCACGTCGCCGCCATCGTACCCAATGTCTATTTCGGCTCTGAGGACTCCAAAATCCCGCTAGCGTCGTAACGAGGATACATTGCGAAAAATACGTTTTTGACTGCGTGATCACGAAGTTGAAGACAGACTGAATGCTCAGGACGCTGCTGGTTGGTATCACGGGGTTTGAAGATAGCAAACCGCCCTCTGAATCATAACTAAGGTGTCCAGCGCTCTGAATGTAGCGACAGCGGTTTTGCACGTGCGTACCGCTTTGCGCTGTGCTCCTCGCGAAGCGCTTGCTCTGCAGTAAAAGGCGCAGAATATGATACCGTACCGCGAGGGACCTCGATTATAATTTATATATAATTATAAAATAAGAGGCACAGTAAGACGATGTATTTGTTTTTAATTGATCAATATTTTATTTAAATCAATTTCCACATATTTACCGTCGTATACAACATCCCTGCAAACACGGTAATCTTCGCTCGGAGACTCCTCCGCCGTTAAATTTATTTTTATCACTGTCTGATCGTCGAGAGGCAAAAGCATTGTAATATTCACGCACTAATATGTCGTTTTTCATTACATTATCGCTAAAGAGATTATTAAATCGCGACATGGTGAAGCCGCACGACATAAGATGTAGGAATACGATGCAAAATTGTCCACACACATCCGACGTATTACTCTGTAGCTGATTGAGGCCGTACCGATAGAACTTGCAGTTTCTTCGTAGTTGTGCGAGATGTTGCGGTATAACCGGTGGTAGCCCGTAGCTATCAAAGTACATTCCTTTTCCATGATGGTTAACGTACATGGCGATCCAATGCTCTCTAGGTCCGTCGCGGTTATCCGTGTTAACTACGAGTCCGGCAGGTAACGACCATACACAAGGAATTCTTTCAGCCGGGTATACGCCAACGGTTGAAAGTGGTAGATGCTGCAGACTCTCCTAAATTTGTCTAGTGTTCATGCTGAACACATAGTCAATGATTAAATGATGACCCATACGGTTTGAAAGACGTATATATATGTAAAATTTATTTCACAGCATCGTCGATCGTGTCACGACTACATGATGAAGATTTCTCCTCTTTCTTTTTCTCTTCCTCTTCGTCTGCTGACCAAACATCCATGTATGATTCTCCTTTAAACGGGTGCTCGCGAAGCCAATTTTTTATTTGGAAAGCCTGACGCATTGCACAATGCGAAGACGCTGTATCGTTTATATTGGGTGTCTGAAGCATTTTCGCAAAGATTTCGGCATAAATGTGTACGATGCAGCGCCCTCCTCATCCTCCAGGTTGGACATTTCACGACTTGTGATATCGCAAAGAAGTATAGCCTTCTCGTGACCGCGAGTATAGATACGTTTTGATTTTCGCGAAATTTCACGCAAGTTAGCGTATGCCTGTTTACAGCTCACATCGCCCTCGTACCATTCCAGACCGTGAAAATATTTCGAGAGAAAATTATTCTGGCTTCTCGAATGCTGTGGTAATTCGGCAAAGTGACACGGCGGTGCGACGATCCAATGAGCAGAGTACGGTCTATCCACTGCTACCACGGCAATTTCTTTCGGAATAAATTCCGAGTCTTTACCACGCATTCCCTGTATATCCACGACGATATCCATTTTCACGTCTAATCCGTACAGACGCTCGAGTTCGACTGATTAGTTACTCACAGACACGCTTCTACGTCTCTTAACACGAAATAATTTTATGCCGACATCAGCACATTTTTCGCTTATCCGGTAAAATCCACCATTACTTGCCGGGAGGCATCAAGTTCAAGGACATTATCATATTCCGAAAACAACGTTTGAAAAGCATCCACATATAGATGATTTTTCGTGAAATCAGGTTGTAACGGTTTCGAAGGTATTTGAGCACCATCTACATACAACGAGAGACAATTTATCTTGTAATTTTGGAAATTGAATGGATTCATACTGAAGTCGCCGTTAAACGCTTTGTTATCGACAAAACCGATAATTATACGCTTCAGCAATTGACCTAACACGATATTATCGATAGTCTCTCCATGAACACCAGAGTGTATTGAAACGGCTTTCACCTCGACTCTCGTAAGAGGATATTTAGCCGTAGATTTTGCCAGAGTTCTAGCATGCGAGAGCAGCACACCAGGAGCTATTTTTGTTCTACGAACGACAAGCGATGCCTCGAGAATCTTTAAGCCGTATTGACCATTCTTTGTATCCCCCACAAGACAAAATGAATCTCTAGACCGCACCAACCGTAGTCGCATCTCGACGCCGTTTAATAGGAACCGCTCCTGATTGATTATATCGCAATGCAGATGACCGAGCAAGTCTACAGTTTTTTCGATATTTAAAAATTGTTTTCTCTTCACAAGACCCGTATTTTCCGATGTTATATCATCCACTTTTCCAGGGGTATCGTCGTACCAGAGAACACTCGTGAGATGCGAATTTTTCGCTGCTGGACCGTAATTCAAAAGTGTTTCTATGTACGCTTGATAAGCGTAGGCATTATTTGGAGGTGAAACTAATTTTTGATTCAGGTATATATCCACCTGATTAAACATAGAATGCAAGAGATTGTTTACAGGGCCGGCACTTACTTTCGATGCTGTACCCGCGACATTTTCCGCAGTAGGAGATGTTATTTCATTTTTAGAGATTTATGTCATTTTCACTCTCAGACTAAGCATAGTATGCGCGAGATCGATATACTCATCACCCTGTCCAGGAATAACAAATTCAATCGGTGAATCATCTGTTAGCGAAGATATTGGTTTGTAATACACCCAATTAGAGCCTTCGATAGTAGTTTGCGTCGGTGGGAGTGAAAATAATTCAAGTTCCGATTTAAGACACTCGCACGAGTGCGCATGTAGAAAAGCCATCTTGTTTCAGCTATCCAAAAATATCTGCAACTGTTCGTTGACGAGTCTTCTTCTTATTATTATTCTTCTTCTTCTTTATTACTTTTCTCTTTATTACACTTTTATTTTTGCGGGAGATACGTCGTGGTTTACGTTCGTCCGATGAATGAGGAGTTCGCGAAATTTTGCGCTTTTTATAACCAGACCCCCGCATGAGAGTGTCAATTTTTTCAGAGGCTTTGCGTTTGAGATTACTGCCTGATTCTCTCGCTCTCTCGCGAATAGCTATATTTCTATCGAGGATATCACCGGCTACGTTTACACCAGCGCGCAATGCCTCTTTACCAACTGCTTTAGCGCCCTTCTTTAAAAGTGGTAACACTCGACGAAACAGGCCCCCGAGAAAGCTGCCGATACCGTGTCCTCGTTTATTAGGTGTTCCGATATAAACATGGCTAATACCGCCGTACCCGCGACGGCCCCATCCGTGCTGCACACTGTCAATATCATCCATAGCGATGTAATCAATCGTGGGACCTTTTGAAATGTAGTGTCACAGTCAACGTTCCCTGCTCGAATGGTATAGGATCCCCAAATTCGTCTCTTATATCGATCTCGATAGTGTGTAAATTATTGCGCAAGAGAGGTATATATCGTGGCGTTGAAAACGATTTAATTTTTATCGAACCATACTGACAGTCATCAGTATCAATGGGGACAACTCGTAAGAGGGGTGTTTGTACATCGCCTGTAATATAGCTGTCGCAGATATCTGTGTATAGAAACATGCTACCTGGTATAGCACCGGTGAGAGATGCTGGTCTCGACCCTGTGTATTCGCAATGCGGCTCTATCATTACAGACCTACAAGCCTCTTCCGAGAATCCTAAGAGCCTCGCGATAGCGGGTGATACGCGAAAGTCATGGTATCGTAGATCGTCGCATTCGCGGGCCACTTCGATCTGCCCGCTCGGAAGCGATTTAAAGCGCAAATGACCGGCCACGTGAGGTAGCTTATTTATACTCTCCAAAAGAGCGTCTATAGAGCGATATACACCAGGTGGAAATTGGTCGCTATCAGAGCGTCTCCGTGTTAAAAGATTTAAACCCGATAAATCATAATCACCATCCTCAAAAGTTATGAGATTTCCTACAGTAGGAACATGTAAAAGAGTCATCGGATAAGCAATTTCCACAAGAGATACAGACCATTCTCCGTGCAAACGTGTCTGACGCGGTAGTGTTGTAATAAATTTTGTCGTCGTATTATTCGGAAAATACTGCATACTACTGTTGCTCGGTAGTACGACAAAAAAAAGAGCTATCCTTGGAGCTCATATTTATCAGGCACGGTGATTCCGTGCGTTCTTCCTCTTTGTCCTCTTCTTCTTCTCTTTCGTCTTCTCAGATGACGGAGGTACTCGTACTCGCGATAATTCTGCCTCGTAGAAAATACCGTCGATAGTCTCGTTATTCAGATCGTGTAAAATATACATGGATGGTTCTCGATTTACTGATATTCGTTGAATCTTGAATAATTCGTTACTCCAACCACGCTCATATCCTTTCACGAAAGCTGCTTTAGCTGTACTGATATGTACCAAGTCACCGACGCACGCTGTATTTAGGCTTTTTAATATTTTTTGCATTACGCTCGTAACGCCGTGCTAAATTGTCTCGGGCTATGGAGGCGTTTTCGAGGGTTACTTCGCTCGGGGGAATACGCGTTCCGCTGTGTCTAGTGTGATTATAAGCATATAAAAAATTCTGTAAAACATCGATGTAACGCTTATTTCGGGTGTATGTCAAGTAGCGCCACATTCGCTCTTTTATTGTTCGATTAAAGCATTCGGCAATCGAGGCTTTTATATCAGGGTTACGAGCAGCGCGAAAATCGATATTCTTTTTGTTGAGAATTTACTGAAATGGAGTGCCGATAAATTCTTTGCCTCGATCAGTTTGCAATTGCTGCGGGCGACGATTGTTACTGCGTGCGAGTATGCGTGTGAGACCGCGGGCCACATTTGCACTCGTTTTGTCACACAAGGCCTCGACCCACGCGTATTTACTCAACACGTCGATAACAACAAGCAGATATGCGTACCCATATCGATCCCCCCCCCCCCCGATCGTCCGATGGGTTTCTCGCGTTTTCTAGCTCGCATAGCATCGTTAACAAGATCAACGATATTGGAATTTGAAATTCTTCTACCATCTATGGAAACAATACCATTACGATCCCATGTCATTTTTTTACCAACGGCGCTGCGATGCAAATTGCGAAGCAACGATATTGCTTTAGATTAAAATTTTTTTGGGTACGCTATCGATAATAAGTGTGTCATTGAGTCGAGATTTAACTTTGTTCATTAAAACGTCGTCGGATTTATTCTCGTGACTATCGAGTATTGCTATTTTTCGTTTTGATGAAATATTCGGTACTGCATTATCGTATTCGACCATATGAAGATAACGCTGTAAAACCTGCTGGTACGCTATCCATTTCTCTCTCTGGCTCTCATACAAGTGAGAGTTTAGAATTTCACTCAGCTCAGAGTCGAGGCGCCATAATGGCGTACCGGTAGTCTGTACGGAGGGCAATGGGTCTGCACTACTAGTAGTAGTAGTAGTAAAGGGTGGTCAAATTTTAAGGGCCGATGTTGATTTTGAATAAAACACAAATTATTTAGGAAATTATTGTCAATTCTTTTTATTATGATAATATGGTATGGTTTAATTATGTATGGAACAAAATATCGGCCAAATGGCCGCCGCGACCTCGGCGGCACACCTCCATCCGATGGTCCAAATTGTCGATGACGCTTAGGCATAATTGAGGTTCTATGCCGTTAATGTGCCGAATTATCTCATCCTTTAGCTCTTGAATTGTTGCTGGCTTATCGACGTACACCTTTTCTTTCAAATAACCCCAAAGAAAGAAGTCCAACGGTGTCAAATCACATGATCTTGGCGGCCAATTGACATCGCCACCACGTGAGATAACACGGCCATTGAATTTGTCGCGCAAAAGAGCCATTGTTTCGTTAGCTGTGTGGCAAGTGGCACCGTCCTGTTGAAACCACATATCGCCCACATCCATATCTTCCAATTCGGGCCATAAAAAGTTCGTTATCATCTCACGATAGCGAACACCATTCACAGTAACTGCCTGACCGGCCTCATTTTGGAAAAAATACGGCCCGATGATGCCGCCAGCCCATAGACCGCACCAAACAGTCACTCTTGGTTTTTCGACAATCACTCTTGGATTATGATTCGCCCAAATGCGGCAAGTCTGCTTATTGACGAATCCACTGAGGTGAAAATGTGCCTCATCACTGAAGATGATTTTCTTCGAAAATTGATCATCCACTGTTGCCATTTCTTGCCACCATTCTGACCATTGACGACGTTTGGAATGGTCAAGAGGCTTTAGTTCTTGAGTCAATTGCACCTTATAAGCGTGTAAATGCAAGTCTTTATGCATAATGTTCATCAACGACGAGCGTGAGGTGGACGGCTCTTCAGCCACACTATCGCGAACAGCAGCAATATTTTCTGCAGTACGAGCTGTACGAGCATGCACTGGTGTTTTAATATCTCCTACAGACCCGGTTTGCTCAAATTTTTGCACGATTTTTCCGATTGTACGCACATTTGGACGATTAAATTGACCGAAAAAATCACAAAGTGCACGATATGCATTTCGATTTGAACGCCCATTTTCATAATAAGTCTGAATAACTTTAACGCGTTGCTCGATTGTGTATCTTTCCATGGTTCAAATTGAGTTAGTCTGAAATTGAGAAATGTCAAATGAAATGCAGAAAAAAACTTGACGTTTAGGTGTGGTTCACGTTCAACATCGGCCCTTAAAATTTAACCACCCTTTATATATGCTGTAACATAGTTACATGCGCTAGCGCCTTTTTATTATTCCGAACGGCTATAAGAGCCGGAATTATATTCGGAAGCAACGAGTAGAGCGGACGCTAGGCCACTGAACCCGGACCTAGCGTAAAAACAGGTGACGTCACGCCTCCGGAATTCGCTCGTTGCCGAAAACAGCAGGCCCGCCTGGTCAGCGACCAGCTGGCCTTGCTCGGCTGCGAGGGAGAGACGGGGAGGGGGGGGCATGACAAGGGTAGCTCCCACAATCATTAGAACTCGGCAGATTTTTAAATCGAAGCCACTAATGACGTAGAGGGGACCAGGTTGGGTGGAGAGTCTATAAAAGAGCCTGCACCGCACGGAAAGCTCTCTTAATACAAGTTTTTCCGAACGGATACATTTTGTACAAGTTTTTCCGAACGGATACATTTTGCACAAGTCTCTGCAGTAAAACAACGAAGTGATTATTCTTGGAAGTAAAAAGTTAGAAAATCAAGTCAAAATTACATCTCAGTAAAATCCGTGATTCCGGGATTAGGAAAATAAATTGAGTCGGTGTTAACGAAGACTGGAGAAGGAGAATTGGACAGGCGAGTCACATAAATAGACTAAAGAAGAATAATAAGTGGATAGGTTTAGAGGGAGATCGATCTAGGAGTAGATAGGTTTAAGACGAATAGGTTAAGTGGATAGAATAATGTGGAGGAGATTGATTAGATAGAATTAAGCAAGTAGCGTTTAAAAAAATTAAAATTGGGACGTGTGGCCTTTAAACTGGAATATAAACAAGAATTGCACAGGCGTGCGAGTGGAAAAGAGACAGCGAGGAGGTGTAATGGGCGTGAGAGAGAGAATGCTATAAGAATAAGTGAGATATCGTTTCGAGGGGCGAGTTCAACGCGTTAAGCTGTGTGTATGTGTGTTAGAGTCACTGGGTCAATATCAACAAAGAAGACCACTAAAAATATGCGAGCCTGGCATACCAGAAATCCGTGTGAATGTGAAATAAAATAAGAATTGCAAAATAATCATCGAAATTACCGAAATTAAGTGCATTGTCCGGAGTATCAGTGGCCAAAAACCGAGTACTGACACTTTTATGAACTTATTTCTTTTGTTAATAAGCCGTACTCTCACCCACCTCGAAGTCTAACATTAATTAGTCCTGTGCTCGAGCCCGAATTCCCCACGAAAAAGAAAAATAATTGTGAACGATAAAAATTACCGTTACAATGCATAACATATTCTATATACAGGGTGCGCCATCTCAATTTGGTCGATGGAAGTATTGAATAACTCTGACAGATTTTAACCGACCAGCGTCGTACAACACGTTCCGTATAGGTTATTTCAGTACAATTTCTACCATGTATCGCTATACGCCAAAAGAACGCGCCGAAATAGTTTCGCTTTACATTGAAAATAATCGTTCAGTTGTGTCAACTCAGCGTGCGTATCGTAAAAAACATCGCGGACGTTCTGCGCCCAAAGGCGACACTATCCGTCATTTAGCTTCAAATTTCATGGAGCACGGGTCTGTAGCGAATCTCCAACATCAAGCTCGACCGCGTCCAGGTCGTTCAAATGAAAATATCGAAGCTGTTCGACAGAGTGTTGCAGAAAATCCAAATGTCTCATACCGCCGCCGGTCTCAGCAATTAAACATCAGTGGAACCACTTTGAGAAGGATTTTAAAGCAAGATCTTCACATGTTTCCGTACAAAGTGCAGTTGACTTAAAGATTATTGGAAACTGACAAGCCGCGACGCTTGGCTTACGCTAATAACGTTAGTCGAATGAAGGAAGCTGAGCCGGATTTTTGGGAGCGAATTCTGATGACCGACGAGGCTCATTTCACCCTCTCTGGCGCTGTCAACAAACAAAACTGTCGCATGTGGGGCACCGATAATCCTCATATTATTCACGAAACTCTATTGCACGATGAGAAAGTGACAGTTTGGGCCGGTGTTTGCTCAAAAACCACCATTGGACCATTTTTCTTCAGAGCTGGTGAAACTGTCAATGGGGATCGATATCGGTGGATGTTGGCACACTTTGTTTTACCACAAATGCGTGAAAAAGGTCTTAAGGAATTTTGGTTCCAACAAGATGGTGCGACATGTCACACTGCGCGCTCAACAATGGACTATTTGCGTCGGAAGTTCCCAGGACGTGTGATATCAAAGAAAGGTGATATTGACTGGCCACCAAGATCGCCGGATTTGACTGCACCGGACTTCTTCTTGTGGGGATTTTTGAAAAGTAAAGTCTATGCCAACAAACCGAAGACCATAGAGGAGCTAAAAAACAACATTCGAGCCGAAATCGCAGCGATATCGCCCGAGACGCTGGCAAATACAATGGAAAATGCCGAAAAAAGAGCTCATTTTTGTCTCAGTAATGAAGGCGGACATTTGATCGATGTGGTTTTTGGAAACTAATCAAAATAAATTGTAATGAATCAAATTTAATAAAAAAATACGACTTTGTGAAATCTGTTGAAAATTCTCTAAGTTATTCAATACTTCCATCGACCAGATTGAGATGGCGCACCCTGTATATATTGAAACGATTCGCGATTTCTAACCCTACCTTTTGTTTTCGGCTACGATGCGCGAGAGCTCGGTTGCGGTGTAAAATCGCGTCAAGTTTAGATTTTTGTTCCGAGTGATCTCTACCGTGATCGTGTGGAGAGGCAGCTTGCTCGAAACTAGTTCGTGCACTGGGCTGGAGGGAGCGAGAGGATCCGTGGAAGTGTAGATTTGCAATCAATACTAGGTTGTTATTAGTAATTTTTATTGTTTTTGTTGGTCAGACCTCAGTTTAGGTTTGTGTTGCGTCGCATTTGTTCGTGACAGACATGCGGTTCTGTTTACCCTTTCATCATTGGTCTTTTCTTTTTGTTTGGGTAATTCTTTTCTTTATTTTTACTGGGCGGAAGGCCCGTGATTGCGGGAGAAGCTCTTGCTCGATGGTTAGTTCAGCTAAGGTAGGGAGGATGGTAGGTGGAACGATCTCGTTACTCTCCTGTACTCACGCTTGCTTTACATTCGTTGCTTAACGTCTCCCTATGAGGAATCTTTTCCAGTTCCTTTTCTATTAGTTTCGACTCTAATATTCGTACAGTGATAAGGTATCACTGGTACGGAGCTTGACACTCAATTTATCAATTTTAAGGGAGTCGCGTTCGTTATTACGCGATTTTACTAATCCTACGTATGTGGAATTTATGAAATTCCAGTTCAGTTCAGGTTTTTGACTTTATAATTCGCAAAGTGATTAGGTATCATCTTTACGGAGCTTAACACTCAATTTCTCAAGTTTCAAAGGAGTCGCGTTCGCTAGTACGCGATTTTTCTTATCCTACGCATGTGGAATATATGAAATTCCAGTTCAAATCAGGGTTTTGACTTTATAATTCGTAAAGTGATTAGGTATCATCTTTACGGAGCTTTACACTCAATTTGTATATTTCAAGGGGATCGCGGCTGCTTAGCACGCGATTTTTCTTATCCTACGTATGTGGAATTTATGACATTCCAGTTCAAATCAGGGTTTTGACTTTATAATTCGTAAAGTGATTAGGTATCATCTTTACGGAGCTTTACACTCAATTTGTATATTTCAAGGTTTGTTAAATCTGGTATAATTTTGATGTTCTATCGATCTTTATTAGGATAGGGGTGGCAGAATCCTGTTGGCCATTTGCGTTTTGTGTGTCTCTATTTGAAGGGGAGGGGGGGCCTAGTCGCTGGCTTGGTCCTCATACGGGGCGTTCCTTTGTACTTTCATTAGCTGTACCGGTTAGCCTTATTTTAATCATTGGACGTTAGCTGGTGTTGTGCTATTTCGAATGTTTATTGTTTCGGACTGCCCGTTTGCGGACTTGCCTCTCGAGGCTCCGCCCTGCCGATGGTCGCGCAAAGAGTTTATAGTAGGGACGCGAGTGTTGTGTAGTGATGTGGTGTGGATGATTTTACCTACGTATCGTTTCTCGCTTTGTTATTGTTTGGTTCCCTAGCTATAGCTCTCTGTTCGCAAGAGAGACCGGGTTCGCAGCTTGACCAGCTAGCTCTTCCTAGACCCCGGATACTGAAGCCTTTATTCGCAATTAATTAAGCACCTTCTCGCGCCATTTAAGAGGCGTACGATTGGGTTTTCGATTAATTGAGACCAGCCGAGGTATCCGCTAGATGCAGGTGGTAGCTGGTGCTGGCCCTAACGTGGTCCCACCCACGCAGGTACACCCTACGAGTCTAATGCGCGGTGCACTCAGTCGGGATGCCACTCCCTTGACCTTGTGTCACTCGTGCTGCTTCACACTCCAAGAGACGGATAGCCACGACGCCGTGCGTGGGGACCCGTTAGTGGAGTGTGCCCTGACGCTGTGAGTAGGGGCGGCCAAGCGCAGTGCAGGGGAGCCTTACTCCTCACAGAGTATCCTAATGAGTTCGTTTACTCAACCGACGGCCAAGCGCAATGCAGGGGAATCAGTTGAGCAAAAGAACACTCGTTCTAACATGGTTTTTCCCAAACTATTAGTTTATTGTTGTTTATCGGTTCGTTCGGTCAAACGACGGCCAAGCGCAATGCAGGGGAATCGAATTGATCGAAAGAACACGTCGTTGTTACATGGAGAATCTACGTGTAATCTTATGTACTAGGTGTGCTGTCGAGCAGCACTTCGTCTTGACTTATTAGATTTGACAAGAGCCCCGAGGCTTATCCTGTCGCGGTTTATATAGGTTAGCGGATGGACCCCGGGAGGGTGTTTTGAGGTAGGTCACGTGATGTTTGTCACACTTCAATCACTATGTGGGAGAGGTGCGGGGTGACGTGTCGGGGTCCCGTTATTGCTCGAATTTCTATATTTAGCCGCTCTTTGTCCCTCTAGGGTTTCAAACGAGGTTTCTGCGAGGTTGAAATTCGCTGGCCAATGTTATTCTCCTACTTGTTGTAGGTTCAAACTTTTTATCTAATTTTTCTCTGGTTTGATTATGGTTTTTCCCGATTCAGGCCCCTATGGGTCTTTCTCGGTTTTGTAGGCTGCTTTCCTGCTGCTTCGTTGATGACTAATTGCCCAGGATAATTAATTGTGGTTAATTATCTCTTCCTTGGTGTTTTTTGGACCGATTTCTTGTGGATTTATATGTTTTTTGTTACTTTCTGGTGTTCTCCTACGTGAGGATCGTTTTCTCTATGTTTTTTTGTTTGGTTTTGGTCGATATGAGTTTGTTTTATGTGTTTTATTAATATTAATGTTTAATTTGTGAGTGGGGGTACGTAGCGACGTTTCATGAGGATTTACTTTGTTGATCTTTCTCTATGTATCGTGGTATCTCGATAGTTCCATGAATTCTTTCCTACGTTTGCCGGCCGTGGCGTTCCCGATGTTCTCGCCTTTTGGATAGAGTGGCCTATTTGGGGTTTGTATCGTATGTTTAAGGCTTGGTCTAGTGATTGTGTAGGGCGGGGGCTACTACGCTTGTCTAGTAGGCCGGTGTCTTCTTGTTGTTACGCCTACTGTTATGTTCTACATCGTGATCTTTGGCTAGGCAGGCCTCTTATTTACGCCATTACTTTTAGGGTGTGTACTTGTAATTCTGCGTGTGTACCTACTAGTCCTTCCTATTCTCCTCGTCCGGTCGATCTTCTTCCGATCCGGTCTGGAGTGTTTTGTCTACCCAGAACTATTTTGTGTGTTTTGTCTTGTTTTGGTATATTTTATGTCTTATTTTAGTTTGTGTAGGATGGTTTAGATGTGGTGAAGGTTGTGAGTTATAGTAGCGGATCGCCTTAATGCGTTCCGTTACAATATGATGGTATTTTTACTATAAATTCCAATATTTTACGAGAGACTTATTAATATAATCTGAAGAGGAAAAGGAAATTAATCCTGATATACTGATATTTCTTCTATTACCCGATTACAACTGGTAAGCTCATTAATTCAATGTGGATTGTACTCGTTTTCGAGTGACAGCCCTGGGTAGTTTCCATATGGAAGCATAATTGTTCTCTTTGTTGCTGACATTTTACCTAAAGTATTCGTGTGAACACTTTAATGGTCATAAATCTTTCGTTCAAATCAATAGTTCTTCCATTTTTTAAAATTGTTTCACTCAAATAACAATTATTCATGATTTCATCATCTTTGTAGAGAGAGAGAGAGAGAGAGAAAGAGAGAGAGAGAGAGAGAGAGAGAGAGAGAGAGAGAGAGAGAGAGAGAGAGAGAGAGAGAGAGAGAGAGAGAGAGAGAGAGAGAGAGAGAGAGAGAGAGAGAGAGAGAGAGAGAGAGAGAGAGAGAGAGAGAGAGAGAGAGAGAGGTGTGGTCGCCTGGTCACGTGATAGCGTT